>CM051238.1:403896832-404496832 GCA_027917425.1 Gastrophryne carolinensis
AGGGTAGCCGGTCATAGGCTAATGGTGAGACTATTGGGATGGGGGAGAAACCACTTAGCCTGTCATCCCACATGCTTTATTCCGTTGGGGAAATGTCTTATCTGACTTTTGTGATTGTCACATTTGATCTTTGTTCACTGTCTCCGATGTTCCCCCTTTCCCCCCCCCATTGCCTTCTTTCCCGTCCTCCGGCCTGCGGACCGGGTGGGGGGGGAAGGGAGCCGCCCGCATTACAGTGGGCCCCCCTTTTTTCCGTCGTTGCGGGTGCACTTGCGCCCCGCGGCGGGGGCGTCTTGGAGAGGGGTGGGGGCGGAGTCGAGCGATGATGCGATCCGTGCCATCATTGCGCGGCCCGCCCCTCGAGGTTCTCATTGTCCCGGCGCCATTTTGCTGGGCTGCCTGCGCTTCCCGCAGGTCTCTGTGCTAGCAGAAGGTGCACCGCCTAAAACATTCCTACAAATAAACTGTGTGCTCACCTACTACAATGAACTCAACACAACCTGGAGTCGGCATGCAAATTGCACACCATCTCCCACAGGAAGCACCACTAAACAATTCTCAATCAAAAATAAGTAACCTCCCATCCCACATGTCTCATGTGTCCCCAGAACTAATCCCTATCCGTATCTGTATGGCAAATGCACCCTATTGCAAAATAAATAGCAGCAAAATAACTTATAAACCGGCATATCAGAGGGAGGAAAAGTGGCCCCCGCATTTCACAGGCTGCGCATTATAAGTTATTTTGCCTAAATGGGAGAGGGCGATGGTTGGTAAATACGATGACCATTTATTTTGCAATAGGGTGCATTTGCCATACAGATACGGATAGGGATTAGTTCTGGGGACACATGAGACATGTGGGATGGGAGGTTACCATTGACCATCACTGAGACTAATTGGATGATGAGGGGAGTGTTGAGGGTGTGGCAGAACGGCAGGTGGGGATTACTTAAGGGTAGGATGTCTTGCTCACTTTACCCTGACCCTTGAAGCAGCATGGGGGCTGCGTGCGCGGGTAGTTCTTACTAAGGTTGGCCGGTCCGTTGCCCTGGGTGATATCACGTCACGTGAGATTGTATTGTTGTATTGCTTACCGGCACTTGCACTTTTCATGTTATGGTTTGGGTCTACATTTAAAGTCTCTCATCATGGTTTCCTGTGCAACATTAGGTGGATAGAGGGGTTTTTTTTCTTTTGATAATTGGTTGTGATAATGATATGCACTTGTATATATATATATATATTTTTTTTTTTTTTTTTTTTTTTACATGGTGTATCTTTTTGATTTAATGGTATGTCACAGTTTAGATATTCATATCTTATTCATTTGTATGTCAGCACTATAGCATAGTTTGTTTTATTCACCTCACTTTATATTTCAATTGTTGTATTTTATATATGCATGTGTGTATTTTTACACACATTAGCATATATACACTTATATATTTGTATATATTTCTATATATATATTTTTTGTATATATTTGCATGTTCACTATTCATGATATGTTCATTAGGGATTAGATATATTTTTTAAACATTTTTTGTGCCAACCCATGGGCATGATATACATTTGATAGCCCCTGTTTGGGCAGTATATATTAATTATCAATTTTCGGCCATACCGCTTGTTTTTAAACCGTCTTTGTGGTGTGTATATGTTTGATTGTTTTTAATTTTTGTACTAAATAAATACTTATTTTTGATTGAGAATTGTTTAGTGGTGCTTCCTGTGGGAGGTAGGTGTGCAGTGTCCCGCAGGTCTCTGCTTCGGCCTGCTGCGTGTTGGGCCGGTTTCACGTTGCCATCGACTGAACGCACCGTGCTCCTGCTGCGGTGCTCTGGTCTGCCTTGTCGGTGGGGGGACATCTTTCAGAGTGGAATTCTTCCTTGCTGGTCCGTGAGTCTGGTCTGATCCTATTGTATTTGTGTATCAATCTGTGCTGTGCATGTGCTGTGGGATGCTCATGGGCCCATTTGCTTATGTTTTTCAGACAGGCTTCCCTTGTTTTTCTTTGCTTGTGGTTTTCTCCCGGTCCAGTAACACACTCCCGCCACTTCCCACATTATTTTTGCTAAGGGACCCTGTGGGGGGATCCCGGGTAGGGCCTTAGCCTGTTTACCCGTGTATTGGCATATCTTCTCTTTTGCTACAATCACCATATGGAGGCTTCTGGGGTTAGCGAGCTTGGGGGCCCTTCGGGGCGGGCTTAGTTGTGCCTCATGTGTGGGGCATCCCCTTTGAGCGGTCGCAGCGCAGTCTGTGTCCCCTGCGCCCAGAGTGTCATTGCGGAGCAGGATGAGGCGAGCGCTACTCTCCCTGCCTACAGCATCCCCTACACCCCCACGCCTGCATTTAGCCCCTAGCGAAGGGGAAGCCAGCAGGGGGTCCCATTCAGACCTGGCGATGCGCACGGCCAGCCTTGAGCGGCAGCTGGCCCGTCCGGCCGCTGGCAAGGCCTCTAGTAAGAAGAGCCATTTTGAACCAGTTTATTCCCTCATTGCCGATGAGGATGACGTTTATGATACTTTTGGCGGCCGTGACTCCATGGAGAAGGGGGGGTTGTTTCATGATTCTGACTCCTCCATGGAACGTCAGGGCGTTTTTGATCTTGGGTCTTCCTCAGACGAGGATGCTTGGCTCCCCCATGACACGGATAGAATGTTGTCAGCGTTTTTTGAGACTTTGCATATTGTTCCCCCTAAGGTGGCAAAACAGAAACAGGGTGAGCTTCTCCGCCCTGATAGACAACGCCTAGAGTTTCAGGAGCAGGGACATTTTTCCAAGATGGTCCTTAAAGAATGGGAATGGCCCAACAGGTTGCCTTCGGTGCCTAAGGGACTGGATAGACGGTATGCCTTCTCTGCTGAGTTGGTCCGTCTTTGGTCTTGTCCCCCGGAGGTGGACGGTCCCGTCCTGGGGCTTTCCAATACTTCGGTTATGCCGTCTCCTGACACCACTACCTTACACGACAATGCTGATCGGCGCATGGGTTGACTAGCTTGCCATGCTTTCACCTTTGTGGGGGCTGGTCTTCGCCCGGTCTGCACCGCGGCTATTGTTGCTATTGCTATCAAGAAGATGATTAAGCTGCTTGTTGAGGCCGCCAGATCCCGCAAGCGAGCGGACGAGTATAAGGACCTTTTTCTTTGCACTGATTTTACTGCCTTTGTGCTATCTGCCATGGATGATGCTGTCCGGCTTGGCGGTAGGGCTTCTGCCCTGTTGGTAGCCATGCATCGGTCTGTCTGCCTGCGGCAGTGGGCGGCCGACACTTCCGCTAAGAAGTCCCTCACCGGTCTTCCCTTCACGGGACTCCGTCTTTTTGGAGAGCGATGCGTTGGCCAAAAATGGTCGGCTCCCTCAGCGTAGAAAGCATTCTTGGCCCTTTCGGGGGTCTTCTTCCTTTCGTCCCTTCCGAGGGGGACGCGGCTCCTCCTTCCCTGGCGGTCGCAGGGAATCCTGGTGGCGAGATAGGGCCCGCGGACGTCCCGGTCTCTCCTGGGGGTCCAAGCCCAAGCCAAAGGAGGGGTGGCAGCCGCTCAGACCATTTTATAACTAACCTGGGAGGTGCACGTTAGCAGGGCAATTAGGATACAAAAGTCTTAAAGGAGCCACAGCACTCAAACCAGTTAGCTTGCTGACCAACCTACAATCTGTCTCTAAACTTGGTTAAAAACAGAGGGCTCGGTCACACACATCTGCAGAAGTATGCTTAAGCTGCACCACCAGCGCCAAGGTGCCCCTGTGAGGTGCAGTCCTAACTCTAATCTCTGAGAGCCCCATTTGGGACATACAATGCAACCAAGTTTAGAGACAGATTGTAGGTTGGTCAGCAAGCTAACAGGTCCAAGCCCAAGCCCCCAACCAAGACCCCTCAGGCATGAGGAGGTGCCCTCTTCCATCCGGGTGGGGGGATGGCTTCGTCTCTTTGCTCACGTCTGGAGACAACACGTCTTGGACCGGTGGATTCAGGAGGTGGCTCCTGAGGAGCCAGGGCATTCACATTCTTCCTTACCTGGACGACCTGTTGATTGCTGCTCAATCTTTTCATCAGGCCGAGAGGGATACTCAGGTGGTTGTGTCCACCCCCCCAAGTCCTTTGTTTGGGTGATCAATTATCCCAAGTCTTCTCTCACTCTGTCATTGGTGAGGTCCTTCCTGGGCATGACGCTGGATACTTCTCAGGTCAAGGTGTTTCTTGCTCAGCAGAAGGTTGAGGGCCTCCAGATGCAGGCGCGAGCCCTGCAGTCGTGTCCTCATCCCTCCATCCGTCTGAGGATGCAGTTGGTGGGACTCATGGTGTCTTGCTTCGAGGCTGTACCCTTCGCCCAGTTCCACATGAGACCTCTTCAGTTGAACCTCTTGACCGTTTGGGATCGGAAACAGGAATCCCTGGAGCAGGAATTCGCTCTGTCCCCTCTGGCCAGACAGTCCCTCTTGTGGTGGTTGGACTCGAGGAATCTGCTCCTCACTCAGGGACAGTTGCTGGCTTGGCTGCTGAAACCTCCATCCTGATGGATAAGGGATTGCCGGCCTCGGTCGTCAGTACTATGATTCAGGCTCGGAAGAAATCTTTGATTTATTATAGGGTCTGGCATGCTTACATTGCCTGGTGCGAGTCTAAGTCTTTTCCTTGTCGCACTTTCTCCAATTCCAGGATTTCTGAGTTTTTACAACATTGCCTGGAGTCGGGTCTACAACTGAGTACCCTCAAAGGACAAGTTTCGGCCTTGGCAATCTTTTTCCAAAGATCTTTCGCCAGTCATAGGCTTGTCAAGACTTTTTTTCCAAGGAGTTACTCATGTATGTCCACTGCGTAAGCCCTTGCTACCGGTGTGGGATTTGAACTTGGTGCTTTCTGTTCTCCAGGGTCCTCCCTTTGAGCCCCTGTGCGATGCCACTCTGTCCATTCTGACTCTTAAGGTGGCCTTCTTGGTTGCTATCACTTCGGTGCGTTGCGTCTCAGAGCTGGCGGCGCTTTCTATTAAGCCTCCTTATTTTGAACAGCATCAGGATAAGGTGGTATTCTGTCTTAAACCGGAATTTTTGCCCAAGGTTGTTTCTGCCTTTCATCTCAATGAGGACATTGTCTTGCTTTCCTTGTGTCCTGCCCCTTCTAATTCTAAGGAACGAAGCCTTCATTCTCTGGATGTGGTCAGGGCGCTCAAATACTATTTGATCGCCACTGAGTCTTTTCGGAAGTCGGATTCTCTGTTTGTGCTCCCTGCCGGTCCTAAGAAGGGCTTGCCTCCGGCCAAATCCACTATTAGCAAATGGATCAGACAGGCAGTGGTGCAAGCATATTCTGCCAAGGGGAAGGAACCCCCTTTCCGTGTTACTGCTCACTCCACTAGAGCTATTGGGGCTTCTTGGGCTTTTCAGCACCAGGCTTCTGTTGAACATGTTTGTAAGGCCGCTACTTGGTCTTCGGTTCATACTTTTTCGAAGTTTTACAAGGTTGATGTTAGGGCCACAGCTGATGCTGTTTTTGGCCGCAAGGTGCTTCAGGCGGTAGTGGCTTGAACTTCCTGCCGTTGCTCACTGGGGATCCCACCCTTCTTCCTGGACACTGCTGTTGGATGTCCCAAATGTGAAGAATTACAGATGAAGCAACCCGTGCTGGATACCAGAAAAATATAATTCTGTGATTACTCACCTGTAGAATTGATTTTATGGTAATCCAGCACGGGTTGCTTCATCCCACCCTTGTTATTGTTATCCTCTTTTGCCTTGTTATGGTGATTTTGGTTGAGAGAGTTCGTTTTTTCTTAAGATGGTCTTTGCCTCCCGGCTTCATGCATTACTGCTTTTCAAACACTGGGTCTTCTGGGTAATGCCCTTTTATGGGCCGGGAGGAGCCACATGTCTTCCTGCAGTCGACTGCGCCACCTGGTGGCGGATTACCCAAATGTGAAGAATTACAGATGAAGCAACCCGTGCTGGATTACCATAAAAACAATTCTACAGGTGATTAATCACAGAATTGTATTTTTTCAATTGCAAGATAACGTATTTGCTCATACACAATGCCCACATTTACAGTAACATCTCCAATCTTGCAGGTATTGGGTGGTCAAGGAGACCACCTTTTCCATTAGCCAATCATTGCTTTTAAAACTAACTCAGGGAGGGTGAGATATTTGAGCTCACCAGTGAAGTATGAGAGAAGGGCTTGGCTGCAACCAGCCCTTTGCCTACATGTCCTGGGTCTGCTTTAGCCCCTATATGGCCTTTGGTCTCCTTTGTGGACTCTCTCTCACTCTCGCCATCTTCCCAGAAGTCCCGACTGGCCGCTGGGAACAGATGCTCTCTGCATCCTGCGTGCTATGCGAAGAGTCCCGTTCTAAGTGGCCAGCCGGGACTTCCGGGAAGATGGCGGCAGGCATTCGATGCTGCAGGGTTCGGGGTTAAGGTGAGTTTTTTTTTTCTTGTATTACATGAGGTTAATCGCTATTTGGCAGGGGCAGGGCGGGGTTATTTTTATTTAGCAGGAAGGGGCTGGAGTGGCCCGGATGTCTAACCCCTGAGGTTCATTTTTAAATAGGGGGAAACGTTTTTTTACAATCTCGGGATGCTTGCTATCACTCCCCAATTATAAGAATAGGACATTCTCCTTATGACATGCTCTGTTGGGGTACCATCTTCTCAGTTGGTATTTGAAGGGACAGGCATTATTTATAGTTTGTGGAGTTTTTTTGGTTGGGAAAGAGCTCATACATGTAGGGAGGAAGGGGGGAAGAAATGTGCTCCACATTGTTTGGCTCTTTTCACACCTACCAACTATTGCTGCTGTTTTCAGCCCAAAACTAATCATAATGACTATAGAAGGCATGATATCAACACCAGTACTCACCCTTTCACAGCCCTTTAGCAGCGGTAGCCGTACCTGTCTCTACATCCATGAGCTGCTAATGTGTGTTCCTGCTCCTGCTGCGACCCATAGGTGCTCATAGGTACACCTGCCTGTTTTTCACTAAAGTCAGTTCACTTATGTCACCATATAAATCCCATCTGTTTGGTACATGCTTTTAAAGTGGACCAAAACCAAATGAACTTGTCAAATATATTTAGCCAAAGCCCCTGCTGATATATCCCCTTAGGGTGTAGAACTAGAAATGGACATTTTTGCTGTTTGATTTGTTCTGGAACACTGATGTTTTTGCTGTCCCTCTCTGTGAGATGGCAGGTGATCAGTCATTGCATAGGTGTGGAAATAACATCATTGTCACACACAACCGCAGCAATAAGGGAGGCGGAGCTTTACGGCTGAACAGGCGCCATTATCTGGGATTAGAGTGAAGCAGAAACAGTTAAAATCAGCAAAAAGTGCTCTTCATAGAGGGAGCAATTCAAGGGATGCTAGTTAAAAATGTGGGTTTTGGTCCACTTTAATTACTTTGCCCTAATTCCCAGGGTTAGCTGAGGTTCTTGCCTCGGCATCTGTATGCCTTACGTACATATTTGCAGAATTCAAAGTATATGTAACTGTCATCCATGCCCCCGCCTCCTCACATTCTTTTAGACACTTTAGAACTGGTTTTGACCTGTTGTGCATTTCGTGGGGTTTCTAGACTTCTGAGTGCTGTAGTCTTATAAGCCATTACAAGCTGAATCAGTCTGGAGCTTCAGCAAAGAGCTGTGAGGTAGCAGTTGGCTCCAAACATATCTATAGAAGTCTAAACGCCTAGCCATAGTGTTATAGACTAGACTTATCCCCAGGTCACATGGTCCAGCAATAAGGTGAGCTCTGATACTGCTCTTTTGTTATTGGCTGTTCCCAAGCAGCATGAGATCCTCTACCAGCTTCAGTACACTCTGACCGGCTACACACAAATTAGTGCACTCAGCCTGGCTGGTCTGGGAGCGCTCCTCTGCCCCACTGTGCACTAAAGCTGGCAGAGCGGTGCTCACAGGCGTTCAGCTGATACAGAAAAGGCCATCGCCTCCACTGTCACCTTATCACAGAATCTGTAGACTACAGAATAAGGCAAGTATGCTCTTTTTTGTGACTAAATATAGGCATAAGATATAGTGAGCTGCATTAGAGGTATGTGAAGACACCCTGAATCGAATCTAGTGATGACTCCTTCCTTCTTTCATCTTTGTAGATCTCTTTCTCCATGGGAAAGGTGGAAAGAGGACTTCATTCGCTGGGAAGTCTGGTCCTCCCAGAAAAAAGTTCAAAGGTTCTAAAGGTCCAGACAAACAAAGAGAAGATTCTGTCTCACAGGCCCGACATCAGAAGGGCAGATTCCCCTTACACAAAAAGTCTAAAAGCCCCAAAGGACAATCACACAGACCCGGCCCAAAAGGACAAAGGTTTCCTAAAACCCCAAAAGGGAGATCTGACCACAAACACGACAAGAAGGCCGGTTCTAAGAAAAAGATGTTTGCCTCTAAAGGCCCCAGGACAGGGAAACCTGGGAAGAAGGGGGCCCCCCATAAAGCTGGAGGCCCAAAAGGAAAAGCTTTCAGAAAGAAGAGAAATGTTTAGATGGACAGTTTACACACATCTGTAAATATGTGTAATTATCATCTACATATCTGCCGGAAATAAATCCTCTCCATTTTGTGAGACGTCTTGTAGGTCAATAGTAAAATCCGCTTTTTCAAATTGGCCAATCCAACAAAAAATGAATGGACGTGTGGCTAGCGCGAGGCTGTAATGGCCTGTAGGGTGGAGTCAGACCTGATGGTGGTACTTGTCTGTCAAAATTGTACAAAAATCCAAAAGGTAGACATATACATAGAGAAGAAAGTTCACATAGGAAATAATCGCGATACAAATGCGCCTGTGTCATCTAGAGAGAATGCAAAGGCAAAAAGGTTCATTTCTCACCTCATGGTGATAGTAGTTTGTAAATCATACTGTGACACAGGACACCCCAACAACTCTCCCTCCTGACGAAGGTGTCCTACCAAAACGTTGAGGGTCCAGGCTGTCATCCTCATTAGGTATACTGCATCTGGTTATCCTTATTAGCTGTACTTACTATATTGCTGACTTTTAAGCATTTGTGACTGTTGAAATGAACCTTTTTGCCTTTGCATTCTCTTTCAATGACACAGGCCCCTCCTGTGCATTTGCACCGTGATTATTTCCTATGTGAACTTTCTTCTCTATGTATAGGTCTACCTTTTGGATTTCCGTACAATTTTGTTATAACACATATATTAAAAACGTTTCACTTTTTTGCATAATATAGTGTTGGGAGTGCATTCACTATAGCTCCTTTCCTATTTAGTACATGATCTGCAGGCACTGTTTTATATTTTGAACCCCGTCTTTTTGTTTTAGTTCTCCTGCTAATATTTTTACTCTCCTATGGTGTGCAATCATAACCAAATTAACCAATAATGGTACTTGTCTGTCAAGCAGTGGCCATTATTGTCTGTCTGTCAGTAAATGCAGGGATCCCCAACCTTGCTAAACCTAACAGCAACGTTTAGCACCAGGAGATGATTGGAGACTACATTCATGTATAGCCAGGGAAACAAACAGAGCCCATGAGATTGAAAACCACAATAACCTTTGGTCAGGAGGATCTACAGGCGCATTGTTAGGTTTGATGCTTTCAAGTGCTGCACTGCACTGTTTTTCCCTATGTCCCGTCCCAATCCATATACGTGTGGGTAGTCCGCCACCAGGTGGCACCAGTTACTGCTAGATCCAGAGCTGTAACTCCTCCCGGCCCCCTATAAAAAGAGCTGTCTCCATAGAGTTCCCATATTTGTCTTGCAGTACATGCTGCGAGGATCGTCTGGAACTCTCTCTGGTTATGGCAGTTGAGCGGGGCATTTTTGAGCCTGTCGGCCACTGCATCCCTATTGCCTCTGTTCCTGTGGACCTAGTATGCCTCCCAGCCTCG
Source organism: Gastrophryne carolinensis (assembly GCA_027917425.1). Lineage (NCBI taxonomy): Eukaryota > Metazoa > Chordata > Amphibia > Anura > Microhylidae > Gastrophryne > Gastrophryne carolinensis. Next base: position 403,906,708 of record CM051238.1, read on the forward strand.
GCTGGCGGGAACAGGTGAAGGTAGGGAGAACGCCGCGGTCGGGCGTTCAGAGCTAGCTAGTGCAGCCCGCCCCTCGAGGGACCTCTGGGCACCATTTTCTCAGCCCTCGTGAAGGGGGAATCCTGCAGGACGGCCATATGAGAGATCTGCTGCTGCGCGCTCTGCAGGAGTCGGCCGATGCTGGGCACCGGCCTCTACAAGTGGGCTATTGAGCTGCCGGTTGCTACCTCGCGAGATCCTCAGGGGATCGGTCAGTTTGTTATGACAGCGAGCCTGGTTCCTCCTCTGATGAGGATATGTGACTCCCTGACGACACGGAAAAATTGCTGGCTTCTGTTTTTGAGACCCTGCATATTGTCCCTCCTAAAGCGGCTAAGAAGAAACAGGGGGAATTATTCCGGCCTAAGAGACAGAGGATGGTCTTCCCAGAACAGGCCCACTTCTCCAATATGGTGTTTAAAGAATGGGAGAGGCCTAATAAATTACCATCGGTGCCTAAGAGTCTGGACAGGTGGTATCCCTTCCCTGAGAAGCTGATCCACCTTTGGTCCTGTCCCCCCGATGTGGATGCCCCTGTCTCGGGGTTATCCAACACCACGGTTATGCCGTCACCCGACACTGCTTCCTTGCGCGACCCTGCTGACAGGCGCATGGATCAGCTGGCTTGTCATGCGTTCAGTTTTGTGGGTGCCGGGCTTCGCCCTGTCTGTGCTGCTGCCATTGTATCTTTGGCCATCAGGAAGAAGGTGTGGCACCTTGTTGATTTGACCAAATCTCGCAAGCGGGCGGAGGAGTATAAAGAACTCAAGGCCTGTGAGGATTTTATTGCCTTTGTAGTCTCGGCAATGGATGATAGTGTTCGGCTTGGCGCCAGGGCTTTGGCTCTGCTGGTTGCGCTTCGATGCTCGCTCTGGCTGCGTCAGTGGTCGGCTGACCCTGCGGCCAAGAAGTCGCTCACTAGTATCCGGGCATGGCGTTGGACACGTCTCAGTTCAAGGTTTTTCTGGTCCAGCAGAAGGTAACGGACCTCCAAACACAGGTACAGGCCTTACTGTCTGGTGGGCCTAATGGTGCCGTGCTTCGAGGCAGTGCCCTTCGCCCAGTTCCATGAGACCTCTTCAAATGAATCTGTTGCTCATTTGGGACCGGACGCAGGAGTCTCGGGAATGAGAATCTTCTCTGTCCCCCCAGGTCAGACAGTCCCTTTTGTGGTGGTTGGACCCCAGAAATTTTTGGGTGGGCAAGTCCTTCTGACTCCCGGTTGGGAGATTGCCACCACAGACGCCAGTCTGACTGGCTGGGGAGGTTTTTTGGCCATTTTTTTTCCAAAGATCCTTTGCCAATCATAGGCTGATCAAGTCTTTTTCCAAGGAGTTACTCGTGTACGTCCACCACGTAAGCCTGTATTACCGGTGTGGGACTTGACTTTGGTGCTTTCTGCTCTCCATGTTCCTCCCTTTGAGCCTTTGTGTGATGCTGCATTGTCTATTTTTACTCTGAAAGTGGTCTTTTTGGTAGCGATCACCTTGGTGCGTCGCTTTTCAGAATTGGCCGCGCTTGGTATGAAGCCCCCTGAGCGGCATCAGGATAAGGTGGTATTTCGTTTTAAACTGGATTTTTCATCTAAGGTCGTTTCCTCCTTTCACCTGAATGAGTAAATTGTTTTACCTTTCTTGTGTCCTGCACCCTCTACTTCTAAGGTACGGACCCTCCATGCCTTGGGTGTGGTCAGAGCCCTTATGTACTACCTGTTTGCAACGGAATCCTTCAGGTGATCAGTTTCTCTCTTCTTTCTCACTGAAGGGTCTAGGAAGGGCTTGCCTCCAGCCAAGTCCACTCTCATTAAGCGGGTCAGATAGGTGGTGGTGCAAGCATTTTCTGCCAAGGGGAAGGAACCCCCTGTTCATATTGCGGCTCTTTCTACTAGAGCTATTGGTGCTTCCTGGACTTTTCAGCTCCAGGCTTCTGTTGAACAAGTTTGCAAGGCCGCCACTTGGTCTTCTGTTCATACCTTCACAAGGTTTTACAAGGTTGATGTTAGGGCCTCAGCTGCTGCTGTCTTTGCCCGTAAGGTGCTTCAGGCGGTAGTGTCATGAACTACATGCTGTTGCACTCTGGGGATCCCACCCTTTTTGGACACTGCTCTTGGATGTCACACATGTAAGGATTGGAGCGACCTGAACAGGACACAGGGAAAAATACAATTCTGTGAGTACTCACCTGTAGAATTGTTTTTGGCTGTGTCCTGTTCAGGTCGCTCTACCCCACCCTTGGTTTTGTTTTCTCCTGTTTGCCAGTTATGGTTATTTCCATCTCTTATTGGACTTTGTCCTTGAGTTTTGTTGAGAGAGTACATGCTGAAGCTATGTGATGTAACATGGTTTCCTGGCCTCCCGGCCTGTCTCACTCTTACTGCTGTTTCCCACTAGGGATTCTATTGAGACACCTGCCTCTATAGGGGGCCGGGAGGAGTCACAGCTTTTTGTCTGGCAGTAACTGTGCGCCACCTGGTGGCGGAATACCCACATGTAAGGATTGGAGCGACCTGTACAGGACACAGCCAAAAACAATTCTACAGGTGATTACTCACAGAATTGTATTTTTGGAATTCTTACAACACTGCTTAGACCTGGGTCTACAGCTGGGTACCCTCGAGGGTCAGGTCTCTGCCTTGACCATTTTTTTACAAAGATCCTTTGCCAAACATAGGCTGATCGGGACCTTTTTCCAAGGAGTCACCCACGTTCGTCCACCGCGTAAGCCTGCATTACCAGTGTGGGATTTGATTTTGGTGCTTTCTGCGCTCCAGGCCCCCCCCCCCCTTTGAGCCCTTGTGCAATGCTGTGTTTTCTATCTTGACCCTAAAGGTGGTCTTCTTGGTTGCCATCACCTCGGTGCGCCGGGTGTCAGAACTGGCCGCGCTTTGTATGAAGCCTCCTTACTTTGAGAGGCATAAGGATAAGGTGGTTTCTCGCTTTAAACCTGATTTTTTGCCTAATGTCGTTTCACCCTTTCATCTTAATGAGGAGGTTGTTTTGCCTTCTCTATGTCCAAAACCATCTAATTCTAAGAAAAGGACCCTCCATGCCTTGGATGTGGTCAGAGCAATTAAGTACTACCTGGTTGCGACTAAATCCTTCAGGAAGTCGGATTCTCTTTTTGTTCTCTCTGAAGGTTCTAGAAGGAGTTTGCCTCCGGCTAAATCCACTCTCAGTAAGTGGATTAGACAGGCGGTGGTGCAAGCCTACGCTGCCAAGGGGAAGGATTCCCCTTTTCGTGTTACCGCTCATTCTACTAAAGCTATTGGTGCTTCCTGGGCTTTTCAGCACCAGGCCTCTGTTGAACAAGTTTGTAAGGCCGCTACCTGGTCTTCTGTTCATACCTTTACTAAGTTTTACAAGGTTGATGTTAGGGCCTCAGCTGAGTTGATTTTGGCCGAAAGGTGCTTCAGGCAGTAGTGAAATGAACTACATGCTTTTCTGCTCTGGGGATCCCGCCCTATATATGAACACTGCTTTTGGATGTCCCACACGTATATGGATTGGGATGGCCCAGACTGGACATAAAATACAATTCTGTGAGTACTGACCTGTAGAATTGGTTTTGTCTATGTCCAGTCCGGGCCGTCCCACCCCGCCCTTGGTTCATTTCCTCTGTTTGCCTGTTATGGTGATTATCTTTTTGTATTATGTATCTGTTGTCCTTACCTTTTTGTGGAGAGAGTACATGCTGTAGCATGTTGGTTAACATGTTTTCTTGGCCTCCCGGCCTGTCTCATTACTGCTTTTTGACATTCTGGGAACTCTATGGAGACAGCTTTTTATAGGGGGCCGGGGAGGAGTTCTGGATCTTGCAGTAACTGGCGCCACCTGGTGGCGGACTACCCACACGTATACGGATTGGGACGGCCCGCACTGGACATAGGCAAAACCAATTTTACAGGTTAGTACTCACAGAATTGTATTTTTTGGAACCGGTTGTTTTTGGTTTTACAAGGGTTATATGGGCCTCAGTTATCAAGCACCTCTGCCAGACAATGCCATATCAGTGCCAAATATAATTGAAGTTTTAGGAAATGTGTTTTTTTGCATTGCAGCAACGTGCACCAGTGTAAAAGAAAATTATAAATCCTATTTTGCACTACTCTAATTTGCACTGATGTGACATTGGCAGAAGCGCTTTATAAATCGGTCCCCATAAAAAAAAAAAAAAAAAAACATTCAAATAGAACATGTCCAAAGGTGGGCAACAAAAATGGTGGAAGGATGTAAACTTAAAACTTATCAGGAAAGACTTAAAGAACTTAATTTGTACAGTCTGGAGGAAAGAAGGATGAGGGGGGACATGATTGAAACCTTTAAATATGTGAAAGGATTGAATAAGGTTCAGGAGGAAAGTGTTTCTAATAAGAAACTTAATGATAGAACAAGGGGGCCCAACCTAAAGCTAGTCAGAGGGAAGATCAGGAGCAATGTTAGAAAATATTATTTTCCTATTGCATGGCACGGCCTGCTTCAAGAAGCCCTTACATATGGGTTATTCCACCACAAGGTGGCGCAGTGTACTGCAGAAGAGTTGTGGCTCCTCCCGGTACCATATAAAAACAGGATCACCAATAGACCAATCTAGTGTTTTCTCTGCAGTGATTCTGCGAAGATAGAAGATGGCTCTTATATTGCGTAGGTGAGCGGGGCAACCAAGCCTGCGGCCCTGCATGTCTATTTCCACCCGTTTCCGGACCCTCTGTGCCTCCCAGCCTTGGCTGTCAGATCTGGTGAGGGTAGAGGAGCACTAGGGTCAAGTGCTGAAGGAGCGCTGCTCCTGGCCGCAGACCCTGTACCACAAAGGGTAGCCGGCCATAGGCTTTATGGTGAGCCTACTAGGGATGCGGAGTTCCTGTCCTAGCATCTGAGGGGGTGAGTGTTTTGGGGACTGTGTGACTTGTTTCTGGTGTTTGGGGTCCCCCCATCCCTGGCCTGGGCTATCGCCGCTGCCTGCTCGCTCTCCTCCTCGTGCTCTTCGGGGGGGGCGGGGCCGAAGGATGAGGCATATCGCGTCGTTCTCCCGTGGCCTGCCCCTCAAGGTTTCTCTGCCGGCGCCATTTTGATTCTGCTGCGCGTCTGGGGCCCTTCTTCCTCCCTGAGCTGCGGCGGTGATCTCTGCCTGTGTCGCTTCCTCCTGTGGTCTGGCGGCTTGGTGATTTTGGCCTGCTTGGTCCGTGAGTGCCCTTTGGGTTTTTTTTTGGTTTCCTTGGGGCATGTGCTGCGGGATGCTTGTGTCTTATGTCTTTCAGGCGGGACAACTGTGGGTTGTGGTTTCTCCCGGTCCTGCCCCTTACCCTCCCTCATCTCCCCTTTCTGGCTTCTGGGGGCGTCCCGGGCGGCTTTTTATTAGCCCTTACCCTGTGCTGGCCTATTGCGCCTGTCTTAATCACCATATGGAGGCTTCTGGGGATAGCGTACTCGGGGGTCCTTCGGGGCAATCCCGGCTGTGTGCCATGTGTGGGGCATCCCCTCTGAGTAAAAGTGCCGTGGTGTGCGTGCCCAGGGTATCGTTGCTGCCCAGGCTGGGCTACCCGCTACGCTTCCCAGCTCTGCGCCCCCCTTCGGCGCCGCCTAACCCTCCGCACCTGTATTTAGCCCCCAGTGAGGGGGATACTAGCGGGGGGTCACAGTCTGATCTGGCACTGCGTGTGGCCAGTATTGAAAGGCAGCTTGCCAGGCCTGTTCCACGTAAGGCCTCTGGCAAGAAGCGGCACCTGGCTCCCGTGCCCTCCCTCTTTCCTGAGGAGGATGAGGGAATTGATGCTTTTGGTGGCCGTTACCCCCTAGAGGAGGGGGAACTCTTCCAGGACTCTGACTCCTCTGGGGACCAGCAGGAGGGTTACAACAGTGACCCTGGGTCTGCGTCTGGAGAGGACTCATGGTTCCCTGAGGACACTGATAACCTGTTGGCTCACATTTTTGAAATCTTACACATTGCTCCCCCTGAGGTGGCTAAGAGGAAGCAGGGTGAGCTCTTTCGTCCTGATAAACAGCGTCTGGAGTTCCCTGAGCAGGGCCATTTCACTAATATGGTGCTCAAGGAGTAGGAACATCCTAGTAGATTGCCCGCGGTGCCCAAAGGGTTGGATAAGAGGTATCCTTTTCCTGCCGACCTGGTCAAGCGATGGTCGTCGGCACATGGATCAGCTGGCCTGCCATGCTTTTACATTTGTGGGGGCCGGGCTGCGTCCGGTCTGCGCCGCTGCCATTACAGCTGTTGCCCTTAAGAAACTGCTCAAGCGTCTCCTTGATGGCGCTACGGCTGGTAGCAGGGGGGAGTATTATAGGGCCCTTTTGCTTTGCTCTGAATTTGTTGCCTTTGTCCTTGCTGCCATGGATGATGCGGTACGGCTGAGTAGTAGGGCCTCTGCCCTTTTGGTGGCTAAGCGCCGCTCTGTTTGGCTGCGTCATTGGGCGGCTGACGCTGCTGCTAAGAAGGCTCTCACTGGGCTACCCTTTACGGGGCTGCGGCTCTTTGGTGAGCGTCTGGATGTTCTAGCCTCAGCGTAGGAGGCAGCCTTGGCCTTTTCGGGGGCCCTCTGCTTCCCTCCCCTCCTTTCATGCTCCCAGAGGAGGTCGTGGCTCCCTCTTTTCAGGTACCCGCATCCCGGTCTCCCATGGGGTCCCAAGCCCAAACCTTCTCCCAAGCCCCCTCGGACATGAGGAGGCGCCCTCACCCATCCGGGTGGGGGGGACGGCTTTGGCTTTTTGCTCATGTCTGGAGGCTCTGCGTCTCAGACCGGTGGATTTAGGAGGTGGTGTCCTCCGGTTACAAGATAGTTTGCAGCCTGGCCGTCCCCAAGATTCATCAGATCCCGGATGTCTCAAAACCCTCTGTCAGCTCAGGGTTTGCGCCTTGCGGTTCAACATCTGTTGGAGTCAGGAGTTATTTGCCTGGTGCCTTCCCAGGAACGGGGTCAGGGTTTCTACTCCAATCTGTTCACGGTCCCCACAAAAGATGGGTCCTTGAGGCTCATCCTGGACTTGAAGGGTCTCAACAAGTTTGTCAGGTTCAAGCACTTTCGCATGGAGACGCTACGCTCGGCTGTGAGTACCCTGCGCCTGGGTGACTTCATGACCTCCGTGAACATCAAGGATGCCTATCTTCACGTGCCTATCTTTCCAGGTCATCAGAGATTTCTCAGGTTCGCTCTAGAGGAGGGGGAAGTAGATCAGTATGTCTTGCCCAAGGATCCAGATCTGCTCACTCAGGGACAACTGTGCCATCCCAGTTTACAAACGCTGGCTTTTTAACAGCTTGGCTGCTGAAACCTCCATCTTGATGGATAAGGGGTTGCCGGCTTCTGTTGTTGATACCATGATTAGGGCTCGGAAGAAGTCCTTGTCCTTTATCTACTACAGGATCTGGCATGCTTACATTGCCTGGTGTGAGTCCAAGTCTCTTCCTTGTCGGGTGTTTTCTATCCACAGGATTCTGGAATTTTTGCAGCATGGTTTGGATTCGGGCCTTCAACTTAGTACCCTCAAGGGACAGGTGTCAGCTCTGGTAATTTTTTTCCAAAGATCCTTTGCCAATCACCGGTTGTTTAAGACTTTTTTCCAGGGAGTTACTCATGTGCGTCCGCCACGTAAACCTATGCTACCGGTTTGGGACCTGAATCTGGTGTTGTCTGCTCTGCAGGGTCCTCCCTTTGAGCCTATACGTGGGGCTGCCTTGCCCATTCTGACTCTTAAGGTGGCCTTTTTGGTGGCCATTACTTCTGTCAGGCGAGTTCCTGAGCTGGCAGCGATCTCCATCAAACCTCCTTATTTTGAGCGGCATCCGGACAAGGTGGTGTTTCGGCTTAAGCCGGATTTCTTGTCTAAGGTTGTGTCTGCTTTTCATCTCAATCAGGACATTGTTTTGCCTTTTTTGTGTCCTAACCCTGCTAATTCCAAGGAGCGGACCCTTCATTCTTTGGATGTTGTCAGTGCTCTGAAGTTTTACTTGGTTGCTACCGAGTCTTTTAGGAAATCTGATGCTCTTTTTGTTCTTCCTGCTGGACCTAGGAAGGGTTTGCCTCCGGCTAAATCCACTATCAGCAAGTGGATCCGTCAGGCGGTGGAGCAGGCCTATTCTGCCAGGGGGAAGGTTCCTCCTTTTAGGGTTACTGCTCATTCCGCTCGTGCGATTGGTGCGTCTTGGGCTTTTCAGCACCAAGCTTCTGTTGAACAAGTTTGTAAGGCCGCTACTTGGTCTTCTGTTCATACTTTTTCCAAATTTTACAAGGTTGTTGTTAAGGCCTCAGCTGATGCTGCTTTTGGCCGCAAGGTGCTTCAGGCGGTAGTGGTTTGAACTGCCTGTTGTTACTCTTTGGGGATCCCACCCTACCTTACGGACACTGCTGTTGGACGTCCCATACGTAAGGACTTCTTGAAGCAGGCCGTGCCATGCAATAGGAAAAAGACAATTCTGTGAGTACTCACCTGTAGAATTGCTTTTACTATGCATGGCACGGCCTGCTTCACCCCACCCTTGTTATCGTTATTCTTGGTTGCCTCTTTATGGTGATTGTTCCAAGTTAGTTGGGGTTTGTTACCTTTTTTACCTTTATTATCTCCTGGTTTCTTGAATAACTGCTTGTCAATGCTGGATTGGTCTATTGGTGATCCTGTTTTTATATGGTACCGGGAGGAGCCACAACTCCTCTGCAGTACACTGCGCCACCTTGTGGCGGAATAACCCATACGTAAGGACTTCTTGAAGCAGGCCGTGCCATGCATAGTAAAAGCAATTCTACAGGTGAGTACTTCCAGAATTGTCTTTTTACAGAAAGAGTAGTAGATGCTTGGAACAAACTTCCAGCAGAGTTAATTGAAAAATCAACAGTCACTGAATTTTCAACATGCCTGGGATAAGCCTCCATCTATCCTAAGATAAAGAGAGCATAACAGTATACACATAAGGGCAGACTAAATGGACCGTATGGTCTCCTTATGCCGTCAACCTATGTTTCATATAAAACTGAAAACAACTGGTTCCAAAAAACATTGCAGTGCAGCACTTGAAAGCATCAGACCTAACAATCAATGTGCCTGTAGATCCTCCTGCCCAAAGATTATTGTGGTTTTCTCATGGGCTTTGTGTCTCATCTGTGAGGGAATCTTGATTTTGTAAGCCCTATATGAAATCCCCAGGAACGTCTGCTGTGCTTACCTGTCCAGTAAATTTATGAAAGTCTGTCCTCCAATCAGCATTCTATGCTGTGCATGTTAATGTGCAACACCACAAGAAAGGAGAGCAGCCAGCATCATTGTGGCTACTTCCCATTGCAGCCATTTAGATGGGGCCTGGCCGGGAGTGCAGTTGGAGGGATGCCGCCGTGGCCTGCACATGCGTATTGGGATTGTCACAAGGTAGGTTTTACAGCAATCCCGGGGGTTTTGCACATCCAGGCATCCCAAATCAAATTGTGTCTCAAAGAGTGAGAGCACCAGCCATATATCTAGGCTGTGGTTGCTTGGTTGCTTCTCTTTAAATAGTTCATCCCCCAGCACCAAAGCATTAAACAGTCCCTGTCCAGAAACAATAACTCCCCCCCCCCCCCCCCCATGTGAACAGTGTAAAATTAGCCATTTAGAAGTATCTCAAAATCTCCAATTATATGTAAATGCCTTATATATTTATTTTAAAGTTCCCCGTGGGCATCCCAATTCTGCTGTGCTATTGAAAAGCATTCAAAGATTCAAGTTCACTTTCGGTGCCATTGTCTATTTAATATTTTAAAGTGACCCTATACCTAGATAGGAATTTTATGTCACCACCTTCTTTCCCCAGCCCAGTGTCGCAACTAAAGCCTTTGTCCAATATTCATAAAAACACTAACTGGGTGCAGTCTGCTGTTTGATGATCAGACATGTTGCTTCCTGGTGCTTTCCAGCAATGATGCATTCAGTTTAAGAGCAACTCTGAGGCCCGGGGCTTTCTGAGTCCCACTTCCTGGGGTATCGCGACTTGGGATGCTCTGCTGTGTGACCCCCTCCCCCCCCCCACAATTTTATGTAAATACCTTATGTATTTATATTAAAGTTCCCCAGGGCATCCCATTTCCGCTCTGTGAAACCCCCCAGGATGGCAGTGTTCACTCACCTTTCTTGGGTCCAATGGCACATGCGTGGGCTCTCGTCCAGTGACATTCATCAAACGCCTCTCATTGACTTCAGTGGGGGGTGAGAGTGGCCGCGTACCCAGCGGCACAGGCTCCTGCCCCATCCTATCTGAATGGATGGGGTAGGAGCACGTGCACATCATGAGGGTGTGGCCACTCTTGCGCCCTATTGAAAACAATGAGCGCTATTTGACAAATTATGTAGTCAAGGCAAACGTTTTTCATTGGAATAGAGCCCACGCATGCGCCGTTGGTTCCAGGAAAGGTGAGTGATTACTGCCACATAGTGGGGCATCCCAATTCGGAGCTGGGATGCCCTGGCAGAAGGTTAACCGCTGGCCCAGGAATATTTTACATTCGAGCGCCAGCCTAGATGGGTTTTGTCCTGCTTGAAGTGACGCCGATTCCTTTTCCTAAATTTTTGGGCTGTAGCTGTGCTGGTAAGGGGCTTGACATGGCACAGCTTTGAGTCATAAGCAAGCTCTGCTGTGATCAGAGACAGCTGTGGGACCTCGGTGGCTTGCCATACTTGCTCTAACTAGAGAGCTCCAAGAGACAGGGTGGCTGTTAGACCACTTTTTTGTGTGGTCCTGGAAAAATACAATTGAAAGCGGAGCAGATTTTAGAGCCCTGCTACGATTTCTACTCTGCACTGTAGGAAATGGATGAGAGTCACATTTGCGGAGCTATAACCTATTGAGACAGGTCCTCCAGCCCATTTCTCCACCTGCCTGATCTACTGACCTGCTTTAATCCCATACACATTAATGAGAATGAGAACATCCCTAGACCTCCACAAGTGTTTTGATCTAGCGGAAAGCTGGCGCCACAGGAGAGGCCTGTAAGCCTTATGGGACTCCTGAGCTACAGATTAGGGGTTTACAGGTTCAGCCAATAACATTCTCCTTTTCATCCCATCCACCAATCAGCTCAGCATAGCAGGACAGGATTGTTGGCCCCTCCCTCCGCCGCCTCCTGCAAATTTATCATATTGCTGTCAGTGCAGAGAGCTGATTATTATGCAGCATCACAGAGCCAAGGAGAGAAATCATACAGTGAACCTGTAAACCCTGATATCTCTGCCATTTCTTCTTCAATCTAAAAATGGAGAATGGTTTCGGACAGTGGCAAATGTAGGCCGACACAATGGTGTAACCATTTCCTTTGCCTGCTGTATCACTTTAAATTGTAGGCGTTGAGCAATGGTTCACAAGAATTGGATGTGAACTTCTACATCTGAAACCAAAACTAAAGCAGAACCCTACAAACTCAATGCGCTCCACGGCAACTCTGGACCCTAACCCACCCACTTCAGCCACTTGTGGGGAGATACTTGCCTTTTATTAATTCGTCTCTCTCCAGTGGTGGAGCCGAAAACTACTGCAGTGCTCCACACTCAGCTTTTCCGGGTCCTCTGTTAGGTAGAGTAATTCAAGGAGAAGGTAAGTATCTCTCCACTGTGGGGCTTGTGAAAGGGGGTAGGATCGGGGCCCTTACTGTGATTGATATAGAATAAATGGAGACATGCACTTGAAAATGATACACCCAATATCTGGCCGGCCACCATAGGTAAGCCCCCAATACAGTTTAAGGCTGTCAGGTTATGTGACGTGGCTACTGGACTGGATCTAGCGACTGGGTAAGTTTCCAAGCTCCAGAATAAGAGTAATCAGCTGCCTGGACAATCCATTGAAGTCAACCTTCATTTTTTAATTTTTATCCTAGGTTCGCTTTAGCACAACACAGAAGCCATTGAAAAGCATTTATGTTTCAAAATCCCTTTCAGTGCCATTGTCTATTTAAAGTTTTAAAGTGATTCTCTACCCAGATATAGGAAGTTTGTCATCACCTTCTATCCACAGCCCAGTGCCCCAATATAGCCTGTGTTACTTTTTTTTTTTTACTAAAGCCTTTGTCCAATATTCATAAAAACACTAACTGGATGCAGTCTGCTGTTTGATGATCAGACATATTGCTTCCTGGTGCTTTCCAGCAATGATTCATTCAGTTTTGGAGGAACTCGGAGGCACAGGCATCTAAAAGACTGAGTCTCACTTCCTGGGGTATCCCGACTGGAGATGCCCTGCTGTGTAACCCCCCCCAGTCGCCAAATCTCCTTATCGTTTCCATTGTCTATTTAAAGTTTTAAAGTGATTCTCTACCCAGATATAGGAAGTTTGTCATCACCTTCTATCCACAGCCCAGTGCCCCAATATAGCCTGTGTTACTTTTTTTTTTTTTACTAAAGCCTTTGTCCAATATTCATAAAAACACTAACTGGATGCAGTCTGCTGTTCGATGATCAGACATATTGCTTCCTGGTGCTTTCCAGCAATGATTCATTCAGTTTTGGAGGAACTCGGAGGCACAGGCATCTAAAAGACTGAGTCTCACTTCCTGGGGTATCCCGACTGGAGATGCCCTGCTGTGTAACCCCCCCCCCCCAGTCGCCAAATCTCCTTATCGTTTCCAGAGCACTTGCCGCATCTGTGGTCACATCCACAGTACACCTCTAACATGTTCACATGCCAGGCCTATTTGAATGGGTGACGCAAGCACAACAGCTAGAAAGGTGAGCTGGGATATGGCCAGAGGCGTGAATGGAGCTGGTCGAAACTGAGCATGTTGATTGGCTGAGCGGCCACATCTGCGGTGTGGGAATGGTGAAAAGGTGGAGAGTGAAATTAATGGCAGTGTTCCTCTTTAAACACAGCTCAGCACTGAGTCTCAGCCTTATCCGTTATAATTACTGCAATAGATCTGAAAGAACTACAAGCTCAACTGTCATTATGTGGCCGTTACCTTGGCACTAAATGCATTAGCATATGGCCGCCATTCGACTTCCTACTGTTTCCTATTAGTGTTTTTATTAATATTGGGCAAAAGCTTTAGTTAAAAAAGGAAACGGCTGTTTTGGAGCACTGGGCTCGGGATAGAAGGGGACGGCAAACTTTCTGGATGTAAGTGCACATTATAAGTCGAGTTTTTTTAATACAAATGACATGGATATTATAAAGAATATATATATATATATATATATATATATATATATATTCTGTTAAACTGATGCGGCACTGAAAAAAAACACACAATAATAAGGCAGAACCTTGCAGGAAGGATGTGTAAATGTGTGTGCCATCCTGTGTACCCCGCCAGTGCGATGCCTCAGCTTCCTGCTGCTGGGCCCTTCACAAAACCACATAAAAGAACATAACAAAGACTATAGCACACAAATGTCTCTTTGCTTGGGAAGAAAATCTGATGCAGAGGAGACTACATGTTGCACCTCTGTGCTTGTTTTGTAGTTATAAATCAAGGCAACTGAACACAGCATTGTGCCAGGTTCCTTTTGGGCGCCAGACTAGGGTGTGGGACTGCCCTGGTCATCTAAAGACTACAGCAGCTATTGAACTACTGATGGCCTGGTGAACTGCACATGGTGCCCCGCATTTCTGGCTTCAGTCTTGGTAGATGTGTACGGGAGATGGTCAGGACACTCATAGAGGAGAATAGCTTATTCCACTATCATGGAATGACTGACACAGGGCCGGCTCAGTGAGCCCCTTTGTGGTGGAGAGTAGTGGGTCAGAGGTCTATAAATTCCATGGCCAAAACTAAGGAGGGCTGCTTGCCCTATTGGAGCTGTTTTTTAGTTTGGTCCCACATCAACGGGCAGAGTATTGAGGAAGAGGGATGGACAAAACAGGAAGGTCAGGAATGGATAAATGGAGAGAATGCCGGGAGGAAGAGGGACAGGAATGGCTGGGTAGAGCTGGTGAGGGGGGTAGATGGGCAGAGCTGGGAGGAAGATGGATAGATTGGCAGAGCTGGAAGGAAGGGGGGTAGATGGGCAAAGCTGGGAGGACAGGGATGGAGAGGTGTAGAGCTGAGGGTGGATGGGAAAGAATTGAGGGGACATGGTTGTGGGGCAGAATGGAGGGGACAGGGATGAATGGGGCAGAACTGGAGGGGCATGGATGGATGGGGCAGAGCTAAGAGAACAAGGATAGATGGTTCAGGGCTCAGAGGACAGGGATGGATGGGGCAGGTCTAAGTGGATAGGGAAAGATGGGTCAGGGCTCAAGGGATAGGGATAGATGGGTCAGGGGACAGGGATAGATGGGACAGGGCTGAGGGGATAGGGGAAGATGGATCAGGGCTCAAGGGATAGGGATGGATGGGTAAGGGCTTAGGGGATAGGGATGGATGAGGCAGAGGTGACATACAATGGGGCAGAGCTGAGGAGACAGGGATGGATGAAGCAGAGAGACATAGAAAGGAAGTGTGTGCAGTTCTTTAACCACATTGTGCCAGCTGTCAGTGGGCCCCCTGGGGGGTGGGGTCCTCGGCAGCTGACCGGGCCTGCCGGGTGCTGACGCCAGCCCTGGACGGACATGTTGGAGTTAAGGCATTTATTGAATGTTTAGTGTGGCAGACAAAAAGGTCCCATCCCCCCATTATGATAATAGGTTATACTGGTTGGGATGACCAGGCAAAAAAAAAATTATACTCGCCCTTTGTCACTCACAGTTGTTCTGCACTGCTTCAGTTGCTCTAAACTTACCAGGTAAGTTTTATGTCTGTCCCTGTGGATAGGGAATTTAGATTCTAGTAAAGTGGCTGATACCTGCTAGAAGAAACCAAACACCTGCCAGCCCATATGCTTGATCCCAGGGGTCCTGCGGGCTCCAGGCTTCTTTTATCTCAGGAAACTCACAGATTTTCTCTCTTTACATAGTGACCTCGGGGCAGATTACAGCACTGACATGTGACATTGGTGTGATTATCTGCGGCCACGCTCATAGTTCCCCTTTCCGTGGAGCCTCCCTTTTGCTGCCTCTTAACCACATCACAATGTCGGCTCTGTGAACTGCCGCTGTCTGGGCCTTCTTGCCACTTTACCCCTGGTGGCAACTGCCTGGAGCACCTTGGAGTCCTCATGGGCCCAGCATGAGGGTTAGTGACTAGAGGAAATGCACTGGAGCAGGGGGATGGGAATCAGGCTGCAGCTTCATTACCTGCAGATTAGCCAGGTGTATTTCTACTCACATTGTACAGCGCCATGGAAGATGATGGCGCTTTATAAATAATAATAATTCTTGTGTTAAACCTGCTTGTGGGTTTTTAGTCAGAGGCAGTGCTGTTTTTGGTCACAAGAGGGAGCTATGGTCCAGAGACCAGGCCAAGCAGGGGCAGCCTAGTAATGTGCACAATCGATGCATTTAGTGTATCTAAAGGGCTGGTATACTTCCCAGCACTTTACTGAGTACACAGTGTTCTCATCAGTCCCTGTCCCTCAAAACATTTCACTATGTGATTCAGGACTATCCCTGACCCTGTTCACTGTCTGGGGGAATTGTATACCTCCCAAGTGGGGAGGGTCTGTCCCTCTTTTGAGTCCATGTCCCTCTGTCCCTCGTTGTTCCCCTTTGTCCATCTTTGAGGTGTAACGTGCAGATCTACATCAATAAATGATTCATTTGCCTATTTAAAGTGTTTATATTGTTTTAACTGTTACATCATATCTCCTATCCATTCCTCAATAAGGGGGTGTGGACTAATTTAACAATTGTCCCTCTTTCCCACCCTGAAATTTGTTAGGTATGGAATTGTAAGAGTTTCCAGATATGGGAGACCCTTATTATTATGTAGAGAACAGCTGCTGCATCCCCAACAGAAGACATTTGGGTTAGTATATAATTTCTGCGTGGCCTTGGCTGTGATCCAAGTGCAGGTCCACTTTAAGCAGCATCTGTAGTGTCAAATATGTGCTTACCTCCTAGGCAGATGATTATTCCGGCTCTGTCTCTCAGTAGGGTGAAGTTAAAGTTGACCAACACCCAGGGGTGATTGGCCCGGGAATCTATAAGATTCCCGGGCCGATCACCTCCCTCACTGCGGGACATCCGAGATCGGGATGTCCCGCGGGGTGAAACCCCCTCAAAACCCCCAAAAAACCTTACCTTATCAGCGGCGCCCGCGTCGTCCGTTTGTGAATGGCCGGCGCGGGCGCGCGCCCTATAAGAGTGACGTGCGGGAGGCGGCGGCGGCGGAAGCGCTGTCTTGTCCGTCTCTGTCACCCGCTTGTCCGTCGGCTGGGATTGGACGGCGCGGTCACGTGGGAGCGTGGTGAGGTGAGTTTTTGGGGCTTTCTGGGGGGTTTCACACAGCGGGGCACCCCCAATCGGGGTGCCCCCCCAAAATGGACCAAAACCCAGGATAGTCAAAATCCTGGGTGTTGGTCCACTTTAAGGGCCAGTCATGGCCTAGTAGTAAGGAATCGGTCTTGCGACTGGAGGTTGCATGTTCGATTACTGACCGGGGACATGATTGAAGTACTCTTGAGCAAGGCACCTAACCCCTCCATCTGCTCCCTGGGTGCCATGATTAGGGCAGCAGTGCACTCACTGCTTTGTGTTTGTTTCACTGCACAGATGGGTTAACTGCGGAGAGCATAAAATAGTTGTATATGCACAAAGAGGTTACTGAAACTGTGCAGGAGACTGGAGTAAGCAGACAGGCAGAGGGATAGAACACCACCAATATAAATGGAGCCAATAACACTGAGACAGGCAGAGGGATAGAACACCACCAATATAAATGGAGCCAATAACACTGAGACAGGCAGAGGGATAGGACACCACCAATATAAATGGAGTCAATAACACTGAGACAGGCAGAGGATGGGGGCCAGGCCAGAGATTTGATTTTAGCAGAAAGTGGTCTGACTAGATGTTGCTATAAAAGAGGATTTGACTAAAACCCACCCAGGCTTACTGCCTCTCTCCCGAACTGGGATGCCCCACTGTGTGAAACCCCCAAGGGCGCCAATATTTCCCCTGAGCCCACGGCACATGCGTGGGTGGCAAATGCATCACTCACATCACTTCTTGACTGTGCGTGGCAGCGCACAGCTGAAGAGAGAAAGGGATGCCAGGCGCCGATGATGTGTGCTACTGGGGATATCATTCAGCATCTCCAGCCACATATTAATATAGCCACACATTTATGAATGGCTGGCGCAGGCACGCTCCCTGTTAGAGGGTAGTGGGGGATGCAGCCGCCAGCACGCTCGGAGCCACTGGCCTTAGACGAAGGCTTAGACAACGTGACGTCAGCAGATCTGAGCACACTGATTGGACGAGCATCTGCGCATGTGCTGTAGGACTGGAAAGAGGTGAGTTAACTTAGGCAATCTGGGGGGTTTCACACAGGGGAAGGTCCCATTCTAGCAATGTGGGTGGGTCGCGGGTAATTCACCTTAAGTAGTTACAAAGAGGCTTGGTTCTAAAAGTGGGACCTCATCACCCAGATGATTGAAGATCATGAATAAATATATCATAACATATAAGCACATAGACATTATTTATTATTATTTATGTAAATTATTCTAATAATGTTATCATCACATGAATAATCACACTATAGTAGGGTATGTGTAGCAGTAAACATATAGTTGATGTGACACAATCCAGGGATGATAGTGCTTAGTCTCAGTTAATGCACTGAGGGTAAATCGATCTTGGGTTCAGGTGCCTCTAGAATGGGGTGACCCTGACGCGTTTCGCCTGAATGTCGTCCTCATAGGGCAAAGTAGTTCATCATGCTGGGCTGAATAAAGTAGTGTTGGGTGTTTGGGAAGGATGCGCTTCTGGATTCTAGTTCTCAAGTTAATAACTGAAAGAGTCTGGGTATGGTGACGTCCAGACAGGCATGTCTAGAGGTGATAGCAGCACTATTCCTAATGTCCCAATGTGAGATCAGCGGGCCTAAGTAGCCTCCATGCTGTGTAAGGTGTAGTAGTGTGCAGAATGGTTGTCCGTAGGAAAGACTAGGGCTACTTCTAGTGGGCAACGCTGTGGCTGAGGTCTCAGCTTCGGTTCGCTGGCGATACTCACTCTGCCAACACCTTCTATATGAGAGGATATTTTTGCAGGAATCTCCTGTTTTTACAGCTCAGCTAGAGGTCTAAACCAGGAGTTCCCTACCAGTGGGAATAGTATCACTGGTGGTACTCGGGCTCCCTTCTGGTGCTGCTGAAGGCCACTGGGTTTGAAAGTGGGGGGACATGAATCACTGCACACACGCTACTGCTCCAATAGGATGTGCCAGGTGGCCAGGTTGGCAAGCTGCAGGAGTGTCTTGGAATGACTGCATAGCTGGCAGAAGAGCTTGCACTCTTGAACCAGTCCATTGCCAGGGAAGTCTATATTACTGGTGGAGATAATTGTAAAATGGGATTCCAAGGTCTAAACAAATGTTTAGATACTATGCAGACAGTGAGCTTAAAGTGGACCAAAACCTACCCTAGAGTCTATGAGACTCCAGGGCAGGCATACTCGTTACTCCTGGGCATCCAGATTCAAAACCCCCCAGGTCATCAGAAAACTCACCTTCGTTCCCAGCCCAATGGCACATGTGCAAGCAGCGGCCGTATCTCTTTAGCAGGGTGCGGGCATGCTAGCGGGGGATGCGACCACCAGCGTGCTCAGATCTGCTCGCATTAGATGAGCTCCTGGACAAAGGGACTGGAGCGGATCTGAGCGCGCTGATTGGACAATGGGGCTGTACAGGCACCGAAGGATCAGGGAAGGGTAAGTGAGAACGGGCAACCTGGGCGGTTTCACACAGCGGGGCATCCCCGATCGGGGACAAAGACCAAAACCCAGGATAGTCCACTCCTTGGGGCATCCTGAATTGGGATGCCCTGCTGTGTAACCCCCCCCCCCCCAGAAGCCCTGCTTCACTCACCTTGGCCTGGAGCCCTCACTGCATCTCTGAGCTGCGGCCGCGTCACTGCTCACCTCTAGCCATGCTTGCGCCGTCACGTGACGGGCAGGAGGCGAGCGCGTTGCCGCTCAGCTGCTTAGCTGTCCAGGCGGCTTAGCCGTCAGCGGAGCCAAAGGGAGCTGAGTGAAAGCAAGCATGCGCCAATCATGCGCTCCTTCACATCCAATTCAGGATGCCCCCACTGACAGTGAGAGGAACAACACCCCGAAAAGTGAAAATCGAGTTTGTTGTTCTTCTTTAAGGAGGACCTGAATCCCTCTCGGTCTCTCTTTTTGCCAAGCAAGGTCCATATGCACAGGGACCCTAACTCGCCTAGCGCTGACTGTTGGGTTAGTTTAGGATCTTCCCTGCAGTTGCATGAGACATAAATAAAGGTTTGATAACTGAAATGCTGAAGGAGTTTATTTTCTGTGTGTGACAGTTCTGCGTGTTTATCCTTCTGCTCCTCATACACAGAAATGCTGAGTGCTGTCCCTGAAGGCTGAATACTGTGTTACTTTAATGGAGATCTGAGTAGCAAATGCCTGCTCACACCCACGGGGGATTCCACCCTACTCGAGCGCTTTGCATTTTAAAGCCTAACTCCAGCCAAAACTTTTATGTTATTTAAACAGGACCAACAGCCTGGCACAGTTAGAAAAGAATGGTAGCAGCCATTTTGGAGCTTCCTTTCCCAGTATCTCAGCCATACTGCTGCCTGGATTCATCTAAATGTAATATATCTAACGTTTTTAGTCACTTATTATTCTTTCCCCCACTGGGCTGCAACTCTGTTCAGCACTCTAGGATACGGGTGCCGCCATCTTGGCTCAGAAGCATTACATACTGAGGAGAGGAGAGGGGGTGGATTATAGCTGGCTACAGAGCAGCGCTGGGGTCAGGGAAAGGACAGCAATCCCAGAATGCAGAACAGCACAATCAGAAGACGCTTCCTGTTTGCAGGCTGCCTGATGCTCCATGAGCCGCCATCTTGGAGGTTTAAAGGCTCACAAAATGCAGTAGATGCGGGTAGGATGATTTTTAATGTGAGCAATCTGTATGTACAGGATGGGGGAAACATATAAGATATGCTCCTATTCAGGGTAAAGGTCCGCTTTAACCTTGGATCTTCCTATTTTTCATTATTTTTTTCCCCAGTGCAATTCAGCATCATATATAGCAATGTATTTTAAAAAATTGCACAGCCAAATATGTATAAAAAAAAAATAATGAGAAAAATTGTTTTCTGGTCAACAAAAAAATTCTCACGGTGCTGAATCTGCCTTCTAAGAATGGTTGTCTGGGACAAGGGACACGGATGCTCCAGACATAGGGAATTGACCAGTCCTGGAGTCTTTTCGATGATAGTTTGTTGTTTCTGTTAAAAGCGAGTCTGGTGGTCTCACCATTTCTGGGGCATGCCATGGATTACTTGGTATTCACACCTCAATGACAAACCCACCTCCTTCACCCCAACAGCCTCATTTCTGCCATACGCTTGACAAGGGCCCCTGCACCTGAGCCAATGCCAATCTGTTCTGGTAGCTCTGCCTGTCACAATCGCACTGTATCAGCCCAGCCAAGACGCTAGAGAGAGTGTGATGGTGCAAGGGTTAAACCCACAGACCCCTGGGTATGCACTACTAGTCCCAGCAAGTCACCAAATTAACCCTTTGATAAACGTGTTTCACCAGAGCTTCCTTCAGAAAGGTGAGCTCATATATTTAGAGAGCTGATTAATTAAACATTTAATCTGATAAAAAGGTATCACCGTGCTAGATGTAATATACAGAAACAAATGACATACAGGTACAAAAATACATAAAAGAGTACAGCAAGACAAGTTCAGAAAACAAAAAGAAAGTCCTGACAGCATAATGGCATAACAGTCCTTGTGAGTGAGTCTCCAGCTGTTGCTTAAGGTCTTATTTGCCACAGGCTTGTGACAGAGGTTCGTGACCCAGGTTTCTGACTGAAGAATG
The DNA here is from genome assembly GCA_027917425.1 of Gastrophryne carolinensis. Lineage (NCBI taxonomy): Eukaryota > Metazoa > Chordata > Amphibia > Anura > Microhylidae > Gastrophryne > Gastrophryne carolinensis. Next base: position 403,927,612 of record CM051238.1, read on the forward strand.
TTTTTAGCATCTAGGTTTTATTAGCTACATTTTGGAGGGAAAAGCTTCATCCCCCCTCCCCTCTGACTCCACCTGGTGAGGGCATCTCTCTTCCAGGTCCCTTATGTCAACAGCTCAGCACATCCTGCTGCTACAAAGGCTTTTGACTTCAAAGAAGGAAGTACCACAAAACAGAACCCCCAATAAAACTGGAATACACAAAACACAGTCTGAGTGACCCCTCACCCAGGTCCTGGACTATACATTATACACAAATACATTTATAATACACGTGCTTATTCTATAATCAGGCCTTGGGCCTGACATCGCCCCTTGCCCCCTGCATGAGCCAATGCAAGCAGGCCCCTTCCTTTGACAGGCGAGGAGCCAGCTCATGCAAGAGGCAGGGGTGGAGCTAAAAAAAAACCTCCTCAAATCACATGCCCCGCCCTAATCTCCCCACTAGACCACCAAAATGACTACCAGAGCGGGACATCGGGACAAGAGCCCCAAAGTGGGATTGTCCCACAAAAATTGGAACACTTGGGGGGTATGCATAAGCTGTGGGATCATTGGAAAGGTGAGTTTATGAGTGATATGGGAGAGAAGGAGGAACAAAACCTGGTATAGTGAAAATGTGGCAGTTGGGAAAAGAAAGCCTCTCTTTCCTCAAGGACTTGCTAACTCAGTATGATACAGCTAGATAAATAAAAAAACATTTGCTGATTCTAATTTTTAATTTAAAAATGAATTCCTGGAGTTAAGCTGTAATTAAAAAAATATTGATAGTCATGAATAAATATGGGGCACATGGGGTGATATCATGGTGGTGTAACAGCTTATAATCCACTAGTGTGCGGCTTCCCAATGACATTATACGTAAAGAGTCCACAGATCTGAGTGGGAATGGTAGTCAGGAAATGTATGGGAAAGGAAGCTGCTAGAGACAGGAATCCAGGAACCATTGTGAGGGCTGATTAGAGCCAATCTGGACAGACTTCCCAACACCACCAGCCTGTCAGTAAATCCTGTGATGCCATAAAAATGTGTTTTACACAGTCATGATGGCGGCAGGAAGAGAAAGCTAGGAAATGAGGGATAGTGAAAGGGAAAGGAACAAATACTGAGCTTCCTCATCACAGATATATGGCCTCCCAACATCATCCTCAGATGAGTAGCTAGGCTTTCTGGCACCCGGGGCAAAGATTCAAAGTGGCGCCCCCCCATCTGTTCTCAGGCCCCTTTTTGGCACCCCATGACCTGCTGCACCTGAGGCAAATGCCCCCCGTGCTCCCCCCCTAGCTATGCCCCTCCATGTGTCCCTCCTTCACCTATGATGTATAGATCTGCATGGATAAATGATTCATTTACTTGCCTAAGGTTATTATTCTAACCGTAAATTTACCGTATTTACTGCACTCGAAGGGACAGTCCAGACAATAATAAGGCAGCAAGGAACTTTCTGAAGCCTGTCCCTCCCCTCCTGCAGTTACATAGTTACATAGTTAATATGGTTGAAAAAAGACATATGTCCATTAAGCTCAACCAAGGGTTTTGGGGTGGGGGAAGTTATTTTTTATTTTATTTTATAGGTGCAAGTTATTTATTTTATTTTTTGTTTTTTTTTACTAACAACCACTAATAGTAACTGTTAATGTTATTTTCTTCTAAATAAGCATCTAATGCTTTTTTGAAGCTGTCAGCGGTTGATGCTGCAACAAGCTTCTGTGGGAGGCTATTCCATAGATTTATAGTTCTTATGGTAAAAGACGATTGTCGCCTCCGGAGACTGAATTTCTTTTTCTCCAGTCGAAGGGAGTGCCCCCTTGTCTTTAGAGAGGACTTTACCTGAATTAGTGTCCCCCATATTTTTTGTATTGGTCATTTATATATTTATACAAGTTAATCATGTCCCCCATGTTCTCGTAATCTTTCCTCATAACATAAAGGCCGATTCATTAATAGCGGCAGGTAGCGACAGTTGAGCGACTGTAGCAGTATTTTCACAGCGCCTGCTACTAGTCGCTGTGCTTGGCCATTGTTCGGTTGTTGATAGCGACTGAGTCGGTGTGCAGTAATGTTGAATACGGGGTGATGAGTCGCTATTTGACAGGTTCGGCGATGTATGGGTGCGCATGATAGCGACTGGTCAGAGCGACCGACTCCCACCATATTCATCAAAAAATCACGCTCAAAAAATTCTCGCGCTGTGAAATGCATGTTTAAACCCCAGAGCGCTGGCGGCGATGGGTTAAATAGTTTTTTAACCCCCAAACCACCATATTTTTGGAAACCAAAAAAAAAAAAAATTTTAAAGAATTTAGTAATATGAATACAATACATTTTTTTACCTTAAAAACATTATCTAACATGGCAGAATTTTTCACATTAAAAAAAAAAAAAAAAAAAACAATAACAATTAATTATGAATAAAGATTGTTCCATTGAAATGCATTGGAGAGCACCAGGTAGCAAGAGGTCATACCTGTCGCTGTTCAAGGTCAGACGCTGGCGCTGTGGGCTGAGGCTGGAATAATGATGAATGAGTCGCTATCTGGCGCTATCTCAGTCGCTAAGCAGGATCGGCTTGATAAATGTGTGATTGTGGTGGGGAGCCGGCGTTCTCGTGGCGGGGCCCGTCATTACCGGTCGCTCACCAGTCGCTACCTGACGCTATTCCTTCATAAATAAGGGCCTAAGATCCTTCATTCTCCTTATTAGTTTGGTGGCTCTTCTCTGCACTCTTTCCAGTCAGAGCGTCCTTTCTATGATAGTGTGCTGTAGATGCTGTAGCAGGTAAAATTTTGCCCCCCCCCCCCTTCTCATGTTACTCCTCCATGACCATGTACAAAAGGTGGTCGCATTTCCACTGCTCTCTCAGAGCTTTCCCAGTGTAAGTGACCCTGGCAAACGCAACCACTGTGCTGCTGGGAGTGCTGTGGGATGGAGCATTTGAAGTATGGTCATAAAGGAATGAAATGGAGAGGATTGGTGCACAAAGTGGACCAAAACCCATGGAGATTGGCCCAGGATTCTATAAGATTGCAGGGCCACTTAATTCCCTCCCCCCAGGGCATCAAAATGGGGATGCCCCGCTGTGTGAAACCCCCTAGGTCGCCCAAAATCTCACCTTCTTTTTCGGTCCAACTGAGCATGCTCCCTATTAGAGGGTAGCAGGGGATGCATCCGCCAGCGCGCTCGGATCAGAGCGCACTGATTGGACAGGAGGACGCGCATGTACCGCAGGACCAGGAAGAGGTGAGTTCGTTTGGTGACCTTGGGGGTTTCACACAGCGAAGGCATTACCGATCGGGGTGCCCCCGGGGCAAGTACAAATCCCAGGATAGTCAAAATCCTGGGTTATGGTCCTCTTTAAGAGATATGCTACAGCATTGCTGCCCCTTCTAATTCTATTATAATGGAAGCATCGCTGATGTTAAATGATTTTAATATGTTCAAAATAATTTCTAGTCAAAAACAATAATGGCCTATGCTATGACATTATAAATGTTCAAAGCCCAGGCAATTCACTTGTGGCCATTTATTTATTGCTTTTTCTGTTGGATTGTTGTATGTCTTGCCTCTTGTCACATTACATTTCTAGTATGTACATTGTATATACATGGCGAAGTAAACTGATTCTGACTGACATCAGTGAGTTCGTACTGTACATTTCCTTTAATACAGGCTGCAGGATGCTACTACCACCAGTGAACTGAGCCTTGTCAGCCACCAGCTCTGTTTGATATATAGCCTGGTCTGGGATTATATCAGGCCAGAAGCCAGCTAATATACCCCAGATGCACGGAAAAGTGAGTGTTTATGGATCACGATAACAGAGCAGCCCAAGGCTAAGTTATATATTTAATTACCTAAGAGCACACTAGACAAACTATATACATGCAATGGATAGATACATAAACAGGTCAGAGGAACAATTCAAGTAAATTAGTTACAATCAGAGTTAGCAGAGAAAATGTCAGTTACCTTATGGCAGATAGATGATATGCAGTGATGCGGACAGCCACAGGGGGCATGTAGAGCCTGCTGGATATTGGTCCCTCCTCCACATGTGACCCCCAGAAGAAAGACAAAGGCATCTGGAATCTCCGGACCTTTTTTCACAGGTGAGATCAGGGCCGGCTCTAGGAGGCCGATTCATTAATAGCGCCAGGTAGCGACAGATGAGCGACAGTAGCGTTATTTTCACAGCGCCCACTAGTATTCGCTGTGCTTGGGCGTTGTTCAGCTGTTGACAGCGACTCAGTCGGTGTGCGGTAATGTTGAATACGGGGTTAGGAGTCGCTGTTTGACAGGTTCCGCGCTGTATGGGAGCGCATGACAGCGAACGGCCATAGCGAACGGCTCCCACCATATTCATTAACAAATCACGCTCCAAAAATTCTTGCGCTGTGAAATGCTTGTTTAAACCCCAGAGCGCTGGCGGCGATGGGTTAAAAGTCGTTTTTTAACCCCCAAACAACCATATTTTTAGAGAAAAAAAAACATGTTTTTCAAAACATTTTGTAATATAAATACATTAATATCAGACCTGTAATATCAATTCTGCACAAATTTTTTTTTTTTTTTTTTTTTTACCTTAAAAAAAAATCTAACATTGCAGAAGTGGTCACAACATTTTTGACATTTAAAAAAAAAAAAAAAAAATTATTAGCAATTAAAATCAGAGCAAAACCCAACACTTCCTCCCCTGGAATCTAAATTGAGACACCCCGTTGTGTGGAACCCCACCATTCAAGCAGATGTGGACACCAGCTGTGGTGGTGCCCTCCCAGTCCACTGCCGGTTAAGGGCCGTCGCACACCCCAAAGGCCGGCCCTGTCAGTGGGCCCCCGGAGGGTGGGGGCCCCCAGTGGCTGCTGCCTTGCCGGGTGCTGACGCCAGCCCTGGGTGCGATACTCCCCCTTTGATCGGGTCTGTGCTTCTAAGCAATGCTAAGACGTGACATCAGGGGAAGCGGGCGTGCATGCTCCGTAAGTCGGGGAAGTTGGTTTCGGCGACCTGGCAGGTTTCACACAGTGGGGCATCCGCGATCGGGGTGCCCAGGGGCAAGGACCAAAACCCAGGATAGTCAAAATCCTGGGTTTTGGTCCACTTTAGCTTAGCTTTGATTTTTTGACTAGAGGTCTGCTTTAATGTATCTCCAGTACAACACAAGTTATTATGTTATTACATATGAACCCCAATGAGTATTCAATTATGGATCCATCTTTCATGACAGGTTATAGGGTCGATTCAGCACTAGATGAGAAAAGTCACTACTTTTTAATGAGAGCAAACTGCCACTCACTTTCATTGTCTGTCGAGGGAGTGATTCTGCACCAGATGATAATGTACATCTGCTTGTTGAATCAGCCCCAAGGTAGACAATAAAAGTGAATGGCAGTTTTCTCTCCTTAAAAGTAGTAACTTCTCTTAACTGGTGCTGAATGGACCCTTAGGTCTGGCAGGGGTTAGAAAAGATGCCGGCCTAGGAACCTAACTAGCCATGTAACCAGGTTGAAGAGATGTATTTGCTGGGAATACCTCAAAGAGGAAAATTACAGGTCTTGGGGAGGTAATACTGGCTTGCCCAGCCCCCCTGCCTCTCCGGTTTAGCACTTAGCTACTAAAAACGTACCTCTCCAGCCACATTGTGCTCAACCACCCTCCGCTCCCTCGCCATCCTCCATAGGGCAGCGCCATCTTGGAAGCGGAAGGCTTCCTGAAAGACACTGTGCCACCCCTCAGATTTCGGGCATACACTGTGTATTTGCATAGGCTGCAATGACACTGGGCGCAGACGCACGTGAGAATTAAGGAGCAGTGGGGGATTTGAACAGCAGCCGGCGAAGAGGTGAGTATCCTGCCATCATTTAATGACAGCTTAGGGACAGACGTGGTGGTATTCAGCAGGATGCCAGAGTTTAAGATAACGCTGACATCCAAAATGCAGTGAGGGAGGGTGGAGGGATTATCTGAGAGGAACATTAGAAAAGGTCTGAATTCCCTTTTTAATCTTTCTGAGTCTAAGCTGACACCACACCCGCACCTCTGATTACATTACTATGTCAGCTTCTGTTTGTACCAGGAAGATGGAGAGTAGAGGCAAGTAAGAGCCATCATCTGCTGGGTAACTGAATTTAGATTGTAAATCCAAGCTGCACTGCTTGCTCCATTTATCATTCTTCGCTATGTGTTACAGGCACATTCAAGCGAGTGAATGTGGGTTTAGAAGGTTTGGGATTCTTGTCTTCAGGGGGAGTGTAATGTGTAGTGGTACAATAAATATAGAAATAACACAGAGCAAAATACAGTTTAAAACAAGTCTTTTTGACTAAGTTAGAAAGGGAGTCCCATGGTGCATGCACTTGACAATAATTGTGCTCTGATATCCTCCACCATCCAAAAGGGATGCTTACCAGACCGAATAGATTAAAGCAGCCTCAAAGGAATTTCCAATCCTCTATACTTTTAGGGACTCTTCCTTACTCCAAAGATCTTTTCTCCAGATTCCTAATCGGCTCTTTAAATGCCAAGCAGCAAATATCACTTAACCCTCAGGGAATAGATCCGCATAAGAGGAGGGAAGGAAACAAAAACATAGACCTAGTGCAACTCTGTATGACAGATTTAAACGTTTTAATGAATAAAAAATATTGCACTTACAAACCGACATGAAACAATAGCGTTTTTCAGAATCCAAAAACTCCAATAGCCTGAAGGAATTGCTTCTCTCAGAACCAATTATCAATAAAGGCAATAATAGTCCACAATGATATAATGCTGGATAACTTCCTTATAATAGTGCCATATCCCTCCTGACGTGTTTCGTTGCAGACGCAACTTTAACGACTGTGTAGTGGTACTCACTGCGGCTTGCCATGATTGAAGCAGCCTGGACTCACAGGGCCGAGATGGCGCACTTTATTGAGTCAGACATTACATCGAAATACTAGTCATCTCCTTCATAGGCAGCTTCTCACATCACCTCCTTTTTCATGCTGCAATCAGTCCTCCTTTAGAGCATTAACATCACCCTCTGTGTCTATCGGTGTACACTGGGGATCCTTCAGACTGCTCCTAGAGTGGATCTTTATAGAGGAACTTCAGAGGCTCTGGAGCCATCGCTGCATCTGTGCGTTCCGGCCGTACCCAGCTGGTGTCGTCGCTGGGCTCCCTTCGCCACTGCTCGTCTGCTTAGCCGCCCCAGGCAGCTTAGCCATCCTTGGCGCAAAAAGAGCCGAGTGACAGCGAACGCACTGATTCGCTCAGCCAATCAGTGCAATCGCTCTTGTTTGAGTCTGCGCTGTGAGAGCGGAAGAAAGGTGAGTGAAACAGGCCGACCTGGGGGGTACACACAGTGGGGCATCCTAATTCGGGATGCCACTGCAGTGAGGAACAACACAGAGGAAAGTCAAATTCATGTGTGTTGCTCCTCTTTAAGTGCCGATTTCTAAAGATTGTTTTTCAATAAAGTATAAAATAAAGTTATGGTTCTTGATTTGCACTAGATGCAAAACTCATCAGTATAAAAAAGCTGTGGCATATAAGAACATTTTGACGTGGTGGTGCTGGGGGGGGGGGGGGGGGTTATGTTATACACAGGCCTGAGAACACAGGCAAAATAAGAAGGCAGAGGGTCATAGGTTTGGACGCTATGCGCATGGGGGACCCAGTTGAAGCAGGATATCTGAGTCACTCCACAACATTATAGGACCATATCCAAACCTTGGGGTTCCAGGCAGTGGGCAGAAATTCTACCTGCCCCCTTGGGTGTGATCCAGGCTCCCTGGTGAGCCCAATATATAAGAGCCAAGGCCTATTCCCAAGGGGCTCTCTCAAAACTTGGAGTCAGTGTCAGAGGACTAAAGTGAAGCTATGCCCCTGCGTCAGCATGGCTGATGATATCTGTCATTAATTCAGTGACCCAATCTGAAACTAATTCTGCCTGGCTAATAAAATGAGAAGGTTATGAGGTTATTTTTACGTTAAAGTGGACCTTTAGTCAAAAATGATTTAAACCAGACCAACACAACAAACAGTGCTCATATGCATCCCTCCCCAGGGCAATTTAAATTGCAGCACATAAATATTAATTTACTTTTTTCTAACTCCTGCTGGGATAATTTTTTTAAAAAAGATAGTGGCTCATGCTGCAAACAGGAAGTGCTGCTGGGCTTCCTGTTACTATGCATTGTCAGTTATGTCAGTTGGGAGAGGAAGCTCCAAAATGGACAATACCTTTCTTTTCCAACTGTGCCATGCTGTTAGTCTGGTTTAAAAACAACAAGTAACAATATATTACATATATAATAAGTATTAAAATAAATAATAACAAACATACATCTATATCTATCTATTTATCTATCTGTAGTAAAACATAAAAAGGCATACATAGCAAACATAAACAAACATAAAAAGCTGTTATGATGTGCCAACAGGATGGACTGGCTTAGCAGCATTACATCAGCTGTGCAGTCACAGAGGCCCAGCATCGCCTCAGGGGCCCATTTATGTTACCATTTTGGTACTCCGTGAGCACTTAAAGTGGACCAACACCCAGGATTTTGACTCACCCCCCAGAAAGCCCCAAAAACTCACCTCTCCCCGCTCCCACGTGACCGCTGCAGCCAATCCCCACCGGCGGAAAAGCGGGAGGCAGCGACGGACAAGAGAGCACGGCCACCGCCGCCTCCCGCGCGTCACTCTTACAGGGCGCGCGCCCGTGCCGGCCATTCACAAATGATCGGGGTGCCCCGCAGGCAGGGAGCTGATCGGTCCGGGAATCTTATAGATTCCCGGGCCGATCATGGGAGGGTGTTGGTCCACTTTAACACCTGCACAGGGCTTTAAAGTGGACCAAAAACAGCGTGATCGGCCCTGTAAACTATAAGATTCCCGGGCCAATCGATTCCCTCCCCCAGGGGCATTTGGAAAATTGGGATGCCCCACTGTGTGAAACTCCCCAGGTCGCCTTATACACTTACCTTGCTTTCCGGTCCAACAGTGCATGCACGAGCCGCATCCCCGCTATCCCTCTATCAGGGTGCATGCCCGCGACAGGCATTTGTGGATGAACGGCGCGGGCACGCTCCTTGTTAAAGGGGAGCGGGGGATACGGCTGCCGACGCGCTCAAAGCCGCTGGCCTTAGACGAAGGCTTAGATGATGTGACGTCAGCGACTCCTAGCTCGCTGATTGGATGAGCGGCCGCGCCTGCGCCGTAGTACCGGGAAGAGGTGAGTTTGTTTTGGCAACCTGGGGGTTTAACACAGCAGGGCATCCACGAGGGTGCTAGACCCAAAACCCAGGATTTTCACAGCTCTGGGTTTTGACCACTTTACAGGAGCATGCCCCTGTGTTTTACCCCCTCCCGTTTGCCTGTTACTTACCTGGAACAAGTGATCCCAGGGTGCATGCACAGGCCTTCTCCAATTATCATGCATTTCTAGCGTGGTAATGTCTAGCAATAACTGCCACTGTTCCCTCCAGCATCATGCACCTCCCACCTGTTATCCAGGGAATGGAGGGGTGCAGGGCAAATGATGAACCGGGGGTGGGGCACACTGGGGAGGGATTTCACCCAGACTTACGGCCTTATTTATCAAGGGCTAGCGCCAGGTAGTGTCTGACGAGCGCCAGGTACCGCCAGCTATCGGCGGCTACCGAATCAAGTACGCCCGGCGGCGGTCACAATGACGCATTTATCACGCTAAATGAGGCTAGCGCCGGCGAGAGCGTCAGCTAGCGCGGGATTCATCATGTAGCCGACTGCAACGAACAGCGCCGCTGCTAATCCCATCACAGCGACAGGTATGACCTCTCGCTACCTGGCGCTCTCCAATGAATTTCAATGGAGCAATCTTTTAATAATCATAATTAATTGCTATTACTGTTTTTTTGTTTTTTTTTAATGTCAAAAATTCTGTGACCACTTCTGCAATGTTAGGATTTTTTTTAAAGTAAAAAAAAAAAGAAATGTGCAGAATTTATATTACAGGTCTGATATTCATGTATTCATATTACAAAATGTTTAGAAAAACTTGTATAATTTTTACATATAAAAAAAAAAGGTTGTTTGGGGGTTAAAAACTACTTTACACACATCGCCGCCAGCGCTCTGGGGTTTAAACAAGGAATTCACTGCGCGAGAAATTTTTGAGCGTGATTTGTTAATGAATCTGCAGCAAGCCGTTCGCTCTGGCCATTCGCTGTCAGGCGCACCCATACAACGCGGAACCTGTGAAACAGCGACCCCTAACCCCGTATTCAACATTACCGCACACCGACTGAGTCGCTGTCAACAAGCAAACCCCGGCCAAGCACAGCGAATACTAGCTGGCGCTGTGAAAATCACGCTACTGGCGCTCATCTGTCGCTACCTGGCGCTATTAATGAATCGGCCTCCCCGAGTCAATTAGACTCTAGGGTCAGGTGTAACGGGTTTTGGTCTGCTGTGTGAAACCATCCCACAGCACTTGTGCAGGCTGTTGTGGCATCACTGACATCCCTCCGACTGCTGCAAGTTCCTGAACCAGACCGTGATGGATGTGCATCAGCCAGAGAGCAGCCAGCACTCCATTTATTCAGAATAGATTTCTGGATGACGCAGTCTATTCTGATTGGCTGACGTCAACTGGCAATCTAATCTAATTGGCAGAGACAACGCATGTATGGAATCGGTGGATGGATTCTCTGCTTTCCTGGGGGTTCCACACACAGGGGCCACAGAGGGAAGCACTAGGGAACCCACTATCCTGGGTTTTGGTCTATACCCCTGGGGCATCCTCATTTGGGTGTGTGAAACCCCGCCAGTCGCCTGATACCTCACTGGCATTTTTATTACGTAAGTTGTGACTCTGCTCTACAAAGAAAAAATTATCCAGCATTTAGTAGCAATCAATTTTACCTTTTATTTGTTCCCATAAGTCCTCAGTGGACACAGTATTAGATCAGCAAGATATATGAAAAGTCCCAAACCACTGCTTAATGCATTTCAGGCCCTGCTCTGCCCCAATGAGATTTTGTGGCCAAGGATAATAAAGTGGTCCAACCACCCCAGTCCTGGACAGTTCTGGAGCTTAAAGTGGAACAAAACCCAGCAGCGGCCGGTTTGGAATCTAAACGATGGCTTTTCCCTGGGGATCCCGAATCAGGATACTCCACTGTGTGAAACCCCCTAGGACGCCCATAAAAACTCACCTTTCCCCGCTCCAATGGCGCATGTGCGGGCTCTCGTCCAATGAGAGCTGCCTGCTATCACTACATCATTCATCAGATGGCTCTTATTGTTGCAATAGGGAACGTGTGCCGCGCATCCACGGCGTTGTGTGTGTGCCTGCCTCAGCTATTCAAAAAAGCTGGGGCTTGAGGGCATGTGGCAGAGCATGCCGGTAGTCATTTCCGGTGGCTCTCATTGGATGAAAGCTTGCGCATGTGCCGTTGGAGTCTGGATAGGTGAGTTTTTTTCTGGCTTCTTGGGGGTTCACACAGCTGGGAATCCCACTTTGGGCACTTCTGCTTTACAAGACTCCAGGGGCAGCCAATCAAGCAATCTTGTATGAGCCCCTCGGATCGATCCGTGTTCACTCACCTTTTCCGGGGCTCCTAGCCATCTGTGGGCGCAACCCTGGCACCTCTTTAGTTAAGGTGTGCTCCCGCGCCCAGCCTATAAGAATAGAGGCATGTTGCACATCGCAGAGAAACTGTGGATTCACCCGCTCGCGCTCCCTTATGCCGGAGTGCTGGTGTAAACAGGGCTGTATATCGATCATGAAAATGCACAGCATACAGCCCTGATTGGACAAGCTTAAACACAGCAGGGCATTCCAAATGAAAATATTGGGTTTTGGTCCACTTTATGAGAAGCTAAAGAACCTGAATAGATAGGGATGTCTGGAAAGGACTTTTCTCCCAGTCCTGGAGTCGTTGACTCAGAGTGCTCACAGTTTTGATTCCCTTTAAAGTGGACCAACGCCCTGCTGGATTGGCCCGGGAATCTATAAGATTCCCAGGCTGATCCGATCCCTCCCCGCGGGGCATCCAAAATCGGGATGCCCCGTTGTGTGAAACCCCCCAGGACGCTCGCTAACCTTACCTTACTTCCGGTCCAACGGCGCATGCACGGGCCGTGGCCGCATCTCGCGCTTCTCTCTAGCAGGGCGCGTACCCGCGCCGGCCATTTGTGAATGTGCGAGATGCGGCCGCCAGAGTCGCTGCAGTAAGACGTCTCATTGACGCGCATACCACAGTGACTCCAACCGTGCTGATTGGACGAGCGGCCACGCATGCGCCATAGGAGCGGGGTGAGGTGAGTTTTATCCGGAAATCTGGGGGGTTTCACATAGTGGGGCACCCCAATCGGGGAAGTGGACCAAAACCCAGGATAGTCAAAATCCTGTGTGTTGGTCAACTTTAAAAGCCAAGTGGTGTGTATTAAAAATGGCCATGTAAAATGCAACAAAGCAATACGTGAAACAAACTAGGGAAGTCAGCACTATCATAAAATAAATGAAGTCGAAGTATAAAGAAAGTGGAAGTGTAACTGATAGAGAGGTGTATAAAATTAAACAGAGGGAAGCAGAACAGATTAGAAATGCTGCTAAAGGAGGAAGAAATGGCCAAATCTGCGAAGAGGGGAGATAAAACCTTTTTTCCGATATATTGGTGACAGAAAGAAGAAAAACAATGCAGTCTAATAAATTAGAACTAGGGAAAATAATTATATTGACAGAGATAAGGCTGTGGCTGACCATCTGAATAGCTACTTCTATTCAGTATTTTAAGATAGTGGCTTTCAAACCCAATGTGTGGCCATAGCACAGCATCCCGCTGGGAGGGCACAGCTCCGGAGTTTCTGGAGGCTGATGTCTTAGCTGAGCTGGCACATCTAAAGGTAAGTAAGGCGATGGGTCCAGATGGAATCCACCCCAGAGTTCTAAGGGAACTTAGGTTTGTGACTGCAGCCCCTCTGACTGATTTACTTAACCATTCCCTTTCAACCGATGAGGTTCCAGATGATTGGAGAATGACCAATGTCATACCAATCCATAAGAAAGGGAGAAGAAGCCAGTAATTACAGGCCAGTTAGTTTAACATATATAGTGGTCAAACTAATGAAAACTCTTTTAAAGCAGACCAAACCCACATTTTTAACTAGCATCCTCTGAATTTCTCCCTCCATGAAGAGTACCTTTGGCCAATAAGTGCTCCTGCTTCATTCTAATTCCAGATAATGGTTCTAGTTTTAGCTGTAAAGCCCCGTCTCCACCATTCATTGCCATTGTTGTGTGTGGCAATTATGTCATTGCCATACCTGTGAAATGACTGATCGCCTGCCATCTCACACAGCAAGGGGGACAGCAAGGGACAGCAAAAAAAAGGCTTCCAGGACGATTCAAAAAGCGAACATATCTCTTTCTAGTTCTACACCATAAGAAGAAGATTTCGACAGGGGCTTTTGCCAAATGTATATTCCAAGTTTGGTGGGTTTTGGTTCACTTTAAAAAAAAGCAGATCATTTTCCAATCAAAACATTAACAACCTGTTGGACCCAAAACAGCGCGGCTTTTCTGAGGGCCGATTATGCCAGACCAATCTTTCTGATTTCTTTGACAATGTCACTAAAGTGTTAGATGAAGGTGGTGCTGTGGATATCGCCTATCTGGATTTTAGCAAAGCCTTTGACACTGCTCCACATGCAGAGCTCATAGATAAGTTATTGAAGGTAGGACTCAATCCCTGGATAGTTCAGTGGATTTCCAGTTGGCTGAAGGATCCGTATCAAAGTGTTGTTGTTAATGAAGTGCAAGGCTCTGTCCTGGGCCCCATTCCTTTTAATATGTGACATAGGAGAGTGGACATTCCTGGAGGTGTCTGCAACATGGAAAATGATTTAGCTTTACTGGATAAATGGTCAAAACAAATATAAAACTCTGCACTTGGTTAGAAGGAATCCCTGCTCTGAGTACCGTATGGGCAGCACTGTGTTAGCCAGGACCTCGGAGGAGAGAGATTTAGGGGTACTGATTACTGATAGCTGCAAGATGAGTGGACAGTGTAGCCAGGCAGTGGGAAAAGCAAGCAGGATGCTCGGCTGCATAGCTCGAGGCATCACCAGTAGGAAGAGGGAGGTTGTGATGTCGCTGTATAGAGCCCTGGTGAGGCCACAGCTAGAATACTGTGTGCAGTTCTGGAGACCTTACCTGCAAAAAGACATTATTCAAATAGAACGTGTCCAAAGGCGGGCAACGAAAATGGTGGAAGGACTTAAACTTAAAACTTATCGGGAAAGACTTAAAGAACTTAATTTGTACAGTCTGGAGGAAAGAAGGGAGAGGGGGGACATGATTGAGACCTTTAAATATGTGAAAGGATTGAATAAGGTTCAGGAGGGAAGTGTTTTTAATTAGAAACTTAGTGATAGAACAAGGGGCACAACCTGAAGCTAGTCGGGGGGAAGATCAGGAGCAATGTTAGAAAATATTATATTACAGAAAGAGTAGTAGATGCTTGGAAAAAACTTCCAGCAGAGGTAGTTGAAAAATTGGCATTAAGTGAATTTAAACATGCCTGGGATAAGCACACATCTATCCTAAGATAAAGAGAACATACAGTATACACATAAGGGCAGACTAGATGGACCGTATGGTCTCCTTCTGCTATCAGCCTTCTATGTTTCCATGCCAAGTTTCTGTTAAAGCGAACCAAAACCAACTGAACTCGTTAAATACATTCGGCCAAAGCCTCGGCCTATACTCCCTTCTTAGGATGTAGAACTAAAAATAGATATTTTCGGGTTTCAAATTGTTCTGGAACACGGATTTTTTTGCTGTCTCTCGGTGTAAGATGGCAGGCGATCAGTCATTGCATAAGTGTGGCACTAACATCATTGCCACACAAAACAGTGGCAATGAATGGAGGAGGCGGAGCTTTACAGCTAAACTGGCGCCATTATCTGGGATTAGCGTGAAGCAAGAGCAGTTAAAATTGGCAAAGGGTACTCTTCATAGGGGGAGCAATTCAAGGGATACTAGTCAAAAAATGTGGATTTTGGTCCACTTTAAATGTTTCTGGTATAGTTGAGCAGACAGTGTCAGTGGGGTCACAGAAGGTAAAAGGAATATTGGAGTAGTTTTGACATTGTCCCACCTAAATAATCATTATGAAAAAAGGCTAAAGTGTGATCTGACAGTTGCCAGATAGCTCCCAGAGGAAGCCATATCAGCAGCTGGTTCTATCCAGTGACATGACATCTGGTTTGCAGTAAACAGATGTGATATGGGGGGGGGGTCTGTGTGTACACAGTGCTGGGGGGAAGGGGCCCATGGGAGGAAAGTATGTCCGGAATTCAGCCTCTTGGAGCTGTCCTGATTAGTCCCCTCAGATATGAGAGGAGAAGCTAGTTTAGGGAGAGACCCCCACCTCCCGTATATACATAAGCTTTTCTGTCTGTCATGGGCCACATGCTAGTTGAATAAACATCTGAGGACTGCAGGGCCCATCTCCCTGTCCCTGTGAGTCGCACCATCCTGCTTGTGCTGTGATGGCGCAGGAAGCGAATCCTGTCTAATGAAATCAATGGACCCTTTCACATCTATGTACTTTACCTCTTCTCCTTTAGAGTACTTTCCTCATACCCCCTAACCGTCCCAATTTCAGTTTTTTCCTGCTTTTGGGCGTTAGTCCTGGTGTCCTGCGGCGCTTGCACATGTCCTGTGCCGTCACCTCGCTGCCGCCACTCTCCACCTGCCATTACCAGAATGCCGTAGCTCACCTGCCGCTGGCCCCGAATATGCAGCTGAGAGCTCACACTCGAGCTGGCTGCTTTTTTATTTTTTTCTCTTTAAAGTGGACCAACACCCAGGATTTTGACTATCCTGGGTCTTGGTCCACTTCGGTGGGGCACCCCCGATCGGGGTGCCCCGCTGTGTGAAACCCCCCCCCCCCCCGATCACCCGAAAAACTCACCTCTCCCCGCTCCCAGCGCTGCCGGACAAGCGTTTTGACAGCCGCGGACAAACGGCTCCTCCGCCGCCGCCTCCTGCGCGTCACTCTTGGCACGCGCGCGCCCGCGCCGGCCATTCACAGACGGCCGGCGCGGGCGCGCGCACGTCTAGAGGGGCGCGAGGGAGGCAAGGTAAGGGGATTTGGGGTGTTTGGGGGGGGGTTTCACCGAGATCGGGATGTCCCGCGGGGAGGGAGGTGATGGATCTATAAGATTCCCGGGCCAATCACGGGAGGGTGATGGTCCACTTTAAGCTCATTGGTGGTTGAGTCGGTGGCCAGGAAGGAGCCTGTCCACACCTCTGCGCCATCAGTGGGCGGGACTCCAGGAAGGAGTCTGTCCTTGTCAGGGGGGGGGGGGTCACCTGCATTGCGGTGAGTGTGTGTCTGTCTGTCTGTGTTTATGTGTTGCCCCTAACTGGCTGTAATGAGAGATGTCCCTCACTGACTGTAATGAGGGATGCCCTGAACTGGCTGTAATTATGGATGCCCCTAATTGGCTGTAATGCGGGATGCCCCCTAACTTGCTGTAATAAGGAATGCCCCTAACTAGCTGTAATGATGGACGCCCCTCACTGGCTGTAATGAGATATGCCCCTCACTGGCTACAATGAAGTATGCCCCTCACTGGCTGTAATGATGGACGCCCCTCACTGGCTGTAATGAGGGATGCCCCTCACTGGCTGTAATAAGGGTTGCTTTTCCCACCCTCAATAACCAGTAAAAAAACAAATACCACCACCACCAGGCCAGTGGGCAGTAACTAAAAAAAAGAAATTCTGGCCAGGTGGCAACCCTAGTAGGAGAGTGAGACTCGTTAGCAGTGGTGTCTTGATGAGTACTTATGAGTGGTTATGGATAATGGATCTCAGCTTTTTTTAAATAGTGTGTTTTTTTAATCTGGTGAGAGCAATATAATAAATGTGCAGTATACGCCTTTGCTTTTAATGAAGTTTGCTGCACTATGTGTTTTTTTCCTCTTTTTTTCATGTTTGAGAGGAAAGACCAATTTGAGGAGGAGATCTTGTGGTACAGACCAATAGGAATTGATGATACCGTGCCACAGGTGATTTGTCTGCGATCATAAAAGAAATGATAGAGTACGCATTCAATTCTTATGGAGACGGATTCAAGTTTTATTGAGCACACTGGTGTACATACATCTCGGTGGGAAGAATTCATTTTTGTACTGTGTTTAGAGGCGGTTTTAATGATTTTTTTTTACATTGCCTTTGATTAGTTGCTGGGCTATAGGACTCTAAGATCGGTGCTCTCCCTCTTTGTGGGGCATCCCAAGTTTCTATCTGCTGTATATAAATATCAGACAGACTATACTTGCCTTACCCCCAACCCAGCTGATACTGTGCTGAAGTGACCTACTAAAGGGGAGTACAAGCTCCTCTGCAACCACAGACAAGAGACAGACAGGCAGGCTGATTCATCACTAACGCCAGGTAGCGACAGATGTGCGTCTGTAGCAGGCATTTTCAGAGCGCCCACTACGGTAGTAGTCACTGTGCTAAGCCGTGGGTCGCTACTTCATAGCGACTCAGTCGCTGTTCAGTAATGTTGAATATATTGTGAGGAGTTGCTATTTGACCAGTACAGCGCTGTATGGGAGCGCATGTTAGCGACTGCTCATAGCGACCGACTCACACCATATTCAGCAAAAAAACAGCCTCACAAATCTCTGGCGCTGAAAAATATTTCTTTGAAGCCCAGAGCGCAGGAGGCGGTGTGTTTAAAGTCTGTTTTTCAGCATCTATCCACTAGTAACAAACATATGGAATTACATTGTATGTACATTGTAACATGAACACTTTAATGGCAGACCTGTAATGTCATTTCTGAGGAAATATATAAAAAATGAAAAAATTATGAAAAAACTATATTTCAATGCCAGAAGAGGTCACAGAATTATTTGTGATTTTTTGGGAAAAAAATAAACAAAAACCCAGTTTAAAGAGAAGAAAAGGATCGTCCATTGAAATGTATGGGAGAGCGACAGGTAGCGAGAGGTCATACCTGGCGCTGTGCAAGGCTGAAAGCCGGCGCTGTTCACTGAGGCTGTGAAAATGATGAATCAGACGCTACATGGCGCTATTCCAGTCGCTAAACAGATTCTGCTTGATAAATGTGTAATTGCGTGCCGTGTCCGGGGTTCACCAGTCGCTACCTCTCATTAACCAGCCACTACCTGACGCTATCCCTTCTTAAATAAGGGCCTAAGATAAGAGCAATCAGTGGGGTTGGCCTGTCTGCATCCCCCGCGGTGTCCCTTGCTGTGAGGAAGCCTGAGGGCAGGAAATCAGGCTTGAGACATCTGGGCTGAATGCGAACAGCTGACAATAGAAAAGGGTGATGTTTTCTGCTGTTAGCTCAGTGCTGGATCAGCTGTGTTGAGGATATGGAAAGCATAGCCTAGTATTTTTGTACTGTGTTCTGAATTTGTATTTTTTTTGTCTATGGCAGGGGTTCCCAAACAATTTTCATGAAGTACCACTTTCTATTTAATAATTTTCTCGGGTAGCACCTATGGGTTGATAGTCACCCAAAATGTGTTCCAAATAGTGTTGGGTGAACCCCCCAAAGTTCGAATTCTGCAAGTTCGGACGAACTTTGAATAAAAATAAATAGGGACCTCCTCGCCCAATCCAGGTGGAGGGGGGCCCCAGAGGCAAGATCAGGGATGAAAAAAAAAAATTGCAATGGCGGGTGTGGTGATGGACGCAGCAGTAAGCTGCTGTAAAATGACCTGAGCCCTGATCCGGTCCCTGGTTGGCTGCAGCGCTCCTTTCAAATGGTCTACAGCCGGGGCCACAGAAAGATGGACGCCTCTCCCATGAGTTAGGACACTCCTAATGCCAGCACTGCGGTTTGCAAGGAACACTGACAACGACCAAGGACCGGATCAGGGCTCAGGGCTGCTGCACCCTTTGGGTGAAGCCAAATTCTGAACTCAAATATGGACTTCTTGCTGAAGTCCGTGTTCAGGTTTGGGAACCTGCACTCGCAAAGTTTGGTACAGACCTGAGCTTTGCTGTTCAGGTTCACCCAACACTAGTTACAAACACACAAAACATAAAAGGTTTGGAGTTTGAAGCAATTCTGTACGTATGGGGCAAATCTGGCTTGAGTAAAGTATAGATGGCAGCAGATCTGGTCGGGGTACAGATCATTCTGCAAGCTCCCCCAGTACCACTTGATATGATACATCTCATCTCTAATCCAACAATATCAACCTAGACGCAGCCTTCGCTCTGCTGCTGACCTTCTCCTGTCCTCCACCCTGGTCACCTCCTCTCACGCCCGCCTCCAGGACTTCTCACGTGCAACTCCAATCTTCTGGAATGCCCTCCCGCACCCAATCCGCCACTCCACAACCCTCAAAACCTTCAAAGATGACCTTAAAACTTACCTATTTAGACAAGCATACAATCTGGCTTAAAGGAGCAGTATCGCAAATTTTTCTTGGTGACTTATATTTGAGCAGCTGGAGACTAATAGCTCATGTTTATGTCTTGTCAGTGTCAGGACCGACACTCTCACCTGTTCCATGCTGAGGAGAGGGGAGAAACAATGTATCAAAGTATCAGCTGTTCAGTGCTGGCAGCCGTCCAGCATCAGATAACAACATTGCAACATTGCCTGGCCAGAACTCATATATCTAAAACAGAGAGAAAAGCTCTAGAAGTCATTTAGCTGATTTTGACAGTTTTCCCTTCATGTTGGCTCTGCTGCAGAATCTTTCAGTTTACCATTTTCTCTTTCATATTCTTATTTTTCATTTTTTCATATGATCTTTCTTTCAGCTTTGTGTGTTTTGAGCAAAGCCCAACCCAGGATTTTCACTATCTGGAGTTTTGACTTGTGCCCCTAGGGGTATCCCGACTTGGGATGCCCTGATATGTGAAATCCCCAAGTTCGCCTGTGAAAACGTACCTTTCCCTGTCCCACAGCGCATGCGCGGGCTCTCATCCAATCAGCTCTGATTGCACGCAGATGGGGAGCCTGAGCAGTAACCTTACTGGCCGCCCGGCCTGTCTAAATGACTATCTGCGTGAGCGCCAGAAAAATGGGGGGATCTGTGGTTATCCAGGGGTCGTTTCACACAGTGGGCATCCTGATTTAGAATGCCCAAGGGGCAAGGTCAATGGCCGGGTCTTATAGACTTCAGGGTCGTCAACTCAGGGTTTTGTTCCACTTTAATACCTTTAGATTTTCCTGCACAGTTATTCAAAGAAGAATTTCAGTCGTTTTCAGTCAGTTTAGTTTATTTTGTATAGATTTTACACATTTCAGTCACCTGGTCTCACCTCACACACACACACAGCCGTTACCACTGATTACAGTGTCAGCCTCTGAGGTAAAGTGTTGCTAGGAGACCAGTGGGCTAAATGAAGCAGCTCACTAAATACAACTCAGCAGATCCCCCTATTCAGCAAATGGACTGAGCCATTGTAATTATACAATTTAAAAGAGAGGCATATATTTTTTTCTTTTTCTATCGCCACATTATTTATATACATGTTATAAGCTATTGTGTGGCTATTTAATTATTTATCTTTTTTAATGCAAATTTCGCAATACTGCTCCTTTAAGCAATTCTCTAAAGGGCACATGCCATAAAGCTCAATACTGACTGTTTGTGATCATTTCCTCTCGTCTTCACCCCTCATCCTTTAGACTGTAAGCTCGCAAGGGCAGGGCTCTCTTTCCTATTGTATCTTGTCTTCAGAATATCCATTGTATACTCTGTAACACTGCATTTATAATAGTCTATGTACTGTATGTTTCTACCCTGTCTGTAACTACTACTTTGTACAGCACTACGGAAGATGATGGCGCTATATAAATAAACAATAATAATATGGTCTTGCATAACATCAGTGGTACTGGCACAATGCAATACTATAACTGCTCTGCGCTTTTCCTTGATTGCCACTACATTGCGGCCAACACGAAGCACAGCCCAGATGTAACGTGGCCCATAAAGGATAATGACAGTGCTTGTGTGTTGAGCAGGAGAAGCTCTCAGTTCTTTAATAAATACCATACCACTGTGTGAATACTAGTTGTGGTCTTTGCCTGGCATCTCGGGGGATGTGTTGAAAAAGCTGGGGGAGGGGTCCTTAGGGATTAGTCACTCAGAAAGTGAAAAGAAAGACAAAAAGACTTCTGATCAGAGCATTACAAAAGCAGGACAGTTACATCTGAGGAGGGGGCTTCCTGGACAAAAAAGAGAGGGGGCGGAATAGCTTATCTAACACCCTGCTGAAATGAGACAGCCACAATGTCTCTTAGTAAATAGCAGGAGATACTGGAATGATAACGCTTATCATTGTTCCAACTACAACCTGATTCTCAATGCTCAGATGTAGACCTCAAAGTGATTGCGAGAGAATATTCTTCTGCACATAGATGGCGTGATGGTTGAAAGAGTCCAGTAGACTAAGAGGCCGATTCATTAATAGCGGCAGGTAGCGACAGTTGAGCGACTGTAGCGGCATTTTCAGAGCGCCCGCTAGTAGTCGCTGTGCTTGCCCGTTGTTCGGTAGTTGATAGCGACTCAGCCAGTTTGCCGTAATATTGAATATTGGCTGAGGAGTCGCTATTTGACAGGTTCCGCGCTGTATGGGAGCGCATGATAGCGACTGGCCCTAGCGACCGGCTCCCACCATATTCATTAAAAAATCACGCTCAAAAAATTCTCGCGCTGTAAAATGCATGTTTAAACCCCAGAGCGCTGGCGGCGATGGGTTATAAGTAGTTTTTTAACCCCCAAACAACCATATTTTTGGAAACCAAAAAAAACAAGTTTTTTAAATAATTTTGTAATATGAATACATTAATATCAGACCTGTAATATCAATTCTGTACAATTTTTTTTATTTTTTTTTCCCCTTAAAAAAAATGGCAGAAGTGGTCACAGAATTTTTCACATTTAAAAAAAAAAAAAAATTAATAATAATTAATTATTAATATTTAAAGATTGTTCCATTGAAATGCATTGGAGAGCGCCAGGTAGCGAGAGGTCATACCTGTCGCTGTTCAAGGTCGGACGCTGGCGCTGTGGGCTGAGGCTGGAATAATGATGAATGAGTTGCTATATGGCGCTATCTCAGTCGCTAAGCAGGATTGTGGTGGGGAGCCGGCGTTCTCGTGGCGGTGCCCGTCATTACCGCCCGCTCACCAGGCGCTACCTGTCGCTATTCCTTCAAAAATAAGGGCCTAAATTCTTAGGCAACACCATTACTCATAACCTAAAATAGAGACCACCTGTTGAATAAAGTTGTTCAGAAGGCCTCACAAATGCTTTTCTACCACACAAGTTTCTGTATTCTGCAGTGCAGCGATAGCGTAGAGCCATGGGTGGCTCCTTTATGGTTTGTCATGGAGGGGTTTTGAGAAAACAGAGACTGAGTAGAACATACCTCCCAACTGTCCCGATTTTCCCGGGATTGTCCCGATTTTTGAGAAGGATCCCGCGGTCCCGGAGCATTACCAAATGTCCCGGGACGCCCTGCGCTGTGACAGCCCAGGGCCGCAATGACGCCGGCGCGAAGCTAACTTCCTGGCGCGTGGGGTGAGAGAGTGGGGCGGGCGCACGGGGGTGGGTGGGCAGGCGCACGGGGGTGGGGGGGCGGGCGGTATGCTGGTTTGGGGATAATACGTACCGCATGCAGGGGTGAAGGCAGCCGACATTGCTGGAGCTGGAGAGCGTGGCCGGGGCGTGACGGGGGCGTGGCCAGGGCGTGACGGGGGCGTGGCCAGGGCGTGACGGGGGCGTGACGGGGGTGTGGCCTGGGGCATGGCTTGTCCCGCTTTGACTTTTTCAGAAGTTGGGAGGTATGGTAGAATAAGAAAACAAGTATAGAAGACCATTGCTTCTCTCTTATCATCCCTGGAGAAGCTCTATGCATGCAGGATGAAAACCAAGGCTAAAAAAAAGGCTAATCAACGGAGACATTGCCCGTCCTGGCCACTAATTTCTAAAGCTTCACCCACCTGGATGAGGGCACTGCGTTCCACCTTGAAGAACTACTAGGCACAGGACCTGTTGAACAATGTGTCCAGGTCACTTGAAGGCCACCTCACTGGTACATGATACTTGTATTTGGCTCTTAGAACTAAACAAGCTTTGCATTTATTCACCATATTGATACTGTACATAGTTTATAGATACTGTTCGATTATTGCGGGTTCATCACAACAGGTTCTTATTTTACTAAAAGAGTAGTAGGCACTTGTAACAAGTATAAGCTGCTAGGTCCGGATAGATCCCAATTTAGGATGGCCCGCTGTGTATCACCCTGCCAGACACCCGATATTCTTACCTCACCAGTGAACCCATGGTGCATGCATGGTGGCTGGCACCATCTCTCGCATCTGGGCACAGCCTCTGTAGCTTGGCTAACGTGGCTGCACACAGCCTTTGAGGGATGCAGGGGATGCCGGCTAAGCTCCCTTTTAGTTTTTTTAGCCACGCATTAAATCTGGATGCCCCAAGGGTTTGGACCAAAGCCTGGGAGAGTGAAAACCAGGATTTTGGTCCACTTTAACAGGGGGCTATGTGAAAAAGGATGCAGACAAGTCTTTGATTTTATCTCTGCAGCTTGGATTGTATGCTGATTTTACTTTGGATCAATAAGCAGGATTTTTATCACCCTGGACTTTTTCTGATATTGGATTAGCAGTGGACAAACCAGCAGTGGCACCCAAATGGTCTATATTGATCTAAGGCGGCTGGAGAGTGGATCTGATTAAACCCCAGTACTGAGACTGTCCCTCTTTTCAGCCCTGGTCTTTGTTGTCCTATTATTATTCCTACTGTTTATCTCTAAAGCTACACACTAAATAGAGAAACTCAGGGGTAAACTACAATGGTAAAGGACATATTATTTTTATTTTTGTTTATTTATATAGTGCCATCATCTTCTGTAGCGCTGTACAAAGTAGTGCTTACAGACAGGGTAGAACATTCAGTGCAATAGACTATTACACATGCGGTGTTGCATGGTTCACAATAGGGTCGATTCAAAGAAACATGTAACAGCTTGGATTTGGGTCACGATCATCCTATTTTTCACGTCCGCTCGTGCGCTCGTATGAACTTGCGAGTGATTCTATAAGCAAATACGTTTCTATCCTAAAATGTACGTCCGTTCGTATGGCAGTTCGGGAATCAGACCTATGTCAGTTTCCATCCTGAATTTTCCGTTTCATTTCTCAGGTTGCAACATTGGTTTTGCCCTTTTTCCTTTTTTGTCTGGACGTAAATCCTTCTGATCTTGCGGCTGCGCACTACAAACTTACCTCATTAAAGTGCATTCTAAATATTTGGTCTTTTATTTTTCTTTATTTCATTCATTTTGTAGTAACCAACCATTAATGAATGCATTTGCATAAGTAAATCTTACTTTGTTTAATTTTTAGTTAACTTGCATTTTTTACTTGTGGATTTAATTTTAATATTTTGGCTTCAAATGGTACAACTTTAAATTTTGTGTGTGGTTACCCACACCCTCTCCATACAGATTGCTCTCAAATATAAAAAAACACCCAGCAACTTCGGCATGTTATGAGTCTAGAAACAGCCAAGATGGCGGCTCAGGTATTCTCGGGCAGCCTGCAAACAGAAAGGGCCTTGTGACTGTGTTGCTCTGCATTCTTTGATTTCTGACCTTTCCGTGCCCCCAGCTCTGCTGTGTCTGTGCAAAATACAGCAGTAACCCACATCCTGCACTTTATCCCGCTCTCCTCTCCTCAGTAAGTGTGATGCATCTGACCAAAGATGTGCTTAAATAATTAAACAAAGCAAAGGTAAACAACTACACCAATAAATGCAATCTAAAAATATTATTCTAGTACATCAATTTAAAAATAAATAACAAAGGACATAAGTTTCTTTAATTAACGCAAATATATTGCCAAATAAAGGTTTACATGCAAAGGACTAATTAAGGTCCACATTAAAATGCTTTTATAAGGCATACATGAATCAGGTATGCATTGCTATACAATTTATGGCCTCGGCCATGCTGATACATGCAGTTCATTGGAGCTCAAGACGCGCAGACTCCTCCACATAGCCAAAAAACCTGTTCAAGAACAGCAATACGACTGCTAAAAGGTGTCGGCAGTGGCTTTCTTTTAAAACATATTTAGAGGTTTGAAAACTGTTCTCTGAATCACACCTAAACACATCCGATTATCCTAAGTTTTACGTTTTGATCCTAAGTTTTAGGATTTGATCCTAAGTTTTACGTTTTCATCCTAAGTTTTAGGATTTGATCCTAAGTTTTACGTTTTGATCCTAAAATTTAGGAACGAACTTGCGATGATCGTAAGAGCATATACGCATTCGTACGTAGGCTCGTGCGAGTCGGAAATGGCCAAAAAAACAGGAAAAAATGACTAACACCCACCCAAACTTACGATTCTCGATACGAAATCAATTAACTTTTGCTCTTTGAATCGAGGGGAATGAGTAGGAGATACAATAGGAGGGAGCTCTGCCCTGATGAGCTTACAGTTGCATTTATCTCCTTTATGTTTGCTCTATAGATTGTAATACAAGAATCAATTATTGGTTTACCCACCTTGAGGTTTTTGCTGTCACCTCTGATGTATTATATTTATAACGCTGAAATTCTATTACATAGGACATGTAGCTGATGATTAATAAGTTCAGCACATTTGTTTTAGGTCTGTGAAACGGGCAGGCTGATCCATTACTAGCGGCAAGTAGCGACAGATGAGCGTCTGTAGCAGAGCGCCTGCTAGTAGTCGCTGTGTTCGGCCGTGGTTCGCTAGTTCAGAGTGCCTCAGTCACTGATGAATACGTTGTGGGGAGTCGCTATATGACCAGTACAAAGCTGTATGGGAGCAAATGGTAGCGACTGGTCAGTGCGATCGACTCACGCCATATTCATCAAAAAACAGCCTCACACAGCGCCGGCGCTCAAAAATGCTTCGCTGTAGCCCAGAGCGCCGGAGGCTATGTGATTAAAGGCTGTTTTTGAACATGTATCCACCAGTAACAAAACGAAAACATATGGAATTACATTGTTATAACATTGTAACATGAGCACATTAATGCCAGACCTGTAACGTAAATTCTGCATAAATATATAGAAAATGGAAAAAGTTTTAAAAAAATGGCTTTTTCTAGTCCAGAAGAGGTCACAGCATTATTTGAGCTTAAAAAAAATAATAATAATAAAACCCCCCTATTTAAAGAGAAGTAAAAGAACGTCCATTGAAATGTATGGGAGAGCGTCAGGTAGCGAGAGGTAAAACGCGGTGCTCTGAAAGTTTGAACGCCGGCGCTGTACGCTGAGCCTTGGATAATGATGAATCGTATGCTGCATGGCGTTATCCCTGTCGCTCAACAGAATCTGCTTCATAAATGTGTAATTGCGTGCCGTGTCCGGCGTTCACCTGACTACCCGCTACCTGTTGCTACCTACCTGACGCCATGCCTTCATGAATAAGGCCCTGAGTGTAGATAGAGCAGCTGTGCTGTGTCTGCCTCTTGTCTGTTGGAAAATCATAATAATAAGCATTTAGGTAAGAAGCCAAGCCCAGAAAAAAGGGACAGTTAGCATACCTTCTAACTCTTCAGGGTGGGAAAGAGGGACAATAGTTAAATTAGGCCACACCTCCTCATTGAGGGATGGAGAGGAGAAAGGTTATTATTGTTGTTTATTTATACAGCGCCATCATCTTCTGTAGAGCTGTACAAAGTAGTTACAGGCAGGTTGTAACAGTTACAATATAAACACACAATAGGCTAATGAAACATTTATTGTTGCAGATCTACATGTTACACCTCAAAGAGGGAAAATGGGAACGATGAGGGACAGGGGGACATGGACTCAAAAGAGGGACAGTTTCTCCAAATGAGGAACAGCTGGGAGGTCTGATTATTAGTCCTTCCAGACACAAGCTGTGCGGCCAGCCAGGGGGAAGTGGAGGTTTAGTGATGAGGGAATGTGAGCAGTATTGTGTTGTCCTGTGTCAGCCATTGGAAGTATGAGAAAGTGAGGGAAGCAGACGACACCTCTCAGGCTGAGTATATTTAAGGTTTCAAGAAAACTTGGTTCTCTTTGTCAGGCATGGTGTTATGGGGGAGGTGTGCAGGAGGATATATGGGGAGGGGTTAGGTGCTGGGGGAGAGGAGTCACAGCAGCTCTCCAAAGCTCTCGCAACACAGCCCAGAGCAACTCCTCTGCTGACACCCGACTCACCCAACAGTCTGACGGTTACTAATGGTGTCATGTGAGGGAGGGTGAACCTATGTAGCACCCTGGACTGCACTTACTTTGGGGTAATCTGAAGCCGGTGAGTTCCACTATAACTATTATTATTATTTTATTTAGTAAATCACCTTCATACAAGGATAACATGACAGATGAGCTTTTCATATCTGCGCTCACTATAAATGAGTAACGACTGTTCCTGTCCATCCAACCTGGTTGCATGTGTCAATGCCTGGGATTGGCGGAGGAGGGGGCGTGCTCCCCTCTATGGATGGATATACACACTACAGACTTGTCCAGAGGAGTAGCTAGGCTTTTTGGCACCCGGGGCATAGATTTAAAATGGCGCCCCCTCACCTGTACTCCGGCCCCCATTTGGCACCCCCCTGACCTGCTGCCCCCCCTAGCTACACCCCTGGACTTACCAACAGCCCCTAGACCTAGCAATCAAATTGTCATATGTATGGTCAGTATGACTGTAGTTTAGTGACGCTTATTTCAGTGGTGTAACTAGATATGATGGGGCCCTGGTGCGAACATTAGATGCGACCCCCCCCTTCACGGCTCATACAGTAAACTTATTTTCTGTCTTTGAACTAAGTTGGATGTAGCCAAATAACTAAAGACTGAACCAGATGCACATGGTGCTTCCTTTCTCTAAATGAAGCACAAATAGGATAAATGAGGTGGAGGAGCAACAATGATGGGACCCCCTTACCTTCTGGGCCCTTGTGCGGTCGCACCCCCTTAAGTTATGCCCCTGCTTATTATATTACCATACCTCCCCAATTTTTCCTGATTGAGTCCATGTCCCCCTGTCTCTCATTGTTCTCATTTGTTCCTTGGCACCCCCCTGACCTGCTGCCCCCCTAGCTACGCCCCTGGACTTACCAACAGCCCCTAGATCTAGCAATCAAATTGTCATATGTATGGCCAGTATGACTGTAATTTGTTTAGTGACGCTTATTTCAGTGGTGTAACTAGATATGATATGATATGATGTAGACCTGCATCAATAAATTATACATTTGCCTATTCATAGTGTTTATAGTACTGTAACCTATCCATCTGTCAACGAGGGGGCGTGGCCTAATTTATTAATTGTCCCTCTTTCCCCCCTGAAAAGTTAGGAGGTATATATTACACTGTTATGATTGGATGATAACAATGGAGCTGGATGGGGTGATTCTTGTGTGTATTGTTGGCCCGGGTAAGTTCTACTCTCTATAGATGGCCACACACCTTACAGTCTGGCTGTACAATCTTCATACATCAGATAGTTTAGTAAAGGTTATTTATTACAAAAAAAGGGTTAGATGCTTATTTAGAAGAAAATAACATTAACAGTTACTATTGCTGTTATCAGTAAAAAAAATAAACAAATGAAAAATAACTTCCCCTACCCTAACACACTTGGTTGAACTTGATATATATGTATTTCAACCATATTTACTATGTAATTACAGTGTTATGATTGGATAAAAAAACATGGATTAGGAGGGGGGTGGGGTGATTATGGTGCCATATTGGCATGTTTAAGCTCTACCCTCCATGAGGGTCCTCTGTCCAATTTAGTCACTCATTTTGATCATTTAAAGTGGAATAAAGCCCAGGTATTTGACTTTTCTGTTTTGTTCCGTTTCCCCGGGGCATCCCAAATCTGTGTGAAACCCCCCAGAACGCCACTTTTCACTCACCTCTTCCTGGTTCCAACGCGCATTCCAGGGCTCTTGTCCAATGAGAGCTGTCGTCCATGACTATGTCATTTGGTAAATGGCTCTTGTTGACTAGAATGGGGAACCATCCTGCGTGTGTGTGCGCTCCCGTCCCCATTCACAACAATGAGAGCCATTTGCCGAATGCGCATGTGCAGGCCCTCACCCAATCACTGCAGGCGGCTCTCATTGGACGAAAGCCCGCAAATGCGCCGTTGGCACTAAAAAGGGGCAATTGAAAAGTGGCGTTCTGGGAGGTTTCACGCAGTGGAGAATCCTTCAATCTCAGAATTTCACCCAGTAAAACACATTTCAATCAAAATGATGATCCTCCAGTGTAGTCTAAATGGTGGATGGAACTTTATGTTTCCATTGTATCCATTTGTATCATTTTTGTATGAATGTATTGTGTGTGAATTGACCAGAGATAATTGGGTGTATGGCCAGAATGATTGTGAATTGTGCAGTGAATGTTCTTATACTACAATACTAACATTGATGAAGATGATGATGAACGTGGTAACTCGGGCTGCTCTGTCCCATCACTTATTCTGGTGCCACTGAGGAGGTTTAGCCTAACTGTGGGAGTGACCAGAAAATGTATCTACAAAAAAAACATCTTGTCGCCATATATTTAGTGCTGGTCAGTCCTGCTTCACTTTAGCCTCACTGCATCCCCTGAACATCCTGATGTGGGATTTCCCTTCACTGGAAACCACAGTAGCAGGCCTATAATTGAACAGAATATGCCCCCAGTCCGGGCATCATATGCCAGTGGTCTATTGTGCATCACACATGGCATCTGCCATCCGGTGCACCCTACTGACAGGGTGAACATGGAAGTGTAAGCAGGGTGGCACGCTGGGCTATTGGCCAGGGCAATTATCACTAAAAGGACCCCTGGATTCAATGTCATGGCACCACTCGCATGGCTTCTTGGCTGTGTGCGCATGCCCGCCGCAACTGATGCTGCCGCTGTGTGCGGCTGAGATTTCATTCAGCTTCTCCAGCTGCACATTAATATGCGCGGCCAGAGAAGCTGGACAAATGGCCACACATGCACCGTTAGACTGAGGAGAGGTGGGTTTACTCGGCGAATGGGGAGGTTTCACACAATGGAGCATCCCAAACTGCGGTGCCCCTGGGGGACAGACCAAAACCCGATACAGTGAAAATCCCAGATTTTGGACCACTTAAAATGTCCACTCACCTTTATGTCGCTCTCACAGCGCATGTGCAGGCCCTCACCCAATCGATGCTTAATGCCGTGCATACTAATGCATGGTATAAAGCTGTTGTTTTGGACTTTGCATAGGCATAGGGGGTGGATGCATCCCCAGTTTCCCTGTGGAGTGTGCGCTCCCTGGTCCATCTGAATGTCTGGGCACGTAAGGGATTTAAGGGCCATCTGGGTGGGTGGGGGTTTACACAGTGGGGCATCCTGAACTAATCGGGATGCACCTAGTTAGCCAGCCCTGGACTCCAGGTCCAGCAGCAGGGTGATAGGTCCACTTTAAAGTGGACCAACACCCAGGATTTTGACTATCCTGGGTTTTGATCCAAAACCCGATCGGGGGTGCCCCGCTGTGTGAAACCTCCCAGAAACCCCCAAAAACTCACCTATCCTCGCTCACACGTGACCGCCGCTGCCAATCCCCGCTGACGGACAAGCGGGAGGTAGCGATGGACAAGAGAGCGCGCCCGCCGCCGCCGCCTCCCGCGCGTCACTCTTACAGGGCGCGCGCCGGCCATTCACAAACGGCCGGCGCGGGTGCGCGTCCTGCTAGAGGGACGCGCGGGAGGCGACGGCGGTGGCCGCCGCTGGATCGTGAATAAGGTAGGGATTTAGGGGTTTCTGGGGGGTTTCACACAGTGGTGCACACCCGATCGGGGTGCCCCGCAGTCAGGGGACTGATCGGTCCGGGAATCTTATAGATTCCCGGGCCGATCATGGGAGGGTGTTGTTCCACTTTAAAGCATGAATTTTCTTGCTCCCTCACCAGGAACAGGCCCTACATGACCAGAGGACATAACAGAGGAACGTGCCAAAAAAAAGGGCGCGGGGGGCATGCTCCTCCGATTTGTGCAGAAATTTGGAGCGAATTCCGATTCCTTAGAACCAGCGCTCGCTCTTCTCTTCAAAGCCCCTCCCTGACTTTGTCTCAATCATCATTTCTGAGAGCTTGAGATCTCCAGTTTGTTGACTTTGGGATAAGTGTATCTTTGTATTCTCTCTGGGTAAATATTTGTGGAAATC
Source organism: Gastrophryne carolinensis (assembly GCA_027917425.1). NCBI lineage: Eukaryota > Metazoa > Chordata > Amphibia > Anura > Microhylidae > Gastrophryne > Gastrophryne carolinensis. The sequence continues at coordinate 403,958,834 of CM051238.1, forward strand.
CCAAGATTGAAATGTATTTACAAAGTGGTCAGAGTGACCTGAATGTAGCAAATATTAAAGGAGCACTATCATGAAAAATGATAAAAATATATACTGAATGGCAGGGGGAGGGGTAACTTATACACCCGGCATCAAGAAATACCCAGCCAGGATTGTTTTTCCTTCTTTTAATGGAAGGAAAAGGACATCTGAGGTGACAGGCCCTGTCACTCCTGATACACTAAACCTGTCCCCTGGATTTTATTCCTACCATTAGAGAATAAACCACAAGCTTGGCGGGAGTTTTATTCACTTCAGGTGTATATGTGACCCTCCTCTCTTTAGCCAACGTGTTTATATGGATTTTTAATATTACATAATTTCACGCTAGTGCCTTTTAAATCACGCCTTGACCATGCCCCCAGCACTGGAAGGGGAAAAACCACTTTAAATAATAAGAATAATTAATAATAGTACATGCAAGGGCCCCACACACATACATGCAGAACAGGCCCCCTCCACGCACACATTCCAGCCAGTGAGGGGAATCCCTTCATTCCAGCCAGTGAGGGGCATCCCTTCATTCCAGCCAGGGAGGGGCATCCCTTCATTCCAGCCAGGGAGGGGCATCCCTTCATTCCAGCCAGTGAGGGGCATCCCTTCATTCCAGCCAGGGAGGGGCATCCCTTCATTCCAGCCAGTGAGGGGCATCCCTTCATTCCAGCCAGGGAGGGGCATCCCTTCATTCCAGCCAGGGAGGGGCATCCCTTCATTCCAGCCAGGGAGGGGCATCCCTTCATTCCAGCCAGGGAGGGGCATCCCTTCATTCCAGCCAGGGAGGGGCATCCCTTCATTCCAGCCAGGGAGGGGCATCCCTTCATTCCAGCCAGGGAGGGGCATCCCATCATTCCAGCCAGGGAGGGGCATCCCATCATTCCAGCCAGGGAGGGGCATCCCTTCATTCCAGCCAGGGAGGGGCATCCCTTCATTCCAGCCAGGGAGGGGCATCCCTTCATTCCAGCCAGGGAGGGGCATCCCTTCATTCCAGCCAGGGAGGGGCATCCCTTCATTCCAGCCAGGGAGGGGCATCCCTTCATTCCAGCCAGGGAGGGGCATCCCTTCATTCCAGCCAGGGAGGGGCATCCCTTCATTCCAGCCAGGGAGGGGCATCCCTTCATTCCAGCCAGGGAGGGGCATCCCTTCATTCCAGCCAGGGAGGGGCATCCCTTCATTCCAGCCAGGGAGGGGCACCCCTTCATTCCAGCCAGGGAGGGGCACCCCTTCATTCCAGCCAGGGAGGGGCACCCCTTCATTCCAGCCAGGGAGGGGCACCCCTTCATTCCAGCCAGGGAGGGGCACCCCTTCATTCCAGCCAGGGAGGGGCACCCCTTCATTCCAGCCAGGGAGGGGCACCCCTTCATTCCAGCCAGGGAGGGGCACCCCTTCATTCCAGCCAGGGAGGGGCACCCCTTCATTCCAGCCAGGGAGGGGCACCCCTTCATTCCAGCCAGGGAGGGGCACCCCTTCATTCCAGCCAGGGAGGGGCACCCCTTCATTCCAGCCAGGGAGGGGCATCTCTTCATTCCAGCCAGGGAGGGGCATCTCTTCATTCCAGCCAGGGAGGGGCATCCCTTCATTCCAGCCAGGGAGGGGCACCCCTTCATTCCAGCCAGGGAGGGGCACCCCTTCATTCCAGCCAGGGAGGGGCATCCCTTCATTCCAGCCAGTGAGGGGCATCCCTTCATTCCAGCCAGTGAGGGGCATCCCTTCATTCCAGCCAGTGAGGGGCATCCCTTCATTCCAGCCAGTGAGGGGCAACCCTTCATTCCAGCCAGTGAGGGGCATCCCTTCATTCCAGCCAGTGAGGGGCATCCCTTCATTCCAGCCAGTGAGGGGCATCCCTTCATTCCAGCCAGGGAGGGGCATCCCTTCATTCCAGCCAGGGAGGGGCATCCCTTCATTCCAGCCAGGGAGGGGCATCACTTCATTCCAGCCAGGGAGGGGCATCCCTTCATTCCAGCCAGGGAGGGGCATCCCTTCATTCCAGCCAGGGAGGGGCATCTCTTCATTCCAGCCAGGGAGGGGCATCTCTTCATTCCAGCCAGGGAGGGGCATCCCTTCATTCCAGCCAGGGAGGGGCATCTCTTCATTCCAGCCAGGGAGGGGAATCTCTTCATTCCAGCCAGTGAGGGGCATCCCTTCATTCCAGCGGGTGCCTTCTCTTCCTCTCTGGAGTCCCGCCAAACCACTGAACCACAAATGAAAAAACAGCAGCCAGCGTCGTCCCCGGGAAGCTGTGTGAGAGCGCTCAGCTACACACTCGGGGGCCGGCGGCAGTGGCGATGAGGTGACAGCCAGCAGGGGCCAGGTGATGGGCGGCGGTGAGCGGTGGCCAGGTGGCGGCGGGGAGCGCGGGATGCCGGGATAAATCCCAGAAAGCGGGATTGTCCCATGAAACTCGGGACAGTTGGAGGGTATGTGGGTAATCAGCTAGTCACATGTTAATAATATCCACTCCAGCTAGTCACATGTACAGTACATGGGTAATGAGGATAAGCGAACCCGGTCCCCACTGAAAACAATAAGGACCCAAACTTTGGGGGGGGGGGGGGTGATACTGCCTTGGGGGGTGATTCCGCCTCTTGGGGTGCAGAGTGTGCAGCGGGAAGTGCTGCTGTTCAACTTACCTTGGCCCCGCGATCCCAGTCTTACCAGCTGGTACTAGGAGTATCCTCCCTCATGGGAGCGGCCATCTTTCTGTGGCCGCAGCTCAGGACCATTTTAAAGGAACGCCAATTACATTGGGACTGGGATCGCAGAGCTTAGGTAAGTTGTTTAGCAGCTTCCTGCTACTGCATCCCTGCTCAGCAGCCCATAAACCAGCTTTTCTGTGTTCAGGCTAAACTCAAACAAGGACCTCTGGCTTAAAGCAGACCTTCACCCTGAATAAGAGCATATCTTATATGTTTCCCCACCCTGTACATACAGATTTCTCACATTAAAAATCATCTTACCTGCATCTACTGCATTTTATGAGTCTTTGAACATCCAAGATGGCGGCTCATGGAGCATTAGGCAGCCTGCAAGCAGGAAGTGTCTTCTGACTTTGCTGCTCTGCATTCTGGGATTGCTGTCCTTTCCCTGACCCCAGATCTGCTCGGTATGTGTGATGCTTCTGAGGCAAGATGGCGGTCCCGTATCCTAGAGTCCTGAACAGAGTTGCAGCCCAGTGGGGGAAAGATTAATATAAGTGACTAAAAACGTAAAATATATTAATTTTAGATGCTGAGGAATAGTTTTTAAGGGTTTGGGCTTTTCATTAAATCATGCTGAAGGTCTGGTTTAAGTCCATGTTGGGGTTTGCTCAACACCAGTAATAATGTCAGCTCCCGCTAGTCAAATGTAAATGGGTGATAAACCACAGGAAGTGTCATTGTGAAAGCACATTCTAGATGTAAATAAAGGCCTCTCTAGTTGTGTAACGTTGTATATTAGTTTCCGCCGTCGCCACCATAGTGCAAATCACACATTTCTCTGAGGCATCTCTCACCTGAACTCAGAATGAAACTCGCTTCACAATTTACAAGATGTGTCAGGCAAAAGCAAACGAGTCCAGATATTACCACATAGCAACAATAGGCTTATTACTTTCTAAAGTGCTCATCTTCATTACCTCACTCATGCCTACCTCCCAAGTGTCCCTCATTTAGAGGGACTGTCCCTCTTTTGAGTCTGTCCCCCTGTTCCTCATTGTTCTCACTTGTCCCTCTTTGAGGTGTAACATGCAGATCTGCATCAATAAATGATTAACAAAGTGTTTCTATTGTAACTGTTACACCCTATCTCGTATCCATCCCTAAATGAGGGGACATGGCCTAATTTACAAATTGCTTCTCTTACCCACCCTGAAAAGTTGTTAGGTATGCTCATGACAACATCCAGAGAACACAAGGGTGGCTTTTTCTTACAGGATTAGGGGGGGGGGGGGGTGTTATCGGGGGTATGTGGGTAAACTCTCTTCTGTAGAACAGTATAGAGGTCTTTGCCAAGGCTGCCATCAGGATGCCTGGGGCCATCAGTAGAGCTAACTCTGGGGGCCCACCTCACATTTAGGTGCAAGAAGCTATACAAAGCTCAGGTCTTGGTGATGAAGGCCCTTAAAGTAGACCAAAACCCAGCTGGATCTATAAGATTCTCGGGCTGATCCATTCCTTTCCCGGGGGGGCATCCAAAGTCGAAATGCCCCACTGTGTGATACCCCCATGTCACCCGCTACACTTACCTTAATCCCAGTCCAATGGCACATGTGCAGGCCGTGGCCGCATCCCAGCTATCCCTCTAGCAGGGCACGTGTGCGCGTCGACCATTTGTGAATGGCCAGCACAGGGGCGCTCCCTGTTAGAGGGAAGCGTGAAAAGCGGCCAGATAACACATCGCTCAGACATGCATAGCTCAGTGGCACGGAGCGCACTCATTGGACAAGGGCCACGCATGCGTCGTAGGACCGTGGTGAGGTGAGTTGATGTAGGAGATCTGGGGGGTTTCACATAGCTGGGCACCCCCGATCAGGGTGCCCTGGGGGAGTGGACCAAAACCCAGGTTAGTCAAAATCCTGGGTTTTGGTCCACTTTAAAGAGGCCCACCAGGGCATTTTCTGGTAACCCTGTGGTCCAATGGCCCTGGAGTATATAAGATTCCAGGGCCGCTTTATTCCCTCCTCTCAGAGCATCCAGAATCGGGATGCCCCACTGTGTGACCCCCAAACCCCCCCCCCCCCCCCAAGTCACCCAGAAACTCGCCTTTTTTCCCGGTCCAACAGTGCATGCACGAGCAGCGGCCATATCCCCGCTATCCCTAGCAGAGCGCAGGCATTTGTGAATGGCTGCCATCACACTCTGGTCCGCTTGCCTTAGATGAAGGGGGGCAGATCCAAACATGCTGACTGGATGAGAAACCGTGCATACGCTGTAGGAACGGGGAGAGGTAAGTTCGTTAGGCGACCTGGGGGGTTTCAGACAGCGGGGCACACCAAATAGGGGTACCCGGGTGGTAAGGACCAAAACCCAGGATTATAACTTTAACAACGGCTGTATGGAGATAGATAGATAGATAGATATATTATATTAGTACTTGTAGACCTGTCCAAGGCCGGCTCCAGGTTTATGCGGGCCCTTGGGCAATAGAGTCTCAATTGGCCCCTTGCAGTATGGTATGATACTCCATACATGGTGATAAAGTTGCATGTATAGTGAATACTGCCATAGACAGTGGCGGACTGGGACCAAAAATCAGCCCTGGATTTTTCCCCTGGCCCAGCCTGAGACATCCCTTCTGTGGCCCCCAACCTTAATGCTGGGGCTATATTATTGGGGGCTGGGGTTCCTTGGTTTGTGGGTACAGTGGGGCTGGGTAGGGAGACTAAGGAGGGCAGGAATTGAATGTGGGTGTTATAAGCAGCAGCCCAACTGGCCCCAAAGCAGTGCGGCCCACCGGGCATTGTCCCAGGTCTCCCTATGGCCAGTCCGCCCCTGGCCATAGAATAGAAAGAAAAAAATACTTGAAAGAACAACAAAGTATAGAAGAATGAAATGACAGAAAGAGAAAGAAAGAAAGAAAGAAAGAAAGAAAAACACAAGATTTGAAGGAATAACAGAAAAAAGAAAGATGGAAATAAATATAAAAAAATAAATGGAAAGTACAAAAGCATAAAATGAATGACAGAAACAAAGAGAGAGAATGAATGAATGAATAGCAGAAACAAAAAAGAATAAAAGGAATGACTGAAAAAAGCAGGAGAGGGAGGATGGCAGAATGAACAGGTGAAAGAAAGAAAAAGACTAGATGGAAGGAAACCTGGAATAGAAGGACTGGCAGAAATAAAAAAAAATAAGGAAAAGGGATGGCAGATGAACAGATGAAAGGAACAAAGAATAGATTTAAGAAAAGAAAGAGAAAAAAGAACAGAAGGACTGACAGGCTCTCCCAATGGTCAATCTGCCCCTGACAGTCCTTAGTCCTAGTCCTGGTTACTGCATGACCCTGCGTCCTACATAGTGCCTGCCCATGGTAGAGGTAATGAGGTGGGCCCTCCCAAGATGCAGGGGTCCTGGCAACTGCCCAGTGCTGACGCCTGCCCTGGACTCTGGACCTCAATATGTTGGTGCAAGCCACCTACTACCAACTCTTAGCAATGAATTACAACTGTGGGATAAACTTTCTTCACAAAGAATTTGTTGTTTCTTTATCCTGTTTATATGATCTTAAAATGCTGGCGTCCGATCATCGGTTTTCTCTTCTGTCAGCTCCCCGATCTGTCTCCCTCTGTCCCGCTGGTTCAGGAAACTGAGGATGGGACGCCAGCATTTTAAGATCATATAAACAGGATAAAGAAACAACAAGGCCAAGAGGTGACCACTATAAAGCCTGCTCCTCCCTGACTGGCAATCGGTAACTCATACATGGGAAATTATGATGACAACATTTAAGTTGACTTCCAAGTGTAAAGGAAATTGTACAGGAAAATCTAACTGGATTCATTCCTCCCTAAGGAAGCTTATCTAAGCGAAACGCATTGGAGAATTCAAACGCGTTTCATGAAACTTCCGTTTAAATAAGATACCAGCTATGTTTTACAAGACTGCTTTTGGAAATTGTATGGCTTAAATTTTATAGATTTTTTAGCTATGATTCACAATGTTGTCTTGTAAAAAAATATTTGTGAAGAAAATGTATCCCACAGTTGTAATTAATTGCTGGTAGTAGGTGGCTTGCATCGACATAGTGAGGGGCAGGTGGGTTATCCCACAGTCTACGGAAAACCCTGTGGTAAGGTTGCAACCTGTCCTGCCAGTGCCATTTTTTTTTTTTTTACTGGTATGTGTAATTGCTGGTATTCTTTTCCCATCCTCAGCAGACGGGGCAAAATGAAAGGTATCAGGCTTGTTTCAGAATGTGAGTGGTATAACAGGAACTGGCTTTACTGGAACATGAGTGCAGTAAGATAATGTCACCTTAACATGGTGGCTAACACAGTCAACTGAATATACAGGAAATGCAACACATCAGAAAAATACAGGTGGCAACCTTACACCATGGTCCAGTCAAAGTCTGATCATGGCAGTACAGACATGGCTCCTATATGGGGCCCAGCACTTGGTCCTGATCGCAGTCTTGCAAGCCTGTCTGACCTCCTACTTGGGCTACTCTCATGCTTTCCGGGTGTTTCTTGCCTATCCAAAACATAATCAAACCTATGACTGCAATGGGGTGAAGTTGAATACTGGAGTGGCCATAGTTGCAATGGGCCCCAGCCATCCCATAATAAAGGCTGTGGGCTCTGGGGAGGAGACACTATAGCCAGCCAGTCTATTGGACTCTAGGGCTGGGGGCATTGGGTTTTGGTTCATTTTGAGAGTAGCTGTATCCATCCTGTCCATTATATCCCTGCAGTGTTATTGGCAAGGTGGCTGGGTTGTACAGTGGGGGCAGGTATGAAGGGGGCAAGACTCAGGAGGCAGGGAGTAGAGAATAAAAACTCATACACACATCCAGCAGCATCCTTCCAGCCGATGCTCGAGCCAGCATATCTCAATCATTCAGGATGAATTGCTGGGCATGAACATGCACAATGAGGCCCCCCCCCCCATGGCTTCAAACACACATGGGCTTCCCAATTTAGCAAGTGGACCAAACCCCATGTGAGGGAAAATCACAAACAACATAGAGTGAACACAAGCTATGGGTGAGGTGGGCTGGAGCAGGTGTGTATACACCATCGAGGCAGGTGAAACAGCTGCTACCAGGCCTGTGGCAGAAGGCTGTCAACCAAGGGGGGGATTAACACCAAGAATGCGAGGGGGTGCGATTGGGCCAATGAAACCTATGTACATCTGTGTGCTAGGGGCTACAGCCAGCCCCAAAGCAGCACGATGACCGTGATTTCTCCCTGTGTCCAACCAATATCTAAGAGAGACTTTTGAATGTGGGTAACTGTGGCTTTAGTCTACATTTAGCATGTCTTTAGTCAGGGGCGTAGCTGGGGGGGGGGGGGGGCACATGCCCTGGGTGCAGCAGGTCAGGGGGGCCTGAGCACAGCCATTTCGAAACTTTGCCCCAGGTGCCAGAAAGCATAGCGACTCCTCTCCTTTACTCTACATTTAGCCTGGCTTTACTCTACATTTAGCCTGGCTTTACTCTACATTTAGCCTGGCTTTACTCTACATTTAGCCTGGCTTTACTCTACTCTACATTTAGCCTGGCATTAGTCTACATTTAGCATGGCTTTAGACAGGTGCGTAGCTAGGGGGGGCACCAAAGGGGGGGGCCTGAGCCCAGCCATTTCGAAACTTTGCCCCGGGTGCCAGAAAGTCTAGCTCCTCTTCTGCTTTAGTCTACATTTAACATGGCTTTACTCTACGTTTGGCCTGGCTTTACTCTACGTTTGGCCTGGCTTTACTCTACGTTTGGCCTGGCTTTACTCTACGTTTGGCCTGGCTTTACTCTACGCTTGGCCTGGCTTTACTCTACGCTTGGCCTGGCTTTACTCTACGCTTGGCCTGGCTTTACTCTACGTTTGGCCTGGCTTTACTCTACGTTTGGCCTGGCTTTACTCTACGTTTGGCCTGGCTTTACTCTACGTTTGGCCTGGCTTTACTCTACGTTTGGCCTGGCTTTACTCTACGTTTGGCCTGGCTTTACTCTACGTTTGTCACTAGGCACATTTCTCTTGATACTAAGGGGATAGCTCGTTAACTTCAACTGTTTTTCCTGGCTGTACTCTCCTCAGCCTGGAGGGTTTTCCTGCAGTTAAAGTAAATGAGACATTTAGGCAGCAGAACAATGACTTGTGTGTCATGTGGTTGATAGATGTGCTCACAGGAAACTGGCTGTAATTAGCCTGGCAGTGCCCAGACACAATGACACAGAGGTACAGTATGGGAATGGCAGTATCTGCACCAACACACATGCACACGCTGATCTGATAAGAAGTATAAAGTAGTTTAAATGCATTACAAAGAAAAATAACTGCACATGAAAAAGAACTGCCACGTGCCGTATGTAGTAGATGGACCCTGGCAGCAAGTCTGTGGCCACGTCTCTATTATCTTTTATACATTAAGGCACAGCTTGTTCCTAACCTTTTATTTAAATTGTAACATTGTTTTTTAAGCAGACCTCTACATTCCCTTGCAACTCTGTGCCAAGTAGGGTCAATCATTGCTACATTGAGAGAGGCATTTCTTTATGGGGGTTTTATGCTTGGCTGTGGTTTTGTAGTTCTAGGTTTGAGGTTTACTATAATTTTTTTTAGTATTTGGTTTGGTTTTTGGATCGGATTTAGGGACTTGATCCTATTTAAGGGGGTGAGCTGTTGTTAGTAAGTATTACACTTGTGTTTTGGGAGGTAGTGTTATGGTGACATTTAAGGGGACTGCCCCAATGACTTGACTTATTGAGAATAAAAGGAAGAAGGGATGGTGGAGTGCTTTGTCTCATACATCTTAATAGAAGACAATGGGGCAGCAACTGCAGGTCATGGCTGCTCTCATGAACCACAAGAGTTATTTAGACTGGACTGTCCCATTTTAATTAGTTAAGTTTAGGGGTGGCATTATGTCAATATAATTGCTAAGTTAGACATTCAGATGAATTTTCGGGCCCAATGCAGCAGAAATGTCCCTCCCCTAATTTATGATTGCTTAGGTCTACCTCAAAATCCAGACCATATAGGAAACAGAAACTCTAGTGGCCCAGCCATCACATTATATATTATTGGGGCCCAGAAAAAATATAGGCTGTATAGAGAGTAGGCCCCTCTATAACCTATATGTGATGGTTGGGGACATAGTTTGAACTGGACCTCTGTCTCCAAGGCAGTCAGGCTTACCTTATTATTCAGACCATAAAGGAAATCAGACTAGGGGCCCAGCCATCAAAATAGATGTTATAAGGGGCCCCTCATATAGAGTCTGGCCCCCTCTCTAACCTGTATTTGATGGCTTGGTCCTGAGTTTTAATTGGACCCCAAGGCCAAGCAGCCTGGAGGAGGGGGGCAAGGCACCCTCATTTATCAACGTCAGCAGCAATAGTGTGGCGGCCTGCGGCCATTAGGACTACCTGTCCAGGGGCCCCCTCCTCTCTGCTAGGCCCTGATGGCTGCCCTGGGTACAGCAGACTTCTTTAGGGCTGGCAATAATAGCCAGGGTTGTATCTTGGCAGGCACAAAGTTGAGAAAAAGTTTTGATAATATTTCATCCAATTCTTTATTAAAATACTTTTCTTTCATTCCAGGTCTTTCCAGTGGAGAGTCTGATCTACGTTGATTGCATTAATGGCATCCCTCAACTGCAGCATCAGCTTTTCCCATGTCCAGATCAATTATCTGGCACCCATCTATGGGGTGGAATTCTTCCTTGCTATGTTGGGAAATGGTTTTGCCATCTGGCTGCTGGGGCCTGGAGGCTCCAAGAACCGTCATGCCGGCATAATTTTTTCACTTAACCTTGCAGTGAGTGACCTGGCCTATGCCTTGTCCCTTCCTCTTCTTGTCGCCTACTATGCCATGGGCAAAAACTGGGTCTTTGGTCTTGCCCTGTGTAAAGTAGAACGATTCCTCTTCAACTGCAATCTCTACGGAAGCATCTTCTTTATCACCTGTATCAGCGTCAACCGCTGCATTGGGGTCGTATACCCGTTTTATGCCAGGGGTAGAATGGAGAGTAAACACGGCAAGGTGGCCAGTGTTATCGTGTGGATTGTGGTTGCCGCCATCTCTTCCCCTGTTTTCTATTTTTCAACGTTAAAAGAAGACCATAAAGTCACAGAGTGCATAGGAACAGCAGTGGACAGCCATCTTAAGACCTACTTACCTTACAGTCTATTTCTGGCTGGCTTTGGATGTGGCCTTCCATTTATAATTACTCTTCTATCGTATATTGGTATAGCCCGAGCTGTATGGAGGAGTCACGGCCTGGAGTCTAGAGAAAAGAGGAAAGTAGTGACCATGGTGGTGATAGTGGTGGCGCTCTACTCTATCTCCTTCCTGCCATACCACATTTTGAGAAACCTCAATCTTGTAAACCGATTATGGCCAAAGAACTGCAAGTGGTCTTCCTATGTGCATTCAGCCTTTCAGGTCACTCGAGGGCTGGTGGCTTTGAACCCTTGTATCCACCCGTTGTTGTATACATCAGTGATGGACAATGTGAGGGCAAAACTTGGCTGCGTCAAAAGAGAGGAAGACGCAAAACCAGATGAGACCATTCGATTATGAACCTGGCAAATTTCTACCAGCTTTGACTGGAAAAGAGACCAAAGACTGAGCAAGGTTGTTTAGCAGAACCTTTGGCATCAAAGCAGACATATGCTGGTGGGACTTGTTTCTTGAAGGATTGAACTGACATGTAAAGATTGCTATTTATAAAACTAATAATTGCTTTGTCTTGTATCAACCTCACACAACTTTCAGGAAGAACCATGAACTGTGGTGGCACTTTACCCTTGATTAACTGAGGGACAATGTGGGGACCAAACTTACCTGCTGAAATAAAGAGATAAATGAGAAACCACAGAAAGTACATTGTACAAGTTATCAGCTGTGGCCTAAAAATGTTTTAAAGGGACAAAGATATTTAGAAGGACATACAATAAACCTGTTATATGAAGTATCATTTGATGGTCAGCAGTGTTGCTGGAATGTGCCTCTGTTCAGTTCTGTTGTAGTTTAGCTAGCTTTTTAAAAACATATTTGGTAACAATAAAGTCCATTCAAGTGAATCGGGGGTATTGTGGTCTCTGAAAAGTAAATAAAGCAGCCAAATCCCCCCCCCCCCCCCAACTGAATGGAAAGACCACCAAATGTTTAACATGTTCTAACTGAAGAGGCCCCCTTAAGCCATATAATATATATTTTATATAATTTGAAGTGAAGAAGAATATTTCTTTAACTCCTTTTAAAGTGGACCAAAACCCTAAGCACCCAGTCCTAGATTCTGAAAGACTCTGGGCTGGGTAAAATTCCTGTCCAGGAGCATTCATATTTGGAATGGACCACTGTATGAAAACTCCTCTATTAGATGTGCCCTGGCAATCCATTTATTTAAAGGGATTGATCACCCATATAAATATAAAAAAGGGTACTCCCCAACAGCTGACTCCGGTGGTCAGCAAGTCATCTGATGGCTGCCGGAAATGACCTGGTGACAGACTAGCGCTCCCACCATCATTCACGGAAGAGCTGCCAAGTCCTCTCCATTTATTGCGAAGGAGGGAGTGTCTATGCCTGTGTGCTGGCATACCTGTGATTGATGGACGGTTAGGCGTGAACTGGACATGAAATCACTGCTTACTGCTGTTCGGGCCCCTGGCTGGTGTGGGATGTAATCTGGCGATCAGGAAATTTGCTGACCACTTGAATTGGACCGATCAGCTGTGAGTGCCCTTTTGAGGAAAGCTATTACAATGTATCTCTATGGTGGTGGTGGTCACAAAAGCACTCAGTCATGGGATACAATGTATTTTATTCAAAGAGGAGTCATTATAGGTGAAGGCTTACTACTTCTGGCTAGAAATAAGAGATGATTGCTCAGAGCTATGAGGCCATTTCACTCAGAGACTTTCAGGGTTTTCAGATTCAGCTCCTGGTGTGTGGCAAGATGGCCGTTGCCATGCATGTTTAGGAGTGTCTGCCTGCTATCCCAAACATCTGCATGGTGTTAATCCCACTCAATAAGCTTATGTCACTGATTGCAACAGAGGGGCTTTAGGGGAGCAATTTACTAAGCTTTGATATTTTGGCTGGAGGTCTGGTCTGGTCTGATTTGAACTGAAAGGAGATAAAAGAGAACAGACAGGGCGTGAGTTATTACTCCTGACATAAAATAGTCACATGGCCATGAGCATTCATGTGACTAAAACATGATAGAACCTGAGGAATTTCTTGGGAGACTTGTTGTTTATCCATAGCAATGCTTTCTGGCCAGTGAGCCCGGCTATAGCTCATGACAACATCATGGATATCCAGTGCTCACTTTCTTCAGTGCCCTGTGTATGGACGGGAAACGTGTGTTACCTCAAGCTTAAAGGGATTATCTGGGCATAACAAAAAAAAAATGCTGCTACTTACCTTGTGTCCCCACAGTAAAGGTCAGATTAAAGCAGTGTTGAACCACGTCACAGTCACAGGAGGGGCACCATGCATACTCCCCAACACCCCCCCCCCCCCCGCCAAGAGTTTTACTACCACCGCAATCCCCCTGCAAAATCTGGTACCACAATAGGCTGCAGGTTTCCAGGAGCAATTGGGAAATGGACCATGAGGTGTTTGGCAGCCAATCGTTGGAGAGGGGCTCCAGCAATTGAATGCCCCCCCATCTAGTTCTTGGGGGTTGCCACCACATCACATGCTCCACAACACTTTCGCCAAGCCCCCAACATCTCAACCCACAACCAGAAGTACATGGGGAGAGTAGACTCACATGGAAAGGTTTGAAGTACGGCAAAATAAGAGGAACAGACTGGGAGCATGGGGATGGAAGAGGATGAAACTGGGAGCATGGGGAGGGAAGAGGATTGGGCTGTGAGCCTGGTGGGGAGAGAAGAGGATCGGGCTGTGAGCCTGGTGGGGAGAGAAGAGGATCGGGCTGTGAGCCTGGTGGGAAGAGAAGAGGATCGGGCTGTGAGCCTGGTGGGGAGGGAAGAGGATCGGGCTGTGAGCCTGGTGGGGAGAGAAGAGGATCGGGCTGTGAGCCTGGTGGGGAGAGAAGAGGATCGGGCTGTGAGCCTGGTGGGGAGAGAAGAGGATCGGGCTGTGAGCCTGGTGGGGAGAGAAGAGGATCGGGCTGTGAGCCTGGTGGGGAGGGAAAAGGATCGGGCTGTGTGCCTGGTGGGGAGAGAAGAGGATCGGGCTGTGAGCCTGGTGGGGAGAGAAGAGGATCGGGCTGTGAGCCTGGTGGGGAGGGAAGAGGATCGGGCTGTGAGCCTGGTGGGGAGGGAAGAGGATCGGGCTGTGAGCCTGGTGGGGAGGGAAGAGGATCGGGCTGTGAGCCTGGTGGGGAGAGAAGAAGATTGGGCTGTGAGCCTGGTGGGGAGAGAAGAGGATCGGGCAGTGAGCCTGGTGGGGAGAGAAGAGGATTGGATTGGGAGCCTGGTGGGGAGAGAAGAGGATCGGGCTGTGAGCCTGGTGGGGAGAGAAGAGGATCGGGCAGTGAGCCTGGTGGGGAGAGAAGAGGATCGGGCTGGGAGCCTGGTGGGGAGAGAAGAGGATCGGGCTGGGAGCCTGGTGGGGAGAGAAGAGGATCGGGCTGTGAGCCTGGTGGGGAGAGAAGAGGATCGGGCTGTGAGCCTGGTGGGGAGAGAAGAGGATCGGGCTGTGAGCCTGGTGGGGAGAGAAGAGGATCGGGCTGTGAGCCTGGTGGGGAGAAGGGGACCAGACAAACCGAATAGCTGATGCTCTTGGTCAGCATAAATACTGTTGTGCTGTTTTTCATTTGGTGGTTCAGCATGCACTCCCCCACTAGACCTTCTTTCTGAGATTTTAGGGGGGGGGGCATTGTTCAATCTGATATTGGGCTTACATATCTCAAGATGACCCCATGGAATACAGCCCTGGCCAGGTTAGGAACCCATCTTGGGCAATTGGTGGTCTGTAACCAGATCCATACTAATCCCAGCTTCCCACAATGGTAAGGGTTGAACCACAAATAAATGAGATTTGGCCAATGGTGACTGTCACAGTTGCATGGCAGTCGAGAAGGACCTCAAGCTATAATATAAAAAAATAAAAATACATTTTTGACTGAGCCTCACAAAGGAGTTATGGCTGTCTGGGCCATTTGCACAAAATTTTGTGAGAACTGGAGACTAAACCAAACATGTAATCAATAGGCAATGACTCATGTGCCCAGAAGTTTTGTTACTCTCTATTGTACAGGATGTCTCCCATCATGCACTGCGAAGCCTTCCCCATACAAAAGCCTAACAGTCCAAACTGGTTATTATAGAGGCACATTGTATTACATGTTTGTTTTGCATATACGGCATGCCATAAAACAATATAAATTATGTTTTGTATAATGGTAATATTTGACACGCATGAATATACAAATATTTTATTGTATGTCTGCACTTTATTCCCTTTTTTTATCTTTTGTATTATTGGCTTTTAAAGGGCCAGTCCAGCAGACTGCCAGTTTTTTAACCCCCCCGCACTGCCACCCTCCCATAAAAAGCACTTACCTGGCCCGTAATCCAGCACCAATCGTTGGGTGATTCCGGCGCTGATTGCCACTATCTTCGCCTTGACCAACTTGAATGGATGAATGGGAGCGTGTGTGGTGCCGAGAACAGCGCCAGAAACGCCTGATGATTTGCACTGTATTGTGGGTCAGGTTTTTTTTTTTTTTTTAATGCAACCCCCCTCCCTACTTAGTTGACCAAAACCCAGGATTTTGACTATCCTGGGTTTTGGTTCTTACCCCCAGGGCTCCCCGATCGGGGGTTCCCCGCTGTGTGAAGGTCGCCGAAACCAACTCACCTCTTCCCAGTCCTGCGGCACATATGCGTCTGCTAGTCCAATTCGCTGACGTCGCCTTCATTGGCGGCTGCATCCCCTGCTACTCTCTAACGGGGAGTGCCCGCGCCGGCCACTCAGAAATGCTTGGCGCGGGCACGTTCCACTGTCCCCCCCCCCTCCCCCCCCAAAAAATGCTAAAATGTCCCAATTTGCTGACATTAGCGGGAAGACTGTCCCACCGAATCCAGGAAATCTGGTCAGTTTACAACTGCCAAACTTGTCCCACCTGCACGCATGATACTGTATCATTGTCAGCACTTACATTTGCTCCTGCACCCACTCATAGGTCCTGGCTTCAGCATAGTCTGGTCTGAAAGGACCAGCATATTTTTTTATGAAAGAGCAAAAAAAACACTTAAAGTGGACGAAAACCCAGGATTTTGACTGAGTGACGCGTGGGAGGCGGCGGCCGGCACGCTCTCTTGTCCGTCGCTGCCTCCCGCTTGTCCGTCGGCGGGGATTGGCAGCGGCGGTCACGTGGGAGCGAGGAGAGGTGAGTTTTTCGGGGTTTCTGGGGGGGTTTCACACAGCGGGGCTCCCCTGATCAGGGTGCCCCGCCGAAGTGGACCAAAACCCAGGATAGTCAAAATCCTGGGTGTTGGTCCACTTTAACCTGCTCCACCTGTACTTTTGCCCCCCTCTCCTCAGTACGTGATGCTTCTGAGGCAAGATGGCGGCGCTTATATCCAGAGTTGCAGCCCAGTGGGGGAAAGTAAATGTGACTCAAAACGTAAAATATTACTTTTAGATGCTGGAGAATAGTAAGGTTTGGGCTTTTCATTAAATGATGCTGAAGGTCCGGTTTAAGTCATGTAGTGTTTTCTCAAGTGAAAGAACCTTTGTCAGAAAAGTAGTTTATGCAAAAACTGCGTACAAACCCAACATGAATATGTTTATTGTTACCTGTGACACATACCTGGCCGCCAGCCAGCCTGGTCTCTCTCTACACTCACTCAAATGTCCGTTATAGAACAAGTTGACCCATAAAACAAATGTCTGCAACCTAGCCCCATGCTTAAAGTGGACCAACAGTTGGATAAAAAAAATCCCCAAAAATCACTTGCCCCATCTGCATGCATGATACTGAATCATTGTCAGCACTTACCTGCATCCACTCATCGATTTGCTCATGGCAGCTGCCATTTTGGAACTACCTTTCCCAGCATCCCAGCCGTGCTGCTGCAAGAGAGACAAACACTCCCCAAGGAAAAAGTCAGACAGAAAAAGGGAATACTGGCCAGGAACACAAGTCCCCAAGCACAACTCACCCCTACACCATGACAACAGCACTGCTTCTTCATCCCTCAGCAGGCTCAGGCTCACCATAAAAAAGCCTATGGTCGGCTACCCTTTGCTGTCCAGGGTCTGCGGGTTGGAGCAGCGCTCCTCTACCATCACCCGATCCGACAGCCAAGGCTGGGAGGCAAATAGGGTCCGGAAACGGGTGGAAATAAACTTGCAGGGCCGCAGGCTTGGTTGCCCCACTTGCCTGCGAAACAAAGAGAGCCATCTTCTATCTTCGCAGTATGATTGCAGAGGAAACACTGGAGGTCTATGGGTGATTCCTGTTTTTATATGGGGCCGGGAGGAGCCACAAATTTTCTGCAGTCCACTGCGAAACCTTGTGGCAGAATACCCAGATGTAAGGACTACATGAAACAGGCCGTGCTGTGCACTAGGAAAAAATACCAAATACCATTTTGTGAATACTCACCTTGTAAAATGGGTATTATAAGTATGTCACACACCCCGCTTCAAGATATTCATAACCTGTGGGTATACTGACCTGAAGAGGGCGATCTGCAGAGATGATTGGAGGAAAGTAAGCCCCTGCCGGTCCATAAATACCTGGGACCTCCCACTCACTCCCCAGTATAAAGAAAGCAGTAAGGTAAGGGACCAGGAAGAGCCAAATATATTATATATAATATAAGTCATAACAACGCAAAGTTCACAAAATGAAGGATCCAAAATACAAAAGGGCGGGGTGTGTGACATACTTATAATACCCATTTTACAAGGTGAGTATTCACAAAATGGTATTATTCTAAGTATGTCACACACCCCGCTTCAAGATATTCATAACCTGTGGGACATCCAAAAGCAGTGTCCAAAAGGGGTGGGGATCCAAAACAAGGTATAAAGCACAACTTAAACTACTGCAGCCTGCAGAACTTTGCGGCCAAAGACAGCATCCGCTGAGGCCCGAACATCAACCTTGTAAAACTTTGAAAAAGTGTGAACAGAAGACCAGGTAGCGGCCTTGCAAACTTGCTCAACAGAGGCCTGGTGCTGAAAAGCCCAGGAAGCCCCAACCGCACGAGTAGAATGAGCTGTAACACGAAAGGGAGGATCTCTCCCCTTAGCAGAATAGGCCCCTACAATGGCCTGACGGATCCATCTGCTGATGGTAGACTTTGTGGGTGCTAGACCCTTCTTGGGCCCAAATGGCACCACGAAAAATGCATCAGTCTTGTGAAAGGCAGACGTTACCACCAAATAATACTTCACAACCCGAACCACATCCAAAGAATGCAGGGCCCTCTCCTTGTCATTGCTGGGATTAGGACACAGAGAGGGCAAAACAATATCCTGATTCAAATGAAAGGACGAAACCACCTTAGGAAGGAAGTCCGTCTTAAAACGGAAAACCACTTTGTCCTGATGTCTTTCAAAATATGGGGCTTGAATAGACAGAGCCGCCAACTCAGAGACACGTCTAACGGAAGTGATAGCTACCAAAAAGGCTACATTCTGCGTAAGGGAAGTCAAAGGAATATCATGCAAAGGCTCAAAGGGGGGACCCTGAAGTGCAGAAAGAACCAAGTTCAAATCCCAAACTGGAATCAGAGGCTTCCTAGGAGGCCGCACATGTGTAACCCCCTTGAAAAAGGTTTTAACCAATGGATGAAGAGCAAAAGGCTTTCGGAAAAACACCGCCAGGGCAGACACCTGCCCCTTCAGAGTACTGAGTTGGAGCCCTAGGTCCAGACCATGTTGCAAAAACTCCAAAATTCTAGAAATAGAGAATTCCCTACAAGGGAAGGCCCTGGTTTCACACCAATCAATATAAGACCTCCAAGTCCTATAGTACACAGACGATGAGGACCTTTTCCTAGCACTAATAAGAGTCCGAATCACAGCATCCGAAAGACCTTCCTCCTTCAAGATGGAGGTTTCAGCAGCCACGCCGTCAAAGCCAGCGTTGGTAAATTCGGGTAACGAAGATGACCCTGTGTGAGTAGATCTGGCAGCAGGGGCAGAACGAACTGATCGTCTGCGAACCAAACCTGTCTTGGCCACCTTGGAGCCACCAGGATTGCTGGTGCTCTCTCCAGAGCAAGCTTGCGCACTACTCTGGCCACCATGGGAAAAGGAGGGAACAGATACAGAAACCCCAGATCCCTCCAGTTCAGAGACATGGCATCCGTCGCAAGGGCCAGAGGATCCTTCGCCAGAGACACAAATGACGGAAGTTTGTGATTGTGACGGGAGGCAAAGAGGTCCACCGCCGGTGACCCCCACCTGCGACAAATTGAGTGAAAGACCTTGGGATTGAGAGACCACTCTCCTTTGCGGGCTGACAGCCTGCTCAGAGAGTCCGCCTCCGCATTCTCCGCTCCCAGGATGTAAACTGCCGAGATGCACGGGACATGGCTCTCCGCCCAGTCCAGAATCAGGGACACATCCTTGAGGGCATTCCTGCTGTGGGTGCCTCCCTGGTGATTGATGTAGGCCACTGCCGTCCGATTGTCCGACCGGACCTGGACCGGCAAACCTCGCAGTTGATGAGTTAAGTGACAAAGAACCATCCTAATGGCCCTTAATTCCAGAACATTGATAGGCTCGTGGGCTTCCAGGGGACCCCACAAACCCTGAAATTGCAGATCCTTCCAGAAGCCCCCCCAACCCGAGAGGCTGGCATCCGTGGTGACTATCTCCCACTGAGGAGTCCGAAAGGATCTGCCCCTCAGCAGGTTGGTTGAGTTCAGCCACCACTGAAGCGAGTGGCGAACCCGAGGGGACATCTGAAAGAATTGATCCAGCGACTGAGGAGACCTGTTCCAGACCGACAACAGATGGAGCTGTAGTGTCTTTGTGTGAAACTGAGCAAAGGGAACTGCCTCGAAGGAGGCCACCATCAGACCCACCAGTCTCATCCCTAGCCGGATGGACGGTCGAGGAATGGACATAAGCGACCGAACCAACTCCTGAATCAGAAGAACCTTGGACTGAGGAAGGAACACTCTGGCCTGATCTGTATCCAGAGACATCCCCAGAAAGGAAATTAACCTGGACGGGTGAAGGGAGGACTTGGGGTAGTTGATCACCCAGCCGAATCTCTCCAGAGTGGATAGAACCGTCCTGGTGTCCAATTCCGCTTGGCCGAATGACGATGCCAAAATGAGGAGATCGGAGAAGTGTCGCAGCCGTCCCCCTACCCGCGCGGGTGAGGGCGCCCCCTCATTGTTGAGCGGGCTTGGCCGCGGGCTTGGGTTTTGAACCCCAACTGTATCCTGAACGGGCACGACCTCTGCCCCTGTTCCAGGAGTCTCCTCTTGTAGAAGGGAAGGCAAAACCTCTTCCCGCTCTAGCTCCCCGAAAGGAAGGGGTGAAGGAAGCCGCCCCTTGAAAGGGGCGACGTTGCTTCCTACGTTGAGGTAATTTTCCACCTTTAGCTACTGAGTTCAATTTTTCTCCAAAAAGCCTTAGATCAACAAAGGGAAGAGACGTCAGACTATTTAGACCCAAAATCGGCCGCCCACTGGCGCAACCAAATTGAACGCCTAATGGTAACCATAAGAGCAGAGGCCCTGCTGTTCATCATCAATGAATCATCCAGAGCAGTTAAAATGAAGGAAAGAAAAGACTCACAACGTTTCAGTCCAAGGAATTCATCGCTGTCCGGTTCCAAGCCGGACGAGGATAGTAAATCCCTGATCACCTTTCTAGCGGCCACCACCAACAGTGATGAGGCACAAACTGGCCGTATAGCTGCCCCAATACTGGCAAAACCATGACAAGCCATCTGGTCAATGCGTTTATCCTCACCATCCTTGAGGGAGGAACAATCAGGGTTATTTAAAACGGCAGAGTTGGATAACCCCAAAATTGGGGCATCCACTTCGGGGGGGGGGGGAAGCCCAGCGCTTAACCGTGTCCGCGGGGAAAGGATACCTTCTATCCCAACTCTGAGGAATGCCTGGGAGCCGAGCTGGTCTCTCCCATTCCTTGGAAATAATATTATCAAAATACTTTTGATTAGGGAATTCTAAGCGCGGTCTGGATTCCTCATAAAACTCCCCTTGTTGTTGGGGGGCCTCCCCCGTAGGCGAGATTGCCAAAACCTCAAACATCTGAGTCAAAACGTTAGGGGTGTCCAAGGAACCTCCTGACCCCCTATCAGAATCAGCGCCAACAATTTGTTGATCCTCGGAATTATCCGAATCCTCAAACACCTCCCGTTCCTCTAGAGGAGAATAATCTGACCAATCCAGACCATCCGTATCATCATATTCATAATGAGAAACCGTGGACAAATGTTTTCTCTTAGCCGGCGCCTTCTTAGCTACCGTAGAGGAAATACTTTTTTCAATACTGGCCAATCTGGCACATACATCAGATTGCGACTGCCCCCCCATGGTAACATCACATGGAGCACGGGTTAAAATGGGAGGGGGAGAGGATGACGCCGGCGGTGCTGACCCAGAGGCCTGGGGTCCTGACTGCCGCGTAATAGTGTGTTGTGCACAGGATATACATAAAAAGAAATCATCCCCAGTTAGGGATACCCCACACCCCAAACACTTCCGCGACTGTCCCGAGGGGAGCCCGGATTCCTGGGATGCCTCCATAAGGTGAACTTAATGAGTCGCTATGACAGAGGGAATTACGCTATGAAGCAACCCGGGATGCCCTTATAGTGTCCTTTTTAAATGGGAGGAATTTTGTAGGAAGGAAACCCAGTGAGAGTACCCAGGGACTTAGGACCAGGAGAAAACCCCCTTATAACTATTCCCTGAAGAATTCACCTAAAACACAGATAAAAACAAAATAATTAGAAACCAAAAGTTATATTGGCTACTAATAAAATGGCAAAAGGCCCACAGGGCCACTCACAGAACCTCCGGACCAGACCAGGACCCAGCAGCATGCAGCCCAGATGCGTGAGGTAATTGTAATTCAGCGCAGCTGTGAGAGACAGAGCAGAGGGGCGTGGCCTGTGCGGATCACACGCTTTTACCGGCCCCGCCCCCCTAGAGATAGGCAGATAGGAGCCAAAGTTCCTCAGCGGTGCCCGGGCAAGATAGGGGGCGGGCCACAGCGACGCGCCGCAAGTCCGGCTCCGCCCCCAATGACACTGCGCGTGAGGGGAGAAAGCATCCCTCCGCTAAGCTATAATGCGCCGGAGACGCGGGGACCCGCGTCTTCTCACATATCACCAGAGACCGGCAGCGGCCCGCTGCCCGGCTAGATAGAGACAGGGCGCGGGCCGCAGGCTCTGCAAGATAGAGACAGGGCGCGGGCCGCAGCCTCTGCAAGAGGCCCGGTCCCGCCCCTGACAGAAGAGCGTGGAGAGCCCCTCCCCTCCGCAATAGCCGCCGCGGTGTCTTATTAACAATGTTGCAAATAACAGTTACATTTAAAACAGACATACATACAACAAATAGGAGTGTAACCAATTCAATGAGGGATTACTCCTATACGTTCCTCAGAATCTTAAGAAAGGAGGGCCCCCAGCCTAACTATGAGGGAAAGAGGTAAATTTCTGAGGTAAAATATTTAAAGGACAGGGCATCCCAAACCGGGGTCACCAACCCGGCATAACCACCTACCCTCTAAATAGGGTCTCGCGGCAGAGCATAGCTCCCAAGCACGTGTGTGCCAATATACCATCACCCGGACCGCAGTCAAAACTGAGGAGGCATGTGAATATTAAATATATTAAACAGGGATAATAAGTCAGAGCGGGAATAAAATAATATAGGCCGGGGGTAAACCCGGCTACCTTGGAAAACCCCCTTGCAAGGAGGAGAGATCATCTTCTGCTTGCTCGCCGTCCTGCAGAGATGAAGACTGGGGAGTGAGTGGGAGGTCCCAGGTATTTATGGACCGGGAGGGGCTTACTTTCCTCCAATCATCTCTGCAGATCGCCCTCTTCAGGTCAGTATACCCACAGGTTATGAATATCTTGAAGCGGGGTGTGTGACATACTTAGAATATTGACACACTGTGTTTGAAGGGTATCCCGACATTAGATTTGGTGAGACGAGGGTTGTTTAAGCTTCGGATAATCTCTAACTCAAGTTTGACTCTCTTGGTGACAGGATGATATTGCCCTATCGTAAGGACTTACCTGGGACTGAGCAGAGAAAAGGGTAAGGCTCTCTGGAAGTTTGCCCTAATCTTTCTGTGTCGATGAAGCTTTGCGCACCTACCCCCACAGTGACTTATTCAATTTTTTTAGGAAGTTTTTTTTAGTGTCTATCAAACGAACACCTTCCTACAAAAGTAGGTTCAACAGGAACTCCTTCCTGCATTAAAGAGGAACATCGGGGGAGGGTTGCTATACCTCTAGCAGGGCACATGCCAGGCATTTCTGAACGGCTCGGAGCCGCTGGCTTTAGACGTGATGTCAGCGGCTCCAAGCACGCGGATTGGATAAGTGGCCCCACATGTGCCGTAGGACCGCAGCATGTGGCCCAGGGGAAGGACCAAATATATAGGATAGTAGGATATGTTTTGGTCCACTTTAAGCAACTGTCAGGAAAGCAGTGTCCTCTTGTTCTGGTTTCTTGCATGAACAAAGTCAGGCTTTATTTGCCTTTTCAGTGCAAGTGAATACCGAACTGTATTACACCCAAAACCATAAGGTCTAAATGTCGCCACAGGCTGCGCCAGCAGTGCAAGAGTATACGCTCCCTGGGAAGCCTAATTCCAGAAGCACAGGAGCCAGCCTGGAGAATGAGAGCAGGCAAGCAGAGATGCCTGAGCATGCAGTGGCCTATCTGATCTAGGGCAGCTTGTGCTGTATCACAGATATAGAATTCCAGCTGGTCTTGTCACATTATGACCTTTCTACGTTCAAAATCAGCAAGTAGCGCTTAGGATTGGTGAGTATATAGGTGTGTGATAGGCTGCCTGCACACATATACCTCGTTGCAGTCATGAGTAAAAAGGGAGATTACCGGCTTGAGGACCTAGAGTGGCAGTTATTTCTAAAAGTTTGTGAACGGTTTATGTGCTGCTGTGGTAAAGGTGGATCCTAGGGGAACAAATGGTACCACTGTAAATAAGCGATGTAGGAACTGCGGAGCACAAAGTGCCCTTGATATAAAAGTTAGCTATGAATGTGCATAAGGGAATACAAACTACAGTGGAGCAATTCATCACCCAAATGATTCAGGAGGCTACCAGACGTGTCTAGAACAGTTCAGCAAACCATACTGCACCTTAAATAGGACATGGAGCGCTCAGCACAAGCTGTCTCACACGATCACTTGAACAGTCTGCTTTGCACATGAGCCATGCGTTCATTTGCTCACCTTATCTTAAGTGAAAACGAGCCATTATAGTCTCATACATCAGGCTGGAGATCAAGAATAACCCCCCCGCCCTTTACACCAAAAGGTTTAAGTGTTGGGGGGCCAGAGGAATGGAGATCAAGTGGTTGAAAGCAGGAGTATGCAGCAGGAGGGTGGATTTTTAAACTTCTAAAAGGGGAGCAGTCGACCCATTGGCTGTAACTTAGACACGGGGGCCGCTTTAAATTGAACTATTACATTTAAACAAGTAGTTGGGAGGTTCCTGGAGGTAAAGTCTAGCCTAATTTTATCTAACTACATACTAGATAGGCCTCCGAAAGGATAAACACACATTGGTGAATAAAGATTTTCAACCCCCTCACCAAAACAATAGAGGCAACTTCAATTTAGTAGAGTGGGACCATAATTGGTTCGGTTTGTCACCTATGTGACAGCAGTTGGGGAGTTTTCATGGCATCACATTATCACAGGAGAACCAATTATAACTACACTGGCCAGATTTTATAATTGGATCATTATAACTTCCCTCTAAATTCAACTAAACAGCTTAACCTTAAAAAGAACACGACCCGGGGAAAGATTATTTCATCAGATGGTCCAGTAGGTGCTCTATTACTACAATTGTTTGGTAAGATTATATAGTAAAGCTCAGCAATAAACAGATCTTGGCAAAGGAACCGCATCAAATAACTGGTTGCATAAGATGTACACAAAAAGCAGAAGCAAAATGTGTGGCTATAAATAAAACCGACGATTTGATGTTGAAATATTTTATTAGCATCCAGCAGACAACAAACTTCTATAGTCCAATTATACGATGTAGCTTTCTGCTCAATTGGTTGAAGGTCTATGAAAGAGGAAAAAAAAAAAAAAAAAAAGGTTGATAACAGGCAAAGAAAGAAGCAAGTGGTGCAAAACGTTCTGCCCTGGTTTGGGATGCCCTGTTGTGTGAAACAATTTAATGGGTCTGCACCACTAGGTATCAACAGTGTTAGTATTAATAATAATAAACAGAGCTGGCATCCCGGGTAATAGTACAAAATCGTAAATACTAAATACTATAGGGTGGACTCAGGTTAGCCCATACATAAACCCATAGAAAAGTGCTGCTCGTGCAGTTACTATATATTCATATTTAAATAAAAAGCTGATCAAGATAGTAACTGCGTGAGCGGCACTTTTCTATGGGTTTATGTATGGGCTAACCAGAGAGTTCACCCTATAGTATTTACGCTGTTGTGTGAAACTCCACAGTTCATCCAACAAAACTCACCTCTCCCCCAATCAGAATGGAATCCCAGCCACAGACGTCAGCAGGGGGTGGCATCACTCGTATCCTTTGGCTGTGCGCGGCCGAGCACAGCTATTCAGTTACAGTGGACGTGGCCACACAGCCGAAAGGATGCAAATAATGCCATTGCGCATGTGCCGTGGGCTTGTTGTACAGGTAAGAGACTATGAATATGAGGTGGGTGACACCCATGTGCTACGGATGTGTTTTGTGCTGGGTGTGTCTGGAGATGCCGGTGTGAATTCTTCCCACCCTGTCCCAGCTTACCTCTGTCCACCTCACCTATACCCATCATTACTCACCTCTGTCCATTACTTCTCTTACAGACTGATCTCGGTCTACCTTTATCCACCTTTGTTCACCTCTTCCCATCCCCACCCTGCCAACTTTATATCATCCCATCTTACCTCTGCTCAATTCTCCTCTCCCTACCCAGCTTCTGCCCACAGCTTCCACCTCGCCTCTTCTACATGTGCTCACCTCCGCATATACATAAAAAAATATGCAAGGCTTTAAGGTTAAAGCTTGCCTCCAGTAAACAGTTTTCAGTTTCACAGGTTAAATTTTATTGCTGTCCCTTAAGCCATAAAAAGGATGTGCACCACTGCTTTATGATCTGTTCCTTATGATGCTACCTCCTCCACTCCTGGGCAAACTAAAATGGCAAATCCACAGACTAGAAGTCAACTAGAAAACCAGGTGAGGTTATTTAAAGTGGACCAACACCCTCCCCTGATCAGCCCGGGAATCTATAAGATTCCCAGACCAATCAGCTCCCTGACTGCGGGGCACCCGCGCTCAGCTTGTCCGTCGCTGCCTCTCCTTGTCCGCCGGCGGCGACTGGACGAGCGAGTCACGTGGGAGCGGGGTCAGGTGAGTTTTCGGGGATTTCTGGGGGGTTTCACACAGCGGGGCACCCACGATCGGGGTGCCCCGCAGAAGTGGACCAATACCCAGGATAGTCAAAATCCTGGGTGTTGGTCCATTTTAACAGGTTCAGAAGGGAGATTTCGGGGCATCCCAAATACAAAAGTGCACACATGCGAAAAAAAAAAAAAAAAAAAAAAAAAACACTTACTTGGCCCATTCCACATTAAGAATCAGATGATCATAACCAAAGCCAGACACACCAGCAATGGCCCGAGCGGCGTCTTCCCTGCGGTGGAAGCTGATGAAGGCAAATCCCTGAAAAGAGAAAAAAAAGTTGAACACATCTGCATACTGCACCAGGAAGATACATAGTAAGTGAGTGAGTGGATGTTTCTCTCCATAAATCGCTTTCCTGGGTGAAGGAACAGATGTGGAGATCCAGAAAACATGACCCGTTGGTGGCTCTTGAAGATAGGGTGCAGGCACAATGCCTTAGCACTCTAAATGGAATACGGTTTGGATGAGCCTTAGCCAATGAGCCCACACATACTGCTGACGATATCCTATTATTCTCCGAGGGTATTATAGAAGTCACTCACAACTAGTTTCATGCTGACCTAGAGGAGTATTATTAGGCCAGAAGAGCACAATCTAAACCCTGCCATATAAACAGAAGCTACCTAGAAAGTGTCTCTTCTATAAAAGGATTTAAATTAGATGTACGTGTTCTGTATTGTGCCATACATGTGCTACGCTGCCACCTAGTGACAAATGCAGAGACGTTTAAAGTGTAAATTTCATTAAAGAGGAACACCCAATTGTGACGTTTCGGGGTGATGTTCCTCAATGCAGTGGCATTCTGAAGTGGGATGATGTCCCACTGTGTGTATCTGCCGCAGTTCACCTCATACACTCACCTTCCTGTTGCTCCAACGGTTCAGACTCCGGCGAGAACGAGCATGCCGATTGGCTGAGCAATCCACTCAACCAATCATTGCACTCTTTCACTTGGTTCTGCTAGCCAGCCACATCCCCTGCTCACCATGGCGTGTCCGCGGCGCAGGCTCAGAGATGTAACAAGGGCTCCAGAAGGCGAGTGTATTGGGGCTTCCGGGTGTGTCTAAACAGTGGGGCATCCCAAATTAGGATGCCCTAAGGAGTGGAACTCGAATGTCCCTGGAGTCCTTTAGACTCCAGGGCCTTTGAAGTTCAGCTTTAAATTCTGTAAACCCAGCTGTGGTTTTAAAGTGGACCAAAACCCACATCAGTCTATAGTCCCAGGCCGATCGATCCCCCCCGGGGCAACGAAAATCGGGATGCCCCACTGTGTGAAACCCCCCAGGTTGCTCGTACACTTACCTCGTTTCCCGGCCCAACGGCGCATCCCCGCTAGCAGAGCGGGTGCCCCCGCCAGTCATTTGTGAATGGCCGACGTGGGCATGCTCTCCGTTAGAGGGAAACAGGGTATGTGGCCAGTGCATTCCGAATGGCTGGCCTTAGACGATGTGAAGTCAGGGGCTCAGAGCGTGCAGATGGGACGAGCGGCCGCGCATGCGCTGTAGGCCCAGGAAGAGGTGAGTAGGATCGGGGTGCCCGGGGATAGGACCAAAACCCAGGATAGTCAAAATCCTGGCTTTTGGTCCACTTTAAGTAGGTTTGAGTCTTAGTTACCAAGCTCCTTTCAATGAGCTCAGGTCTTCATCCTCCGATAAGCCTAGACCCCCACAGGGACTCTTGGCAGCCACTAATTTTAAGTTATCTACATTAACGCTTAGCCAGCGAATTTGCCTTTATTTGCATGCAGGCTGGCTGAAAGGTGAATTCTGTAGCAAGTTCCAATCTGCCATTAACAGAGATCAGAGTCACAGCCTTCTCCATACATCAACCAGTGGTCCAGAATATCTCAAATATCCATAAACTAATTTGTTCTGCCTCACGTTACATAGAAAGGGAGACGAGAGTACGGGGTAACTACAGAGAAACGGCTTAAAACCAATCCAATGGCCTTATGTATCCAATTACCTTCGACTGTCCGGTGGTCTTATCTTTAGCCAGGTAGATTCGGGAGATAGATCCAAAAGGCCTGAAGAGCTCTTGCAGATCAGTTTCCCGGGTGTCCTCAGACAAGTTGGTAACTCTGATAGTAGCATTGTCATCAGCTGCAAGGGGGAGAACACAGGCCTTATAAAGCACTGAACCATGCATGTGGAACTAAAATGGCCACATAGTACAGTAAGTAGGAGCAGAAACCTTTTTGAGGGCACATACTAGGAAGCAAAGGGTTTTTATTCTTTAGCTAAAGCTACAATGACTTATGGATAATACTACAGATATACTATTATGGGAGGTCGCACATGCTGAGTAATAAGAGTAGTCTCCACCATCATACCTCTGCGGTTAGGCTGCATGGACTCTCCTCTTCGGGTGGCTCCATCGCGCAGACTGGGAGGAACATATTTCCCCGTCTTGCTCACAGGGGCCTGAGCCGGCTCTGGTTCTGTAGTAAAAATATTTAGGCAGTTTAGAAAAATGCAAAGCGTCTTTAACCAGCCTTTGTGACGTCATTTTGCGAATACTGACCAGCGCCAGGGACCTTCTCCTTGTCTGCCGTGGAGAGACCCAGCTGCTCAGCCAACTCCTTCTGCATAGGACCCAAAGTGTCTTTGTAGGGACACCTGGTGGTCCAGTGGTCTCCCTTACAGATTCGACAGGACACAATCTTCTGACCCTTCAGCTTGTTCATCGGGTCTTCCTCCTCCTGGTTATTCAGATCCTATAACAGAAGCAGAAGATTAAGCAATAGTCGGCATACATGGATGCAAGTATAACATGTACAGAAAAGGTGAGGTGGAAAATGAAATATTATAATTAGTATTAATTATTAAGTTCTAGCTGGCTGTATGCCATCTCTCACAATCTCAGTGTGTGGAGGGGTTTTCATCCCTCCCTCATATGACTATCGCTAAAGAATGTTATGTCTGCTTAATGAGAAACAGATGTTCTTCATGTCTGAACTATACAGTCCATATATGTGAATCTGTATATATATGAAATATCCAATGGACGTCTGACATGTGTCCAGGCATCCAATCAGAATGGTCATTGAACCTCCTTTGTCTAAAACTGTATTTAAGCAAGCAAAAGAGCCAATAATTTGGGCAGTGGCAATCAAAGTAGCAGGCAGAATAAACATTGCATTTCCTGAAGACCTTTGTTTCCGAGTCATTCTGAGTGCCATTTCCACTTCAGGACTACTCCAGACCCATCATCTCATTAGTCTGGAAGAATTTTACCCTAATTGACCTGGATTAAGGGGATTAAAAGAGGAAGTACAAGCATTCAGTAACCACCTCCGCCACCCCCCTCATATGCCATGCCCAATTTGTTCAAACAAGATTAAAAAAGAAATATTAAAGCCACTGGTGGCAGCATACTGCACAGAAGCTGGGACCTTGACTGGTCAGTCACTCAATCCACAGCTGCTCCCTGGATTGACTGACATAACAGACACCCAGGTGCAACAATGCCTTGTAGAGCCCCACCAGGCATCAGGGGAGGATGGCAGCAGTCAGGTGAGTCGTTTCAGTATTTAAATGCTAAAATTCAGCTTAGCAAGGGGTGGGGGCAGCAACACAGCAAACCCATGGCAGCTCCTTCCCCTGCCAATCATTCTATCTGCTCAGCCCAGCAGTCTCAATCAGGGTTGCTAATCTAGAACACAAGCCCAGGTCACATTGCTTGCCAGCAAGCACAACTTCCATGTGGTCAGGTGAGCAGCCATTAAGGTGTTCCTGCTGGGAATTAGACATTGGGACAACTTTAGTTGAGATGCATATTTGCTAAACGCGTGCCACACTTACAGCGTGTCCGAGGTGGCTGCTTCCCTCTTGATAAAGGAGCAAACCAAAATGTTGAGGGTTAATCATTGTCCACCCGTGGCACTGCCTGTAAGTTTTCTTTGTGTGCATATGACTTTTCCGTATTCTGATTTGAATTGCCTCTACTTAATGGTATTGGGGTTCTGGGGGACCATCCGGACCCTTTATTCTTGCTACCATTTCTGTTACACCGTCTATTGTTAATCCTTTATTTAACGGTGACATTATGCATTATTGTCTGGGATATAGAGCCTAAACATTGGGCGCTGGCTCTTCCTGCAGCCCCATCTAGCGGTCATTTATCTACATATCACCTGTGTATCCTGGTTTTTATATGTATGCTAGCATCAACTTCACTGTGGTCATGGAAGAAAGTGTATATACCAATCTCAGGCTATTAGTAGATGGCCAAATCAGGGCCCACAGGCAGAGGGCCAACACTACTTTTATTTTTGGTTCACTTTAAGGATAGTTTGTGAGAGCTCACTAAGAGGAGGAGGTGGTACATCCTCGTTTGGTTGGGTTTGCGGGTAACGTGCAAAATTTTATTTTAATAATTGGAAAAATAACTGTACTGGTACCATGACCAAGTGCATATTTGGGTCGAAAAACACAGGCAGGTCTTCTTGATAATCCATTCAGAGAATACACCACAGTGAACATTTTAGGCCCTTTGCCCAAAGATCCCTTGTTTACCTTTTGCCGATCTGGGCGCCAGGTCCGGCACATTTGGTCTCATCAGGGTGTGTGCGGAAGTAGAAGACCAAAGAACTTTGTTGCTGTAGTCTAGTCTCATGCTCTGCCTCCAAAATACGGCACTCTG
Organism: Gastrophryne carolinensis; assembly: GCA_027917425.1. Classification (NCBI taxonomy): domain Eukaryota; kingdom Metazoa; phylum Chordata; class Amphibia; order Anura; family Microhylidae; genus Gastrophryne; species Gastrophryne carolinensis. Next base: position 403,989,792 of record CM051238.1, read on the forward strand.
ACCAACCCCCCCCCCCCCCCCCCCCCCCCCCAGTAGAGCTGGAGGCATTACTGAACAGGTTGTCTCTTGGCTGGAAATGGCTGTTCAGATCCAAAGTGCCTAGACCTTTATACTGCTCCTCTGATGAATAGGTGCACTTCCTGACTGGCTGATCTTCACACATCATCTGTTTGTGGCACCTGATACAGAACCCTAGAGATGCAGGCACGCCAAACCTTCCAAAAGATTCTCCTGGAATGTTGCCCATATATCGACTTCCTACAGATACATGTTGGAACTGACCACTTACCTCTTTGTTGGTGATAAAGGTCATCAAAACATCATCACTGACTGTGGTGGTGGCCACATTTGGTCCAGGTGCATCATATTCAGAATTCCCAAATTTCTTCCAGTTCTGTACAGTCAAACATTTGGCATTAGTCATAGGACACGGCATCAAGCCAACATGGGGTTAAATATTTAAAAGGACAAACAGCATTTCAAATGCGGTAAATGATATCCATGTGTTGCAAACCAGTAGTGAAAAATTAGGCGGACATAATGCTGCCGAAGCAAATACTATAGCTCAAAGCGTAAAACTGGATGGAAGTGTATGTTTACAAATGGCAGAAATCTGGCAAGTAACGTGGGGGGAGTTTGAGGCTCGGTACTAATACTGAATAAGACTGCAGGCCCGGATGGATTCACCCAAGAGTTCTTAAAGAACCAGGCTCAGTTATCTCATTACCACTGTTTTTGATCTTTAAAGACTCACTAAAAAACTGGTATAGTGCAACTTGTTGGTTGCTCCTCAAAGTTGTGTGTGGCCAACGTGAAACCCAGCAAAACTAACAAATGTATTCTATTTATATGCGCCATGGGATCACCAGAAGGTGAGATTTTATGGCCGATCCCAGGGCATTCTGACAAGGACCAGAAGAGCGTCAGACCCCAAAGTCAGGCCTCCTTTTGCCCAAAACCCTCTTAGAAATACTCTCATCAACCCCATTTCTGATCCTAAAATTCACCATCTTACCTTTCTCCGGGCCACTACTTTGGAAGCTTTACGGATTTCCATTTTAAAGGTTCTCACAATCTGTCAAAAACAAGCAGAAAAGAGTCAGCAAGACATACAATGCCCCCACCAGCGGCACCTACTGATACATATACAGCAGAACGACTGACTGCTGAAACAAACTAACAGCTGCTGTATCATTTGAATACCAAGCTCACCAAAAGGCTGGACAGGAAGATATTCATTAGATATCAGAGTAACAAATCTCCAAAGAATGGCACATTAAAGTGGTTTAAAACCCACCTGGGTTGGCCCTGGCCTTCTCCTGCTGTGTGACACCCCCAGGGTGCATGTAATCACTCACCTCTTCCTGCGCGGGCTCTTGTCCAATGAGAGCCATCTGCCGTTACGTCATTTGGCAAACGGCTCTCACTGTGAATGGGGAGCGTGCGCTGCAGCATCACCTGCAGCCTGTGTGTGCTCTTGCCCCAGTCACTGAGATAGGCTGAGGCGGGAGCGCGCACCCCCCCCTATAGTAATCAAAGAGTGCGCACATGCGCCACTGGAACCAAGGTGGTGTGTGAAAAGCGGCGCTCAGTGGAGCTTCCCCATTTAGGATGCCCGGGGGGGGGGGGGGGGGGGTGGGGGGGGGACAGAACCCAGAAAAGTCAAATTCCTGGGTTTTGTTTCACTTTAAAGGAAACTGATGAATACCACAAGAGGCCATGAATATCACTTGTACACAAAAATGTGGTTCACGAACAAGAATGGTTTTAATTTGAAAGATCAGAGTTGTAACAATAAGGTTAATATTAGGAATGATGAAAGTAAATTCTGTCCGATTATGAAAACGTTTTATTATCCAACCCTACCAAATGCTTATATTATACAAATGTCAATTAACTCTAACATATGCTATTCGAATTAATAGTTTTGCCTGCATGGTGGGCATCATTGGGCTCTAAATACAACCCCATTAAAGTGGACCAAAACCCAGGATTTTGACTATCCTGAGTTTTGGTCCTTTTCCCCCTGATCGGGAGTGCCCCGCTGTGTGAAACCCCCCAGATCGCCTAAGACAACTCACCTCTTCCGCAAATTCCTGGGGCAGGCACACGCCCTGCTAGAGGGATAGCGGGGATGCGGCCAGCTCACACATGTGGCGTTGGACCGGGAAACAAGGAAAGTGAATGGGGTGACCTGGGGGGTTTCACACAGGCGCATCCTGATTTTGGATGCTACGGGAGGAGGGAAAAAAAAAATCTATCAGCCCGGGAATCTTATAGATCTTAAATTAATTATAGTTGGCACTGATACTTTAGGTTATGTTATGGCATTTGCTCTTATATAAATTATTGTTTACTATTAGCACCAGCACTATTATCTTTACGAGTCTTTTAAATAACTAGCGCGGTTCTGCACCTTATGAGCCCTCTGATGTATTTATTAGTATGCAGGGGCAGTTTTAGATATGAGACAATATTGAGATTACATACACTTGTGATCATTTTTTGTAGCTTTGTCGAATGTGTGTGTATATATGTTTTTATGGGAGACTTTCAATGTATCAATAACAATTAGTTTTATTATTGAAGTGTACAGCACAATTTATAGGAGATAAGTTTAGGGGTTTCCTGGGCCCCTATTGTTGGTATATACACCCCTATTAAGGTAGACCTAAACAGGTTGAGACCCTTCCGTAAGGGGAAACCAAATTTCAAATGTCACACAGTGTGGAACCCCCAAGCCCCAGTGGAAGCTATATGCAAGCATCCCACAGTGGCATCCCCACTGTGCACCCAAGCAGACCTAATGGCTTGCGGCCGGTGACTGGCGGAGAAGAGTGCTCTCCGATTTGCCATGTCGCCATCCTGGAACGAGGAGAGTATATGGCACAGGCCAAAGATTTCCCACTGCAGGGCATCTCAAATCAGGATGCCCCATAGGCAAGGGTTTAACACCGTGAGACTTACCGGTAACTGATTTTTTTTAGGAATCCTTCAGCTTGACCACGTGGAGAATAAGCAGTCAAGCTGAAGCACGACTTGGAAAAAACTCTGGGCCCATTTAAATTCCAGAGTATGGCTACATTTTAAGGAAGAAAAGTTTGAAATAAAATTGTGTGGGAGTTTGAGACAACCATGAGAAAGAAGGAAATACAACAGAACCACCAAAGGCAACCAGCGTGTCAAGCTTCCACCTACAGGGTACTTCCAGTGCAGGGGTATACAGGCCCTCAGCATTGAGCAGCATCCAGCCCAGGGTAGGTAGAGCCATTATACCCCCAAAGAAAGAAAGGAGAAGAAAGAAGCTGTGTCTTGAGATGTACGATTAGAAAACAGAAAATACAATTCTGTGATTACTCACCTGTAGAATTGGTATTATACATATACAGCACGTCCTGTTCCAGAATATCCTAATACATCCTCTAGATGGCGCTGGACTGCAGAGACAGAAAAGTGACTCCTCCCGGCCCCATATATACCAGGGACCTCCCACAAATTCCCCAGTATTGAAAAGCAGTAAAAAAAAGCCGGGAGAACTATAACCCTTATCAATATTGAACATAAGAACAACCACCATAAAGAGGTAACTAAAAATAATGATAACAAGGGCGGGGTGGAACAGGATGTGCTGTATACGTATAATACCAATTCTACAGGTGAGTAATCACAGAATTGTATTATTCTAAGTATACAGCACATCCTGTTCCAGAATAATCCTTACTAACGGGACATCCAATTGCAGTGTCCGTAAGGTAGGGTGGGATCCCCAAAAGCAACAGATAATTTAAACCACTGCCGCCTGCAGAACTTTGCGACCAAAGGCAGCATCAGCTGAGGCCCTAACATCAACCTTGTAGAACTTAGAAAAAGTAAGAGAAGACCAAGTGGCGGCCTTGCAAACTTGTTCAACAGAAGCCTGGTGCTGAAAAGCCCAAGAGGCACCAATAGCACGAGTAGAATAAGCAGTAAGGCGGAAGGGAGGCTCCTTCCCCTTAGCAGAGTAGGTCTGTATCACCGCCTGACGGATCCACTTGCCGATAGTGGACTTAGCTGGAGCCAGACCCTTCTTAGGTCCAGACGGGAGCACAAAAAACAGCATCAGTCTTCCTGAAGAATTCAGTAGCAACCAAATAGAACTTCAGAATCCTGACCACATCCAAAGAGTGTAAAACCCCGGAATGTACACAGCCGAGATGCAGGGAACATTGTCCTCTGCCCAGGACAGAATCATAGACACTTCCCTGAGGGCCCTCCTGCTCCAGGTCCCTTCCTGATGATTGATGTATGCAACCGCCATCCGGATGTCCGAGCAGACCTGAAATGGGCGAGAACCAACCTGATCTCCCTCAACTCCAGAATGTTGATAGGGGTGTGGGCCTTCTGAGGGCCCCACTGACCCTGGAATTTCAGGGATTTTCAAAAGCCCCCCCAACCTGTCAGACTGGCATCTGTGGTGACAGTCTCCCAGCAAGGGGCCAGAAAGGATCTGCCCCCCCAGCAGGTTCCTTGAGTCCAGCCACCACGATAGAGACTACCTGGCCAGAACACCTGATCCAAGGACACGGGGTCCCAATCCCATACTGACAAGAGGTGAAGCTGAAGAGGTCTCATGTGAAACTGAGCATATGGAACCGCCTCAAAGCAGGACACCATCAGGCCCACCAGCTACATTCCCTGCCTGATGGACGGACAAGACAGAAGGAGCTGTGCTTGCTCTTGAAGACTCCCCACCTTCTGCTGAGGAAGAAAGATCTTGACCTGAGATGAATCCAGAATCATGCCCAGAAAGGACTTCACCATGGAAGGAGACCAGGAAGATTCGGGGTGGTTGATCACCCAGCCGAATGACTACAGTGTGGACACCACTCGCTGAGTGTCCAGCTCTGCCTGTTGGAAGGACTGAGAAGCGATAAGCATGTCGTCTAAGTAGGGAAGAATGCGGATGTCCTGAGATCTCAGCAGAGCCATCACTCCTGCCAGCACCTTGGTGAATACCCTGGGAGCCGAGTTGAGACCGAAGGGCAAGGCCACAAATTGGTAGTGCTGATCCTCCAGAGCAAACCTGAGTAATCTCTGATGACCTGGAAAGATGGGTATGTGAAGGTAAGCATCCTTGATGTCTACAGAGGTCATGAAGTCCCCTGGGCGTAGAGAATTCACAGCGGAGCGCAGAGTCTCCATGCGAAAGTGTCTGAATCTGACAAATTTGTTGAGGTGCTTTAAATCCAGGATGGGTCTGAGGACCCGTCTTTTTTGGGAACAGTGAAAAGAATGGAATAGTAGCCTTTGCCCCTTTCCCACAAGGGCACCCGGCAGATGACTCCCAATTCCAGAAGGCCTTGGACAGCAAGGGACAGACCCTGAGCTGACGGGGGTTTGAGCCATCCGGGATTTGATGAATCTTGGGGGCGGCCAGGCTGCAAACTCTGTCTCCTGAATCCACCGGTCTGAGACATGACGCCTCCAGACGTGAGCAAAGAGCCGAAGCCGTCCCCCCACCCGGATGGGTGAGGGCGCCCCTTGATGCCTGAGGGGGCTTGGGGCAGGACTTAGGCTTGGGACCCCAGGAGGGACCAGGGCAGCCACGTCCTCTGCCCCTGCCCCAAAAATCTCCACGGGCTCCAGCAAAGGAAGCTCCCCGTCCAATTCTGGAGCCCCTGAAGGAAGGAAGAAAGGCACCTGAACCCCGAAAGGACCGGGGCTGCCATCTACGCTGAGGTAATTTGCCTCCTTTAGCAAACAAGTCCAAACGTTCACCAAAGAGGCGCAGCCCCTTGAAGGGAAAACCAGTGAGAGCCTTCTTAGCAGCGTTGCAGCGTTGTCAGCTGCCCACTGGCGCAGCCAGACCGCGCGGCGTATAGCCACCAACAAGGAAGAAGCCCTGCCACACATTCTAATTGTATCATCCAAGGCAGAGAGAACATATGCAACGCTCTATAACTACCAGCATCATCAGGGGTCCCATCTAAGAGACTCCTGAGCAGGCTTTTATTAGCAACAGCTGTAATGGCAGAGGCACAGACCGGATGCAGTGCGGTCCCCACACAGGCAAAGGCATGGCAAGCCAGGTAACCTATGCGCCTGTCCTCTCCATCCCTCAGGGTAGTAGTCAGGGGAATGCAACCCAGAACTGGTGCATCCACCTTGGGAGGACATGACCAACGTTTAACCATCTCAGCGGGAAAGGGATACCTCTTATCCCAACTATCCCGAGAAGCCAGCTAGGCCGTTCCCACTTTTTGAGCACCATATTAAAGTGAGTTTGTTCAGGAAACTCCAAGCGTGGTTTAACAGTATGAAACAGCTCCCCCTGCTGCCGCAGAGCCACGGCAGGAGGAGAGATACAGAGTACTTCAAAAATGTGAGCCAAAAGCCTGTCAGCATCATCTGAAGCCCATGGTCAGACCCAGAATCGGCACCATACACCCTAGATTGTTCCTCAGATGATTCTGAATCAGAAAATTCCCCCTCTTCCAGGGGGGTATAACCGGTAACGTCAAAAAACTCCTCAGCCTTCAAAGGAAAAAGAGTAACACCATGTGATAAATGCCGCTTCATAGCAGAAGCCTTACGTGGGCCAGACCCAGCAATATGTCTCTCAATGCTGGCCACCCGTGCAGCCAAATCAGGTTGAGACACCTCACTAGGAGTCAATTGTAAGCGTGGGGGGGTAGGCAAAGCCAGAGGGGGCGCAGGCCCAGCCACAGGTAACCCAGACTGCAGCGCAAGCGTCTGCTGGGCGCAGGGTACACACACCCTGACATCGTCACTTATAGGGGATACCCCACACGCCATACACAGCCAGGCTTGTCCCGAAGGAACCCCAAGCACATTATCCTGAGAAGCCTCCATATGGTGATTATTGTGGCACAACAGGCCAATTGGGATTGACGCCAATAAGGCTACCCGGGATGTCCCGCTAGGAAAGTGGGAGATACAAATACAAAAGCCCTCCAATAAGGAGTTAACGCCAAATAGAGGGGATAGGACCAGGAGAAACCACAAAAAAGTTTGACCCGCCTGTAAGACATAAAGCACAGAACCCGTAAGCATAATACAATGAAATACAAAGAAAAAAACAGCCCGCAGGGGCACTTACGGACCGCGATAGGGAGAAGCCAGACACGCAGCACAGTAGCTCCAAAATGGCGCCCGCATATACTTCGAGGGGTGGGCCGCGGAGAAGTGATTCGGAAACCGTCATCCGCAAGGCCCAGCCCCCCCCGAAGAGTGCGAAAACGCGCCCCAGTGACAAGGTCAGCCAATGACGGCGCAGCAGCGCCTGAGGCGATGTCGCCACCGTCCGCGGAGCGAAATACATGCGCGTGGCGGCGTTAATCAAAACCAGTGCACCAAGGCAAAGCACGATATACATAGTAAATACATACACCCCTCCCCCCCCCAGATCTATACAGGGAGAGCGAAGGGGAAGCAGCGGACGACCTAAGCGGAGCCTAACTGAGGGGACAGGGGGGTGAAGGGCAAACGGCCGCGGGAGGGACATCCCATAAGGCTCACCATGGGCCTGTACCGCCTACCCTTTGGTTGGGGACTGTGGTAGGAGCAGCGCTCCTTAGCACCTGACAGTGGTGCTGCCTACCATCACCCGACCAGCGCAGCCTAAGCTGGGAGGCAGAGAAAAGGAACGGGTGGGAATAGTCCTACAGGGCCGCAGGCTAATAAGCCCCACTCACCTGCGAGTAGAAAGAGCCATCTTCTAGTCATCGCAGCCCAGACTGCAGAGAAGAACTGGGGAATTTGTGGGAGGTCCCTGGTATATATAGGGCCGGGAGGAGCCACTTTTCTGTCTCTGCAGTCCAGCGCCATCTAGAGGATGTATTACCCATGAGTAAGGATTATTCTGGAACAGGGCGTGCTGTATACTTAAAATATTATTGGTATCAGAGACAATGGGACCATCAACAGGGAAGAGCAATGGTGCAAAAATACAGTCTGACCACCACAAAATAATTTCAATTGGTCCTAACACTGGGCATTAAAGTGGACCAACACCCAGGATTTTGACTATCCTGGGTTCTGGTCCACTTCAGGGGGGCACCCCGATTAGGGGTGCCCCGCTGTGTAAAACCCCCCAGAAACACCCCAATACTCACCTCACAACGCTCCCACGTGGCCGGGTGACAACGACGGACAAGCGGCGACAGCGACGGACAAGCCCGCGCGTCCCTCTCACAGCGCGCGCGCCCACGCCGGCCATTCACAAACGGCCGGCGCGGGCACGACTAGAGGGGCGCGCGCGGGAGGCGGCGGCGGAGGCAAGGAGGTATGTTTTTGGGGGGTTTTCGGGGGGGGTCCCTCACCGCGGGACATCCCGATCACGGATGTCCCGCGGTGAGGGAGGTGATCGGTCCGGGAATCTTATAGATTCCCGGGTCGATCACCCCAGGGTGACGGTCCACTTTAAGACGACCGCGGCTTTGCATTTAGTGCCCGTCTCTGGCTCCTCCCAGACAGGACAAGTGTATTCCTTTCCTGTGAACCCACCTTTATTTTCTTGTCATTGTCATCCAGCTTGTATTCTGTGATGGTCTTAATATTTCCATTGATGACCTCTTTTGGGGTATCCAAGACATCTAGAGAAAGGAAAAAGGAAAAGAAGGTTATAAATCGAGTGTCCAGAAGATGCAGCTGCACAGAGCAGAAAACTGTTTGGAATGTAGTAGAAAACTCCAGCGCTACAAACTAACGGGCACTGGCTTAGCAAACCAGGGCTGTGGGAAGATAATCAGTGGTAAGGTAAGTGGAGCTGCTAGTTACTGCTGCCTCCTCCCGGACCTGGAGTATAACAGTATGTTGAGGAACAGGGAACTGCTCTGTTCCCCACTGGGGCCAATAGCGAGAACCCACCCTGGGAATAAGGTGGGGGAAACATGGATTGGTCCTGCCATACTAAATAGCCAGGACTGGGGTTAAAGTGGACCAAAACCCAGGATTTTGACTATCCTGGGTTTTGGTCCTTTCCCCCGGGGAACCCTGCTGCGTGAAACCCCCCTGGACGCCGAGACCAGCTCACCTCTTCCCTGTCCCACGGAGCGTCTAAGAGCTGCGGCTCCGAGCACCCTGACAGCCGCATCATCTGCTTCCCTCTAACAAGGAGCGTGCCCGCGGTGGCCACTCACAAATCCCTAGAGGGATAGCGGGATGGGGCCTCTGTTCTTAGACGTGCCTTGGGACCGGGAAACGAGGTAAGTGAATGGGGCCACCTGGGGGCTCACACAGCGGGGCATCCCGATTTTGGCCCGATCGGACCGGGAATCTTATAGATGAAGACTAGTATTTAAAGTGGACCAAAACCCATCTCAAAGGGGCCCCTGCCAGCAATACCGCTCATCCAGCAGCTTAACCTTGCAGGTTGACCTGTCACCTCTCACCTGAACCTGATACCCGGCTGCTGACCCAAACCTCTCACCTAACCCCTCCCCCCAGCCAACAGTCCAGCCCCTAACAGTCTGAGGGACTCAACTGTGTTTAAGCTAGGGGTCCTCCAACTTTTTAAAGGGGGGACAGGCCCCAAACAACATGGCTCTACTTTTCTCTCAAGAAATTTGTTTGCTCAGACATGGGGTTGCAATTACCCTTCTTCAAGCTTCTCTAACTTCCAATAGGTTAGTATGGACCAACATCCTCAATCAATAAAAAGTTCTGAGCAGTACTGGAGGCCCAGTGTGAGAAGCTCCAAAAGCAACACATCTGCTTATTTCCTAAAAAAGGTGACAAGGACCCAAGGATGTCTACTTACCGCCTGTCCCTTCACCTAAGAAACCGGAGGTATTGCCCAGAAACACAAACCATAGCTTTAGATTCAGCAGGAGGTGCAGCCTATAAATACTGCTCATACTCACAGTCATGATCCTTTTCAATGGGCGGTGGGCTTAGAGGTTCGCCATCTTCTCCCTCCTCTTCTACCTGATCGGCCCAGCTGGGTTTGGAGCTGTAACAGAGAATAAAGGACGTTCCGGCGACTGCTTTCCTATGGCATCACAGATCAGAGTAGCATTTATCTGCTGAACATACTAATGTCCTACAACAAATTCATCCCACAACCTCCAACTGAATCCTCCCAATAAGGGGACCAATCGTAAATGTAACCAAAACAAATAGGTCGCTGGTCTCATAGCACTTTTAAAGCAAGAAGGAAAAAGGTTTAAAAGCTGAAATAAACCAGACCTGTCATAACCCGCCCCACCGCCAAATCTGTTCACCCATGGACATCAATGCATACCCCAGGACTGAAACTCAAGAGGCCCTGGAGTCTAAAAGACTTCTGAAGTTCCTCTTTAAAGTGGACCAAAACCCACCGATCGGCTCGGGAATCTATAAGATCCCCCCCCCCGCCAGCGTATGCAGAATCGGGATGCCCCGCTGTGTGAAACCCCCCAGGTCGTCCCATATATTTACCTTGTTTCCCGGTCCAACAGCAGGGCGCGTGCCCGGGCCAGGCATTTGTGAATGGCCAGCACGCTCCCTGTTACAGGGAAGCGGCCGTCAGCGGTTTTGGTCCACTTTAAGTCCTTTCTGATAGTAGCCCAGCTATTAAATATAAGGGAAGCGTTTATTTTCGTATTCCCAGCCTATTGTGAAAATCTGGCCTCACTTTCTGGCTGCAATGAGGTTCATATGTCATCCTATTCATCAGAGCAGGGCGTCTCAGGTACTGACGATGACACCCCTAGATCTTCTGTTATACAAATGCTATTATTGGAGATCAAACAGAAGTGTGGTTAGATTTCCTCTACTGCATCACAGACAACAAGCTCTTTTCCCCTCAACCCAAAACTAGGTGTGGATAATACAGATGCAGATAATGCGCAGAAGCAGTTTCTGCTCCACTTTGGGGACCTTCACACCTGATACTGCACCTGAACTGGAATGTGTCTGCATAGGTGTGAACGCAGCCTAAATGCAGGTTCTGATTAGACTGGGGCACGACGGAGCTGTAGCATGCGCTCGATACAACAGCACCGGCATAGTCACATGACCTGGCTGGGCAGGGGGGACCTTTACATGAGCTATGCCACTGGTGGACAGACCCTAGACCAGCCTGCTGGCTTATCCTGCTACTGCAGCCGCCATTATCACTGACTGTGTGTTACTCTTATCTGGCTCCAGTCACTGCCCCGCCCCCTTCAGGAAAAGCACGCTAAGGAGGATTCACACTATGGGGCATCCCAGATGTGGATGTGTCTCTGTGGGGATGATATTTTAAAGGGGATCTACTAATTTTGGTCTTCTTTAAAGGACAATGATCATTTGAATTTCATTTCAGAGCCCTGTGTATGGATTGGAAGATGGACTGTAGTTGGGACACCAGCAGCCATGTTTGCCACGTGTTGGCGAGTACGATGAGGGGACCCGTAAGTGGCCGGAAAAACATGTTATGTTCTTATACTACAGACATCTTATACTACAGACAAGGAAACATTTCACCAATACAATTGAATCTAAAATAAAAAAAAAAAAAAAAACGTTCCTTCTGTATTTTCCCCACCTAAAGGTCAGCAGAAATCACTACAAATGTTATGCACAGACCTGGCACTTATGGCGGGTGAGGGGTTGTGATTAGGGATGAGCGAATCGGTTCTAACGAACCTGAATTCGCTCCGAATTTCAGGGAAAATTCGATTCAGCATGAACCCGAATTTTTAGTGGTCCGTGCTGACCGAATTTTCCCTGAAATTAAAAAAAAAAAATGCCGGCTTGGTGGGAGCGGGGAGGCCGGCTGCGCTGTCAGCTGTCATCACAGGACGCGTCATCAGAGGAAGCCGGCTTCCGCCGCCCACTGACAGCGCAGCCGGCCTCCCCGCTCCCACCATGCCGGCATTTTTTTATTTCAGCAAACACTTACCGGCATGGTGGGAGCGTGGAGGCCGGCTGCGCTGTCAGCCGTCATCAGAGGACGCACCATCAGAGGAAGCCGGCTTCCTCTGATGACGCGTCCTCTGATGACAGCTGACAGCGCAGCCGGCCTCCACGCTCCCACCAGAGATGAGCGATTCGCTAAAGTTCGATTCGGACGAACCGGAATTTCTTTGAGAAATTCAGCGAACCGCCCGAATCGAATTTTTGAGAAGTTCGCTCATCTCTAGTTGTGATGTGTGTGTCTGAAGATACAGCACTGTGCTTGAAATTTATGTTCCTCTTTAAAGTGGACCAAAACCCAGGATTTTGACTATCCTGGGTCTTGGTCCTTCCCCCCTCGGGCACCCCAATTGGGGGTGCCCCGCTTTGTGAAACCCCCTCAGGTTGCCGAAACAAACTCGCCTCTTCCCGGTCCTACAGGGATAGCGGGGATGCAGGTGCTCACGCATGCACCATTGAAGTGTATGAGCGAACTGGGGGGGGGGGGGGGTTTACGCAGCAGGGCATCCCGCTTATGGATGCCCCAGGGTGAGGGAATCGATCGTCCTGTGAATCAGATTCCTGAGCCAATCTCGCTAGGTTTCGGTCCACTTGAAGAATGACGCTTCCCCCTACAGTGGGCCTCCAGCAGGGGGCGCTCTGGGGAGCAGATCTAGCCTCTGGAAACAATGATTTTATATATGAAGCTAAAAGGAAGACAAAAAACAGCAAACCATAGTCACCCTTCCAATGGACCAGATGACAGCAGAAGTGCTCTCCCCCACCCCCCCCCCCCATGCTGAGATAAGAGCACTGAGTGTGAGGATCTGGGTGTGCACCCACCTCCATTCATTGGGGGCTCCTTCATAACCAAGAGAAGCCCACAGCGGCTCATCAGAAGAGGGAGGCGGCTTCTGGCGTCAGCTCATCGCTGGAGCAGCTGGCACCGACATCATCACCTACATCACACCATCCTAGTGTTGCCTCCCTCTCCCAAATGTCTACCTACCCCCTCCCCCCCATCATCCTCACCCACCTGCACCCCCTGACTTATCCCCCTTCCCGCCAGCAGCTGCCGCCCTCCTCCCCCATCATCCATACGCCTGTAGAGGCGCCCTCTCTTCCACCCTCGCGAGGCCCGTCACACATCGCCATTCGGGCTCCCTGCCCGTTCTACTCACTCGTAGTCTCCGGTCGGCATGTCTGTGGCCGCGTTGATGGCGCCGCCGGAAGCTGAAGAGGAGTCAGGAGACAGGCGCACTGCACACAAGCGGAAAGCAGTGAGGCGCGCACTTCCGGCGGCGCTCTAGCAGTCAGGCATGGGCCGCAGGTGGACTCTCTGGCGCTGGAGGAGTGGGTCACGTGACTGCTCCCTGGCGCACTTGTGTATTAGACTTAGCAGATGTTATACGCATCCCGATAGAGGAAGGGGTGAGGTTCTGTGTTTGAAGCTTCCCTCCATGACTGGGCGTGTGCAGGGCTGAGGGGGGACTAAAGACCGGTCTAGCCCCAGGAGCACCCCTAAATGTTATCTTGGGGGTGCAGTGGGGGCGTGGCTTCATTCATTTGTCGCTCTCACTTAAACCGGACCTTCAGCGCGATTTAATGAAAAGCCCAAACTCTTAAAAAACGGTTCCCCAGTATCTAAAATTAATATATTTTACGTTTTTAGTCACTAACTTATTCTTTCCCCCACTGGGCTGCAACTCTGTTCAGGAATTTAGGATACGAGCGCTGCCATCTTTACTCAGAAGCATCACACTTACTGAGGAGAGTGGGATAAGGTACAGGGGGGCGGATTATAGCTGTGCTTTGCTCAGACAGAGCAGAGCTGGGGTCAGGTAAAGGTCAGCAATCCCAGAATGCAGAGCAGCACAGTCAGGAGGCACTTCCTGTTTGCAGGCTTACATAAGCCGCCATCTTGGATGTTTAAAGGCTCATAACATGCAGTAGATGCAGGTAGGATGATTTTTAATGTGGCCAATCTGTATGTACAGGGTGTGGGAAACATATAAGATATGCTCTTATTCAGAGTGAAGGACCGCTTTAAAGTGGACCAACACCCAGGATTTTCACTATCCTGGGTGTTGGTCCACTTCTTGGCCCCGCTGTGTGAAACCCCCCAGAAAGCCCCAAAAAACTTACCTCACTGCCGACGGACAAGCTGAGGCCGCCGACGCCTCTCGAGTGTCCCTCTTACAGGGAGTGCGCCGGCCATTCACAAACGTCCAGCGCGGGTGCGCGCCCTGCTAGAGGGACGTGCGAGAGGCGGGAGAAGATAAGGTTTGTGGGCGTCCGGGGAGGTTTCACACAGCGGGGCATCCCGATTTTGGATGCCCCACGGGGAGGGAGCTGATCAGCCTAGATTCCCGGGCCGATCAGCGGTGGGTGTTGGACCAAAACCCACGCCCCTAAGATTCCAGGGCCGCTGGATTCCCTCACCCCAGGGCATCCAGAATCAGGATGCCCCACTTTGTGAAACCCCCCAGGTCGCCCGGAAAACTCTCATTCCCAGACCAACGGCACATGCGCTAGTAGGGGCCGCATCCCCGCTATCCCTTTAGCAGGGCGCGTGCCTGGGCCAGGCATTTGTGAATGGCCGACAGGGGATGCGGCCGTCAGCGCGCTTGGATCCGCTCCTATTAGACGAGCTCCTAGACGAAAGGGCTCAAGTGGATCCCAGTGCACTGATTGGACGAGCAGCTGTACATGCGCCATAGGACTGGGAAGAGATGAGTTAGATTAGGCGACCTGGGGGATTTTGTATAGCAGGGCATCCCTAATCGGGGTTCCCCTGGCAGCAAGGACCAGAACCTAGGATAATCAAAAAATTGGTCTACTTTAATCAGTCCATTCCTTGCTGCAGATTATAATCATGTCTCCCAACAGTCCCAGATCTCACGGAACACTCCGGATTCAAACAGCTGCTAGTGTTCTGGCTCAAAGTGGGGTAACCCCCTACCACCTTCGCCTGGTGCTGAGACGGGGGGGGGTGGACCTTCACCCTGAATAAGAGCCTATCTTATATGTTCTCCACACCCTGTACATACAGATTGCTCACATTAAAAATCATCCTACCTGCATCTACTGCATGTTATGAGCCTTTAAACATCCAAGATGGCAGCTCATGGAGCATCAGGCAGCCTGCAAACAGGAAGTTTCTTCTGACTGCTGCTCTGCATTCTGGGATTGCTGACCCCAGCTCTGCTCTGTCTGTGCAAAGCACAGCTATAACCCCAGCCCCTGCACTTTATCCCGTTCTCCTCTCCTCAGTATGTGATGCTTCTGAGTCAAGATGGCGGCGCCCGTATCCTAGAGTCCTGAACAGAGTTGCAGCCCAGAGGGGGAAAGAATAATAAGTGACTAAAAACTTAAAATATATTAATTTTAGGTGCTGGGAAAAAGTTTTTTGAGAATTTGGGCTTTTCATTAAATCATGCAGAAGGTCCGGTTTCAGCGCTATACCAGCAGGTCTGTGCGGCTGCTGCACAGAAAGACACAATCGGCATCCCCACAATGTGCACGCTCCTGTCTGCCCATTCACTTGAATGGTGGAGTGGGAGCATGCATGGGGCATCTTGTCTACAGCCTTGGTGCTTTGGGTGAGAGCAAGCAGGGAAAGCCACAGTGGTCCCTCAGCTATCTATGGTCACAGCAGAGCATAATGAAGTCTCAAAGCTGCACCATGACGTGCTGTACACAGTTCAACCACAAACACAAAATCATTGTTGAGTGTTATGAAAATGTCCCTTCTATAGGAATCTCCCCCCAGCTATATGGCTGTGATAAAGGGTTTCACTAGGACAATGCCATAGTTGCATGGTCTTGGATGAGGGTGGTGGGGAGGCGCAAAACTGTCATAAGACAGGTTTCCCTGGTGTAGCCTTTACGTCAGACTCCTCTAACCAAGAGGAGCTTTCTTGACCTGTGACAAAGATTGTTTACTTGGAGAGCAGAGCTTGCCTTGCAGTGCATCAGTTTATGTCTAATTCTCAAAGCAGAAAGTGAGGCACCAGAGGCGCTGGAGAGGTGGCTGACAGATGTGCTACTGGTGTGTCTGGAGATGCCCAAGTGGACTGCTCACCTGTGCTTTTACCCCTGCACACCTGACCTCTATGTTTACCTATTTCATCTGTTTCGCCTCTACCCACCATAGCTCTTTCACCTGGCAAATACATAAAGGCATTCACAGCTTAAAGCTCCTGTCCAGGGAGTAGTGTAAAATGAGCCATTTCAAAGCACCAGAAAGTCTCTTATTTGTATGTGAATATCTGAAGCTAGATAGAGTGGCGGCTGAGGAGGGAAGGACATGTCATGGAGTAGCTTTAGCAGCCTGCTGTGGTCAGAGACAGCTGCTGGACCACTTTGAATCACTCACACAGAGCAACAATGGACAGAGTAGCTTTAGGACCACTTTTTTGCTTGGTCCTGGAAGAATACAAAAGGAGCAATGCTACAGCTTCTACCATGCGCTGTTGGAAACAGAGTCAAGACATATGAGACCGGCATCAGGTGAGGTCCTTGCTAGGTAATGATCGCCACTGGGTTTGGAGTCCCTTTAAATGGTATTGCTGCTCCTTGAAGAGCAACATTAAAGTGGACCAACACCCAGTATTTTGACTATCCTGGGTCTTGGTCCACTTCGGTGGGGCACCCCCGATCGGGGTGCCCCGCTGTGTGAAACCCCCCCGAAAAACTCACCTCAGCCCGTGCCGACGGACAAGCCGCGGACAAGCGGCTCCTTCGCCGCCGCCTCCCGCGCGTCACTCTTGACGCGCGCGTGCCCGCGCCGGCCATTCACAGACGGCCGGCGCGGGCGCGCGCACGTCTAGAGGGGTGCGAGGGAGATGAGGTAAGGAGTTTGGGGTGTTTGGGGGGGTTTCACCCCACGGGACATCCCGATCTCGGATGTCCCGCGGGGAGGGAGGTGATCGGCCCGGGAATCTTATAGATTCCCGGGCCGATCACCCGTGGGTGTTGGTCCACTTTAAGACAATGCTGACACTAGACCAGCAAAAAGGTTGTGCACCCCCTGCTATAGAGGATCTTTACCTTTGATAATCCTACTCCCTACTAGGCCGAGACTGGCACATGACACTATACAGCACATGTAGACATTGGGGATGCATCTAGATGCCAGCACATATACCAGTGTTTCACCATAGTAGGGGGTAACCTAGAAAGAGCATGGCAGCTGTCACCTGGGCATTATTATCCTGTGCTGCCGTTTTAGGTGTTCAACCATTTGGACTGAATAAGGCAAGTGCACACTCAGAGGCACTTATGACTATATCTAAAGAGGAACATTGGAGGCCAGGGCCATCCAAGAATTAGGATTCCCCAGAAGCCCTGTTTCACATACCTTTCCCGGGAACCCTTCCTGTGTCTGCCCTGCGGTTGCATCCTGGCTTACCTCTAGCTGTGCACGCACAAGGCCTTTTTGAAGGGGCAGCACGGGCATGCAACAGCTAGGGGTTGAGCGGGGGGTGCAGATGGTGGCGCAGAGGGAAAGTGAGCACACCGATTGGTTGAACAGGCCATTCGGCACACTCGTTCTCACCCAAGTCTGCATCTTGGCAATGACAGGAAGGTGAGTGAAACAAGGGCATACACAGCAGGGCATCCCAATTCAGGATGCTCCCACTGAGGAGGAACACCTTGAAAATCAGGTGCGTTACCCTTTAAAACATGATGCACAATATAGAATGTATTGCAGCACTAGGGTGAAAGAAATGGCATTTGGAGCGTTAAGCGCACAAAATTTCCTGGAGCCTGAAGTGTATAGCAAGGCGGTCCAACCAGGGTGCAAGGAAAGCCTGTCTGGAATGGTAGTCCTGATGGGGAGGAATTCAGGGAACGTTAGTTAAAAATGTGGGTTTTGGTCCACTTTAAGGCACAATCCAGAGAACCTCAACCTTTTGGCGCCTCCAATGCTTCCATCCTAGTAAAAGTTTACAGTATTTTTCGCACTGTATCCTTCCAACACTGGGAGGAAAATATTGGTGCAGGAGTGGTCCAATTACAGCTGCCTCTTTGAATGGAGACTAGCCATTCATAGGAGTTGGCAATGCATCTGTTTGGGTTTACAGCGGACCTTCACCCTGAATAAGAGCCTATCTTCTATGTATTCTAAGTATGTCACACACCCCGCTTCAAGATATCCATAACATGTGGGTAATACTAACCTGAAGTGGGCGTTCCTGCAGAGATGATAGCAAAAAGACAACCCCTCCCTGATCCATAAATACCTGGGACCTCCCACTCATCACCCAGTTTTCCATCTCTGCAGACGGCGAGCAAGTCAGAAGATGATGGCTCCTCCTTGCACAGGGGGATTTCAGGTAGCCGGGATGACTCCCGGCCCGCTATTCATTTATTTCCGTTTGGACCTTTTTTCCCCAGAACTCCATATGCCTCCCAGCCTCGGCTGAGGGTCCAGGCGAGGGTATATCGGCACCTTAGGTGCTCAGGAGCTATGCTCCACCGTGAGACCCTATATGAGAGGGTAGGAGGTTACTCCGGGTTGGTGACCCCGGTTTGGGATGCCCTGTCCCTTAACATCCAATGGCCCTCCCAGGATCCCCTTTCCATAGGTGGGGTTGGGGAGTGTGGGTCCCTTCTTAATTAATTCTTTTCACAGGACAGCATACTTTTGAGGGTGTGTGTGTGTGTGTGTGAGTGTAGTGTCTCTTTAAATGTATTCACCGCCGCAGCCGTTTTACAGGGCCTGTGCGGTGCTGACCTGTCTTTCTTCCCCCCATCTTCCCTCAGCTGGTGTTCACTTTTATTAATGGCGGAGGTATTTACCTCACGCCATGATACTGTGCTTCTGGGGGGGGGGGGGGGGGGGGGGGGGCGGGACCGGACCGTCGGCGCGGGGCCGGGGCTCGTCCCTCCCGTTTTCGCATGTTTAATATGTGTGTGTGTGTGTGTATGTGACTGTTTTTTATACTAGCCGGGCCGGCGGCCGTTCTTTACTCTGCGGCGCCAGCCGGCTCTTGGCGCCATTTTCTTCTGAGGAGATTCTCCTCACACTGACTGGGGGGGCGGGGCCGGTGTGGCGGCGCGTCACTGCTGCCCGCCCCCATCCTTCTCTGGCGCCGCTGCGGAGCTCTGACTGTGTGGAGAGGGGAAGGGGGGGCGTTGCCCGGCGTCACGCGCGTCCCGCGCTGACCACGCCCCCTTCTCCCCTTCTGGCTGCAGCTCAGCTGGATTCTGGCTGGGGTCGGTCCTCACGGTCGCCATTACTTTCTGTCGGTTATGTAAGTGGCCTCCGGCCATCCCCTTTTCTCATCCTCTGTATGTAAGATTTTCTATGTCTTCATTAGCCTTATTAGCCCTTCTGTTCTGTCTTTCAGATGGTGGTTCAGGAGGTTCGCCAGTAGCATTTAGGGGGTCCCTCCCGATCCTTTATCACTGGGTTCATTATTGTTATAAATCCTCCCACTCGGGACATTAAAGGGGCATCCCGGGTTGTCTAGCGGCGTAATTCCCTGGGTCATAGCGACTATTCCTAAAAAAGTTCACCTTATGGAGGCATCCCCGGATACTGGGCTCGGGGCCCCTTCGGGGCATCCCCGAAAGTGTATGTTGTGTGGGGTATCCATTTCTGGGGACGATGTACTTCTGTGTATACCATGTGCACAGCAGACCATCACGCGGCAGTCCGAACCACAGGCGTCTGGGTCAGCACCGCCGGTCGCTTCATCTCCACCTCCCGCCTTGACACGCACCCCGTGTGACGTCGTCATGGGCAGGGAGCTGCAATCTGAGATGTGCGCCAGATTGGCTAACCTTGAAAAAATTATCTCCAGCTCGGTCGCCCGTAAGGCTCCGACTAAGAGAAAGCATTTGTCGCCGGCTCCGCTGGTGGAGGACCAGGAGGATGTTAATAATCTGGATTGGTCTGATTATTCCCAGCTAGAGGAAGGGGAAGTTTATGAGGATTCTGATTTTTCAGACGATGAGCAGTCCTTTGGCGCTGAAGCCGAGCTGGGTGACTTGGGGAGATCCTCTGATACTCCCCACGCTCTGGCTCTGATGTTAGAGGTACTGAATATTTCCCCTCCTGAGGAGGTGTCACAGCAGAAGGGTGAATTGTTTGAGGAATCCAGGCCGCGCTTGGAATTCCCTACACAAAGGCATTTTGACAAAATTATTGCCAAGGAATGGGACAGGCCGGCTCGGCTCCCTGGCATCCCTCAGGGATGGGATAGGAAATATCCCTTCCCTTCGGAGGCGGTTAAGCGCTGGGCATCTCCCCCCGAGGTGGATGCGCCGGTTTTGGGGTTGTCCAATTCCTCGGTTTTAAATAGACCTGATTGTTCCATTCTCAAGGATGGAGAGGATAAACGTATTGACCAGATGGCTTGTCATGGTTTTGCTAGAGTTGGGTCAGCCATGCGGCCCGTTTGCGCATCGGCACTAATGGTGTTGGCTGCCAGGTCCGTGGTTAGGGACCTGTTGACTTCTTCCGGGCTGCGTCCTGGTAGTGCTGAGTTCCTTAGCCTTAAACGGTGTGAGTTGTTTTTATCTTTTGTGTTGACAGCCTTGGATGACACTTTGATGATGTGTGGTAGAACGTCGGCGCTGCTGGTCACTATTCGGCGCTCGGTGTGGCTGCGCCAGTGGGCGGCAGATTTTATGTCCAAGAAGTCACTAACGGCTCTACCCTTTGTTGGATTACGGCTTTTTGGAGAGACATTGGACTCTGTTACCAAGGGTGGTAGGTTACCTCAACGCAAGAAACAACGCCGTCCCTTTCGGGGGGCGCCTTCCTTTACCCCCTCCTTTCGTGGGGCCAGATCTGGCAGGGGATTTGCATTCCCCTCTTCCAGAGGAGATTCTGGGAGCAGGGGCAGAGGACGTGCCCGTCCAGGATTCAGTTGGGGCTCTAAGCCCAAGCCGGCTGCCAAGCCGGCTCAGCAATGAGGGGGCGCCCTCACCCTTGCGGGTGGGGGGATGGCTGCGACTCTTCTCCCAGGTCTGGGATCAAGAGGTCTTGGACCGATGGATCCGGGAAGTGGTGTCTTCCGGTTACAAGCTGGAGTTCGAGCTCCGCCCCCCTTCCAGATTTTTCAGGTCTCGGATGCCTTCGGAACCTCTAGCGGCGCAGGGGCTCCTGTTGGCAGTGCAGAACCTTCTGGACATGGCTGTCATTTGCCCAGTGCCCCCTTCGGATCAGGGCAGGGGTTTTTATTCCAATCTGTTCACGGTACCCAAGAAGGACGGATCGGTCCGACCCATCTTGGATCTGAAGTTTCTCAACAGGTTCATCCGGCCACGGAAATTCCGCATGGAAACGCTGCGTTCGGCCATTCACTCTCTTCGTCAGGGAGACTTTCTGACGTCCATAGACATCAAGGATGCTTATTTACACGTTCCAATCTTTCCAGCACACCAGAGGTTTCTCAGGTTCGTGGTGGAGGATCGCCATTTTCAGTTTGTGGCACTCCCCTTCGGTCTCACCTCGGCTCCTCGGGTGTTCACCAAGGTGCTAGCGGGAGTGATGGCTCTGCTGAGGGTTCAGGGTATCCGCATTGTGCCCTATTTGGACGATCTTCTGATCATGGCCTCCTCTTTCAACCAAGCAGAGTTGGACACCAGAGTGGTGGTGTCCACCCTGGAGAGGTTCGGTTGGGTGGTCAACCACCCCAAGTCTTCTCTTTCTCCGTCCAGAGTAGTGACTTTTCTGGGAATGTCTCTGGACACTTCGCAGGCCAGGGTGTTTCTGCCCCAGGCCAAGATTCTTTTGATTCAGGATTTAGTTCGGCTTCTCTTGTCGGTCCCTCGTCCGGCCATCCGGCTAGGGATGAGGCTGGTGGGGTTAATGGTGGCCTCATTCGAGGCAGTTCCCTTTGCGCAGTTTCATACAAGGACGCTTCAGCTTCATCTGTTGAAGGTTTGGGACAAGTCCCCTCTATCGTTGGATCAGTCCTTCCTGATGACTCCCCGATTTCGTCGATCCCTGCAATGGTGGCTGGGGTCGGTCAATCTGTTGAAGGGCAGATCTTTTCTGGCCCCGTGTTGGGAAACAGTCACCACGGATGCCAGTCTGTCAGGTTGGGGGGGTGTTTGGAAGGACCTCCAGTTCCAGGGTCTGTGGGGCCCGCAGGAGGCTCACGAGCCCATCAATGTTCTGGAATTGAGAGCCATCAGGTTGGTTCTGTTTCGCTTGACTCATCAGTTGCGGGGCCTGCCTGTTCAGGTTCGGTCGGACAACCGGACGGCGGTTGCTTACATCAATCACCAGGGGGGGACTCGCAGCAGGAGTGCCCTCAGGGAAGTGTCTTTGATTCTGGACTGGGCGGAGAGCCACGTCCCGTGTATCTCAGCAGTCTACATTCCGGGAGTGGAGAACACGGAGGCGGACTCGCTGAGCAGGGCCTCCTCTCGTCAGGGGGAGTGGTCTCTCAGTCCCAAGGTGTTTCGTTCGATCTGTCTCAGGTGGGGGTTCCCAGCGGTGGACCTCTTTGCCTCTCGTCACAATCACAAGCTTCCAGTCTTTGTGTCTCTCTCGCAGGATCCTCTGGCTCTGGCAGTGGATGCCATGTCTCTGAACTGGAGGGATCTGGGGTTTCTTTACCTGTTCCCTCCGTTTCCAATGGTAGCCAGAGTGGTGCGCAAGCTGGCCCTGGAGGGCGCGTCGGCGATTCTGGTGGCACCAAGGTGGCCAAGGCAGGTTTGGTTCGCAGACCTAGTAAGACTGGCAGAGGATCAGTTCGTTCTGCCTCTACTGCCGGACCTGCTCACTCAGGGTCGGCTGCGCTATCCCAATTTACCTTCGCTGGCTTTGACGGCGTGGCTGCTGAAACCGCCATCTTGAAGGAGGAGGGTCTTTCTGACGCGGTGGTTCAGACTCTTATTAGCACCAGGAAGCGCTCTTCCTCTACTATTTACTATAGGACTTGGAGGTCCTATATTGACTGGTGTGAAAGTAGGTCTTTCTCTTGTCGGGAGTTCTCCATTTCCAGAATTCTGGAGTTTCTTCAACATGGTCTGGATCTGGGGCTTCAACTTAGTACCTTGAAGGGGCAGGTTTCTGCCCTGGCGGTGTTCTTTCAAAGGTCCTTTGCACTTCATCCCTTAGTCAAGACCTTTTTCCAAGGAGTTACGCATGTACGGCCTCCTAGGAAGCCTTTTGTTCCAGTTTGTGATTTGAACCTGGTTCTTTCTGCTCTTCAGGGTCCTCCGTTTGAGCCCTTGAATGAGGTTGCTTTGTCTTCTCTTACTCAAGAGGTGGCCTTTTTGGTGGCTATCACTTCGGTTAGGCGTGTTTCTGAGTTGGCAGCTTTATCTATTAAAGCTCCGTACTTTGAAAGGCACCAGGACAAGGTTGTCTTTCGTTTCAAGCCGGATTTTCTTCCTAAGGTGGTCTCTGCCTTTCATCTGAATCAGGACATTGTTCTGCCTTCTCTATGTCCTAATCCCAGCAATGACAAGGAAAGGGCGCTGCATTCCTTGGATGTGGTTCGTGTTGTGAAATATTATCTGGTGGTTACGTCTTCCTTTCGTAAGACTGATGCATTTTTTGTGGTGCCCTTTGGACCTAGGAAAGGTTTGGCTCCTGCCAAATCTTCCATTAGTAAATGGATTCGTCAGGCCATCATTGGGGCCTATTTTGCCAAGGGGAGGAGTCCCCCTTTTCGTGTTACTGCTCATTCTACTCGTGCGGTTGGAGCGTCCTGGGCTTTCCAGCACCAGGCCTCTGTTGAGCAAGTTTGTAAGGCCGCTACTTGGTCCTCTGTTCACACTCTTTCCAAGTTTTACAAGGTTGATGTTCGGGCCTCAGCGGATGCTGTTTTTGGCCGCAAAGTTCTGCAAGCTGTTGTGGTTTAAGTTGTGCATTGTTGCCTTGTTTTGGATCCCCGCCCTTTTTATGGACACTGCTATTGGATGTCCCACATGTTATGGATATCTTGAAGCGGGGGGTGTGACACTTAGAATAATACGATTTTGTGAAATACTCACCTGTAAAATGGGTATTATAAGTATGTCACACACCCCGCTTCACCCGCCCTTCTTGTATTCTGGATCCTTTATTTTGTGAACTTTGCGTTGTTATGACTTATATTTGCCTCTTCCTGGTCCCTTACCTTACTGCTTCTATATACTGGGTGATGAGTGGGAGGTCCCAGGTATTTATGGATCAGGGAGGGGCTTTCTTTTTTGCTATCATCTCTGCAGGAACGCCCCTTCAGGTCGGTATTACCCACATGTTATGGATATCTTGAAGCGGGGTGTGTGACATACTTATAATACCCATTTTACAGGTGAGTATTTCACAAAATGGTATTTTTCCACTCCCTATACATACAGATTGCTCACATTAAAAATCATCCTACCTGCATCTACTGCATGGTATGAGCCTTTAAACATCCAAGATGGCGGCTAATTGAGCATCAGGCAGCCTGCAAACAGAAAGTGTCTTCTGACCCTGTTGCTCTACATTCTGGGATTGCTGTCCTTTTCCTGACCCCAGCTCTGCCTGTGCAAAGCACAGCTATAACCCCACCCCCTGCACTTCATCCAGCTCTCCTCAGTATGTGTGATGCTTCTGAGGCAAGATGGCGGCGCCCATATCCTAGAGTCCTGAACAGAGTTGTAGCCCGGTGGGGGGAAAGAATAAGCGACTAATATATTTTAAGTTTTTAATTTTTAGATGCTGGGGAATAGTTTAAGGGTTCGGATTTTTCATTAAATCATGGTGAAGGTCCAGTTTAAAGTCCCTTTCAGTGACCTAAGGCAAAAAAAAAAAAAGTAAAAGCTGACACCAAAAAAATACAATTCTGTGATTACTCACCTGTATAATTGTTTTAACTATGCACAGCACGGCCTGTTTAATTTAATCCTTACTTCTGGGTATTCCCGGCCCCATATAAAACCAGGAATCACCCATAGACCCCCAGTGTTGAAAAGCAGTTATGCAAGAAGCTGGGAGATAATAAAGGTAAAAAAGATAAAAGCCTCACAACTAAACTTTGGAACCTATCACCATAAAGAGGCAACCAAGAATAACGATAACAAGGGAGGGATCAAACAGGCCGTGCTGTGCATAGTAAAAACAATTCTACTGGTGAGTAATCACAGAATTGTATTTTTCCTAGTGCACAGCACGGCCTGTTTCATTTAATCCTTACCTCTGGGTCATTCAATAGCAGTGTCCGTAAAAGTAGGGTGGGATCCCCAAAGAGTAACGGCAGGCAGTTCAAACCACTACTGCCTGAAGTACCTTGCGGCCAAAAGCAGCATCAGCTGAGGCCTTAACATCAACCTTGTAGAACTTGGAAAAAGTATGAACAGAAGACCAAGTAGCAGCCTTACAAACTTGTTCAACAGAAGCCTGGTGCTGAAAAGCCCAAGAAGCACCAATAGCACGAGTGGAATGAGCAGTAACACGGGCGGGAGGTTCCTTCCCTTTAGCAGAATAGGCTTGCACCATTGCCTGACGGATCCACTTGCTGATATTAGATCTGGCCGGAGGCAAACCCTTTCTAGGTCCATCAGGAAGTAGCAACCAAATAAAACTTCAGTGCCCTGACAACATCCAGAGACTGAAGGGTCCATTCTTAGAATTAGCAGGGTTAGGACACAAGGAGGGTAAGACAATGTCCTGATTGAGATGGAAAGCAGACACAACCTTGGGCAGGTAATCCGGTTTAAGTCGGAACACTACCTTATCCTGATGCCTCTCAAAATAAGGAGGTTTAATGGAGAGCGCCGCCAGCTCAGAAACACTATCTGATCTGATCTATGATTAAGGGCCTGTGAAAAGACCCGAAACGCGTCAGAGGGGCCCACTCTCTTTTCCTGCCCATATCTGCATTGATTTTATCCTGCACGGATGTTTTGATTATTCTTGGAGACACTAATGATTTTAGCAAATTTTTTGAATAAAGTACTCATTTTTAAGGAAGTGCGGATCCAACTCTTCTTCTATTCAAGCTCAGAAACACGCCTGAACGAAGTGATAGCCACCAAAAAGGTCACCTTATGAGTCAGAATGGGCAACGCAGCCTCACGTATAGATTCAAAAGGAGAACCCTGTAGAGCAGACAACACCAAGTTTAAATCCCAAAACGGTAGAATAGGCTTACGCGGCGGACGCACATGAGTAACTCCCTGGAAGAAAGTCTTAACAAGCCTGTGATTGGCAAAAGATCTTTGGAAAAAAATTGCCAGAGCTGACACCTGTCCTTTGAGAGTACTAAGTTGAAGGCCCGAATCCAATCCATGTTGTAAAAACTCCAGAATCCTGGGGATAGAAAACACCCGGCAAGGAAGAGACTTGGACTCACACCAGGCAATATAAGCAAGCATGCCAGACTCTGTAAAAAATAAAAGACGAGGATCTCTTCCGAGCCCGAATCATGGTATCAACAACAGAGGCTGGCAACCCCTTGCCCATCAAGATGGAGGTTTCAGCATCCAAGCCGTTAAAGCCAGCGTTTGTAAATTGGGATGGCACAGCTGTCCCTGAGTGAGAAGCTCTGGATCCTCGAGCAAGACATACTGATCTACTGCCATCTGTACGACACCTGCGAACCACACCCTCCTTGGCCAACAGGGGGCCACCAGAATGGCCGGCACCCCCTCCTGGGCTATCTTGCGCAGTACCCGACCCAGCAGAGGAAAGGGAGGGAAAACATAAAGGAGTCGAAACTCTGTCCAGGGAATTGCCAGCGTATCCGTGGCTAAGGCCAGAGGATCCTGTGACAGGGAGACAAATCTTGGAAGCTTGTGATTGGACGCAAACAGGTCCACATCCGGCAGACCCCAGCGGCGACACAGGGTGAGAAATACCTTGTTGCTGAGATACCATTCCCCCGGACGAGACGACCCCCTGCTCAGGGAGTCTGCCTCCTGGTTCTCCACCCACGGAATGTAGACTGCCGAGATGCAGGGAACATTCTCTTCTGCCCAAGACAAAATCAGGGACACTTCCTTGAGGGCTCGCTTGCTCCGAGTCCCTCCCTGATGATTGATGTAGGCAACCGTCGTCTGGTTATCCGAGCGTACCTGAACAGCACGAGCCCGAAGGTGGGGGGTCAACTGGGAGAGAACCAACCTGATCGCCCACAGTTTTAGAATGTTGATGGGTGCATGGGCCTCCTGGGGGCCCCACTGACCCTGGAATTTCAGAGACTTCCAAACTCCCCCCCAAGCCGGTCAAACTGGCATCTGTGGTGACAATCTCCCAGCACGGAGGCAGACAGGTCCTGCCCACTAGAAGATTCCTCGAGTCCAACCACCACGAGAGGGACTGCCTGGCCAGAGGGGACAGAGCAAATTCCCGATCCAGGGACTCCGGGTCCCGATCCCAAACTGACAAGAGATGCAACTGAAGAGTTCTCATGTGAAACTGAGCAAAGGGAATTGCCTCGAAGCAGGACACCATGAGACCCACCAACTGCATCACCTGCTGAATGGAGGGGTGAAGACACGAGAGCAGAGCCCGTGACTGCATTTGAAGGCCCTCCACTTTCTGCTGAGGGAGAAATACCTTGACCTGAGAGGTATCCAGTGTCATGCCCAGGAAGGACCTCGCCAAAGACGGAGACAGTGAAGACTTGGGATAGTTGATCACCCAGCTGAAGGACTCGAGAGTGCACGTCACCACCTGAGTATCCTTCTCGGCCTGATGAAGAGACTGAGCAGAATCTGAATGTCGTCCAGGTAAGGGAAGATGCGAATGCCCTGGTTCCTCAGGAGAGCCATTACGCCAGCCAGCACCTTGGTGAATACCCGAGGTGATGCCGAACGGCAAAGCCACAAACTGGTAATGCTGATCCTCCAGAGCGAACCTCAGGACTATCTGATGGCCTGGAAAGATTGGTACGTGAAGATAGGCATCCTTGATGTCCACGGTGGTCATGAAGTCGCCCGGCCGAAGAGAACTGACAGCCGAGCGTAGCGTCTCCATACGAAAGTGCTTGAACCGGACAAACTTGTTGAGACCCTTCAAGTCCAGGATAGGCCTCAGACAGCCGTCCTTTTTGGGCACCGTGAATAGATTGGAGTAATACCTCTGACCCTGTTCCTGGCGAGGTAACAGACAAATGACTCCTGACACCAAAAGTCATTGAACGGCTAGGCGCAACCCCTGAGCTGCCAGAGGATTTTGAGATATCCGGGACCTGAGAAATCTTGGGGGCGGCCAGGCTGCAAACTCTATCTTGTAACTGGAGGACACCACCTCCTGAATCCACCGGTCTGAGACGCAAAGCCTCCAGACGTGAGCAAATAGCCGGAGCCGTCCTCCCACCCGGTCGGGTGAGGGCGCCTCCTCATGCCTGAGGGGCCTTGGGAGGGGGTTTAGGCTTGGATCCCCATGAGAGACCGGGACGACCACGGGATCTGCCATGGCCCCAAGAGTCTCTGCGGCTACCCGAGAAGTGGGAGCCACGACCTCCCCTTGAGGAACGAAAGGAGGACGACCCCCGAAAGGGCCGAGACTGCTTCCTACGCTGAGGGAGCCTACCATCCTTGGCCAGAACATCTAGGCGCTCACCAAAAAGACGGAGACCCGTGAAGGGAAGCCTGGTGAGGGACTTCTTAGCTGCAGTGTCAGCTGCCCACTGGCGCAACCAAACAGACCAACGCATAGCCACCAAGAGGGCCGAGGCCCTACTGCCCAGCCGGACGGCATCATCCATGGCGGCCAGCACAAAGGCTACAAAATCAGAGCAAAGCAAGAGATTCCTATAATCCTCCCTTCTCTAACCAGACATGGCGCCTTCAGCAAGACGCTTGAGCTTCCTCTTAATGGCAATGGTTGTAATGGCCGCGGCGCAGACCGGACACAAGCCTGCCTCTACAAAGGTGAAAGCATGACAAGCCAGCTGATCCATACGCCGGTTCGCGCTGTCACGCAGTGACAGGAGACGGCATGACCAAAGTTAGACAATCCCAGAACCAGAGCATCCACCTCAGGAGGGCACGACCAGCGCTTAACCAAATCAGACGAAAAGGGATACCTTCTGTCCAATCCCTTGGGCACCGTGGGTAACCTGTTAGGACGTTCCCACTCCTTGAGCACCATATTGGAGAAATGGCCCTGTTCTGGGAACTCCAAGCGTTGCTTACCAGGGTGAAAGAGCTCACCCTGCTTCCTCTTCGCCACCTTAGGGGGTGTGATGTGTAATGTCTCGAAAAAAGCCGACAGCAGACTGTCAGTGTCATCCGGGAGCCAGGTATTCTCATCAGAGGAGGACCCCAGGTCACTGTCATAACCTACCTGATGACCCCCAGAGGAGTCTGAATCACGGAAAAGCTCCCCCTCCTCTAGGAAGTCACGGCCGCCATACACATCAAGGGCCGCATCCTCGGCAAATAGGGACAGCGCAGCGTCAAGGTGCCGCTTCTTGCCAGAGGCCTTGCCCGCCACCGGTCGGGCCAACTGCCTTTCAATGCTGGCCACGCATAGTGCCAGATCACATAGGGACCCCCTGCTAGTATCCCCCTCACTGGGGGCTAAATGCAGGCGCGGGGGAGTAGGAGATGCCCGAAGGAGCACAGAACTGGAAAGAGGAGCGCTCATCCCAGCCTGGTCCGCAATACTACTTCGGGTGCACGGCACACAAACCGCGCCACCACCACCCAAAGGGGATGCCCCGCACATGACACATAGCCGAGGCTGCGCCGAAGGGCCCCCAAGCTCGCTATCCCCAGAAGACTCCATATGGTGATTATCAGACAGAGCACAGTCAGCCCACCAGGGATAAGGACTAAAACACACCCACCCGGGATGCCCCGCAGTGTCGGGGCGGCGGAGGGGGAGGGTATTGGACCGGGAGAAACCACACTGCTGATCCCGTCTGCAAGACATAAACATAGTAATCATGAGTATCCCACAGCACATGCCCCAAAACTGAACCCCCGTTGGATCAACTCACGGACCAGCCGAGTCGCACCGCAGCACACACAGTAGCCAGGACACCGCAGAAGTAGTCAGCGATGAAGGCAGAGGGACCAGACCATGGAGGAAAACCAGGCAGCATGAGAGCGTGGCCTCCCAAAATGGTGCAGACGATCCTCGAGGGGCGGGCCACGGGAATGACGCGAAAAGCTCCCGCAAAGGCGCGAGGCGCCCACACTAAAGATGACGCCGGCGTCCCTGTGCCCACAAGTGAATCCCACCATGGATGCGCTTGCGGCGAATAGGGAAGCCGCACAGATCGGCAGAAGCCTGTCCGCGTCTACCTAAACACACCGCATGCCCCCCCCCGCTCGCTGCGGCAGACCGCGGAAACAAAGCAGGGAGGAAGAGAGGGAGAGGGGGAATGGCGGGGGGGAAGAGAACGCATGGAGCGTTTGAACCGGCCAGACAAGATCAAAGGGGAGAGTGGGGGGGTCCCTCAGCACAACCCCCAATAAAGACTCACCCCAAAACAGGCACAACACAGTCAGCAGTGGTTCTCCCGTACCCTTAGGCTCACCATAGGCCTATGAACCGGCTACCCTTCAGTAATAGGGTCTGCGGTCTGGAGCAAAGCTCACCGACCCAGGCACTTCCCTACCTTCACCCGATCCGACATCCGAGGCTGGGAGGCAGGAGGGTCCGGAAGCGGGTGGGAATAGGCATGTAGGGCCGCAGGCTTGGTTGCCCCGCTCACCTGTGGACAACCGTAGAGAGCCATCTTCAGGTCTTCGCAGTCGTGACTGCAGAGAAACACTGGGGGTCTATGGGTGATTCCTGGTTTTATATGGGGCCGGGAAGAGGCACAAATCTTCTGCAGTCCACTGCGCCACCTTGTGGCGGAATACCCAGAAATAAGGATTAAATGAAACAGGCCGTGCTGTGCACTAGGAAAACTCCACTTCAGCTGGTGATGAAATTCTAAAAGTTTAAAAATCCTATGTCCAATGTGGTGAGGTAAAGCACTGCTCGGCGATGTGCTGTTGCAGCATGACTAAGGGTAAAAATACAATTCTGTGAGTACTCACCTGTTGAATTGATTTTGATGGTGTCCTGTTCAGGTCGCTCCATTCTTGACAAGTGGGTGCAAGTCTGCCACAAGGTGGAGCAGTGACTGCAAGATGAAAATCGTGGCTCCTCCCGGCCCATATAAAGGCAACTGTCTCCCCAAGAATCCCCAGTGGTTGAAAAGCAGTAAAAAGAGACATGCTGGGAGGCCAGAAACCATGTTACTTCACATAGCTTCAGCATGAACTCTCTTAAGAAAAAAAACAACAACAGTAATAACCATAACAGGCAAAAGAGGATAGCAGAACAAGGGTGGGATGGAGAGACCTGAACAGGACACCATCAAAATCAATTCTACAGGGAGTACCCACAGAATTTATTTTTTCTGGTGTCCTGTTCAGGTCGCTCCATTCTTGACAAGTGGGACATCCAAAAGCAGTGTCCAAGAAGGGTGGGATCCCCAATGAGCAACAGCACGTAGTGACACTATGGCCTGAAGCAACTTACGGCCAAAAACAGCATCAGCTGAGGCCCTAACATCAACCTTGTAAAACTTTGTGAAAGTATGAACTGAAGACCAAGTGGCGGCCTTACAAACCTGTTCAACAGAAGCCTGGTGCTGAAAGCCCCAAGAGGCTCCAATAGCCCTGGTAGTGTGAGCTGTGATCCGAAAAGGGGGCTCCTTCCCCTTGGCAGAATAGGCTTGCACCACCGCCTGTCTGATCCGCCTGTCTGATCCACCTGCTGAGAGTGGATTTGGCTGGAGGCAAGCCCTTCCTAGGCCCACCAGGAAGGACAAAAAGAGAATCCGACTTCCTGAAGGATCCTGTAGCAACCAAGTAGTATTTAAGGACTCTGACCACATCCAAGGCATGGAGGATCTTCTCCTTAGAATTAGAAGGCGCGGGACACAAGGAAGGCAAGACAATGTCCTCATTAAGATGAAACTGCCAACTGCACGACGTCTGCGAACCACACCCTCCTTGGCCAACAGGGGGCCACCAGGATGGCTGGTACCCTCTCCTGGGCTAGCTTGCGTAGCACCCTGCCCAGCAGAGGAAAGGGAGGGAACACAGAGGAGCCGAAACTCTGTCCAAAGCATTGCCAGCGCATCCGTCGTGAAAGCCAGAGGATCCTGTGACAGGGAGACAAATCTGGGAAGCTTGTGATTGTGGCGGGACCCAAACAGTTCCACATCCGGCTGACCCCAGCGGTGACACAGGGAGTGAAATACCTCATTGCTGAGGGACCATTCCCCCAGCCGAGATGTCCCCCTGCTCAGGGACCATGTCCCCCCGCCTCGAAGCAGGACACCATCAGGCCCACTAACTGCATCCCTTGCCGGATGGAGGGATGAGGACACAAGAGCAGAGGCCGTGCCTGCTTCTGAAGGCCCTCCACTTTCTGTTGAGGCAGGAACACCTTGACCTGATAGGTATCCAGACTCATGCCCAGAAAGGACCTCACCAAAGACGGAGACAGTGAAGACTTGGGATAGTTGATCACCCAGCCGAAGGACTCGAGAGTGGAGGTCACCACCAGAGTATCCTTCTCGGCCTGATAAAGAGACTGAGCTGCAATCAGAATGTCGTCCAGGTAAGGTAGGATGCGAATGCTCTGATTCCGCAGCAGACCCATCACGCCCGCCAGCACCTTGGTGAACACCTGAGGCGCTGAGGTGATACCGAAGGGTACAGCCACAAACTGGTAATGCTGATCCTCTAGAGCGAACCTCAGAAATTTCTGATGACCCGGTAAGATTGGCACATGAAGATAGGCATCCTTGATGTCCACGGAGGTCATGAAGTCGCCCGGGCGAAGGGTACTGAGAGCCGAGCGTATCGTCTCCATGCGAAAATGCTTGAACCTGACAAACTTGTTGAGACCCTCCAAGTCCAGGATGGGCCTCAAGAACCCGTCTTTTTTGGGGACTGTAAAAAGATTGGAGTAGAACCCCTGACCCCGTTCCTGGGAAGGCACCAAATGCCTCCTGACTCCAACAGACGTTGAACCGCAAGGCACAAACCCTGAGCTGACAGAGGGTTGTGAGGCATCCGGGATCTGAGGAATCTTGGGGGCGGCCAGGCTGCAAACTCTATCTTGTAACCGGAGGACACCACCTCCTGAATCCACCGGTCTGAGACGCGGAGCATCCAGACGTGAGCAAAGAGCCGAAGCCGTCCCCCCCACCCGGATGGGTGAAAGCACCTCCTCATGCCTGAGGGGGCTTGGAACCCCATGAGAGACCAGGACGACCATGGGATCTGCCACGGCCCTAAGAATCTCTGTGGCTACCCGAGAAGAGGGAGCCACGACCTTCTCAGGGAGCACGAAAGGAGTGGAGGGAAGTGGAGGGCCCCCGAAAAGGCCGAGGCTGCCTCCTACGCTGTGGCAGCCTACCATCCTTGGCTAGAACATCCAGACGCTCACCAAAGAGCCACAGCCCCACAAAGGGGAGCCCAGAGAAAGCCTTCTTAGCAGCAGCATCAGCAGCCCACTAACGCAACCAGAGTGGCGCATAGCCACCAAAAGGGCAGAGGCCCTACCACTCAGCCGTACCGCATCATCCATGGCAGTAAGGACAAAGGCAACAAAATCAGAGCAAAGCAAGAGGGACCAGCAGTAGCGCCATTGAGGAGACGCTTGAGCTATTTCTTAAGGGCAATAGCTGTAATGGCAGCAGCGCAGACCGGACGCAGTACAGCCCCCACAAATGTAAAGGCATGGCAGGCCAGCTGATCCATACGCCGGTTCTTGCTGTCCCGCAGTGTAGTAGTGTCAGGGGAAGGCATGACCGAGGTGTTGGACAGCCCTGGAACGGGTGCGTCCACCTCAGGGGGACACGACCATCGCTTGACCAGGTCAACAGGAAAGGGATACCTCTTATCCAACCCTTTGGGCACCGCAGGCAATCTACTAGGACGTTCCCACTCCTTAAGCACTATATTAGTGAAATGGCGCTGCTCAGGGAACTCCAGACGCTGTTTATCAGGACGAAAGAGCTCACCCTACTTCCTCTTAGCCACCTCAGGGGGAACAATGTGCAAGATTTCAAAAATGTGGGACAACAGTCTATCAGTGTCATCAGGGAACCATGAGCCCTCCCCAGACACAGACCCAGGGTCACTGTCGTAACCCTCCTGCTGGTCCCCAGAGGATTCAGAGTCCTGGAAAAGCTCCCCCTCCTCTAGGGAGTAACAGTCACCAAAAGCATCAATTCCCTCATACTCCTCAGCAAACCAGGGAGGGCGAGGGAGCCAGAGGCCTTACATGGAACAGGCCTGGCAAGCTGCCTTTCAATGCTGGCCACACGAAGTGCCAGATCAGATTGAGACCCCCCGCTAGTATCCCCCTCACTGGGGGCTAAATGCAGGTGCGGAGGGGTAGGCAATGCCGAAGGGGGCGCAGAGCTGGGCAGAGAAGCGGGCAGCCCAGCCTGGGCTGCA
This sequence comes from Gastrophryne carolinensis, assembly GCA_027917425.1. Classification (NCBI taxonomy): domain Eukaryota; kingdom Metazoa; phylum Chordata; class Amphibia; order Anura; family Microhylidae; genus Gastrophryne; species Gastrophryne carolinensis. The sequence goes on from CM051238.1 coordinate 404,024,022, forward strand.
ACGATACCCTGGGCGCACAGCACGCATACCGCGGCACTGTTACTCAAAGGGGATGCCCCGCACATGGCACACAACCATGATTGCCCCCCGAAGGACCCCCGAGCACGCTATCCCCAGAAGCCTCCATATGGTGATTAACAGAGGCGCAATAGGCCAGCACAGGGTAAGGGCTAATAAAAAGCAACCGGGATGCCCCCCCAAGGGATGCCCCCAGACCAGGAAGGGGGAGATGAGGGGGGGGGAGTAGAGCCACAACCACAACCACAGTCCCGCCTGAAAGACAAGTAAAAAGCACAAACATCCCGCAGCCCATGTCCCAAGGAAACAAAACCCCCAAAGGGGACTCACAGACCAAGTAGACCAAAGGATCACCAAGCCGCCAGACCACAGGAGGAAGTGACACTGTAAAATCACGGCCGCAGCCCAGGGAAGAAGAGGGGCCCCAGACGCGCAGCAGACTCAAGATGGCGCCGGCAGAGGAATCTCGAGGGGCGGGCCGCAGGGGGGCGACATGATACGAGTCATACTTTGGCCCCGCCCCCCACCCGAAGAGCGCGAAAACGGCGCTCATGTGACCGTGCCGGCGCCATTGCAATTCAACAAAAAACACCTTAAGATATAGCGCCGCCCGCCGCAGAGCACAAAGTGGCACACGCGCCAAAACAGCAATTCTACAGGTGAGTACTCACAGAATTGTCTTTTACTATGCATGGCACGGCCTGCTTCCAGAATTCCTTACGTATGGGTTATTCCGCCACAAGGTGGCGCAGTGTACTGCAGAAGAGTTGTGGCTCCTCCCGGTACCATATAAAACGGAATCACCATAGACTTATCCAGTGTTGACAAGCAGTTATTCAAGAAACCGGGAGATAAAATAAAAAAGGTAACAAACCCCAACTAACTTGGAACAATCACCATAAAGAAGCAACCAAGAATAACGATAATAAGGGTGGGGTGAAGCAGGCTGTGCCATGCATAGTAAAAGCAATTCTACAGGTGAGTACTCACAGAATTGTCTTTTTCCTATTGCATGGCATGCTTCCAGAATTCCTTACGTATGGGACGTCCAACAGCAGTGTCCGTAAGGTAGGGTGGGATCCCAAAAGAGTAACTATAGGCAGTTCAAACCACTACTGCCTGAAGTACCTTGCGGCCAAAAGCAGCATCAGCTGAGGCCTTAACAACAACCTTGTAAAACTTGGAAAAAGTATGAACAGAAGACTAAGTTGCGGCCTTCAAACTTGTTCAACAGAAGCTTGGTGCTGAAAAGCCCTTGAAGCACCAATAGCACGAGTGGGATGAGCAGTAACCCTAAAAGGAGGAACCTTCCCCCTAGCAGAATAGGCCTGCTCCACTTGCTGACATTGGATTTAGCAGGAGGCAAACCCTTCCTAGGTCCATCAGGAAGAACAAAGAGCGTCAGACTTCCTGAAAGACTCAGTAGCAACCAAATAAAACTTCAGAGCCCTGACAACATCCAAAGAGTGAAGGGTCCGCTCCTTGGAATTAACAGGGTTAAGGCACAAAGAAAGAAAAACAATGTCCTGATTGAGATGAAAAGCAGACACAACTTTAGGCAAGAAATCCGGCTTAAGCCGAAACACCACCTTATTCTGATGCCTTTCAAAATAAGGAGGTTTAATGGAAAGCGCCACCAGCTCAGAAACTCGCCTGACAGAAGTAATGGCCACTAAAAAGGCCACCTTATGAGTCAAAATGGGCAAAGCAGCCCCACGGATAGACTCAAAGGGAGGCAGAGCAGACACCACCAGATTCAGGTCCCAAACCGGTAACATAGGCTTACAGGCCGGACACACATAAGTAACTCCCTGGAAAAAAGTCTTAACCAACCAGTGATTGGCAAAGGATCTTTGGAAAAAATTGCCAGAGCTGACACCTGTCCCTTGAGGGTACTAAGTTGAAGGCCCGAATCCAAACTGTGTTGCAAAAACTCCAGAATCCTGGGGATAGAAAACACCCGGCAAGGAAGAGACTTGGACTCACACCAGGCAATGTAAGCATGCCATATCCTGTAGTAGATTAAGGACGAGGACTTCTTCCTAGCCCTAATCATGGTATCAACAACAGAAGCTGGCAAGCCCTTATCCATCAAGATGGAGGTTTCAGCAGCCAAGCCGTTAAAGCCAGCGTTTGTAAATTGGGATGGCACAGTTGTCCCTGAGTGAGCAGATCTGGATCTTTGGGCAGCGCATACTGATCTACTGCCAACTGCACGACATCTGCGAACCACACCCTCCTTGGCCAACAGGGGCCCACCAGAATGGCTGGTACCCCTTCCTGGGCTATCTTGCGTAGCACCCTGCCCAGCAGAGGGAAGGGAGGGAACACATAGGAGCCGAAACTCCGTTCAAGGCATTGCTAGCGCATCCGTGGCAAAGGCCAGAGGATGCTGTGACAGGGAGACAAACCTGGGAAGCTTGTGATTGTGGCGGGACGCAAACAGGTCCACATCCAGCTGACCCCAGCGGTGACACGGAGTGAAAAATCTTGTTGCTGAGGGACCATTCCCCCCAGCTGAGACGTCCCCCTGCTCAAGGAGTCTGCCTCCTGGTTCTCCACCCCCGGAATGTAAACCATCGCTTGCTCCGAGTCCCTCCCTGATGATTGATGTAGGCAACCGCCGTCTGGTTGTCCGAGCGGACCCGAACAGCCTGACACCGAAGGTGCGTGGTCAGCTGAGAAAAAACCAACCTGATCGCCCTCAATTCCAGGACATTGATGGAAGAATGGGCCTCCTGGGGGCCCCACCGACCCTGGAACTTCAGAGACTTCCAAAAGCCCCCCCCCAACTGGTCAGACTGGCATCTGTGGTGACAGTCTCCCAGCACAGAGGCAGAAAGGTCCTTGGGACATATTTATATATATATTTATACTATGTCCCAATTTGGAGGAAAAGAAAGGATTAGCCAGGCAAAATAGAACCAGGAGGCCACTGTATTGAGGGAATCCCAGGATCTGTGGGGAAGAAACAAACCAACAGTAAGACCCCCAGAAATGACAACATGCAATAATACCATTTTGTGAATACTCACCTGTAAAATGGGTATTGTAAGTATGTCACACACCCCACTTCAATCATTAATTATTACACTTTGGTAACTCCACCAGCAGGTGGCGACGTGCAGAGAAGTCATGAAAAACAAGCCCCTCCTGGTCTATACATACCTGGTACCTCTCACTCATTCCCCAGTATTCAAACAGCAGTAAAGACAAGGTACCAGGAAAAAACCCTCAAACTGTAAACGAAAACTTCACCCTATAAAGAATCCGGGATACCAAAAGGGCGGGTGAAGTGGGGTGTGTGACATACTTACAATACCCATTTTACAGGTGAGTATTCAGTTAGAGATCAATAGTAGGGAGGAACAACCCTTTTGCATACACAAAGTATGCTTTTAAGAAAAAAATGTAAATTAATTTGTATGGGTGCAGTGCCTTATGACCCTCTATCCTTGGTCAATAAACAAGCTTAAAGATATATTTAAGGAACGCACACCACAATGTTTCTTGCTTATGTAAACGATTGTATTTCAAAGTTCACAGAATAATATAAAGAAGCATTCATAATAAAGGTAGTTTTACATAGCTTAACATTAAAGAAATGTAAAGAATCAAGTGAGGACACTGAATAAAGAACAACATCTATATCAGCTGTCGAATACTGCCACTTGGTGGACACATCCAAATATGACAATCATATGCACATTGAAAAGACAGGGCAAACAGCCCAAAGCTTGTTTAAATGACACAATTGAGGGGGGATGAGTTTACAGTGGTCAACTAAAGACAGCCGTTAGTCTGAACAACAACACAAATTCTATGCAAGTGTATCAACAGTATTTATGACAGTGCTCATATATTTACAGTGCGCAGAAAACCTGAGGCAAATATACATCAATTGGTTAATATGCTGACATGACATTACCAGGTTGATCGCTCGCTAGAATGTTTCAGGGCAGCACAGCCCTTTCATCAGCTGAGCGATGCTGAGGCCCCGCAAACCGCGCGTTTATATGCGCATAATTTCCCCTTGGCCGGCCAATCAGCGCGTGACAGCACACAGCCAATCAGGCGTGTGCTGACGCCGCACCCATGTGACCTAGTCCCGGCCAACCGCACAACAGGTGGTTTTAGCTAACCACCAAAATGGCGGCGGCGGCGGCGCACGGGGCGACGTCACATGGAGCCTCACAACTTTATTTACAAACGGGATTAAACAAACAGACAGGAAGTCATAGAAGTTAATGTAGGCTAGAGGCTGTTTTGACCAGAAATTATTTCAGATACCGAGAGGACTTTTTTCTCCAGCTACAGGGGACTGCTATGGGGTCCAACGTGGCCCCAGCCTATGCCAACTTGTATATGGCAGATTTCGAGAATAGACATGTGTATACTGATAGTGACTTCCACGATCATGTTCTTACATGGTGGCGCTACATTGATGACATCTTCTTTATCTGGCAGGGAACTGAGCAGGAGCTTCTCATCTTTAAAGATAGGCTGGACCATAGAACCCCTACTATCTCGTTTACTCTTGAGCACAGTCAAGCCCAGGTACACTTCTTGGATGTTATGGTCATTAAATCCAACTCACATTTAGTCACAGACCTATATCAAAAACCGACCGATCGGAACACTTACCTCCGAGCGGAAAGTTTCCATCCAAAAAGACTTAAAGAAGGCCTTCCTTTTAGTCAATTTATTAGGATTAGACGTATTACACATGATGATACCACTTTCTTGAGATGGGCGGATGAGATGGCACATGACTTTCTTGAAAGAGGATATGATCCGACTGTTGTTCATGCGGCTAAAACAAAAGCATTTGCACGCACCAGGGAATCTCTTCTTGAGCATAGACCGAGGGCACCAGAACAACGACTACCTATTCCACTAGTCTATTCGACTAAATCACCTCAGATTGAACAGGTAATTCGTAAACATTGGCATATCCTAGGGGCAGACAGCAGGCTCCCAGAAATTTTTTCACAACCGCCCCTGATGATCTTGATATTCTGTGTATTGCCCTTTAAGTGGTTTTATATTGATATGCATCTCTCAAAATACATATAATGAAAATGCTTTATGTACTTCCGCAGGTTGTAAATACTTACCTGCGCTGTCAAAAATGAGAAGCCGTCTAAATTTCCCTGTGGGATGAAACCCCTTCAGCCTACATTAACTTCTATGACTTCCTGTCTGTTTGTTTAATCCCGTTTGTAAATAAAGTTGTGAGGCTCCATGTGACGTCGCCCCGTGCGCCGCCGCCGCCGCCATTTTGGTGGTTAGCTAAAACCACCTGTTGTGCGGTTGGCCGGGACTAGGTCACATGGGTGCGGCGTCAACACACGCCTGATTGGCTGTGTGCTGTCACGCGCTGATTGGCCGGCCAAGGGGAAATTATGCGCATATAAACGCGCGGTTTGCGGTGCCTCAGCATCGCTCAGCTGATGAAAGGGCTGTGCTGCCCTGAAACGTTCTAGCGAGCGATCACCCTGGTAATGTCATGTCAGCATATTAACCAATTGATGTATATTTGCCTCAGGTTTTCTGCGCACTGTAAATATTTGAGCACTGTTATAAATACTGTTGATACACTTGCATAGAATTTGTGTTGTTGTTCAGACTAACGGCTGTCTTTACTTGACCACTGTAAACTCATCCCCCCTCAATTGTGTCATTTAAACAAGCTTTGGGCTGTTTGCCCTGTCTTTTCAATGTGCATATGATTGTCATATTTGGATGTGTCCACCAGGTGGCAGTATTCGACAGCTGATATAGATGTTGTTCTTTATTCAGTGTCCTCACTTGATTCTTTACATTTCTTTAATGTTAAGCTATGTAAAACTACCTTTATTATGAATGCTTCTTTATATTATTCTGTGAACTTTGAAATACAATCGTTTACATAAGCAAGAAACATTGTGGTGTGCGTTCCTTAAATATATCTTTAAACAGGTGAGTATTCACAAAATGGTATTATTCTAAGTATGTCACACACCCCACTTCAATCAATTATTACACTTGGGACATCCCAACAGCAGTGTCCAGAAAAGGGCGGGTATCCAACAAGGCCATAATGCAAAACTCAAACCACTGCAGCCTGCAGAGCCTTGCGGCCAGACACAGCATCCGCTGAAGCCCGTACATCACCTAGTAAAAACTTAGAAAAAGTGTGAACAGAAGACAAGGTAGCAGCCTTACAAACTTGTTCAACATAGGCCTGGTGCTGAAAAACTTAAGGCACTCCAACAACACGAGTAGAATGAGCAGTGATACGAAAAAAGGGGAAACCTTCCCCTTGGTAGAATAGGCCCCAACAACAGCCTGACAAATCCATTTGCTAATGGAAGACTTAGCGGGAGCCAACCCCTTACTAGGCCCAACAGGGCACCAAGAAAAAGACAGTCTTACGAAAAAAAGAAGAAGTAAACAAACAGTACTTCACCCAGCGTACCACATCCAAACAGTGCAAACCCTCTCCTTGCCATTCCTAGGCTTAGGACACAAGGAAGGAAGAACAATGTCCTGGTTAAAATGAAAAACAGAGACCACCTTAGAAGGAAGTCCGGTTTGAAGCGGAAAACCACCTTGACCTGATGTCTCGAAGTTGGCAGCCTTGTTGGTTCAGGCTCTTCACTTTGAGAGACAAGCAGAAAAGTGATGGCCACCAACAAGGCAACCTTCTGAGTCAGAGTAGGAAGAACAATAACCTGCAAAGGCTCAAGGAGAAGCCGGAAGAGCAGAGAGAACCAAATTCAAATCCCAAACAGGGAGCAAAGGCTTCCTAGGGGGCCGCAGATGCGAAACCCCCTGGAAAAAAAGTCTTGACCAAAGGATGGAGTGCAAATGACCTTTTGGAAAAAAGACAAGGCAGAAACCTGCCCCTTCAAAGTACTCAGCTGAAGACAAGAGTCCAGCCCAGATTGAAGAAATTCCAAAATCCTAGAAACAGAAAAGACCTGACAGGGCAAAAATCTAGCCTCACACCAATCAATATAAGATCTCCAAGCCCTATAATAGAAGGTAGAAGAGAAGCTCTTCCTGGCACTAATAAGAGTCTGAATGACCGAATCCGAAAGACCTTCCTCTTTTAAGATGGAGGTTTCAGCAGCCAAGCCGTCAAAGCCAGCGTTGGTAAATTGGGGTAACATAGTTGACCCCGAGTGAGAAGATCCGGCCGAAGAGGCAGATCGAACTGATCCACTGCCAGACGAACGATGTCTGCGAACCACACCCGCCTTGGCCACCTTGGAGCCACCCCTTCCAGAACCAACTTTGGCAACACCCTGCCTAGCATGGGAATCGGAGGAAACAGAAAAAGAAACCCCAGGTCCCCCCAGCTCAGAGCCATGGCATCCGCCGCCAGAGCCAGAGGATCCTGAGAAAGCGACACGAATGTCGGAAGCTTGTGATTGTGACGAGAGGCCAACAGATCCACCTCCGGCGTCCCCCACCGGAGACAAAGCGACCGAAACACCTGGGGGTGGAGAGACCATTCCCCCCGGCGGGAAGAACACCGGCTCAGAAAGTCCGCCTCCGTGTTTTCCACTCCTGGAATGTACACTGCCGAGATGCAAGGGACATGAGACTCTGCCCAAACCAGGATCAGAGACACCTCCCTGAGGGCACCCAGACTGCGAGTCCCCTCCTTGGTGAGTGATGTAAGCAACCGCCGTTCGATTGTCCGAACGAACCTGAACCGGCAGGCCCTGTAAATGCTGCATCAAGTGAGACGGAACCAACCTGATGGCTCTCAACTTCAGAACATTGATGGGCAAGTGGGCTTCCTGAGGATCCCACCGCCCCCGGAACCAAAGATCCTTCCAGAAACCTCCCCATCCTGACAAACTGGCGTCCGTGGTGCCAGTTTCCCAAAGCGGGGTCAGAAATGACCTGCCCGTCAGAAGATTGTCCGAGACCATGTCCGAGACCATCCACCACAGAATATATGAAAATCTACAAATGGATTTGGAGGGTGCACCGCAGCACTGTTCAAGTAAAGGTGCCAGCCGTAAGGGAAATTGGAAACCTAAAGTATACAAAGGAGGGGATCCTAGACTGAACCCCAAAAACCCTTAAAGAGGCCGCACACTAATTATAAAAAATATATGTATAATTTTAATAGAAGTAATACGAATAAAAGGGAACACTTATCTACACATATACAAGCTTAAAAAACATAAAAGACACAGGCTAAGGGGATCCAATATACAGTGACTACAAAATGTACAATTAAGTTGGTGCTGCCATGTTTGTATAATGCAAAGAGCTGAATGTAAGGAATGTACCAAGGTCCGGCAGCGTATGTGTGTACTTGTGACAATAAAAGGAATATGGTAATAAATGTGCTAATATAATGTGAAAAAAACTAACATATGTGGAGAAAAACTAAAAACATATACTATATCTACATAAATATGTACAAACCGTGTAATATATACAAAATAGCAGCATTAGAATGTGCAAAATAGCAATGTGACAAATGTGCAAAAGGTCAAAACAGCAGTGGATGGTGCTGATAAGCAAAATGTGTGAGCCGGGAACCGGCTACACATAAAACAAAGCCGGGCGCAGCCGCCAGACAATCAATCATAAGTAACAAGTAGCAAGTAACAGCGGCAGCAACCATAGACAAATAACAAACACTGAATTACATCACCGTGTCACAGAGGATCCCCCGCCGCAGCCGCCACCGACGCGTTGCGTGTCGCTAAGACACTTCGCCAGGGTGTGTCGGCTGCCATCCTCACCCCTCCTTAAATACCCCGAGCGTAGAAGCGCTGGCCAATGCGGCGCCGTCTCGTCACCGCCCGCACGTGCGCCCCGGCCAATGGGAATGGCCGTAAGGGCAACACGTCAGACGCCACGCACCCGGCGCCTGCACTGGCCGCGAACCAGGAAGTGTCAACCGCGGGCGTGCGGCGGGACGGGCGCACTCCCCTGCAGTAGGAGGCGCCCGCCCGCCGCGCGCCCGGCCCCACGCACGGCACGTCCCGTCCCGTCCACCCAGCTACTGGGACATACCCGGAGCGGAACGTGGAAGGTGAGTATTCGGGGAGGGGGGGGGGGGGGAGAAACAGAACGAAGATAATTGCTACCTATTGTTAAGTGTCATAATACAAGTCAATCAAAACTATACAATATCACATCAATATATGTTGGATACAAGTAACCTGTGTGTGGAGCGATATAATGCTCATCACACCCATAATGCAGGCTATCAATTCACCCCCCTGTGTGGCTATCTGGATGACGTAAAGAAATAAAGAGTAAAAGGGTAATGAAAGATATACTGAGGAAAATAAGACGTGATAAATGAAAAAGAGTCAGTGACAAATAAATAAATATGGAGATGAAAACCCCCAATGTCATCCCCTATTCAATATATCATATTCAGCATAGTGACAGTTGGAATAATATTTATGAGCAGATCTATGCAGTCGTGGCTCATCAAGGGCACCCGTGGCCAGAGGCAGACCCCGACTGCATAGAATCTCGCCACAAATAACCTACATCCTGCCATATTGGCACGCGTATGTGTGAGACCCCATATGGGGCATCCCATGTCAGGAAGTGTCACCCCTCAGTATAGGGAGACCTGGGGGACAACACCAGAAGGTCTGGGGCCCAGATGCCGAAGGGGCTTAATAAAGGGAAAAGGTCACATAATCAAATGCCCATATAATGGGCTGAGCTCCCAAAAATGGGGCCTAGAGGCCACCCTAAGGGTCAAGGTGAGGGAAAAAGGAAACGAGTGAGCAGGAGACGACAGAAAAACAGATCACATGCCACCGTTGCAGGTATAGATGTACTAATATTGGTCAGGCAAGTTGTGGACAATAGCACCAATTGCATATTGTGCTCTAATTTATTATCCATTGTGGTAAGAATCCAACGATAACATCTATTAGGGTCATACAGGCCGGATGGTACATCCATGGGCATATTGACACATAGTCCATCTTATATAGCCCAGTTCGGCATAAATGCCACAAGGGTCATCCCAAAGTTGATTGGATAATACTGATGTCTTCACCTGTTAACGATGTACTTGATGCTTGGTGACTGATATAGGGCTATCAAGTATAGGTCCCTTTGACCAATCCATTAGTGAAGCACGGTCCTAGTACCCAGCTAAATGGCCACCAAAGCACTCAGGTTGAAGATGTCCTGTGTTTGGAATAATTCCAATATTGTCTAGGTAGGTTACCAAAAGGCCTGCCATAGTGTAAGATTGTCGTGGTCAACTCATTGTAATCATTCCTATTTCTTCTCGATGATATATCCATAAAGCCCGTCAGGAGATATAGTTGTCCTGGTCAGCTCATCGGGGGATTCATCGTGGCCTAAGTCCCGCCTCCTGCCCGAAATCAACGTTGTCCAAACCGGCTGTAGGGGACATATCTCTCAAGGATCAAGAGGTCATAATGTACTCATTGTCCCTTTTCTTCGTTTTGTAAGTTAGTAACTGATCCCTAGGTGTCTGTATGGCTCTCCTGGCTGCCCGATTGATGGCTGGCTTCGGGTAACCCCTTCTTTGGAAGCGACCTGTCAAGTCCTTTATTTCTTCTTGGAGACGGGCGTCGTCCGAGCAATTTCTCCTCAGTCGTAACATTTGTCCAACGGGGATGCCCTCCTTGAGCTTTTTTTGATGGAAGCTGATACGATGGGGCGTCCAGGGGGCTTCAAGATGTTCTTGTGTACTTTCGGCAACATATAAAACGTCGCAACTCGGGGATGCTCCACCATCTCAAAGAAAATTTGGATCGCCCGCGTGTTTGTCCACGATGGTGTAAATGTTGAGGGTTTTCTGAGCTTCCATCAAAAAAAGCTCAAGGAGGGCATCCCCGTTGGACAAATGTTACGACTGAGGAGAAATTGCTCGGACGACGCCCGTCTCCAAGAAGAAATAAAGGACTTGACAGGTCGCTTCCAAAGAAGGGGTTACCCGAAGCCAGCCATCGATCGGGCAGCCAGGAGAGCCATACAGACACCTAGGGATCAGTTACTAACTTACAAAACGAAGAAAAGGGACAATGAGTACATTATGACCTCTTGATCCTTGAGAGATATGTCCCCTACAGCCGGTTTGGACAACGTTGATTTCGGGCAGGAGGCAGGCCACGATGAATCCCCCGATGAGCTGACCAGGACAACTATATCTCCTGACGGGCTTTATGGATATATCATCGAGAAGAAATAGGAATGATTACAATGAGTTGACCACGACAATCTTACACTATGGCAGGCCTTTTGGTAACCTACCTAGACAATATTGGAATTATTCCAAACACAGGACATCTTCAACCTGAGTGCTTTGGTGGCCATTTAGCTGGGTACTAGGACCGTGCTTCACTAATGGATTGGTCAAAGGGACCTATACTTGATAGCCCTATATCAGTCACCAAGCATCAAGTACATCGTTAACAGGTGAAGACATCAGTATTATCCAATCAACTTTGGGATGACCCTTGTGGCATTTATGCCGAACTGGGCTATATAAGATGGACTATGTGTCAATATGCCCATGGATGTACCATCCGGCCTGTATGACCCTAATAGATGTTATCGTTGGATTCTTACCACAATGGATAATAAATTAGAGCACAATATGCAATTGGTGCTATTGTCCACAACTTGCCTGACCAATATTAGTACATCTATACCTGCAACGGTGGCATGTGATCTGTTTTTCTGTCGTCTCCTGCTCACTCGTTTCCTTTTTCCCTCACCTTGACCCTTAGGGTGGCCTCTAGGCCCCATTTTTGGGAGCTCAGCCCATTATATGGGCATTTGATTATGTGACCTTTTCCCTTTATTAAGCCCCTTCGGCATCTGGGCCCCAGACCTTCTGGTGTTGTCCCCCAGGTCTCCCTATACTGAGGGGTGACACTTCCTGACATGGGATGCCCCATATGGGGTCTCACACATACGCGTGCCAATATGGCAGGATGTAGGTTATTTGTGGCGAGATTCTATGCAGTCGGGGTCTGCCTCTGGCCACGGGTGCCCTTGATGAGCCACGACTGCATAGATCTGCTCATAAATATTATTCCAACTGTCACTATGCTGAATATGATATATTGAATAGGGGATGACATTGGGGGTTTTCATCTCCATATTTATTTATTTGTCACTGACTCTTTTTCATTTATCACGTCTTATTTTCCTCAGTATATCTTTCATTACCCTTTTACTCTTTATTTCTTTACGTCATCCAGATAGCCACACAGGGGGGTGAATTGATAGCCTGCATTATGGGTGTGATGAGCATTATATCGCTCCACACACAGGTTACTTGTATCCAACATATATTGATGTGATATTGTATAGTTTTGATTGACTTGTATTATGACACTTAACAATAGGTAGCAATTATCTTCGTTCTGTTTCTCCCCCCCCCCTCCCCGAATACTCACCTTCCACGTTCCGCTCCGGGTATGTCCCAGTAGCTGGGTGGACGGGACGGGACGTGCCGTGCGTGGGGCCGGGCGCGCGGGCGCCTCCTACTGCAGGGGAGTGCGCCCGTCCCGCCGCACGCCCGCGGTTGACACTTCCTGGTTCGCGGCCAGTGCAGGCGCCGGGTGCGTGGCGTCTGACGTGTTGCCCTAACGGCCATTCCCAATGGCCGGGGCGCACGTGCGGGCGGTGACGAGACGGCGCCGCATTGGCCAGCGCTTCTACGCTCGGGGTATTTAAGGAGGGGTGAGGATGGCAGCCGACACACCCTGGCGAAGTGTCTTAGCGACACGCAATGCGTCGGTGGCGGCGGGGGATCCTCTGTGACACGGTGATGTAATTCAGTGTTTGTTATTTGTCTATGGTTGCTGCCGCTGTTACTTGCTACTTGTTACTTATGATTGATTGTCTGGCGGCTGCGCCCGGCTTTGTTTTATGTGTAGCCGGTTCCCGGCTCACACATTTTGCTTATCAGCACCATCCACTGCTGTTTTGACCTTTTGCACATTTGTCACATTGCTATTTTGCACATTCTAATGCTGCTATTTTGTATATATTACACGGTTTGTACATATTTATGTAGATATAGTATATGTTTTTAGTTTTTCTCCACATATGTTAGTTTTTTTCACATTATATTAGCACATTTATTACCATATTCCTTTTATTGTCACAAGTACACACATACGCTGCCGGACCTTGGTACATTCCTTACATTCAGCTCTTTGCATTATACAAACATGGCAGCACCAACTTAATTGTACATTTTGTAGTCACTGTATATTGGATCCCCTTAGCCTGTGTCTTATGTTTTTTAAGCTTGTATATGTGTAGATAAGTGTTCCCTTTTATTCGTATTACTTCTATTAAAATTACATATATTTTTTATAATTAGTGTGCGGCCTCTTTGAGGGTTTTTGGGGTTCAGTCTAGGATCCCCTCCTTTGTATACTTTAGGCATCCACCACAGAAGAGACTGCCGAACCCGGGGGGACATCCGGAAGGACCGATCCAACGACCGCGGTCGCCGGTCCCAAGACGCCAACAGATGAAGCTGAAGCACCCGCGTGTGAAACTGCGCGAATGGAACTGCCTTGAAAGAAGCTACCATCAACCCCACCAATCTCATCCCTAGCCGGATGGACAGGCGAGGATTGGAAAGAAGACCATCCACCACAAGCTGAACCAATTCCTGAATCAAAAGAACCTTGGCCTGAGGTAGAAAACTGTGCTGGCAAGAGTCCAAGGACATCCCCAGAAAGGTCACCACCCTGGCCGGAACCAGAGAGGACTTGGGGTAGCGGATCACCGAGCCGAACCTCTCCAGCATAGACACCACCGTGCTGGTGTCCACTTCCGCTTTTACTGAATGACAGAGCCATGACGAGAAGATTGTCCAAATAAGGCACAATGCGAATTCCCTGAGCTCAGAGCCATCACACCCGCCAACACCTTGGTGAACACTCTCGGAGCAGAGGTGAGGCCGAATGGAAGAGCTACAAACTGAAAACTCCGATCCTCCACCACAAAGCGAAGCAACCTCTGGTGAGCCGGAAAAATCAGAATGTGAAGGTATGCATCCTTGATGTCTGTGGACGTCATAAAGTCCCCCTGCCGAAGAGAACTGATCGCAGACCGCAGATTTTCAATGCGAAACCTCCGGGGACGAATAAACCGGTTGAGCAAACTTCAAATCCAGGATGGGGCGGAACGACCCATCCTTTATGGGTACAGTGAAGAGATTGGAATAATACCCGCGCCCCACCTCCGAAGGAGGGACCGGACAGATGACTGCCAATTCCAAAAGATTCCTTACCACCGCCAGGAGCCCCTGCGCGACCAAAGGATCTGAAGGGACACGATACCTGAAGAAACCTTGGAGGAGAGCGGAACTCAAACTCCAGCTTGAAACCGGCCGACACCACCTCCCGGATCCATCTGTCCGAGACCTCCTGGTCCCAAACCCGGGAGAAGAGTCGTAGCCGTCCCCCCACCTGTAAGGGTGAGGGCGCCCCCTCATTGCTGAGCGGGCTTGGCAGCTGGCCACGGCCTTTTACCCCTGTTCCAGCTGGCACCCCTGGAAGCCGAGAAGCCCGCATCCCCTGCCGGCTCTGGCTCCCCGAAAGGAACGACGAAAATTCTTGCACTGAGGACACTTACCTCCCTTGGCAACAGAATCAAGCTCCTCTCCTGAAAAGTCTCAAACCCAGAAAGGGAAGAGCCGTGAGCGATCTCTTGGAAGTAAAATCAGCAATCCACTGCCTCACACAGAGCCGTAGCCCTGCCACACATTAACATGGCATCATCCTGAGCGGCAAGAATAAATGAAACGAAGGATTCACAACGCTTAAGGGCAAGAAACTCAACACAAGTAGGATCAAGATCCACACATAAATCCGACAATAGACCTAACCGCCAATGATAAAAGTGCCGAAGCACAAACAGGCCTCAATACCGAACCCGCACAGACAAGACCATGGCGGGCCAGCTGATCAATCCGGCAATCCACGCCGTCCTTAAGAGAAGTTGTGTCAGGAGAATGTACAACCGCCGTATTAGATAGTCCCAAGTCCCAAAACCGGGGCATCAACCTCGGGGGGGACAGACCAACACTTCACCATGTCCGCCGGAAAGGGATACATCCTATCCCAGCTAGGAGACACCCCAACGAGACGCGTAGGCTGCTCCCATTGCTTAAGGATAACATCCTCGAAATGCTGTTGACTGGGAAACTCCAAGTGCGGCTTGGACACTCCAAAAAGCTGACAAGGGACATGAGACTCTGCCCAAACCAGGATCAGAGACACCTCCCTGAGAGCACCCAGACTGCGAGTCCCCTCCTTGGTGAGTGATGTAAGCAACCGCCGTCCGATTGTCCAAACGAACGCAATCCAAGCATAATAATAAATCAATCTGCAGGGCTACCTTAAACAGCCGACCTCAAGCCCTGCTTAGCCCCGCAGCTATATGGAGGCCCCGACCAGACCAGCACCAAGGAGCGAAGGGGAGACGAGGGGCGGGCCCACAGAAACGCGGGAGCGCAGCGGCCCTGCCCCCTTCCCAACTGGCCAATAACGGCGCGGGCCGCGCAAGACGCGGCCCCGTCTATCCCCATCACCGAGCCTCCCCCCCGCTGACAAGGGAACGCTGTGAGCGCCGAGGAGGTCCTTGGCGCTCACATCCAGGCGCAGCGCGCCGCCCGGCTCCGTCCCCATCCCCGATCACCTCAAAGGACGGGCGCCCAGCATGGCGCCCGCCCCAAGTGGAACACCAAGGCGGTGGGCCGGCAAAGCCCTCGCCCGACTGCCTGGACAATATGCCAGCTAGGCCTAAAAAAAAAAAAAAAAAAAAAAAAAAAAAAAAAAAGCGAGAGGATCCACAAGTAAAAACGGATGCCAAACACAGCACAGACACCCGTCCACACAAACACAGGATCCACAAGTAAAAACGGATGCCAAACGGCCCAACACAGCACAGACACCCGTCCACACACACACAAACAGGCCAAGCGCCACAACCAGTCACATCCAAACACATAAAACTAACAACTGTTAGGACTGGCATGAACAGGGTCTTGAACCAGTGATCTACTGTTGGTCATCACTCAGAGTTCACTCTTCTAGCCACTGTACTATTTGTTGTGGTCCTAAGGGCAAATGAGGGCTGGGGCATCCCACGTCTGGATCACCGCTATGCCCCATATGGGTCGAGCGGAGGAGCTAATCTCCTGGGCACCATGAGTGCCATCTACCCTTGCCCGGCCTACAGCCTAAGCTGGGAGGCTACCAAACAATCAGGGGATTAAAAACAAAAGAACCGGGCAGAAATAGACCATGGGGGGGGGCGCCGGGGTGTTACCCCGGCTACCTGCAAGCAGGAGACTTCTCTCTTCTGTCTTGTCGCCATCTTGCAGAGAAGAAAAACTGGGGAATGAGTGAGAGGTACCAGGTATGTATAGACCAGGAGGGGCTTGTTTTTCATGACTTCTCTGCACGTCGCCACCTGCTGGTGGAGTTACCCAAGTGTAATTATTAATGATTGAAGTGGGGTGTGTGACATACTTAGAATATAACATACACAGCACCAGAGTGCTTTGAAGAGGCAAAGAAAACTGGCCTCCGATTTTCCTCTTTTTTTCCCCAAAATAAAAGTACCATTAAATATTTAACCTCTTTTAAAATAAAACAGTCAGACACCATAAAAAATAGACGGCCTCACGCCTAGCGAGGCCGCTTACCTGCCCAAGTAAGGCTTACAAAAGGCCAGCACCCGACCATAGAAGTGAGGGACAGCAGCAAATGACAGCGAAGGCGGCAGCGGTGGGAGCCGAAGCGGCAGAGCTCGCACAAGCGGAAGAAGCGGCGGAGCGGGCAGCAGTAGCAGCAGACATATGCGGGCAAAAGCCCCGCACGCAGCCTCCTGATGAACAGGAAGGAAGTGCGGCTGGGGCCGGTAAATGACGCGCTGCCGGACCACGCCCCCACCCCCGACATCATCTGGGCCCCGCCAAATATGAACAGTGCGGTGTCAAAACAATCAGAGGGCTAACAAGCCCTCAGTAAAAAGCAGAAGGGAGAACCGGAGATACTAGGCAGCCTGTGCTGCCCCCAAATAAAAACACGCGGCCCCCGATGAAAAACAAAGGAGACAAGGGGAGGGGGAGCTGGATAAAGTGAGAAGGGCGCAGGCAGCCACAAGCAAGCCTGACAGTACAGCCTGCCCTGGTCACCCCTAAAGCTGACCCAAAGCTCTGGCCCTACAGGCCAGCAGCAGCCCGCATAACAGAGACTGCCATATAAGGAGGAATCTAAGTCAGGCCATACTTACACTCACTTGCAGTGCAGCCTGACAATGTTGAAATAAGCAAACACATGAACATACAGTAAACCAAACACAATACACATCCGTCTACCCCCCCCCCACACCATAGTGCAGGGAGAAGGGACCGAAACGGGAGAGTAAGGGGCCCCTCGGGACAGGGGCATCCCACCTCTGGATCACCATGCCGGATAGCCGCATTGCCCCCAAAACAGGGGGTCGAGCAGAGGAGATAAGCTCCTAGGCATCTATAGTGCCGTCTACCAATTTGCCCAGTGAGCAGCCTAGGCTGGGAGGCTTAACCATAAAGGCAATCAAAACCGGGCAGAAATAGACCAAAGGGGGTGCCGGGGTAAGACCCCGGCTACCTGCAAGCAGGAGACTTCAACTTTGTCTTGTCATGCAGAGAGAAAAACACTGGTGATAAAATGGGCGGTACCAGGTATATATAGGCCGGAAGGGGGCTCGTTACAAGACTTCCTCTGCAACAGCGTCACCTGGCGGTGGCGGTGAGTAACCCAATCATGAAGAATTAAAGGTGAAGCGGGGTGTGGCACACCAAGAATATAGCCATGCAGGGCCGCAGGCTTGATTGCCCCGCTCACCTGCGCAATATAAAGAGCCATCTTCTATCTTTGCAGAATGACTGCAGAGAGAACACTGGATAAGTCTATGGTGATTCTGTTTTTATATGGTACCAGGAGGAGCCACAACTCTTCTGCAGTACACTGCGCCACCTTGTGGCGGAATAACCCATACCTAATGATTTCTGGAAGCAGGCCGTGCAATAGGAAAATAGGTGAAGTGAATGATCCACATCCCTCTGTTTTTGCCCCCTCACATTGGACACAGGATTTTGATGTTAGGTTTCATAATGTCACTGGCAGTAAGTTATGAATCTTCAGTAGGCCTCATGTGTTCCACACCCATCTGTTGGTTTCATCGATCCAACTTGTTAGAGTTTAAATTGGCTAGTTTGGGGTCCCCATGATGTGTTCCAGTATGCAGCAATGCAAACTAGTCAATGCAGCACACACCAGAAACCATTTTACACAAGAGTTTTATTTATACAACATATAAAAACGACACACATTCCACAAGTACAAAGTGGATAAAATTTGACGGGTTAAAATACATTGAGCCTTTAAAAACATTTTATCAAAAGATGTAAGAGCTGATGTGGAAACGGACTGAACAAAGTCTATGTCTGCAGTTCATACGATACGGATGAGCCTGAAGTGCAGTAGAGGTAGCGTGCCGAGCAGTTACTCCATCTTCTCCTGCTTTACAATTCCTGCTGAAGGAAAATGTGCAGCTGGTTAGTGTTCAGCTTAACCCAAGTTATAACAGGTTTTAATGGAAGCACCAAGTGGACTAATCCAGATATTTGACAACATGTTTGTGTTCAGCAGTTCTATTCCAACTGCAGTGCAGGTGACCACCAGCAGGAGCAGGTTTGGTCAATAGGCCAAGGGGCTCTTTTACTCTAGTTATTAGGCATTCTATTGTACTTGTATTGTGCTTGAACAAGTGTCAGGGAACAGTGGGTCATGTAATCAAGCCAATGATCAGGGACCTCTGATCATGCAGCCTGCTTTCCCAAAGCACCATCTGTTCACCCACCTAGTGGGACTATATGGCCCAGCAAGGCCACAGACAGATTCTTGGCTAAGGCAAAAAGATAGCTCAAGTTAGGTTTTAAAGCAATTACGCATACTAGGCAGTGGTAGAACATTTGTATTCATACATATTCCATAATGGCCAAATGTTTGAGATGTGGGTTACAGGTTACAGTGAGTTACACAGTCAGTTACCCTTACAAAGCAAATGTGGAACCTCACCACTACACTACAAGGGGATATGTCAAGAGCTTAGATTGTGCTGGAGGTGCCCGAACACAGCAGCTCAACCTCCCTCCAGAACAAAAGCCTGGCTCAAGGTCATCCATTTTATGCCTTGGGACCCTTTCACCCCCTCCCTTTTGTGGGGCAGACTGTTCCCTCCTTCTGTTGAGGAACCCGCTTTAGAAGCTAAAACCCTTTAGGGTTAAACCTTTAGACAAGGAAAGTCATGGCACCAAACGACCGATGAGCCCAAAGACAGAGTCCCTAAATGGGTCAGAACCAGAGATCTCCATTCTTCCGGTTTTGTGGGCCCATTCTGTATCTGGCTTGGTGCTGGGACACAGTGGCCCAACTACGGTCCGATTTGTGTTGGTGCCAGAAGTCTGAGGCACCGTGTATGATGCCAGGGAGCCATCTCGGGGGGGGTCACATTGGCTTCACTCATCGGGGCCTTCCCGGCCAGAGGTGCGAGAATCAGCAGGCGGTCTGATCTGAGCCAGGAATCAACTCACATACGCAAATTCTTTCATGGGGAGATTATGCCCTGTGCATGTTTATGCTAGAACGCCTCAATGCTACAAGGGGAAATAAGGGAGGGGGGAATTTTTTCCTTCACACCAAGGAACACTTAGTTTGGACTTGTATCCACGGGATTTTACAAATTTAAACATAGCAGGTATCGAGTTAATAAAACGCTCCAAACCTGGCTTGCTCGGCCTCTCCGGTTTAACAATTTACAATCAAAACTTACCTGTCCAGTTGCATCATGCTCTGGCATCCCTTGGTCCCGCCCCAACCCTCAGATCTTGTGCATGCACATGGGCACTGTATAGGCTGCAATGACTCAGCGCAAATCCCGCAAGATCTGGAGAGTGGCGCGGGACAGCAAAGGAAAAGTACAGCTAAGGCTTTGTAGCCTTCACTTTGAAATGACTAAGGGGGGTGAAAAAGGGCCAGGAATGTTGCCATTTTAGATAAGGCAGGCAGACATCCCATTGTCCGTGAGGGAGGGATGTCTCCCTAAATTAGAACTACAGAACCTAGAAAACATGCCTAAAATTGGCACCTTCTATTGTCTGAGCAGCAGAAACAGCCATCAAGGAACAGGTACAAACCATAACTAGCAACTAATAGCCTTCCAGTGTATAGATTTGTCAACTGCCAGTTTAACCCCTCCACACTCTAGCAAATTAGCCACCCAGTAGTACACCTTTAGTGTGAACTGAGCAGAAAAATAGAAGTGTCCACATTTCTCTGGTACTCCTAGACCACAAAGTAATCTTCAGTTACACTGGTGTGGGCTTGCTCAGTTGGTACAGTACATAACCAAGCCACAAATTAAATGTGCCTTTAATAGCCACTAAAAAAGTTACAAACCTGTTTCAGATTCATCTTTAACTTTAGACAGAACGCAAGCCTTGATCTCCAAGCCGATTGCTCTGGATAGTGGTGGAGGTACAGCGTTACCAACCTGGAAAAGTGAAAAAAGTTATGAGAGAATTAGAGCATGTGATGCAAGCAAAAAAAAAAAAAT
The DNA here is from genome assembly GCA_027917425.1 of Gastrophryne carolinensis. Lineage (NCBI taxonomy): Eukaryota > Metazoa > Chordata > Amphibia > Anura > Microhylidae > Gastrophryne > Gastrophryne carolinensis. Next base: position 404,044,701 of record CM051238.1, read on the forward strand.
AATAAAAATACTGCCCACAAGACATCTACCTGTCTGTGTTTGTCCAGGACATTTCCAAAGAACCTGTATGTGTCTGGGAAACCTTGAGACCTGGCACACTCCCGCACACTGACCACACGGTGCTGCTCTGGGTGAAGAACACGGCCCTGAAAGGATGAGAAGGAAAATCCACAATTACACATTTAATGTATTAAAGTGGACCAAAACCAAGAATTTTGACTATCCTGGGTTTTGGTTCTTGCCCTGGGGCACCCCAATCAGGATGCCCTGCTGTGTGAAACCCCCCAGGTCGCCTGACTGCACTCTGCCTTCCCCGGTCCGACGCATGCGCAGCCCTCTCACCCAATCAGCACTCAGATTCGCTCCCGGCCCTGTATAATAGCTCAAAGGTGAGCAGATCTGAGCACACCGACAGCCGCTTCCTTTGGCAGGCACTCCGTTAGCAGGGCATGTGCCCACATTTTTGAATGCTACTCCAAGGCATAGCAGGGATGGAGCCGCAGCTTGCGCCGTTGGACCGGGAAAGGTGGTGTGTTTATGGGCAACCTGGGGGCTTCAGTGGGGCACCCAGATTCTGGATGCCCCGGGGAGGGAATTAAGCAGCCCTGAAATCTCAGGAACTACCAAAAACTGAATTGCTCCGAGACTGAAGCAGTTTCTGGCTAGGCGTTTCCAGTGGTGCAGTTTTTGGGCATCTTGCAGAAGTCAGCATTCCAGTTACACCTCTGCCACTTCACAGGGGATAAGAGAACCATGTTACAGCCACCATTTGGCTTCTAGGGCATAAGCCATCTATTAAGCCAGGATCGTGCTCTGGAACAGTAAACATTAGAGGGGCATTGCATGGCTGGCATTGAACCCTTCCAGGATTACACATCCTGAGCCACTTCAGATTACTTGCCATCATACCAAGTATACTATGTGCAATGAAGCAGATATGCACTGCCTATGATAATGGGGGTGCAGGCACTGGGATAGATAAGGCAATGACTATTCTAAACTAATGGGGCTCTAGAGCTGTCCCATAATGATCCCAGATAGCTGTACACAATTTTATTGGCTCAAGATAGATCTTGCATTAGGTAAATACATACATTACAAACCTTCATAAACAAATAGATAAAAACCTAATGACCTGGGTGGGGAGGGAGGAATCTAGGGTGCCAACACAATATCACAATCTAATGAAAAAGTATCTAATGGTACACTGAATGCAAAGTAAATGGCAAAACGCAAGAAATATTGGTGCCCAATCCAATTGAGTATAAGGTGCAATGTGCTGGATCGAGCACAAGAGGCATAAAGGTATATGAGATTAGGTGCAAAATGCAGAACACAGCAGAAGGCCAACTATATTGTAATAGATTTAAGTGCAGTGACGACATTAAACATGTGCCAAAGAACAGAAGCCCAGGGGGGCCCTGACTGAATGAAAGTGCCAAGTGCAAAAAACCTTAACGGCTAACACAGGGCAACCACACCAATATTGATACATCACCAGAATATCAAGAGCCCCATCCACTCCACACCGGTCACCGATCATACCAAGTATAGACAACTTGGTGACCTACCTTTTGTCTCCACCCTTAATCCTATCACCCGCAAGGGCCTGTCTCCTAGTATATTTCAGTAGTACTATTTGTGATTGTCATGTATTGTTGGTTTTACATGTTTGTAATTTCACGTTGTACAGTGCCATGTTAGATTATATAAAATCAGCTGGTTTCAGTTTTTAAGCTCAGTCTGACTTGTGTTCAAGCATCTAGTCAGGGTGGGGATTTGAGGTACAACTGTGTGCAAATGCATATTTAAAGCCAAAGAATTCTAAGACCATGTCCAAAGCTGGAATGAGATTCTCCTGGCTGGTCAAATCAAAACCATTGAACTTGTAAGAATCTAGTAATGGGAAATGGTTTCCTGAAAATTTAACTTTTAAAGTGCAGTTGCCTTCTAACCCCATTAGACATTTGTCACTCACCTGTTTACCCATGGGCTCAGGGTTTGTAACTGTGGTGCTGAAAAAGCCATCCCACTCCAGCCTGCCATACAGACCAGCCCAGTGATTGTGCCTGTTCCCTGTGTGGGGCAGACACCAGGGAATGAGGGTGTTGAACTGCCGGTCTGCAGAATCACATTGTTTACCTGGGGAAACAAATCTGGATTATTAAACTTTCCTTATTAAAATTGGAGATTTTTCAGGGGAAAGACTACAATACCTTCAGAACATGAACAGACTCCCCTGAGTGCACCAGTACTACTACGGCCATTCTTCTTGTCATGATGAGTATAACGCAGCTTCCGTGTTGATGTGCCATCGGTTAAGCGGACTTCAATGTTTGGCAAATCTCGCCAGTCTGAGCCAGGGGCAAGAGGTATGTGCCTCATTCTGGCTGCCACTAAGGCACTCATATCCTGCAAGAGCAAACCATACATTTATTGGCTTCTGCCACTTGGTGAGATTTAGAGGCAATTTAATTAGATCTACAGATACCCCTACCTTGCATATGTGATCCCTGAGAACAGGCTGATACTGGGTGCCACGGATCTGCCTTTGGAACCAGGACTGGGGCTCGCCATTATAGGAGATCTCCAGGGCAGAGGCACCATTACGGATCTCAGGAAGATCTGACATGGAATCTCGCACTGTGATGGTTCTGAAGAGGCTGGAGTTTGTCCTGTAAAAAGATTCACGTTTGGAAAAAAAAAAAATTACATGAGAACTATACAGCAAAGTACACAGAAGAAACACAGTAACCTAAAGCGATCACATGTGGATGAGTGATTAAACAGTTATCCCCTTTCCACATCTATATTCCATTTTACTGTAAAAACTCAACTAGCTCCCGACTAGATGACTGGGGTCAAGGCTGTCTGAGTAGTTCACCTAATTGTAACTGGCCCTGGTCTATAATTAAGTCTGGTTCCTGGACCACCATATAGATACTTTATCAATGAATGATTACAGTGGAAATTACAGAATGACTATCTTAAAAAAAAGGCAGCAAAATTAACCAGCAAGGTTACCCATTACCGAGACATCCAACAGAACAAAGCAGCATATACACATTTGCACCTGACTATTCACATTGCAATTTAACTGGCTTCATGGCAATGTGTGCAGTTTACGCCATAATTTGCCCTTTGTGGTACTGACCTGGTGATGTTGCTCACATATTTCTTCTCATCCACCACAACATTCAGCTGACAGGCACGAGGAGCAAACACATGCAGTGGCTCAGGGAACATTGGGAGCTTCTCGCCAGGGGCAGCAGCGAGTACAATAGCCCTTCGTCGGGTCTGGGGTACACCATATTGGCCAGCCTAGAAGATAGACGCTCAGTTAAAAACAGTCTAGTTTACAATACTTCATTAGACACTGAGGTTTTAATATACAATTCCCACCGCGTACAAGTGTACAACAATGTAAAAAAAAGTTTGAAGACTACACTATTGGAGGAGCAAGCACGCTCAGAGCCCAACAGGTCCATTCAGTCCTGTACATGCCCACTTCCTTCTACTGAGCTTGGGCTGCTCTTGTAGGAACACTACAGAAACAAAGGTCTGTAGATGATGGGAAAGTTGAGTTTCCACACTGCCCCCTACTGGTCATTTCAGTCAGATGCAGGTAATGCACATTCCCAGCCAGGGGGTGCGCTATTGTAACTCACAAGGTTGATTGGTACCATGAAATGCCTGGCAGATTATACTATGGGGCAGACTGCTTTAAACTTGTCCAGGCTGCTAGACATTTCATGGCATCATCTAAACCAGGTCAGTGAGCCACAATAACCCCCCAGCTTGGCATGCCATTTGCTTGCCTATGATTAAGTCAAACACAGGTGGGGCAAACTGAATGTTCTCACCCACCAACAGTATTTCCTTCACCTACATACAACGGGCAGCCCCAGTGCTGCAGAGAAGTGCATACCTTGCTTCCCCCTGGCAATAGGCAAGTGGTCACATGGAAAAGAAAAGCACTCCTCTGCATTACAGAACAGTCAGCATACAGTCCCTTCTCATGGTTCATTTTTACCACCAAGTTTCCAAAAGCCTTTAAAACTAAACAAAACCTAGATGGGCCTGCCCTGGAATCTAAGATTCAGGACTGGCCTTACCCCTGGAGCAGGCGAGCACAGGATTCCCTACTGTATGGTTAATGCTACACTCACTACCTAGAGCTGCGTGTCAGGGGCAGGATTTAGATGGCTTGAGGAATTTTGCTTTGATTGTCCTGCCCAGACCTGTAACTGGTATCCCAAGTTGCCCCATTACAGCAGGAGTCAATTTGCTTTGGTAAAGGGTGACCTGAAGCAGCGTAGAAGCTATTCACACAATTGGGAGAAAGTCTATCCAGTTACAGATTGTACATTAGGCTTAAGATATTTTACCATACAAGTACAATCACTAGCCAGTATAGTTCTCAGAGCGGCAACAGACCTGAAGAACTCCAAAAGTACACTGGTAACCCATCCGTACAAGACAGCGCAGGGTCAGCTTGAGCACCATGGAGCTTTTGAATGACACAAAGTTCCTGACGTTTTCCAGTAGGAAGTATTTAGGCCGGTAATAGTCACAGTAGCTGGAAGAGAAACATCTAGATGAGCCTCGGTCAAGAAAGCTAGACAATTTACCTTCAGACCTTCTGCAAGACACTTACCTGAGATAGGAAACTACCAGGGAGTTCTTGAACTTGGAATAGGTTCTAGAATTGAACCTGTTCATACCGCTGAAGCCTTGACAGGGTGGGCCACCACACAGCATTTCCACGTCTCCTTTCTGTGGCAATCTTTGGCCCAGAGAGTTAGTCTTCTCCCCTGCCATTACCAGCTTCAGCAGCACATTGCAGTCTTCTGTGAACACCGTGGTGCCAGGATTGTTAAGCCTAAAAGCTTGGGCGGCTGGTTCCCACATCTCAATCGCCCAGTTAGTCTCAGATATACCTACAGACAGTATGAAATAAATTTAAGACCATCCCTGGTAAAAAAAACGAACGAAGTGTGTTTTTCCCTGCAATGCACTTGCCTGCTTGATGGAAACCCTCTGACAGCCCCCCACATCCTGAGAACACATCCAGCGTACGAAGTTTTGGGAGCTGGTCGGCAGGTTTTCGCTCATCTTCAGATTGTGCGGTAGACATTTTGCCTTTTCCTGAGAAGGGGGGGGGGGGGCCCGGTTTGTTAATCAGAGAGTCTAACTACACACAAGTATAGCAAACACAAGTATAACCAACCAGAAGGGTAAATACCTTTGCCCTTGCCTTTTCCTTTGCCCTTGTTCATAGAACTACGAGCATGATTAGGTGGATCCTCAAAGCTTTTACTCTTTGTATTGTAGGCCTAAAAGAGAAGTTTTTTTTAAGCCATCACCAATGACAAACTGGCGTTTCAGTCAAAGCAGCTTTGTTGGCTACACTTTGTTCCCTCCTAATCCACCTTAATCCATTGTATTTAGTCGGCTCACTGCCATCCACTCCGTGTTGTATCCCTGCTAGAAACCTCCCTTATTGATTAGATGCCGGGGTGCATCATTAGACCTTGGGAAAGCATGAACTTGTTTCCAGTGCACAGAAGCCAGCCTGAGAGGCGGCACTGGTAGGACAACATTGAACCAAGGCAATGGTAGGGCAGATTCAGAGTCCAAATCAAATTTAGTGTAGGTTAAGACAAGACCTTTAAACATTTGGGGCCAACTGATCAGCAAACCCTATAAAGCAGACCTCTACTCCTTGGCCATTATAGGGGTAGGGTAACCATTTACAGGGACCCCAAACCCCCTTCAGAGAGCTATGACATTTTCAGAAGGAAGCATCTAGTGTCAGAACATTTTAGGCACTTGACAGGAAGCCCATTTGGGAAGCTCTGCTGTGTGAACCTAGCCCCCCACACTGCTTCTCACTTAACTATTCCTGATACAGTCTACGCACAGGCTCTTGTCCAATGAGAGCAGTCGGCAGCGACATTAGGAAAACAGTTCTCTCCTGTCCCAGACTATATGAATGGCTGGGACGGGAGCTCGCACACCGCAGGGCGATCGGGTCAGAGTGCCTCCCATTAATGAGAACCATTTGCAGAATGGCAGTCACAGCAGATGGCTCTCATTGGAGGAGAGCCCGTGCATGCGCCATTGGAGCAGGAAAAGGTGAGCGTTTTTACATGGCCGACAGGTTTTTATTTTTTAAAGTGTCAGTCAAGTCTAACTTATTGTTCATGGGAGCAGCCATGACGGAATTACTGCATAATGCTGCACCATGGTCTATTGAAATGTATGAGACAAATCACGCCTCCCTTCTCAATGTACGACAATGGTGTGGCATTATGCAGTAATTCCAGCATGGCTGCTTCCATCAATAAGGTAGACAAAACTAGTCCTGCTAGTGCCATTTAAGTGCTGACATTACAGCTACGTCTAGCCTGTACATGGCAGGATAAAGGAATGTTTTGGCACGGAGATGCACCAGGAGAGCCATTAACCACAAAGTAATCAAGGTTTAGTGCAAAAAGTTAGAGGACCAAAACCCTCCCCGAGTCTGAGACTTCAGGGCAGGTATACCCACTCCCCTGGGGCACCCCGGTCATGGCATCCTGCTGTATAAAACCCCCAGGTTGCCCAAAAATCCACCTTCGTTCCCAGTCGAACGGCGCATGTGTGACCAGATCACTGCACCAGGCATTTGTGAGTTGTAGCAGTGGGGATGCAGCCACCAGCACACTTGCATTAGACAAGCTCCTGGACGAAGGGGCTTGAGCGGCTCTGAATGCGCCGATTGGATGAGATGGCAGTGCATGCGCTGTAGGATGGATGGGTAAAGGGCGAGATTGGGTGACCTGGGGGTTTCACACAGCAGGGCATCCTTGATCTGGGTTTTGCTCCTTGGCATCCTGGATAGGCAGAATCCTGGGTTTTGGTCTACTTAGTTCCAACTAAACCTAAATTAAAATGGATAATTAGTACATGTTGTAGAGTTCTGACTGTCCCAAGCAACTTCGAAAAAAAAAATGTATTAACAGCAATGCATAAGCTGGAATTAAGAACCTCAAATGTTCTTTAGAGCCAAAATGGCAAAGGGGGGAATCAAATTACCTCCAGGAAGTAAAATCTGTTTGCTCCTCCAGCTGAATACTCCTGAAGGGACTCGGTCAGATCTTCTCCATATTCCACCATACAATGGCCCTGAACATCCTTGAAATCTACAGTTGCCTCTTCATCACTCCAGTATACCAAGTTAATGTCTGCATGGTAACTGGCCTTCATGCCCTTGTGTGTATTTTCTGGCCTGTAATACAAATCCTAATCTTAAAAAAGGTTTAGAACTAGGAATACCTGATAACTTTGCAACACATTCTTGGCTTTCGTGCCCAAGGCCAAGATTAAGGCCTAGCTTGTCAACTCTAGCAGTGGGGCTTCCAGTGTTCCTCCAAGTCTGTCCAAACCCCCCATAAGCCTGTTATTTTCCCAGAGCCCTTACCACATCCCAGTTCACCTCTAGCATGCACACAACTGGCTTTTCCGAATGGGTGGCGGAGGCACGCAACAGCTAGGTGGTGAGCGAGGGATGAGACCGGCGCTGCACTCTGCTCCCTTTGGCTGCTTAACTGTCAGGCGTTCCAACTAGGGCACTCATTCTTGCCCGAGTCTGCATCGTAGGAGCAATAGGAGTGACCTTGGTGCATCCCAATTTGTTATGCCCCCACTGAGGAACAGCCTGAAAAATTAAACTGGGTGTGTTCATCTTTAAGAGCATTACTAGTCCCCCCAGCTTCTCAAGCATACCTACCTGTAAAACTTATACACCCGGAGCTTGATGTCCGACTCATTGGGTTTCCCGTTGCTTTTCTTGTTGCAGTAAATCTCTTTGATGCGGCCTAGTCTGTATGGCTCTGGGGCATTCAAGTTGCTGCCTTTGATATAGTCAGAAGATTTTCGGTAATATTCTGGATAGAGTTCTTCATCCACATCGTCCTTTTTATGCGAACGTTTCACAGGACTTCCCAGTTTAACACTAGAATACAAGTTAAGACCAAGCTTAATATATTTAATCTAGAGCATGTGGCATTTGAGCTAAATGTGTGCCACTTATGTCCAACCACTGCCTCATCAGAACACACACACTATACAACTTACTGTAGACAAATTTAGTCATGCAATATATAACCAGGATAAGCACAGGGCAGCAGGTGTAAGGACTATTGGCTTGTCTAAAAGACATGTATGTAAATCAACCAGGCCAAGGACTCAAGTGGGGTGAATAGTGCCCATTACTAAAATAATCTGAAGCAATATAAGCCATAGAGCAGCGACTAAATCTATGGAGAAAAAGGTGTTGATTGTATTGTTCCACCAGGTGGTGGTATTCAGCTTTATATCCAGCTAGATATTCTGGGTGACAGGAATATTTTACCTTATTGGAAGGACTTCCTTGTGTGGCTGAGTAAATAGACCACGTATTGATTGATTTGTCCCCCAAACCAAGAATTGTTCAATCCTTGGTTTGGGGGGGGGGGGGGACAGATCAATCAATACACATCTTCTAGTGTACTTTAAAGGCAACCGCTGAAACCAAAGTTACAGTCAATGAAACCAGATACCTGAACGAAAAGGCATCAGGCAGGAGCAGCACGCCATCCCCAACCTTATACTGGACACCATTTTTGGAGGCCAAGCTATAGCAGACTTTTCCATCAAATTCATCAGCGATGTCAAAAACTTTAGGTATTTCCCTCTGTCGGATTTCATCTAGTCTGGCACAGCTCGTGCAGAATCTGGCAAAAGGAAGCAAAGCTTAATACAAATCTACAAAACAGAGCAAGAATTTGAGATACGGTTTCTCTAAATACTTACAAACGAATGAAGTTTGATGTGCATCTACAGACCTTTGTCCATTCAATGTATAAATTAACTAACATCCACAGAAACCTCAACTCGGTAGATAAACACCATATGCACTAAATTAGGCGTTTCAGAAGCCTTTCAGCCCCTTCCTGACAAGACATTACTACACATTCAAATGGATCTTTCTATGCATTAAGTGAAACTTCTGGAATGTTTTGCATATGAAGGGTTCTTCATAACGGCACCTTAAACCATAAGTAAAATCCTTACCCTAGCGTATCTAGAGCATGCAAAAGGTTTATTCCATCATCAAGAGGACTGCTATAGCAGTATACTCAAGTGCTAATGGAATGTTGCTCATTTAGGGCTTCAGTACCAATATGAAGTTTTATGCTGTCCAACTATAAGATTCCTATATCAGAGGGTTTTTGTCTTGTTTGAACAAGTTTGTATCAAAATGGTTATGTAGACCTACTTATATTTCATCTCTTCAGCTGGCTGTAGCTTTGGAGGAGACTCAAAGCGAGCATACTCTGGATCATACCACAGTTGGTAGAAGTAGGACTTGCCATCATCCTCTACCACAGTGTTATCATGGTCCACGCCTCCCTGAAATTAAACATTATGGATTAGTTCACAACTACAAGAAAACAATGCAGATCAGAGCGCTGGGTTTCCCCAGAGGGACCAAAGTATAAGGGATTTCCTTTAGGTTTGTTATGTGCACAGGGACAATTGCAATTGGGATGCTCCCTGCACTCGGAACACCCATTTTGCAAAAATATGGGCGTTCTGGTTTGAGCCCTGCTAGACAAACCCACCATCAGTCAACCCCCTTTCAGCATAAGCCCAGTTCTGCACTATATCTTCAGCTGAGGACTGAACAGCACATACTGGTGGCTAATAAGTCTTCAGGTGTGGGAGTGTGCAGATTCCTAATTTAAAGTGGCATTGTACAAGATAGAAATTACAGATGGATTAATACACATTTTGGGTTGAACATATCAGCAAAAGCACAAGTACATTAGGGGAGAGGGCACTGCTATTGTGAGCTTACAATTTAAAACTCAATCCACTTTATCCAACTTACCTCCAAAAACCAGTTTTCAGATGGTGCTTTGTAAACTACATTGACCTTCCCATGAATATAGGAGAGCTGCATGTCCTCACACTCATCCACTAGGAAGAGCTCCAGAGGATCAGAAGTGGCTCCTAGAACAGTATCTGTGCCTAGGCAGAACCAGTGAGCATGGAACATAAGACCATTGGCATCTTCCCACATAGATGTAATCCTGTGACAAGATTCAAAATCAATCAGTGCAAATAAATGTGGGGAACAGATTGCAGATAAAGCCAAGAAGTTGTGACAACTACATGCAGTTAGACTATTTATGGAATAGCATTCTAGGACCAGCCTCTAAAGCATTTAAGCCTAAATTACAGCAAATATTTTATGTTAGCCAAGCAAACCTTGCCAGGTAGATGGGCTCTGTGGGATTATCAGGACTAACAGATACACAGTCTCCAACTTCAAGAATTTCATCATCAATGGACACTTTCATGTAGTATTCCTTCTTCCCTTCAACCTTTTGTGGGAAAAAAAAAAAAAAAATTATGAACAGACCACAAAATATACTGTGCTCAGAAAGTCCATCTTTTAGCCAAGGCACCTTGACTGGTTCCCCACGCCAGGATATTCTGTTCTTTTTCTCCAGTTTCTTTTTCCTTCCCTGCAGCATCTTCTTAGGAGATGGCATTTCTGGGATGTCATCGTCTACTTCATCGTCTTCATCAGCTTCTTTAACAGCCAGATTTGGACACCTGCCAAGACCCAGAAGCAAGGTCAGTCACTGCTATAACAAAGTCAGAAGCCCCCAAGATTAATTCGTCATCTCACCTCCTTTGCAGACAGGCCTGCTTATTACGACCGCTACCACCAAATTTCACCATATCTTGGCAAGCTCTGCACTTGCCACACTCTGGCATTTGGCAAACCTGCAGGGAGATAGGCAACATAGCCTTAATATGTTAGATACTAATGGCTATAGAAACTGCTATTCCTCGTTTCGGTCACAGGCCATTTTGTTTACAAGAACTGGATGGAGGCAACCAACTGGTTATCTGAAGTCTTCCAGCCTACAGTAAGGGGGGGTGCGCTGCAGTAATTAACATGCACCACCACAGCTACTGTATGACCAAGCAGATATCAAAACCCTAGTTGATATGCCAACTTGGGGGTGTGGGATAGGGACATTCACTACACATTTTACAGAAATGCCCCAATACAGTTGAGTGGGCAATTAGCTGGCTTTAAAAGGATCAGCCACCAGCCTAGAGTCTAAGCTTCCAAGACTGCTGGTCTCCCATTTGGTATGCTTAATGCACAACTGCAACATCACCTGGTATCCATGATGCACAGGCTGCAACCGCTAAAGGCTGGCAAATACAGTTATAGAATAACTTTTAGGTATGGAAGGATGCAGGGGGGTGCTGCCAGTTTCACACCCTCTATTCAGCTTTATATGCCATGCTGGGCTGCATAGTAAAATGGTGACAGGAATGAGTGCTGCGATTGGCCAGTAGACCACAGCAGGAGATACCAGATCAAGACTTGGATAGTAAAACTTAGACTTGCCAGATTGCCCTACCATTTTGCTGCATTAAAGAAACATACCTCACAAACTCCGCAGCGCCTGCGCTTTGAGTTCTCCTTTTCTTCGTTATTCTCAATCTGTTCTGAAAAGAATGTATCGAAGATCTGATACACCAGTCTGGTGGTGGTAGCTTTTGTGGGTCCTTGATCCTTTGTGATCTTTGTGGGATGTCGGATGGCTTGCTTCCTCACAGCACGTCTGAAGTAGGGTCAGTAACAGAATCCAGGAGAGGGAGAGAAAAAAAAAAAAAAAAAAAGTGTATCAGACCTATAGCTAAAGCAACCTTGCTTTCAATTTTAAGCTTCTATCTGGTTAAAAGTTTTATTAAGCAGCATAAGTTGCTGGTTATAAAGTGGAGCACAACCCAACTTGTCATGCTGGTGGTGTAAACCAGCCAGAGCAGCTGGGAGCATATAAAATTGCTGCATTGTGACAGCACGTTGCTCCTAGTCAAACAGGAAGGAATCTACTATAGCTACAGACTAATACCACAGCCATTCTTAGAATTTACATTTTAGCTATATAGTTGGTAACAGATTAGGGTGCAAATGTCTGCCCAGGAGAACACTGCAAATTCATTAGAAGCTTTACACATTAGCGACGTTGCCTACCTTTTACCCAGTGTCACACCAGCCAACTTGATAAGGTCCCTCATGCAGGGGGTTATGATAATTGGCTGCTCATCACTATCTGCTGCGTCATCATAGCTTTCCACTTGCTCCACAACAAACTGAGCATGTCTGAGAACGGAGTCTTCAGTAAAGCGGTTAAAATTGAGCCCAGCTGGTGGCACAGTTGTCTAAAAAAGGAAGTAGGTACAATTGTATTTGTTTCAAATAGAGGCTTTGGTGTGGGTCGTCATTTTACTCACTTCTATCTTGTTAAGTAAATCCTCATAAGTAGCATCTGGATTTTTCTGGAGAAATTCCACCACAATCTTACTCATGTAGATCTTCTCCTGCATTACAGCAAAAATGGTGCTGTATTCTTCACTGGGGTCCATAAGGTAATAATCCGCAAAAGCTAAAAAGCAAAGGCATGCATGAAGCAGGGCACTGTCACTGGAATCCAAGAAAATGCAACTAAGATACTTACCTGTTGTAAACCCAATCAAAGCCTTCTCTCCTCCATCAAAGCCAGTTATCCACCAGGCATTAATAGGACCCAACTTCTTTGCTCTTACACCACCTTTAGAGCAAGTAGACAAAATCAGATAGTTATACCACCTTAAAGTAGACCACAATCTACACGGTACAGGCACATAACACCAAGGACTGCTTCAGTCTCACCCATCAGACAGGTTTCGGGATACATTTTGGATTGGTGAGGAACTGGGCACAGACAGATGCATAGATATAAGGTTGTGACAAAGCGCACAAATGGGGACTTTACATTCTGATAACATACCAGGATAGGAGCACACCACATTGAACGGAGGCTTGGCGGTATGGAACCTCCTTGTGTTGCTTGCTTATTTATGCATAACTTGAGCAGTGTATAAAGTGCATTTCCTGGGCAGTTATTCCATAGGTCACCCGTTTACTAGACCATGCGGCATGATTGGTTATATTGCACAATCCTATCTATACCGAGGATCTAGAACCACTGTTTGAACTGTATTTTCAAACTATGATGCTAACCAACCATATATAAGGTCACCTGTCTCAAAGCAGGACAGAAATGTCCCCAATTCAACATTCCAAGAAGTGTATTTTTTGCTTTAAAATGGTTAACCTGGGTAATTAGACTTGCATTTATCAAAATCTTCCAAGCTACGTTCCAACTCCCTAACCAAATATCAGCAAATCTTACCATCCAAAGAAGGACTGTCATCATAGATTGGCTTTACAACACCACTGAAATAGAGCTCAACGTTCTTCTCAATCAAGCCAGAGTCGAATGGACACAAGTGTCCCCTCTTGTCGTAAACGCTAAAAGGAGAATTGAAAGTCAATTAAAAACAAGTTCAAGAGGAAGGGGGGGGCTTTGGGGAGGACACAAAGCAGGTAAGGCACAATACCAACCTGAAACTTGTAACTTTGTGCTGAGGGAGGTCCTCATAGCTTTCAAAGCCATCTTCATTGGCATCAAACAGAGACAAGCGCTCATCAGTCAACATTTCTGGCTCCTCCAACTGCCAAAGAAAACAAGGTTTGAGCAGCAGACATGTGGCCAAACACTTAGTTGCATGATGCTGAAGTGATGCTATTCTGCAGCTGAAGTGATCTGTGGTCACTGACCATGTTGGACAGTGCATACGGTGCTCAACCCTCAAGCACCAACAGGTCACATTTCTATATAGCTACAACCTTGTCCGAGTACCAGTTACGCCACCTGAGCATCAGTGTTAGTATGTATCCAAATCCTTTACTGGCCAGAGAAGTTAAGCCAATAAGACCATATAAGTTATTCAAATGAGGTACAGCAAATACTTGATATTTTACCATAACCATTGGGATAGCCAAGCCTAGATTATATTTAAATCCCAGCTAGCACAAGCATTAAGAACCAAAAAAAAAAAAAAAAAAAAAAAAAAGTAAAAAGAAAATCCAACTAGCTATAGGCACAGGGGCAAAGAAGCCTAAGCAAATCCTAAGACTGAGAACTGCAGTAATTATCACTTACAGCATCATCTGGATCCCCCTGGAAGTACTTGAGATCAGGATCATCCAGATACTGCCTGCAGTCAACACACTTTGGAGGAGGGTTCTGCAGAGAAATGGCAGTATGAGTACATATACTTGGCAATGTGGGGGGTGGTCTATAATGAAACAGACAAACCTTTGGTGTTTGAACAGCTTTAGTCTTGGGAGTTTCCACTTTCTTAGACCTACAATATGAAAAGAAAAACTTTGTTTCCTCAGAATATTATGGTGTAGGACCTCAAGCTAGGCATTACTGTACCACTCAATTGGACAAGAGCTAATAGTTGTAGAAATCAAAGCATTGGTAGCATAACACCTCATACATTCCGGTATTGTTGGTCATGTATATTTGTGTATAGATTTATATATTTGTGTATAGATTTATATATCAATCATGTGCACATGGTAGCAGTCCTTTAAACACTAGAATATTTCAGGACATCACCTTGTTCTATATCTATGCTTTAGAGCTTTAAGGCTTTTCTGCCTGGCTAAAATTGGTATTTTGGGGATTGCTATATTTTTGCATCACCTACGGGCAGTGGTAGTTCTGTTCTATTTTCCTTTTAGTGGCATATCTGGGAATTCTAGAAAAGCATACTGCAAGCCATGTGTCACACCACACGGGTATTACAATTGCCATAAGATTTGCCTTTTCATAGCTGAGCTTTCTGCAACTAGCTTAGTCCCCCTGTGAACTGGCACAAAGTTGGGATTGAGGTCAATTTTAAGCATTTATTTCGGCAATAGCAAGTCAAGTCCCACAGCAGTTTTTTCTGTAAGATAAGGTCATGCTTACACAGCTTCTTCACTAGGTTCAATTTTCAGCCTTTTCTCTGCCTGCTCCTGAAAATACAAAATACACAAGTTCACCACAAGTACGTGAAATTTAAAGCCATTCACCAAGTCCATTAGCACTGAGATTGCAGAAACTTCCGCTAAACACTGGGAATCTGCCTATTCAAGAAATGCGTGAACCACTTGCAGACTATACAGGTTAGACCAGTTTTCTAATATCACGAGTTGCATGCATGTTAACTGGACCACCTATTTTTTGTTTTTTGTATCAGGTGCAGGGATGCATCCTGAATGCGAACGCCCCCAACACATTAACAGCATAGAAATGGAGAAGTCATACCTTTGTCCCCAGAGAAACCCACTCTAAATCAGAACCTTGGCCAGCATTCACATGACCTTGCAGGCAAATTAAATAGATCTGCCTGTGACAGGCAAACGCAGAAGCTGGACAACTGGTATAGGCCACATCAAGTATGAGGAACAGCCGCCATAGAGCCTAGAACTTCAGGGAGCCAGATTCTCATTTCTGGGGGAACCCATGTTTGGGAAGGCCCACAATGTATAGACAAGTAAACCCACCTAGCAGGCAATACCACGTTTCGCTAGCCACACCTGCTACGCTAGCTGGCATATATACCCGTGCAAGGCATCTAAATGGCTGACCTGGGTACATAGAGCAGATAATCCTCATCTGTATGCCGATCTGACAAGAGTGACTAGGAAGCAATTGAAGGCAAGTCGCTGATTGGCTAGCCGCCAATACATACACCAAGAGGTTTCCTGAAGTAGAGCTTACAGTTGATCCTTGGGAATACATAGTGAAGGGGTCCAAAATGAGATGCCCCCTGGTTGCTTTGAAACGTATTGGAGTTAGAGAACCTTAAATCAAACTGTTCTAATAAGGTCATATAGATCACCTAAAATTCAAACAATCCCACAGGAAGTGATCTGAAGGATGAAATCAGAAATGTGGCAGATGGCAGCCTGGTTCTTCAAATAGTGATTGTGCCCAATTAACTTGCAATCAAACGTTGCCTAGCCCACAACCAATTGTAAGGCAAGTGGGCACAACCGCTATTTGAAGAACCAGGCTGCCATCAATAAAATTGTGTTGTCAGACCTTAGTCTAGCCATACAATCCAGCACTGCGTTACCCATCCATTTTACAATCTTCTGATTATTTCAACTGCGTATTCAACTGCGTACTCCGCTGTGACCAAAACTCCAAGATCTTGGGATTATTTTTACACAAAAAAAACCTGTGCCTGTAACATTTATGTGCCATAAATTCACTAGAGTATTCATTTGTTCTCATACCTTTTCCACCGCTTCCTCAGTTTCTATGGAGGAATCAAGGTCTGCTTTGACATCGCCATTAGAGTCTTCAGATTTCCGCTTACAGGACCTGCGCAAACAAGTGACACGCAAGGCATTAGAGTACAGCAACACAATTAGACAACTAAACCATTACCTGCTATGGCTCGGCTGTTTTAGTAAACACCTGTCGCCATTTTACAGCATGTTGCAGAAAAGTCCATATTTCAAATATTTTAGATTTTAAATTACATTTACAGTTTAACATAAGACACTCAAGTGTGCTGCGCAATAGTTATACGCACCCTTTAGAAAACATTGACATGATGGTGGGCTGTTTGACTGCACTTTTTGTAGACCGGCCAGATGCTTCTGTAGAAGAGAAAACATTAAAAGCCTGTGCAGAAACCTCTGTGCAACCCTGATCCATCCCCCCAATTTACCAAAGAGAAGGACCTTTCTGCTCGTTTGGCTGAGCCATCAGCACCCAGGCAAGAATCCCCCACAGCAGTAGACCTCCCAAATTCGTTGCTCCTGTTAAGGCTCATGCATTTGTTTCTATGCCCTTTCCTGCAACAGCTTGTTTCCATCTCTTGACTTTAAAATTCTAGACTAAAGCCAAGCTCCAGCAGCAAGAGATTATGTCCTTGCCTGCAATTAAAGCGGCCTAAACAGGGATTTTTACAATTCCGTTTTTTGGCATCTTATCTCCCAAATCAAGGTGGATCTTTGCAACACCTTGCCCTGGGGAAGTGAAGCTTGTTCGCCGTCACGGAAGGTGGGCACTGTACATATCCTGGTAATTCATAATCTATAACAGTGGTACTCAACTGGCGGACCGGGGTCCGAATGCGGACCTCGGTGCCAAATTTCTGGCCCCCTGCCCTGACAGCCCTGCACTTAGTTGCTTCTGTGTTGCCATGCACAGCACTGCCTGTTACAGATTGGCGATGTAGTTTGCCTCCCTGCACCTAGCATTGCAATATGAAGTACTGCATGGACAAGAAGTGGCATTGCAATGTATAATTCACCCCAACGCACTGATTTCTATCTATCCAGCCCCCCTGACAGCGCCCCGTCCGGACCTTCGCCTCTCACCAGATGCCTGTAAATGGACCTTTACAAGAAGTGGTTGAGTACCCCTGATCTATAATATACTCATGCATTGTGCAAAAAAAAAAAAAAAAAAAAAAAAAAAATATAAAGTTTATCCAGAGGGAATAACCATGATCAAAAAAATGGAATGTATTTTTTATGGTAGATTAGGTTAGCACATTGCACCTTGTGTGTCCCCCTGTTTTTCTGGGGTAACAGATCTAGATATGTATAAGTGATCATATTATCCTGGAGTTGCACACCACTTTATAGGAGGCTTTAGTAATAGGGATCTTTTTTGTTAGGGATTAAGAAGAGGTATAACTTAAGGGACAAATATGGTTCTTTGATTCTTTAATATCCAGGTATTAATAGATAATTGCACAGTGCCCAACAAAATTGTTTATGGTGTTTTGTCTAGATTGTATGTTAATTGTTTCAACTGTGTTTGTAAACTATGAAAGAATGTAATAAGGAAAATTAAGCAGTGGTGCCGTGGTCCTATTTGTGTGGCTGTGGGGAGCAGAGGCTCTCCCCACAGGTGGGTTTGTGTACAGTTGCTTCACGGGACCGCTGCACACTTGGTTTATATTGGCTTCATTTTGGTTGGTGCAGCGGTTTCCTTGTGTTCCTCCCAAATCAGACTGATCATGGAGGTCCTTTCAGGCATGTCAAACATTGGCTTTTTTGGCTGCATGCTGCTAAAATGCAAAATACATTTCAGGCTGTGAACAGGTGCATCTGGATATGAGGGTATCACTGCGACAGTGCCAGACAGCAGGGAGGGTGGAGACAGCAGGCTGGTGGTCCACTGCACAAACGGGTCACAAAACTCTGCTGCGATTGTGGCATGTGATGTTTCAGGCAATGATCATTGAGCAGCCACAATGCAGAAACCAAAAAAAGGGCAGTGCTCCATAGAATTACTCACTCTTGGTTTCCCCATTTGTCTTGCTTTTCCTGCCCCTACGACCTTTTGAACTAGGTGTTGCCACTGTTTCTTCCATTTCCACATCTTCCTCGCTGCCACAGGTGCCATTTGGGGAACATCCGTTGGCCTCGCCATTTACAGCTCCATTCTCCATACCAAGCTCTTTGTGCAGTAAAGCTTTGACTTTTGAAAGGTAGCCTTCCTGTAAAGGCAAGACAGATTTGTACGACAGGCATCATTGATGCAAAAACCACCTGCATAAACCCTCCAGTTAAGTTTATATATACACCAGTAGCTTTATGGTTCAAGCACAGCTCTGGATCGAGTAAACAGCATACAAAAAAAAGTAAAGTTGAGGCTACGTTCACAACTGTGCGGATGAGTTTGTAGATCTGCAGAAATAGTAATGAATCCTCTATGGGCCCTTTCACACCTCTCCGATTTAATACACTGCGGTTGGAACTTAGACAACTAGACTGCAGATGTATTCAGTGTATCCAATGCAAAACAGTTAAAAATTGCAGTTCAACTGCGAAACACCTGCAACTGCATAGTGTTGGAAACACTAAACTTCCTAGTAAGGAAACAATTTTGGTCTGAACTTCATGGTGAATATCTGGCCTTAGACTCACTAGCACAGGCTGGGCAATACTTTTGCACACAGGAAGTGCACTTCTGTATTGTTAGAACTATTGCAAATTACAGACAGTCAAGCCCATTAGCTCAGATTGCATGAAAAAAAAAAAAAAATCTGGAGAACCGCGCATACTTCAGACAACTCTTCTTTGTTCAGCTTGGTCTCCAAGTTAGTCAATTTATCTTTAGCTTCTGTTTCTAGGTAGTCTCCCACCAATTTCAGCTTCTGCTCAATGCACTCCTGGGAGAGAGAAGGTTACACCATTACCACATTTACAAAGTAAAAAATAAAGTGAGCAGACCAATTATAGCACAGGACCTGCATAGCTTCACATGAAACCTAGATTATATTTTGCTCCCCCTTGAACCAAACACTTGATCTTCACTATTCAGGGTTTCGGGGGGCCTCCCCTGGGGCTCTTCAGTCTTCAGGAGAAAGCCCAATGAGTGCCACATTTTCTATATGTGTGTTTTTACTGTTAACCCTTTGTGAATTGTAAGGGATCCACAAGTCCCCTATACCAGTTCACAAGGCTTGGGGGCTGGCAAATCACCTGTGGCTAGTGGGCGACTTACCATTAACTCCGATCCCCACCCCCCCAAAGGCCGGGGGGAGGGCAGAAGAGCCTGTGGCCATTAGGCTATGTCGGCTTGTAGCCTGCAGGGCCATGGGCCAACAAAGCTGGTCACCACACCCTGTTCTACAAGCCCCCAGGCTGGTTATGCTTAAGTGGGACCGCATGCCATTTTGGGGATTTAAGATTTTTTTTTAACCTGTAAAATTCCAAAAAAGGGGGACCCTAGGTCTTTAAAAAGAAAATCACAAAATATCTTAGAGACAGAATCATGGTATATAGTATAGTCATACATGTATAGCAAAATGCATTGTATCCCCAGATTCTTGCCAATTCAGACCCCTAATAAATTGACATCATTCCCATGGCACAGCTCTCCAATCAGCAGCACAGGTTGGCACATGTGGCTGGATAATGGAATCCTAGCTGCAATTGGTGCATGGCCATGCCAAACCCTAGAAAGATGCAAGTGATGCTGCAAGTGCTGTAGGCTCATTGACGAGGTCAACATTATCGAGTGTGTATCGAGTGTATCGAGTGGAGGGTTCACGCAACAGGTAATACCAAATCAGGATGCCCCAAAGTGTGACAGGCAAAAGCCAGGTCTGCTTTTGGTCTACTTTAAAGGAGCACCATTAGGAGAAAAATGGGCATTGACATAAATGTGCTTGATGCAAGAGGGGGTCACTTATACAGTCACTTCAAGATCTGGCTGCACAATCAGCACGTGCCCCTTCCACCTGCTAATGTTAATCAGCTGTCCATTTAATCAGAGGGGAGTGTTCTTAAGCTCCACCAAACCTACTTTAAAGGAGGATTTTATTCCAACCAGAGGAAAACCACAAGCTTGATGGGAGTTTTATTTGGTTCAGGTGTATAAGTTGTGACTCTTAGCCAGTGTTTATATGATTTTTTATTATACAATTTTGTGATACACTTAACATATCAACACAAACAAGATTCCATACACACCTTTTCATTTAGGCCATCTTGTTTTTTATCCAGTGCCTTCAGCCTGGAAATAAGACAATGACATAGTGAAAAGTTAACACAAGGTTTAAAGTGCTTCTGCAGGCAAAGGTAATTGTTACACCACTGCATCGGGCTACATTTGAATTGAAGAAGAAATAAGCTGACCCTGTAAACCTCTTGATCATGATTTTTCTTTTGAAAAATGTGGGCGTTGCCCTTGGATCTGATGCTACATAATTAGCCCTCTGCGCGGACAGTAATGCGAGGAACTTGGAGGGGCCAGTAATCCTGTCCCACTCTGCAGACCAGTCTGGAGGCTGGATTAAAAAAAAAGTCATTGGCTGAACCAGTAAACCTTGATGTCGGCCATTTCTGCTTCAATTTAAAAAAGGGAAACAGTTTAGGACTGGGGCAAATGTAGCCTGACACAATGGTGCAATTAACCTTTCCTGCAGCAGCACTAAAATAAAAGGTTTGTTTATATACATAAAAGATACATCATGCGGGACAATACCTATAGCATAAAGTGGACCAATACCCAGGATTTTGACTATCCTGGGTTTTGGTCTTTGCCCCCTGATCGGGGGTGCCCTGCTGTGTGAAACACCCCCAGTCACCAGATTTCACTCACTCTTCATCTGTCCTTGGGCAATCGGACCCACTCCCACCCCTTCATCCAAAAGCTTGTCTAGGGCGAGCAGATCAGAGTGCATCCCCCACTACCCTTTAACAGGGAGCATGCCCCCACCGACCATTCGCACATGTTGGGCACATTCCCGGCTAAAGAGATAGCGGGGATGCAGCTGCTGCTGGCGCATGCCCGTTGGACTAGGAAACAAGGCGAGTTTTCAGGCGACCTGGGGAGGGGGGTTGATAGTAGGGCGTCCCGATTCTGTATGCCGTGGTGGAGAGAGTATGCTCCTTTAAGACTTGTATCCTAATTGCCCTGCTCATGTGTACCTCCCAGGTTAGTTATAATTATAAAATGGCTGAGCGGCTGCCATCCTTCCTTTGACGAGAGTATGCTTGCCCTGGTCTCTCAAACTGGCCACCCATAGAGTGCAATGAAACTGTAGTTTCAGGGGAAGCACTAAGTCAATCATCTCAGACAGTAACAAGTTTCAGTTGCTGCTACCAACAGTTAATTTTAGTCCAAGTGCCAATGTTTCCCACTAAAGGAGACTAAAAACCAAAACCCAGCTCCAAGAATATGGAACATTTAAACATGGGCATCCTAATGTCGCAGACATGTGCCTGGCAAAGGCATAACCTAGGGCTGACTGTACTGTATATGCACCATTGGATCAGGGGATCGAGGGTTTTACAGCAGGCTAATCCAAATGAGTATGCCCGAGCAAGAGAGTCAGGCAACCCTGAAGTCTTAGATCCTAGTATAGCTCCAGTTTCATTGAGAAACAGCAGATACATGCAAGTGCAATTTCAACCTTTGCTGGGCTAATCTACTGAATTAGAAAACCAGGATTGCCAGGTGGAATGCAGGTCTGATTAGACAATCGCTTGTGCCACAGGATCAGGTACACTTTCAGGCCAAATCAGGATTCCCCAGACAGAAAACCTGAGATAGTCAAAATCTCTTGGTCTGCTTTAAAGTCATACAGCAGGAAAAAACCCAAGAAGGGTACTTACCTTTAGTCCTGCACTGTCACTGCAGGTACAGCGCTCCAGAACTCATCCAGCTGCTTTATCAGGGCCCACACCTTGTCTTGAGGCAAGACCCTGAGGACAGATTGAACGCTGGACGGAAAGGCGACTTGCCATCAACCACTGGGGTGTAGCCACGCTTTGGCCCTTCACACGCCATCTCCATTGTAGTGAATGGAGGCAGCTCCATTGCTTTTCATTCACGGGCACTGAGCAAGCACAAGGTCGGGGGGCTGTGCGCAGTGTCCAATGGTATGCCAGGCATAAGGCGTTCACTGGCTGTAGGGGTGGGCACAATCTGTTGGGTTTCAGAGGCAATCTGGCATGAAACCCAACAGATCTCCCCCAATTATTTACAGCAGTTCTGACTGGACAACAGCACATGCATGTGGATCTAGGTCACACAAGGGAATCCCAAATTGGAGTGTTGCTATAATGCAGATAGGAAACACAGGATAGTTAAAACTCCCAGATTTTATTTGGCATCCCATGATTACAGGAGCCTTACTGGTGCAGAAACTTGACCACAGAACCCCCTGTGTAAACAAGGCCACTGCAGCCAGGTGACGCTCAGATGAAAATCCAGTTGCTATGGGTAACAGGCCTAAGTACTTACATACATAATGGAAACCCACCATACACCCTCAGTTATAAGCTAGTGACATCACTCCTGCCTAATGACGCCAGAGTGCAGGTGCGTGACGTCACTTACCGTTTCCTGACATCAGCAGGCAGGGCTGAAGAGGCGAGCTGAGCCGGCATGGCTGCAAGAGTGCAACGGGTGAGAACTGCGGGTAAAAGCGCTCCCTGACAGCGGCCAAATAAAACGCGGGAAAGCTGCTCTTCCCAGCAACACTACAGGCGGAGAAATACAGAGGCTGCCTGCCACAGGAAACTAAACCGCAGACCGGGACCAGCACCGAGCGCGAGCTGCAATGGCGGAGACACCTCAGAGACAGAGCGAAAGACACCCGGCAACACGAGAGCGCCTCTGCTTTTCAAATGGCCCCGGGACCACGTGACTCCGCCCCTCCGCAATCTCCCGCGCTTTGTGTTTACGCGCCAAGGAAGGAAAGGGAAAAGCTGAATGACAAGCGGGCGGTCCTCCCCTCCTGAGCACATTTACATAGCACTAGGGCGTGTTTTCATAGCCCCGCCCATTCTTCCCGGTCCGCAGCCCCCTTCTGATACCGCCGTCTCCCCGGGCGTGACGTCAAGTTTAAAGGTCAATGTGGCGGGAAAGATGCGCATGCGCGGTGCTGAAGAGACGTCTAGCCTACTTGACCATCCCTATACGCGTGATGTCACTGGCAGTTACTATGGAGACCTCCGCCCATCTCTCCCCCTCTGTCGTGTCTCTATTTACATCCCTTTCCCACACCTCTTTTTTTCTCTTTCTTCTCTGCTTTTCTATCACTCCCTCCCCATTTTATATGTAACAGCCTTCATCTCTGTTTCCTATTACTCATGGCTTCTCTTTCTCATGCACACAGCTCCTCTTTTAGTCTGATGCCCTCTTACCTTGTTTTCCAAAAGCCATAATGAAAGTGGACCAAAACCCTGGATTTTGACTATCCTGGGTTTTGGTTCATTCCCCCGGCCACCCCGATCGGAGGTGCCTCGCTGTGTGAAACCCCCCAGATCGCCTGAAGAAACTCTTCCCGGCCCTTGTCCAATCAGGTTTCAGCTCCTTTTAAAGTGACCAAAACATGGTATTTGGGTCCTGGACCATGGGACATCCTGATTTGTGATGCCCTGCTGTATGGAACCCCCAGAACTCAAGCATGCCTGGTCGTGTGGTGCTTGTGCACAACCAATCCATGTACTCTGCTCCACTCGTCATTTTTGGCTAAGGGCCGAATGGAGCCGATAACGCATCCCCACTAGCCTCTAACAGGGGGCGTGTCCACTTGGCCATTCATAGACATGTGCCTGGCAAAGGTATATCCTAGTGCTGACCGCATATGCACCATTGGATCGGGGATCAAGGAGGGTTTTTACGGGACTTGAGGGTTTCACAGCAGGGTATCCCATATCAGGATGCCCCAGAGTGAGTCAGGAAATCCTAAAGTCTTAGGTTCCAGCAACACCAAAAATAGGTTTTAGTCCACTGTAAGTCTGCATTAAGAGTAATACTCCCTTTTCCTAGCATAGCTCCATTCATTGAGAAACAGCAGATACATGCAAGTGCAATTTCAAGCTTTGCACGGCTCATCTACTGAATTAGAAAACCGGGATTGGCAGGTGGAATGCACCGGCATGCGGGGCTGATTAGACAATCGCTTGTGCCACTGCACCGGGTACGCTTATAGGTCAAATATAGGGCAGAAAACCTCAATCCCAGGTCTTGTTCTACTTTAAAGTCATACAGCAGGAAATAAACCCAAGAAGGGCACTTACCTTTTGTCCTACACACTGTCACTGCAGGTCCGGCGCTCCAGACCTCACCTGGTCGCTTTATCAGGGGCCCTACACGGTCTTGAGGCAAGACCCTGGGTACGAGGAATTGAAGGCCGGACGGAAAGACGTCTTGCCATCATTCACCGGGGTGTACCCACTTACCTGTTTTGTCCAAAAGCCATAATGAAAGTGGACCAAAACCCAGGATTTTGACTATTCTGGGTTATGGTCCTTTCCCCCCGGGGCACCTCGATCATGGGTGCCCCGCAGTGTGAAACCCCCAGATCGCCCGAAGAAACTCTTCCCTGCCCTCGTCCAATCGGCGCGCTCTGAGCCACTGACGTCATGCCATCTAAGACGGCGTCTAAAGCCAGCGGCTCAGAGCGCGCTGGCGGACGTATCCTCTTCCATCTAACAGGGAATGTGCCCGCAACAGCCATTCACAAATGCCTGGCATGGGCACGCACCCTGCTAGAGGGATAGCGGGGATGTGGCTCGCGTATGCGCCGTTGGAGCGGGAACAAAGGTGAGTGAACGGGGGGGCCTGGGGGGGTTCACACACGGGGGGGAATCTATCGGCTCAGGAATCTTATAGATTCCTAGGCTAATCGAGCTAGGTTTTGGTCCACTTTAAATTGGATCAAAACCCTTTAGTCCTGGAGGGCTGAAGTTGGGTGATTCCTTGTCTCCGAGGCATCCAATGTAGGCACTGCCCACCGGAGAATCCTCTAGTAGTCCAGTCCGACACTGCCTACATTGGATGCTCCAGAGACACTGACCCAGGGCCATCATCAGGGCAGTAAAAGAGATTCAATACTTTTGAGTCCATGCCCCCCCCCCCCCCATTTCTTGTCTTTATTTGTCCCTCTTTGGGCTGTAACATACAGATCAGCATCAATAAATGATTCATTCCTCTGTTCCAAGTTGAGGCGACTTTTGACACTTTGATCTCAGGATTTTTTGTGCTGCGAGGCATCCCAAAGTAAGTTATAGAAAAAGCAAGAAAATGTAGCTGGCGCTGCCCGGGTATAAAGTGTCAGTGTGTTAAAGCGGACCAAAACCCACATTTTTAACTAGCATCCCAGGAATTGCTCCCCCATGAAGGGCACCCTTTACCAATTGTGAGTGCTCTTGCTTCACTCTAATCCTAGATAATGGCGCCTGTTTTAGCAGTAAAGCTCCGCCTCCTCCATTCATTGTCACTGTTGTGTGTGGCATTGATGTCATTGCCACACCAATGCAATGACTGATCACCTGCCATCTTACAGAGAGGGACAGCAACAACAAAAAAAACAGTGTTTCAGGATGATTCGAAAATGTAATGATCCATTTCTAGTTCTACCCCCTAAGAAGGGAATATCGGCAGGGGCTATGGCCAAATGAATTTCACAAGTTAGATGGTTTTTGGTCCGCTTTAATTAGATTTGTTCCAAGGGTGCCCAGGAGGCCAATCTATGCCCTTGTTCCATGTTAACAGGGAAATCAAAAGAAGCCCTATATACCCTGACAGTTGTGCACTGTTTATGTACATTGTAAGGTAAACGTACATTAGAAATAAACAAAAACATTTTTACAACCCAAATACCTAATAGCCAAACTGAGATGTCATGACATAAAACTTTATGACAGAGCCTGTTTATAAACATTGGCAGTTTTATTGCCAGGTGCATAGACATAAAGAATTTTACCTGATCCAACTCTGGAGCAGGCAACATACAACTGTCCATGTGAAAAACATGCAGAATACACATTTATGCCGCCCACCTGCAGTGATTTCCCTTGGTGCTTTTTGATACATTTTTTAGGGTAACCCTGTGCAACCTAAGAATTCTTCGAGGGATTACTTCCAGAAAGATGAGCCCACTACAACAAGCTGGGTACACTTAGAAAGCTTAATGTGTGTACTTTCAGGGAATATATGGTTTATAGGGGATATTCCAAATGTAAAGGGTTGTTTTGGTAAAAAAAAAAACACAAGGTGCGCACTTTGTCTGCAGAGCTGAAATTTTAAAGTAAAATAACCACTACGCGCATGCTTTACTTTAGAGGTGGCAACTCTTCCCTTAACAGTAGCTATGCATGTTGGGTATTCTGTTCGGGGGATGTTGCTTTTTCAGATTTACCTTGTTTTGTTTTGTTTGCATATAGTTATTTTAGAAAAACCAATCAAACTCCAGATCCGTTGAAGCAAATTGGTTTCTAAGGCTTCAGTATACCTTCCCGACTACCATTATCTACATTATATATTATATACTGATTCTTTGGATCTGCACATTCGTGGCTGTAGAGCTCTGGCTGAGCACTAATGACCTCACCTGTGCATTGCTGGGGAGAGCTGCAGCTCTAATGACCTCACCTGTGCATTGCTGGGGAGAGCTGCAGCTCTAATGACCTCACCTGTGCATTGCTGGGGAGAGCTGCAGCTCAAATGACCTCACCTATGCATTGCGGGGGAGAGCTGCAGCTCTATTGACCTCACCTGTGCATTGCTGGGGAGAGCTGCAGCTCTAATGACCTCACCTGTGCATTGCTGGGGAGTGCTGCAGCTCTATTGACCTCACCTGTGCATTGCTGGGGAGAGCTGCAGCTCTATTGACCTCACCTGTGCATTGCTGGGGAAAGCTGCAGCTCTAATGACCTCACCTGTGCATTGCTGGGGAGAGCTGCAGCTCTAATGACTTCACATGTGCATTGCTGGGGAGAGCTGCAGCTCCAATGATCTCACCTGTGCATTGCTGGGGAGAGCTGCAGCTCTAATGACCTCACCTGTGCATTGCTAGGGAGAGCCGCAGCTCTAATGACCTCACCTGTGCATTGCTGGGGAGAGCTGCAGCTCTAATGACCTCACCTGTGTATTGCTGGGGAGAGCTGCGGCTCTAATGACCTCACCTGTGCATTGCTGGGGAGAGCTGCAGCTCCAATGATCTCACCTGTGCATTGCTGGGGAGAGCTGCAGCTCTAATGACCTCACCTGTGCATTGCTGGAGAGAGCTGCAGCTCTAATGGCCTCACCTGTGCATTGCTGGGGAGAGCTGCATCTCTAATGACCTCACCTGTGCATTGCTGGGGAGAGCTGCATCTCTAATGACCTCACCTGTGCATTGCTGGGGAGAGCTGCAGCTCTAATGACCTCACCTGTGCATTGCTGGGGAGAGCTGCATCTCTAATGACCTCACCTGTGCATTGCTGGGGAGAGCTGCAGCTCTAATGACCTCACCTGTGCATTGCTGGGGAGAGCTGCAGCTCTAATGACCTCACCTGTGCATTGCTGGGGAGAGCTGCAGTTCTAATGACCTAACCTGTGCATTGCTGGGGAGAGCTGCAGCTCTAATGACCTCACCTGTGCATTGCTGGGGAGAGCTGCAGCTCTAATGACCTCACCTGTACATTGCTGGGGAGAGCTGCAGCTCTAATGACCTCACCTGTGCATTGCTGGGGAGAGCTGCACCTCTAATGACCTCACCTGTGCATTGCTGGGGAGAGCTGCAGTTCTAATGACCTAACCTGTGCATTGCTGGGGAGAGCTGCAGCTCTAATGACCTCACCGGTGCATTGCTGGGGAGAGCTGCAGCTCTAATGACCTCACCTGTGCATTGTTGGGGAGAGCTGCAGCTCTAATGACCTCACCTGTGCATTGCTGGGGAGAGCTGCAGCTCTAATGACCTCACCTGTGCATTGCTGGGGAGAGCTGCAGCTCTAATGACCTCACCTGTGCATTGCTGGGGAGAGCTGCAGCTTTTATGACCTCACCTGTGCATTGCTGGGGAGAGCTGCAGCTCTAATGACCTCACCTGTGCATTGCTGGGGAGAGCTGCAGCTCTAATGACCTCACCTGTGCATTGCTGGGGAGAGCTGCAGCTCTAATGACCTCACCTGTGCATTGCTGGGGAGAGCTGCAGCTCGAATGACCTCACCTGTGCATTGCTGGGGAGAGCCGCAGCTCTAATGACCTCACCTGTGCATTGCTGGGGAGAGCTGCAGCTCTAATGACCTCACCTGTGCATTGCTGGGGAGAGCTGCAGCTCTAATGACCTCACCTGTGCATTACCTCATGGCCCATGCACAGGTCTCCAACAACATGCAGAGCTCTCCTCCATCCGATGTGTGCAACCCCATCAGCATATCTCATTGGCTGCCAGTAGAAGCGACCAGCAGGAGGCGCTTCAACAATCCATTCATACAGGAGACATTGGTGAGCAGTAACATGCAGCACACAAAACTGATTGGATTGAGGACGCCCTGGGAATAAGGTAAGATTTAGAGCGATCCCGAGTGTTACACAAATGTAAATGCCCCTATAAAGCAGACCCAAACCCAGCAGTGTGGAAATCCATTATGCCGATGCGGTGCAGTGTCCTGGCATTTTGGGTTTGCATGTTGCTGGGGGGCGCTGTTCATGCTTTTGTGTTTTATTAGACTCTATAGGGCTGTGATGGGGAACAGTTTGTGTCCCTTTCCTGTTGAGATGCAGCAACCAGAACCTTTTCCTGTGCTTTTGCCTGAACTCAGAGATGTATGAAAGGCTGCACTGAGAATCCTATGGAATTTGCAGATCTTACACGTTCAAACAGAACACAGGACCACACAGGGATCTGCTAAGGTGTCAATGTAACCTAAACCAAACCTACAGTCTAAATAGGCTTTAGGTCCCAGGACCAGGGAGGACAGGAGTCCACAGGACTTGGTGGGATTGCGGAGGTACGTTTTCTTTGTCTTTTTGCAGCCTGGATAGGGACATTAATGTGGACCAAAACCCAGGACTCTAAAGTGGACCTTTAGCATCATTTAATGAAAAGCCCAAACCTTTAAAAAGCGATTTCCCAGCATCTAAAATTAATATATCTAACGTTTTTAGTCACCTTTTATTCTTTCTCCCACTGGGCTGTAACTCTGTTCAGCACTCTAGGATACGGGCGCCGTCATCTTGGCTCAGTAGCATCCCATACTGAGCAGAGGAGAGGGGCCAAAGCACAGACAATGTAGAGTTGGGGTCAGGCAAAGGTCAGCAATCCCAGAATGCAGAGCGGCACAGTCAGAAGACACTTCCTTTTTGCAGGCCGGCTGAGACTCCTCGGGCTGCCATCTTGGATGTATAAAGTCTCCGAAAATGCAGTGGATGCAGGTAGGATGATTTTTAATGTGGGCAATCTGTATATAGGGGGTGGGGGAAACATATAAGATCCGCTTTAACTATCCTGGGTTTTGGTCTTAGCCCCCGGGGCACAACGATCGGGGATGTCTCACTGTATGAAACCCCCAGGTCTTCTGAACAAACTTACCTCTTCTCGGTCCTACGGCGCATGTGCGGCTGCTTGTCCAATCAGCGCGCTCGGATCCGCTTGAGCCTCTTTGTCCAGGAGCTCATGCAAGAGCTTCCAGGAGCTCGTCTAATGCGAGCAGATCCGAGCACACTGGTAGCCGCAACCCCCGCTACCCTTTACAGGGAGCTTGCCCACACCAGCCATTCACAAATGCAGGCATGCGTCCTGCTAAAGGGATAGCAGGGACGCGGCTGCTGCGCGTGCCTGCGCTGTTGGATTATGAGCGAATCTGGGGGGTTTCACACAGCGGGGCACCCCCTGATCAGGTGCCCTGGGGAGCAAGTATATCTACCCTGGAGTCTCATAGACTCTAGGGTGGGTTTTGATAGAAACATAGAAGGTTGACGGCAGAAGGAGACCATACGGTCCATCTAGTCTGCCCTTATGTGTATACTGTATGTTCTCTTTATCTTAGGATAGATGTGTGCTTATCCCAGGCATGTTTACATTCAGTGACTGTTGATTTTTCAACTACCTCTGCTGGAAGTTTGTTCCAAGCATCTACTACTCTTTCTGTAACATAATATTTTCCAACATTGCTCCTGATCTTCCCCCCGACTAGCTTCAGGTTGTGCCCCCTTGTTCTATTATTAAGCTTCTTCTTAAAAACACTTCCCTCCTGAACCTTATTCAATCCTTTCCCATATTTAAAGGTCTCAATCATGTCCCCCCTCTCCCTTCTTTCCTCCAGACTGTACAAATTAAGTTCTTTAAGTCTCTCCTGATAAGTTTTAAGTTTAAGTCCTTCCACCATTTTCATTGCTCGCTTTTGGACACGTTCTATTTGAATAATGTCTTATTGCAGGTAAGGTCTCCAGAACTGCACACAGTATTCTAGCTGTGGCCTCACCAGGGCTCTATACAGCGGCATCACAACCTCCCTCTTCCTACTGGTGATGCCTCGAGCTATGCAGCCGAGCATCCTGCTTGCTTTTCCCACTGCCTGGCTACACTGTCCACTCATCTTGCAGCTATCAGTAATCAGTACCCCTAAATCTCTCTCCTCCGAGGTCCTGGCTAACACAGTGCTGCCCATACGGTACTCAGAGCAGGGATTCCTTCTACCCAAGTGCAGGATTTTACATTTAGAGTACTTTAAACTGGCAACAGTGCCCCTGCTCATGGTGGGGAGGGGGTTGGTCATCCTGATGCGCCACCCGCAAACCCCCAATCCAAGATCCCAAAACTCACCTTTCCTGCCCTCCTCTTCTGAGTTCCATGTGGCTTTTGGCAACCAGTTGCTGTCCCCATATAAACTGGCTGCGGGCAGGATCAGGGGTCTGATGCCAGTGAAACCAGTCCAGAAAGGGGTAAGTATTTGGGGTTGGGTTTACTGGCTTGCCAAAGCACTATATACAGGAAGGGGGCATCACCATGAGGATGCCCCCCCCAGACACAAGCCGTGCTCCAACACCACCTGCCAGGGTGTGTGACCGCTTTAAAGTGGACTAATCACCAGGATTGTCACTATCATGGCGATTGGTCCTCTTACATGGGGCGTCCTGATTTGGAATACTCCTGAGTGAAACCCCGCCCCACGGTGCATCCGCGGGCTATCGTCCAATCAGCGATGCATGCCATGCGTCATATTGCACGGCATACAGCTCTGTTTGGAAACAGTGGGAAAGGGGAATGGCTGTGGCTTGCCTCACAAATTTGCCCTGGGATCAATGAAAAGGTGAGCTTTTACAGTGATCGGATTGGGATGCCCCAGGGGTAGTTAATGTCTGGCTGGGTGTATGGATATACAGTAGTTGGATGGCTCCCGGGAACTTAAAGCGGACCTTCACTCTGAATAAGAGTTTATCTTATATGTTTCCCACACCCTATACATACAGATTGCTCACATTAAAACTCATCCTACCTGCATCTACTGCATGTTATGAGCTTTTAAACATCCAAGATGGCGGCTTATGGAACATCAGGCAGCCTGCAAACAGGAAGTGTCTTCTGACTGCGCTGCTCTGCATTCTGGGATTGCTGACTTTTTCCTGATCCCAGCTCTGCTCTGTCTGAGCAAACCACAGCTATAACCCGCCCCCTGTACTTTATCCCACTCTCCTCTCCTCAGTTAGTGTGATGCTTCTGAGTCAAGATGGCGGCCCCCGTATCCTAAAGTCCTGAACAGAGTTGCAGCCCAATGGAGGAAAAAATAATAAAGTAAGTGACTAAAAAATTCAAATATATTAATTTTAGATGCTGGGGAATCATTTTTTAAGGGTTTGAGCTTTTCGATAAATCATGGTGAAGGTCCGGTTTAATTTAAAGTAATTGTCCAGACAGTAAAATAAAAAAAGACAATTCGTACCTTTTATCCCCCACAGACGATCTCTCCTAGTCTGACACAGATCCAAGTCCCTTGCGTCCCCTGGACTCTATTGCAGTGAATGGAGGGGGCGTGTCATAGTCCCTGTGATGGATGGGGCGGCCTGTCATTGATACTACAGAAGCAACAGACCATGTGATCGGCAGGGCAATACTTTAACCGAACCTTCATCATGATTTAATGAAAAGCCCAAACCCTTAAAAGTCTATTCCCCAGCATCTAAAATTAATATATTTTAAGTTACTTGCTTATTATTCTTTTCCCCACCGGGCTGCAACTCTGTTCAGGACTCCAGGATATGGGAGCCGCAATCTTGCCTCAGAAGCATCACATACTGAGGAGAGGAGGAGAGGACGGGGTTATAGCTGTGCTTTGCACAGACAGAGCAGAGCTGGGGTCAGGGAAAGGTCAGCAGTCCCAGAATGCAGAGCAGCACAGTCAGGAGACACCTCCTGTTTGCAGGCAGCCTGATGCTCCATGAGCCGCCATCTTGGTTGTTTAAAGGCTCAGAATACGCACTAGGTGCAGATAGGATGGTTTTTAATGTGAGCAATCTGTATGTACAATCTGGAATGGTTTCAAGTTGTCCAATCATAATGGGTGGTGGTCACTCATTCTGATCCCAGGATCAAGGATTTGCCATATTTTGGTTATTAATCTGCTTTTTAACGGCATTGCCTTTTGTTGGACTATGGTGACCGTCTGATTCCAGGACCGGTGAGATCGTGATTTTACTGTAAAGCTGATTTGCTCTATTGCGTTTGTGAGTGCATTTGGAATATTTATATTCTGTCCTGGGCCCCATTCTTTTTAATATATTTGTAAGTGACATAGGAGAAGGCTTGGTAGGAAAAGTTTGTCTGTTTGCTGATGATACAAAGGTTAGTAATAGGGTGGATATTCCTGGAGGTGTCTGCAACATGGAAAATGATTCAGCTTTACTGGATAGATGGTCAAAACTGTGGAAACTAGAGTTTAATGTCTCTAAATGTAAAATCCTGCACTTGGGTAGAAGGAATCCCTGCTCTGAGTACCGTATGGGCAGCACTGTGTTAGCCAGGACCTCGGAGGAGAGAGATTTAGGGATACTGATTACTGATAGCTGCAAGATGAGTGGACAGTGTAGCCAGGCAGTGGGAAAAGCAAGCAGGATGCTCGGCTGCATAGCTCGAGGCATCACCAGTAGGAAGAGGGAGGTTGTGATGCCGCTGTATAGAGCCCTGGTGAGGCCACAGCTAGAATACTGTGTGCAGTTCTGGAGACCTTACCTGCAAAAAGACATTATTCAAATAGAACGTGTCCAAAGGCCACAAAAATGGCGGAAGGACTTAAACTTAAAACTTATCAGGAGAGACTTAAAGAACTTAATTTGTACAGTCTGGAGGAAAGAAGGGAGAGGGGGGACATGATTGAGACCTTTAAATATGTGAAAGGACTGAATAAGGTTCAGGAGGGAAGTGTTTTTAAGAAGAAACTTAATGATAGAACAAGGGGGCACAACCTGAAGCTAGTCGGGGGGAAGATCAGGGGCAATGTTAGAAAATATTATTTTACAGAAAGAGTAGTAGATGCTTGGAACAAACTTCCAGCAGAGGTAGTTGAAAAATCAACAGTCACTGAATTTAAACATGCCTGGGATAAGCACACATCTATCCTAAGATAAAGAGAACATACAGTATACACATAAGATATAGAGAACATACAGTATACACATAAGATACAGAGAACATACAGTATACACATAAGATATAGAGAACATACAGTATACACATAAGATATAGAGAACATACAGTATACACATAAGATATAGAGAACATACAGTATACACATAAGATATAGAGAACATACAGTATACACATAAGATATAGAGAACATACAGTATACACATAAGA
Source organism: Gastrophryne carolinensis (assembly GCA_027917425.1). Lineage (NCBI taxonomy): Eukaryota > Metazoa > Chordata > Amphibia > Anura > Microhylidae > Gastrophryne > Gastrophryne carolinensis. The sequence continues at coordinate 404,078,751 of CM051238.1, forward strand.
TAAAGAGAACATACAGTATACACATAAGATACAGAGAACATACAGTATACACATAAGATAAAGAGAACATACAGTATACACATAAGATAAAGAGAACATACAGTATACACATAAGATATAGAGAACATACAGTATACACATAAGATACAGAGAACATACAGTATACACATAAGATATAGAGAACATACAGTATACACATAAGATAAAGAGAACATACAGTATACACATAAGATATAGAGAACATACAGTATACACATAAGATATAGAGAACATACAGTATACACATAAGATATAGAGAACATACAGTATACACATAAGATACAGAGAACATACAGTATACACATAAGATATAGAGAACATACAGTATACACATAAGATAAAGAGAACATACAGTATACACATAAGATACAGAGAACATACAGTATACACATAAGATATAGAGAACATACAGTATACACATAAGATACAGAGAACATACAGTATACACATAAGATAAAGAGAACATACAGTATACACATAAGATATAGAGAACATACAGTATACACATAAGATATAGAGAACATACAGTATACACATAAGGGCAGACTAGATGGACCGTATGGTCTCCTTCTGCCGTCAACCTTCTATGTTTCTATGTTTAAAACTACGGAGTTTTTTGCAGAATTACACTATATTTTGCCTTTTTTTGTCCATATGTTTATGTGATTATACCATCTGAGGCTTGTCCAGTAAGGATAGTGTCTTGGAAGCAGCACCAACGGGTGGGATACTGTGTATGATGACAACTTGCTAGCTCATATACCTAGAACTTTCAGCCTTTTTGCAAACAAAATTCCTTGCTCTGTGTTTTTTTTATTATATATTGCAACTGTGTTCTTGTGGAGAGAAGGATATTTCACGTTGAGCAACTTTGTATTATTTTGAAATTTAGATATATATTAATTCCCTCTTTCTAGCACGGTTCCATATGTATTAATAGTTTACCATTGTTACAGTATTCTTTAATCTGTATGTACAGCATGGGGGGGACATAGAAGATAGGCTCTTATTCAGGGTGATGGTCCAGTTTAAATATAAGAGCACTGGACTAGGAGCAATCGTCTACAGGGGTAAAAGGTGAGTATAGCATTTTTGACTTTACTGCCTGAACAAAGATTTTAATGAGACATTAAGTTTACTCGCTTGTGGGAATCCAGAATTTGTTCTTCCAATTGCTCAAAGCGGACCTTCAACCTGAATAAGAGCCTATGTTATATGTTTCCGACACCCTGTGCATACAGATTAAATATCATTCTACTTGCATCTACTGTATGTTATGAGTCTTTAAACATCCAAGATGGCGGCTCATGGAGCATCAGGCAGCCTGCAAACAGGAAGTGTCTTCTGACTGTGTCGCTTTGCATTCTGGGATTGCTGTCCTTTCCCTGACCCCAGCTCTGCTCTGTCTGTGCAAAGCACAGCTATAACCCCGCCCCCTGCACTTTATCCCGCTCTCCTCTACTCAGTATGTGATGCTTCTGAGGCACGATGGCGACCCCCGTATCCTAGAGTCCTGAACAGAGTTGCAGCCCAGTGGGGGAAAGAATAATAAGTAAGTGACTAAAAACGTAAAATATATTAATTGTAGATGCTGGGGAATCGTTTTTATAAGGGTTTGGGCTTTTCATTAAATCACGCTGGAGGTCCGGTTTAAAGTAAACGTCCCTTTTTGTTGGAATTGTGGTGTTCTGCCGTATTGTTTTCCTCTTTTGGAAAGTAAAATAAACATTTGTGTTAGGATTGTGCCCCCAGACCTGTGATTTACTTATCAGTATGCTGTGTCTAAATTTCTTGGATTCCTGTGGCTCTGTGTTGCTGAAGTGGGAGCTGCTTTCCTGGTCTTGAGTAAAGCCCGTAGTATTGCTTCGGCCTACAAGTCCCAGAATCTTTCCACTGTAACAGGTGAGCTCATCAGCAGCTTTGTCTAAATCTAGTGTTAATGACCTCCCCAGGTGAGAATGCTGCCAGTAGCCCTTTAGCTACTGTAACAAATGGCTGTGATCTCATCTGATAAGGCTGGATAAGCTTAGGAGTGGTTAAACCTGTAAGCTCAGGGATATGGAGCATTGTCTCTGCCTCAGCCAAATAGACTGACCAGAGTCAGGAAGTCTGTGCTACTTACAACAAACACTTTGTGTATGTTTGCTAATGTAAACACATTGTTGCTAGAGAAAACTTTTTTTCTTTTATAACACAAACAAATAAAGTACAACATTAACAGATAAGTTCAGGACCTGGACATCATTTTGGCACACAATAATGGAAACTTTTGATTGGGGGTGCCCCGCTCTGTGAAACCCCCCAGGAAGCCTGAACGAACTCACCTCTCCCTGGTCCTACGGCGCATGTGCGGCCTCTTGTCCATTCAGTGTGCTCGGAATTGATCAAAACTAAATAAAAGCAATAAAAAGGATGATTTGTGTCTAAAAACAGAATTGAATAATCAAATAAAAATAAATGATGTGTGGGCACTATAAACTACACCACCTCTGTCCCTCCTACACTGTATTTACTGAAACATCCATACATTGTCATTTCACAGTCTGTCCACTTGGTGGCGATCTTGCACAGTAATTGGTAGAAAAGTTGATAAAAGACTATGGCCTCGATTCAAAGACACATTCGTCTGGACTTCCGTAGCTGTCTGTGAAAGTTTGGGTGGGTGTTAGTCTTTTTTTTTGCTTTTTTTCGTTCATTTTTCATTCGTACGAACGTTCGGGAAAATGTGTATATGCGCTTTCGATGAACGGAAGCAAATCGGAACATTTCCGTTGGTTCGGATCATTTTTCAAACAAAATCAGAAATTTTTCGTTCGTTCAGATAACTTCCGTTGTTGGGATGGGCTTGCGTCTGATTCAGAGAGCTGATTGCCGAGGGACCACCATCCTATAAATCCGTTTCATTTCCGATCCACTTACGGGACCTTTGAGGCCTCGCATTGCTATTATTGAACATGTTTTGCGGCTATGTGGAGGAGTCTGCGCGCCTTTAGCACCAAGGCATTGCATGTATCAGCATGGCCGAGGCCATAAATTGTATAGCAATGCATACCTATCAATACATTTCATGTATGCCTTATAGAAGCATTTTAATGCTGACCTTAATTAGTCCTTAGCATGTAAACCTTTATTTTCCCACACATCCATATAATTGCTATATTTTTTTAGACTTATGTCCTTTGTGAATTTTATTTGGATTGTTGAACTTGAATCTGAATTTGTTGTAGGAGTTATTGTTTTAGTCGGTTACCTTTGCTTTGTGTAATTATTTTATATTTGGTTGCAGGAACCGCAAGATGTGCCACTCGCACAACATACAAGCAGTGTTTGGTCCAGCTATGCGATTCCTCAGTGTTCTTGCAGGGCATCCAGGGTCATCCCATGATGCTTATATATTGCAGAGCTCCGGCTTATTTCGTCAGTTTGAGTCAGGAGAATTATCTGGTAGATGGCTCCTGGGTAAGTTTGCTCACATTCCATCAATCCATTTTCACTGTATGGCAATGAATATAGTTGATGACTCATGTCTTAACCTATTGCTGTTTTTACCCCTTGATGACATGTTAAACAATATTGTAGCTTAGAATGTGTATTTTATGTTATTATTTTTAAATTATTTCAGGGGATTCTGGATATCCACTCCTGCCCTTGCTCTTGATGCCCGTTCTTTGCCTGCAGAATGCGGGCCAGGAGTTCTCTAATCGGGCACTATGCAAAACCCGGGCCGTGGTGGCGAGGGCCCTCTGGCTTTTGAAGTCCAGATTTAGGTGTTTGGACCATACAGGGGGGGGGGGGGGCACTGCAGTATGACCCCAACAAGGTTATACCAATATTTTAATTTACGTTTTTTAACATGGACCACATGTGCCAGAGTGGCACAACTGAGTGTCAGGGTCCTTCAGTTGGTGGGCGAGATGCAGGAGCTGCGCAACTCGTTGGGGACCACAGATGAAGAATAATGTTCTGTGGCCTGCCATTGCTATGTATTTAGTTTTATAGTTGTAAAAATTAGAAATTGTCTAAATTTTTAAAAATTTAATATTTTATGATGGAATCCAAAAAAAAATGTTACAGTGTAATTTCATTTACAAAATACATTAACACAAAACTAATGGGCCCAGAAATATTTAAAGATGAATATTCACATGACCGAGAAGTGATTTGGGTGAGCTTTAAGGGTCCAAAAGGGAAGATGGAGGATAGTGCTAAGTGGTTTAGCTAAACATTGTAGTAGAAGTGAGGGTGGCAAATATGTAGGCGAGCACTTTAATGAGTTAAGTTTGTAGTGCACAGGCGCTAGATCGTAAGGATTTCTGTCTGGACGAATATTTATTTAAAAAGAGAAACAGAATCAAACTGGAAACGTAAAGGATTCGTTGGAGGAGACAATGGGAAAAGGGCAAAAACTAAAGCCTACATTGTAACATGTGAAAATGAAACGGAAAAGTCACGATGGAAACTGACATCCTCGTATTCGTAATCTGCCGTACGAACGGACGGAAACTTTACAGAAGGTTTTCAATGCATGCATAGAATCGCTCGTACGCTTATACAAGAACGGAAACATTTCACAAAAAAAACAGATCGGCACGAAAACGGAAGTTTTTTTTTGTCTCTCTGAATCGAGCCTTATGGCCTTGATTCACTAGGAGTTGAAAAAAAGTCTCATGGTAGTAAACAATTCAATTAATTAGAAAAAAGCCTGAGAATTTCACTGTTACTGAATCACCGGATAAAAAGACAATGACAGTCAATGGCAGCTTTTACTACAGTGTAGCAAGGAGTAAACGGTTCTCGACTTTTCTTAGGAGTAAAAAAGTGCCATTGACTTTCATTGTTTTCTTAGCTGGTGATTCAGTAACAGTGACATTCTCAGGCTTTTTTCTCATGAATTGAATTTTTTACTACCATGAGAATATTTTTCAACTCTTATTGAATCAAGGCCTATAGATGTGTAATAATAGAAAGTCATTGCGGTGCCTTTTAGTACTGAAAACAAGCTCTGGGCTGGGGTGACACCTTTCATTGCAAGAAGCCATCTTGAAGCTCTATCCAGAGTATACTTAAAGCCTGGGGGTCTTCTCATCTCAGCACTGCTCTGACCCTAACAGGGTGTTCCATTGATGGCTCCACGCTGCCTAGTTAATTGGCCCTTTAGTCCTTTTTGACAGGAGGGTCACTGTGAAGCAGATATTACACATTAATATAAATATATACTGTGTGATGTGGGAATCTTGTAGATTCCAGGGCCGTTGGGGCATGGGCTTTGGTCCACTTTAAAGTGGACCAAATCCCAGGATTTTAACTATCTTGGGTTTTGGTCATTTCCCCCCAGATCGCCGATGCCAACTCACCTCTTCCCGATCCTACGGCGAATGCACGGCCGCTCGTCCAATCAGCGCGCTCTGAGCCGCTGACGTCACGTCGTCTAAGGCCAGCGGCTCAAGCGCGCTGGCGGCTGCATCCTCGCTTCCCTCTAACAGGGAGCGAGCCCGCGCCATCCATTCACAAATGCGGGGATGCGGCCTCGGCTCGCGCATGCACCGCTGGACTGAGAAGCAAGGTAAGTGTATGGGGCGACCTGGGGGCTTTCACACAGTGGGGCATCTCGATTTTGGATTTTTTTGGTCCGCTTTAATGAGAGCTTTAGTTTTAATACACAAGCAGCACTAGGGGGGTGTGCATTAAAGTGGTCCAAAATTTAGGATTTTTACTATCCCAGGTTTTGGACCATAGCTGTGTGAAATCCCACCCTTTGCTGATAATACATTCCTCGCCGGGGATCTCGTGGTACATTCCTGGCAAGCGGTGGCATCTCCTGCATCCGTGTAGTATGTTCGTGGATGCGCCCACTGTAACTGAATGGCTGACCTGGCCGCGCACAGCCTTAGAGGGGTGCAGGGGTGCCGCCACCAATCACGAGAGCGGCTATGCGCCTATTGAGCTTTTTTTTTTTTAATTCAGCTGCTCATTTATATACACGGCCAGAACAGCTGATAAAAGTGGACCAAAACCCAGGATAGTCAATAGTCTTGACTATCCTAGGTTTTGGTCCTTTCCCCGGGGGCAATGTCCAGTGTGGGCACGCTCCCTGTGAGCTGCTGCTCATAGATGTGTCGTGGGACCAAGAAGAGGTGAGCTGGGTACGAGAGATTTGGGGGGGTTCACACAGCGGGGCACCCCCAATCGGGGAAAGGACCAAAACCTAGGATAGTCTTTGGTCCACTTTAAAACAGCAGATCCATGTCTGCACCATGGATTTGATGGTGAGGTACGTGGCTATGATGGATACTGTGTCTAGCAGGGTTTCACACAGCGGGGTGTCCCATATCGGGATGTCGCAGGGGTACAGCCCAATACCCAAGAAACTCAAAATCCTGGATTCACTGCATTGTTGGACTGCCCCACCAAAGCACCAGAGGATCCTCTGGTGGGCCCCAGGCGTCACCAATAGGGATGAGCGAATCGATCCGGACGAACCCGGATTCGATCCGAATTTCAGGAAAAATTCGATTCGGATCGAATCCGAATTTCCCCGCGATTCGATCACTCGAAGTTTTCCTTTAACATCCATTCATTTACATTACAGGCATTCTAAGATGGCGGGCGGGACATGTCTGGACATGTATCCCGCGCCAGTGCAAGCTGGGGCAGTCACATGCAGCCTATCAGCAGCCAGCAAGCCCGGTGACGTCACACAGCGGTATTTAACGGCGGCCATCTTGCTTTTCCTCATTTCTCTATTGCATTCGTGACAGACAGACAGAACGCTGTGTAGCTGAGGCAGTTAGACAGGCTGGAGACAGGGACAGACAGGGACAGGCTGGAGACAGGCAGGAGACAGGCAGGAGACAGACAGGAGACAGACAGAAAGCCAGGGAAAGGTAGGAAAAACGGAGCTGGCTGACAGGGAGATTTTTTTTTTTTCATCCAGCCTTTGTTAGCGTTTTCAGGCTGCTTATAGTAACTAACTGTGCATATATACTGAACTGATCTTAAGTCTGCTGTGAGGCATCCCATTCTGTGACTAAAGCAGCCTCTGTTTAAGACCATATAAGCATTTGCTCTTATCATATTTGAAATTAGGCCTGATAAAGACACTTTTGCTGGCCAAAGCACTACTGTACCCTGCCAGCTCGATTCCTGCCCGGGGCATCCCATTCTGTGACTAAAGCAGCCTCTGTTTAAGACCATATAAGCATTTGCTCTTATCATATTTGAAATTAGGCCTGATAAAGACACTTTTGCTGGCCAAAGCACTACTGTACCCTGCCAGCTCGATTCCTGCCCGGGGCATCCCATTCTGTGACTAAAGCAGCCTCTGTTTAAGACCATATAAGCATTTGCTCTTATCATATTTGAAATTAGGCCTGATAAAGACACTTTTGCTGGCCAAAGCACTACTGTACCCTGCCAGCTCGATTCCTGCCCGGGGCATCCCATTCTGTGACTAAAGCAGCCTCTGTTTAAGACCATATAAGCATTTGCTCTTATCATATTTGAAATTAGGCCTGATAAAGACACTTTTGCTGGCCAAAGCACTACTGTACCCTGCCAGCTCGATTCCTGCCCGGGGCATCCCATTCTGTGACTAAAGCAGCCTCTGTTTAAGACCATATAAGCATTTGCTCTTATCATATTTGAAATTAGGCCTGATAAAGACACTTTTGCTGGCCAAAGCACTACTGTACCCTGCCAGCTCGATTCCTGCCCGGGGCATCCCATTCTGTGACTAAAGCAGCCTCTGTTTAAGACCATATAAGCATTTGCTCTTATCATATTTGAAATTAGGCCTGATAAAGACACTTTTGCTGGCCAAAGCACTACTGTACCCTGCCAGCTCGATTCCTGCCCGGGGCATCCCATTCTGTGACTACAGCAGCCTCTGTTTAAGACCATATAAGCATTTGCTCTTATCATATTTGAAATTAGGCCTGATAAAGACACTTTTGCTGGCCAAAGCACTACTGTACCCTGCCAGCTCGATTCCTGCCCGGGGCATCCCATTCTGTGACTAAAGCAGCCTCTGTTTAAGACCATATAAGCATTTGCTCTTATCATATTTGAAATTAGGCCTGATAAAGACACTTTTGCTGGCCAAAGCACTACTGTACCCTGCCAGCTCGATTCCTGCCCGGGGCATCCCATTCTGTGACTAAAGCAGCCTCTGTTTAAGACCATATAAGCATTTGCTCTTATCATATTTGAAATTAGGCCTGATAAAGACACTTTTGCTGGCCAAAGCACTACTGTACCCTGCCAGCTCGATTCCTGCCCGGGGCATCCCATTCTGTGACTAAAGCAGCCTCTGTTTAAGACCATATAAGCATTTGCTCTTATCATATTTGAAATTAGGCCTGATAAAGACACTTTTGCTGGCCAAAGCACTACTGTACCCTGCCAGCTCGATTCCTGCCCGGGGCATCCCATTCTGTGACTACAGCAGCCTCTGTTTAAGACCATATAAGCATTTGCTCTTATCATATTTGAAATTAGGCCTGATAAAGACACTTTTGCTGGCCAAAGCACTACTGTACCCTGCCAGCTCGATTCCTGCCCGGGGCATCCCATTCTGTGACTAAAGCAGCCTCTGTTTAAGACCATATAAGCATTTGCTCTTATCATATTTGAAATTAGGCCTGATAAAGACACTTTTGCTGGCCAAAGCACTACTGTACCCTGCCAGCTCGATTCCTGCCCGGGGCATCCCATTCTGTGACTAAAGCAGCCTCTGTTTAAGACCATATAAGCATTTGCTCTTATCATATTTGAAATTAGGCCTGATAAAGACACTTTTGCTGGCCAAAGCACTACTGTACCCTGCCAGCTCGATTCCTGCCCGGGGCATCCCATTCTGTGACTACAGCAGCCTCTGTTTAAGACCATATAAGCATTTGCTCTTATCATATTTGAAATTAGGCCTGATAAAGACACTTTTGCTGGCCAAAGCACTACTGTACCCTGCCAGCTCGATTCCTGCCCGGGGCATCCCATTCTGTGACTAAAGCAGCCTCTGTTTAAGACCATATAAGCATTTGCTCTTATCATATTTGAAATTAGCCTGATAAAGACACTTTTGCTGGCCAAAGCACTACTGTACCCTGCCAGCTCGATTCCTGCCCGGGGCATCCCATTCTGTGACTAAAGCAGCCTCTGTTTAAGACCATATAAGCATTTGCTCTTATCATATTTGAAATTAGGCCTGATAAAGACACTTTTGCTGGCCAAAGCACTACTGTACCCTGCCAGCTCGATTCCTGCCCGGGGCATCCCATTCTGTGACTAAAGCAGCCTCTGTTTAAGACCATATAAGCATTTGCTCTTATCATATTTGAAATTAGGCCTGATAAAGACACTTTTGCTGGCCAAAGCACTACTGTACCCTGCCAGCTCGATTCCTGCCCGGGGCATCCCATTCTGTGACTAAAGCAGCCTCTGTTTAAGACCATATAAGCATTTGCTCTTATTATATTTATATTATAAGACACTTTTGCTGGGCATAGGCTTACTGCTGCCTGCCAGGTGCACTTCTGTTGAGGCATCCCATTCTGTAACATAGCATACCCCTCTTTATTTACACTAAGCAGCTCTCTTATTTACACTAAGCAGGCCTGTTGGAGGCTGAGTGTTACTGCTCACTTTTGGTGTGCATTATATTCTGTTTCATATAGACCCACTGCTGCCCGGGGTTTTTTTAAATATCACCTACTACCACGCCAGTTAGACTATGTCGGGCAGACAAGTGCCTGGAAGTGAAAAGAGGAGTGGCAGAGGCCAAGATTCCGCAGGCAGAGCTCGCATCAGACTGGGGGCCAGTAGCAGCAGGAGTCACGCTGAGAGACCTAATCTGCCAGTATCTGCTAGCGGTCGGGTCTCCACCAGTAACGCATCTGCCGTGGTAGATTGGTTGACGCGCTCATCAACAACATCATCACAACTTACGTCTGAGACCCCCAGTCTAGGGTCGGTAGGTTCCTCTGACACAACCCTGAGTTGGCATGCCCCGAGAGCAGTCCCTGTCCTCCCATTGCCTCTGGCCTACGCCGTTCCCTCCCCCAGCGACGTATCCTATGCTTTGGGTTCAGCTCCACTCTTTAGTGAGGAGGACCATCAGATAGAGGACAGTCAGCAGCTACTGCCCAGCCAAGAAATGGAGGTGGCTTCTTTAGCTAGGCAGACAAATAGTGATGTGGACAGTGTCGTGGGTGCTGCGAGCGTTCCAGCTCCTGCGCCAGACACTGTTGACGAATCCACGAACATCAGTGACGTACAGCCACAACCCGGTGATGATGATGATGATGACGATGAAGCCGATCGCACTTGGGAGCCGGGTGATGAAGGGGCTTCATCGTCATCATCAGGAGAAGAGGGGTGCAGGTTGCCCCGGAGTCAGCAGCTGAGGCAGCAAGGTGGTAGCAGTCAGCATGGGGGCACAATTCCAAAGGCTGGAGCCGGCCGGGGCCGGGGCCGGGGTAGAGCACCTGCTGTGCGGCAGTCTACCTTATCGGGAGGTAGTGGAGCAGGGGTTCCTGGAGTTGGCAACAGCAGCAGTGAATCAGTGAGGCCAGGGGGTGGGAAAAGTAGCTACTCGGCAGTGTGGCAGTTTTTCCTGAGGCATCCGCAGGAGGGTAACATGGCCACATGCAAGATATGTAGGCAAAAGGTGAAGCGTGGCCAGGGTCCAAATGTTGGCACCACGGCCCTGCGTCAACATATGATGCGTCACCATAAAACGACCTGGGAGAACCGAGGCTCCCAAGGGGTGGTCCAGTCTGCTTCCTCACCAAGTGAGCTCCCAATTTCTGCCAGCCAAGGCTCCAGCACCTCAGCCGAAGGCAGCTGTGCGTCATACCCATCCTCTGTCGCTCCTGCTCCTCCTCCTCCAAGTCATGCATCCCGCCAGCAATCCATCAGCGAAGCCATGTCCAAGAGACAGCAGTATGCGCCCACTCATCCTACGGCGCAGAAGCTGAATGTGCTCCTGTCCAAGTTGCTGGTGCTGCAGTCGCTCCCTTTTCAGGTGGTGGAATCTGCACCTTTCAGAGAACTGATGGCTTGTGCCGAGCCGAGGTGGAGAGTCCCAAGCCGTCATTTCTTTGCCAAGAAGGCAGTACCAGCGCTGCACACTTTTGTTGAACAGAAGGTGGGCCAGTCCTTGAGCCTGTCGGTGTGTAGCAAAATACATGGCAGCGCCGACATCTGGAGCTGTAACTACGGTCAGGGGCAGTACATGTCGTTTACGGCCCACTGGGTGAATGTGGTCCCTTTGCAGCAGCAACTTGGACAGGTCACGCCGCTTCGGCCTCCGCGCTCTCTGCCCATTGGGCCTGTGACACCGTGCGACTCGGCCTCCTCATCCTCCGCCATCTCCTCACCCTCCACTGTAGGCTCAAGTCTCAGTGCCCCTCCAGTCTACCATGTGTGCAGGGCACGGAGGTGTCACGCAGTGCTTCACATGGTTTGTCTTGGCGAACGGAGTCACACAGGGGAGGAACTGCTTAAATGTATTCATCAGGAAATCCAAACATGGCTTACTCCGAGAAAACTTAAAATGGGAATCATGGTTACCGACAATGGGAAGAACATTTTGTCTGCGCTGCGCCAAGGAAGCCTGACCCATGCCCCCTGCATGGCTCACGTCTTCAATCTGGTTGTCAAGCGGTTTCTGAAGTGTTCCCCCCATCTGCAGGACATCCTAACAACTTCACGGAAACTTTGCATGCACTTCAGCCACTCCTACACTGCCAAACACACCCTTCTTGAGCTACAGCGTCAGAATGGTATCCCCCAACATAGTCTGATTTGCGATGTTTCCACCCGTTGGAATTCCACCCTTCACATGTTGGACCGATTATATGAACAGAGAAAAGCCATCACGGATTTCCTGATGATCCAAGCAGATAGGGGGACTCCCCTGTGTAACTTCAATGTCAACCAGTGGCAGCTCATACGTGACACCTGCCGTTTGCTCAGGCCCTTTGAGGAAGCCACTTTATTTGTCAGTCGGCAGGATTACGGGATGAACGACGTGATTCCACTGCTTCATGTACTACAGCACATGTTGGAAACCATGGCTGGTCAGGGCACTGGAGACATGGCGTTTACATCTTACGGCCACATGAACCCCCTTGGAGCTGAACTGGAGGAGGAGGAGGAGGAAGAGGAGGAGGAGGAGTTGCCCAGCGAAACACAGTTTAGGCTTGGCGAAATGGCTGGTTTATCTAGTCAGCGGACAGGAGAGGAGGAGCAGGAGCAGCCAGAGGAGCTAGAGGTTTTTGAGGAAGGAGAGACAGAGGACCCGGGCACACCGTGGCAGTATGCAGTGGAGATGGAGACAGGTAGTCCATCCGAGTCACTTGCGCAAATGGCACGAAGCATGCTCACGTGCTTGCGTAGTGACCCCAGAATTGTTTCCATCTGTCGGCGGGATGACTTCTGGCTGTCCACCTTATTGGACCCTCGCTTCCGGCACAAAATGGGGGCATTTTTTAAACCCACCGAGAGGGAGGACAAACTCAACTACTACAAAGACATTCTACGTAGGCAGTTGGCCGATGCCTATCTGCGCCATGGTCCATACTCTCGCAGGTCTGACTCGAGGGGACCTCTGCGCTCACCTTCCACTGCCATGGCCGCTGGGGGGGTTGGCAGCAGCAGCAGCAGAAGCTCCATCAGCAGCAGCAGCCTCAGTCTTCAGTCGCTAATGAGTAGCTTTCTACACCCGCATAGTGAGGCTACTCATGAGCAGCAGGAAGACCTGGAGCAGGACCTGAACCAGCAGGTCATGTCATACTTTGACATGACCATGCCAACACACCTTGAGGATCCGCTGGACTTCTGGGCAGCCAAACTTGATTTGTGGCCGCAACTAGCAGAGTTTGCCCTGGAAAAGCTGTCCTGCCCGGCAAGTAGCGTGCCATCTGAGCGGGTGTTTAGTGCGGCGGGGGCCATAGTTACGGCGAGGAGAACTCGTCTGTCAACTAAAAATGTGGAGAGACTCACCTTTGTCAAAATGAATCAGGGATGGATCAGCCAGGATTTCCACCCACCAATGCCTGATGCATGCGACTAGATTCAGCATGGTGCCACGTTTTACACTTTCCAAATGGTGCAAAACATATTTATGTCTTTAGGCCATTTTTTGGGCTCCTGCTGCTGCTACTGTCAACTCCTGCCAACTCCAGGGTGTGATTCATCCAATTTTTGGGCTCCTGAAGCCAACTCCAGTGTATATTTGGGCTCCTGCTGCTGCTACTGTCAACTCCTGCCAACTCCAGGCTGTGATTCATCCAATTTTTGGGCTCCTGAAGCCAACTCCAGTGTATATTTGGGCTCCTGCTGCTGCTACTGTCAACTCCTGCCAACTCCAGGGTGTGATTCATCCAATTTTTGGGCTCCTGAAGCCAACTCCAGTGTATATTTGGGCTCCTGCTGCTGCTGCTGCCAACTTCTGCCAACTCCAGGGTGTGATTCATCCAATTTTTGGGCTCCTGAAGCCAACTCCAGTGTATATTTGGGCTCCTGCTGCTGCTGCTGCCAACTTCTGCCAACTCCAGGGTGTGATTCATCCAATTTTTGGGCTCCTGAAGCCAACTCCAGTGTATATTTGGGCTCCTGCTGCTGCTACTGTCAACTCCTGCCAACTCCAGGGTGTGATTCATCCAATTTTTGGGCTCCTGAAGCCAACTCCAGTGTATATTTGGGCTCCTGCTGCTGCTGCTGCCAACTTCTGCCAACTCCAGGGTGTGATTCATCCAATTTTTGGGCTCCTGAAGCCAACTCCAGTGTATATTTGGGCTCCTGCTGCTGCTGCTGCCAACTTCTGCCAACTCCAGGGTGTGATTCATCCAATTTTTGGGCTCCTGAAGCCAACTCCAGTGTATATTTGGGCTCCTGCTGCTGCTGCTGTCAACTCCTGCCAACTCCAGGGTGTGATTCATCCAATTTTTGGGCTCCTGAAGCCAACTCCAGTGTATATTTGGGCTCCTGCTGCTGCTACTGTCAACTCCTGCCAACTCCAGGGTGTGATTCATCCAATTTTTGGGCTCCTGAAGCCAACTCCAGTGTATATTTGGGCTCCTGCTGCTGCTGCTGCCAACTTCTGCCAACTCCAGGGTGTGATTCATCCAATTTTTGGGCTCCTGAAGCCAACTCCAGTGTATATTTGGGCTCCTGCTGCTGCTGCTGCCAACTTCTGCCAACTCCAGGGTGTGATTCATCCAATTTTTGGGCTCCTGAAGCCAACTCCAGTGTATATTTGGGCTCCTGCTGCTGCTGCTGCCAACTTCTGCCAACTCCAGGGTGTGATTCATCCAATTTTTGGGCTCCTGAAGCCAACTCCAGTGTATATTTGGGCTCCTGCTGCTGCTGCTGCCAACTTCTGCCAACTCCAGGGTGTGATTCATCCAATTTTTGGGCTCCTGAAGCCAACTCCAGTGTATATTTGGGCTCCTGCTGCTGCTGCTGTCAACTCCTGCCAACTCCAGGGTGTGATTCATCCAATTTTTGGGCTCCTGAAGCCAACTCCAGTGTATATTTGGGCTCCTGCTGCTGCTGCTGTCAACTCCTGCCAACTCCAGGGTGTGATTCATCCAATTTTTGGGCTCCTGAAGCCAACTCCAGTGTATATTTGGGCTCCTGCTGCTGCTGCTGCCAACTTCTGCCAACTCCAGGGTGTGATTCATCCAATTTTTGGGCTCCTGAAGCCAACTCCAGTGTATATTTGGGCTCCTGCTGCTGCTGCTGCCAACTTCTGCCAACTCCAGGGTGTGATTCATCCAATTTTTGGGCTCCTGAAGCCAACTCCAGTGTATATTTGGGCTCCTGCTGCTGCTACTGTCAACTCCTGCCAACTCCAGGGTGTGATTCATCCAATTTTTGGGCTCCTGAAGCCAACTCCAGTGTATATTTGGGCTCCTGCTGCTGCTGCTGCCAACTTCTGCCAACTCCAGGGTGTGATTCATCCAATTTTTGGGCTCCTGAAGCCAACTCCAGTGTATATTTGGGCTCCTGCTGCTGCTGCTGCCAACTTCTGCCAACTCCAGGGTGTGATTCATCCAATTTTTGGGCTCCTGAAGCCAACTCCAGTGTATATTTGGGCTCCTGCTGCTGCTACTGTCAACTCCTGCCAACTCCAGGGTGTGATTCATCCAATTTTTGGGCTCCTGAAGCCAACTCCAGTGTATATTTGGGCTCCTGCTGCTGCTACTGTCAACTGCTGCCAACTCCAGGGTGTGATTCATCCAATTTTTGGGCTCCTGAAGCCAACTCCAGTGTATATTTGGGCTCCTGCTGCTGCTGCTGCCAACTTCTGCCAACTCCAGGGTGTGATTCATCCAATTTTTGGGCTCCTGAAGCCAACTCCAGTGTATATTTGGGCTCCTGCTGCTGCTGCTGCCAACTTCTGCCAACTCCAGGGTGTGATTCATCCAATTTTTGGGCTCCTGAAGCCAACTCCAGTGTATATTTGGGCTCCTGCTGCTGCTGCTGCCAACTCCTGCCAACTCCAGGGTGTGATTCATCCAATTTTTGGGCTCCTGAAGCCAACTCCAGTGTATATTTGGGCTCCTGCTGCTGCTACTGTCAACTCCTGCCAACTCCAGGGTGTGATTCATCCAATTTTTGGGCTCCTGAAGCCAACTCCAGTGTATATTTGGGCTCCTGCTGCTGCTGCTGCCAACTTCTGCCAACTCCAGGGTGTGATTCATCCAATTTTTGGGCTCCTGAAGCCAACTCCAGTGTATATTTGGGCTCCTGCTGCTGCTGCTGCCAACTTCTGCCAACTCCAGGGTGTGATTCATCCAATTTTTGGGCTCCTGAAGCCAACTCCAGTGTATATTTGGGCTCCTGCTGCTGCTACTGTCAACTCCTGCCAACTCCAGGGTGTGATTCATCCAATTTTTGGGCTCCTGAAGCCAACTCCAGTGTATATTTGGGCTCCTGCTGCTGCTGCTGCCAACTTCTGCCAACTCCAGGGTGTGATTCATCCAATTTTTGGGCTCCTGAAGCCAACTCCAGTGTATATTTGGGCTCCTGCTGCTGCTGCTGCCAACTTCTGCCAACTCCAGGGTGTGATTCATCCAATTTTTGGGCTCCTGAAGCCAACTCCAGTGTATATTTGGGCTCCTGCTGCTGCTGCTGTCAACTCCTGCCAACTCCAGGGTGTGATTCATCCAATTTTTGGGCTCCTGAAGCCAACTCCAGTGTATATTTGGGCTCCTGCTGCTGCTACTGTCAACTCCTGCCAACTCCAGGGTGTGATTCATCCAATTTTTGGGCTCCTGAAGCCAACTCCAGTGTATATTTGGGCTCCTGCTGCTGCTGCTGCCAACTTCTGCCAACTCCAGGGTGTGATTCATCCAATTTTTGGGCTCCTGAAGCCAACTCCAGTGTATATTTGGGCTCCTGCTGCTGCTGCTGCCAACTTCTGCCAACTCCAGGGTGTGATTCATCCAATTTTTGGGCTCCTGAAGCCAACTCCAGTGTATATTTGGGCTCCTGCTGCTGCTGCTGCCAACTTCTGCCAACTCCAGGGTGTGATTCATCCAATTTTTGGGCTCCTGAAGCCAACTCCAGTGTATATTTGGGCTCCTGCTGCTGCTGCTGCCAACTTCTGCCAACTCCAGGGTGTGATTCATCCAATTTTTGGGCTCCTGAAGCCAACTCCAGTGTATATTTGGGCTCCTGCTGCTGCTGCTGCCAACTTCTGCCAACTCCAGGGTGTGATTCATCCAATTTTTGGGCTCCTGAAGCCAACTCCAGTGTATATTTGGGCTCCTGCTGCTGCTGCTGTCAACTCCTGCCAACTCCAGGGTGTGATTCATCCAATTTTTGGGCTCCTGAAGCCAACTCCAGTGTATATTTGGGCTCCTGCTGCTGCTGCTGTCAACTCCTGCCAACTCCAGGGTGTGATTCATCCAATTTTTGGGCTCCTGAAGCCAACTCCAGTGTATATTTGGGCTCCTGCTGCTGCTGCTGCCAACTTCTGCCAACTCCAGGGTGTGATTCATCCAATTTTTGGGCTCCTGAAGCCAACTCCAGTGTATATTTGGGCTCCTGCTGCTGCTGCTGCCAACTTCTGCCAACTCCAGGGTGTGATTCATCCAATTTTTGGGCTCCTGAAGCCAACTCCAGTGTATATTTGGGCTCCTGCTGCTGCTGCTGTCAACTCCTGCCAACTCCAGGGTGTGATTCATCCAATTTTTGGGCTCCTGAAGCCAACTCCAGTGTATATTTGGGCTCCTGCTGCTGCTGCTGTCAACTCCTGCCAACTCCAGGGTGTGATTCATCCAATTTTTGGGCTCCTGAAGCCAACTCCAGTGTATATTTGGGCTCCTGCTGCTGCTGCTGCCAACTTCTGCCAACTCCAGGGTGTGATTCATCCAATTTTTGGGCTCCTGAAGCCAACTCCAGTGTATATTTGGGCTCCTGCTGCTGCTGCTGCCAACTTCTGCCAACTCCAGGGTGTGATTCATCCAATTTTTGGGCTCCTGAAGCCAACTCCAGTGTATATTTGGGCTCCTGCTGCTGCTGCTGTCAACTCCTGCCAACTCCAGGGTGTGATTCATCCAATTTTTGGGCTCCTGAAGCCAACTCCAGTGTATATTTGGGCTCCTGCTGCTGCTGCTGTCAACTCCTGCCAACTCCAGGGTGTGATTCATCCAATTTTTGGGCTCCTGAAGCCAACTCCAGTGTATATTTGGGCTCCTGCTGCTGCTGCTGCCAACTTCTGCCAACTCCAGGGTGTGATTCATCCAATTTTTGGGCTCCTGAAGCCAACTCCAGTGTATATTTGGGCTCCTGCTGCTGCTGCTGCCAACTTCTGCCAACTCCAGGGTGTGATTCATCCAATTTTTGGGCTCCTGAAGCCAACTCCAGTGTATATTTGGGCTCCTGCTGCTGCTGCTGTCAACTCCTGCCAACTCCAGGGTGTGATTCATCCAATTTTTGGGCTCCTGAAGCCAACTCCAGTGTATATTTGGGCTCCTGCTGCTGCTGCTGTCAACTCCTGCCAACTCCAGGGTGTGATTCATCCAATTTTTGGGCTCCTGAAGCCAACTCCAGTGTATATTTGGGCTCCTGCTGCTGCTGCTGCCAACTTCTGCCAACTCCAGGGTGTGATTCATCCAATTTTTGGGCTCCTGAAGCCAACTCCAGTGTATATTTGGGCTCCTTCTGCCCCTCATAGTGATGCCACTTCAACTCTCTGCAATTGTGCCGCTCTGCGATTCTATTAGCGATGCCTCTGATCTGCATGTGATATTTCTTAAAAGTATTATTTAACTAACCCAGCACGCATCCTGTGCGTGTTACAGCAAGGCTGAATGGTTTACAACCCTATTGAGGCTGTAGGAGGCTCAGAAATAGCCGTTTTTAATAGCGATTCGTCGCGAATTTATTCGGGTCGAAACGATTTTTGTCGGAAAATTCGGCGAATCAGTCGAAACGAATTTTTCAAAAGTTCGCTCATCTCTAGTCACCAACAAGTTGCTTTTGTTGTTTAGTCAATAAAAATCAGATTTTATATGATAACAATCTAATCTAATTTTGATCTAGCTGAATGATGGGCCCCCCAAGGAAAATTTCTTTGGATGGGCTCCAAGAATTATTTCTTTGGGTGTGTCCCAAAAATGATATCCTCTGGTGGGCCCAAGGTGATCTAGTCCGACCCTGGTCCACTGTAATGTGCATTGAGGATTAGCAATTACTTTTAAAGAGGAATAACACACAGGAATTTCACTTTCCTGTGTGTTGTCCCTCCGTGTGGCGGCATCCCGAATTAGGTCCCCTGTTGTGTGTATACCCCCAGGTAGAACTATACACTCCTTCCGCTCCCATGGCTCAGACTCGGGCGAGAGACTGTCACTCGGCTCCCTTTGGAGCCACCTGGACGACTAGGCACCCAAGCAGCGCAGAAGGGAGCTGAGTGCTCTGCTAGCAGCATCCCCCTCACCCTTAGAAGCGGCACGGGAGCCGCGTGCGCGGGTGTTTCCGCTGCTTCTCCCTCTCCTGCATCAGCCTTTTGGACGGCCCTATTATCTGTTTGGTAACTGCATACAAAATAGCTGCTGGCACTTGCATTTTTTGGGTGTTTTGAATCACTAATTTATTGTCTACATACATTTACTCTCGGGATATTCTGTGCATTATATATGTAATTATTTACTTATTTATTGATTGATTGATTTATTTATTATTCCTTGTCTGTATATATTTCATGTAGTTATCATGACTGTTTAGGATGCACTGGTCACTTTGTGATTGATTGCTTCCATATTATTGCACCTTATTTGGATATTATAGCACTTTAATATAATTGTTTATATAGATTAAGAATATATTATTATTATTATTATTAATAAACCGGACCTTCAGCATGAGCCCAAACCCTTAAAAAATGATTCCCCAGCATCTAAAATTAATATATTTTAAGTTTTTAGTCACTTACTTAATATTCTTTCCCTCACTGGGCTGCAACTCTGCTCAGGACTTTAGGATATGGGCGCCGCCATCTTGACTCAGAAGCATCACATACTGAGGAGAGGATAGTGGGATAAAGTACAAGGGGTGGGTTATAGCTGTGCTTTGCTCAGACAGAGCAGAGCTGAGGTCAGGAAAAGGTCAGCAATCCCAGAATGCAGAGCAGCATAGTCAGAAGGCACTTCCTGTTTGCAGGCTGCCTGATGTCCCATGAGCTGCCATCTTGGATGTTTAAAGGCTCATAACATGCAGTGGATGCAGGTAGGATGATTTTTAATGTGAGCAATCTGTATGTACAGGGTGGGGGAAACATATAAGATAGACTCTTATTCGTATTTTTTGTACCGGCACAAAAAAATCTAGGGGGTGTTTTTTGGTTTATTCTGTCCAAATTGCAATTCATTTATAGCCTCTAGAGATAATATATGATTTTTTTGTGGAGATTATAGGGAGTTTATGCAGCAGTGTTTTTAAGTGTCTTGTGTTTCATGTATTTTAGCCCATATTGTTTTTGAGTTTTATCAATTTTCAATAAAATATGTAAAGTTCTACATTGGTTTGGTGCTCCTCATTGGGAGGAAGGTGTGGTTTGGTCCACGTCCACTCCATTACGGTTTAGTTTCGCATTTGGGAGTGAGCACATTTAATTGTATTGTAGGTGGTGCACCCCTGTTTTCAATACGCATCCCCTATGACCTTGCAGCCGCGGCTTGCCAGAGCCGCTCATTCAGAAAGGCCGGGGCACGCACGCGGCTAGGGGTGAGTAGCGATGCGGCCGTAGTGCAGGGACACGAGGGCTCCGGAGAAGGTGAGTGGATCTGGCCATCTGGGGGGGTTTCACACTGTGGGGCATACAAATTCGGGAAGCCCCAAGAAGAGTAACTTGGACGGCCCAGGAGTCTTTTAGCCTCCGATGTTCCTCTTTAAAGTGGACCAACACCCAGGGGGGATCGGCCCGGGAATCTTATAGATTCCCGGGCCGATCAGATCCCTTCCCGCAGGGGGATCCGAAATCGGGATGTCCCGCGGGGTGAAACCTCCCAGGAAGCCCACAATCCTACCTTTTCCACGTTCCAGCGGCGCATGTGCGTCCGCCGCCTCCCGCGCGTCCCTCTAGCAGGGCACGCTCCCGCGCCGGGCGTTTTTGAATGCCGGCGCGGGTGCGCTCCCTGTAAGAGGGAAACACGGGAGGCGGCGGCGGACGCGCTCTGCTTGTCCGGCGCTGCCTCTCACTTGTCCGGCGGCGGGGATTGGCTGCATCGGTCACGTGGGAGCGAGGAGAGGTGAGTTTTCGGGGCTTTCTGGGAGGTTTCACACACCGATCGGGGTGCCCCACCGAAGTGGACCAAAACCCAGGATAGTCAAAATCCTGGGTGTTGGTCCACTTTAACTACTTTCATCGAAGTGGAAACCTCCCGCATTAGAAAATAACCAGAACTTTCTGACATTAGGTGGAAAATGTATCTAGTTAGGCAAAGGAATATATGAAGTGCACCTTGTCCAACCTCCTCTTGAGGTGGATAGATGGGCGCAGGCTGGCCGTGGATCTAAAGCTATTTCCCCATTTGTCATTGGTAGACATAGACCTGCATAACCCTATCTCTAAACAATTCTATTTACTATAAGCAGCCATACTGCCAGCCTTTCCTGTGACAGTATTTGAAGGTTGGGGATGCTTTGTGCTGCTGTAACCAGCAGGAATTCCTGTCTTTCACAGGTCAGAGAACAGGTACATCCAGGTTACAGCGTACATGTGACCACAGGTCAGGTGACAGGCGCGAAACCTAATGGAGCTTGCATGGCGTTCAGGATTTCTATAGAATAAAAATCATTGGTAGCCTTTGGACTTTATGAGCCTGAGGTTATCTAACTGGCAGTCACATTGCACTACATCGCAGTCCAACGCTAACTCTAAAATCATCAATATTACATGTATCCAAAAATCAATACATATATATTAAAACACCAATAAATTTAGGAATCTGAACCAACTGGTCTACCCAATATAGATGGGTGATGGGATTGCGGTCCTGTACCTGACCCCAGCTGTGCTCTGTCTGTGCAGAGCACAGCTATAACCCCGCCCCCTGTACTTTATCCCCCTCTCCTCAGTATGTGATGCTTCTGAGGCAAGATGGTGGCGCCTGTATCCTAGAGTCCTGAACAGAGCTGCAGCCCAGTGGGGGAAAGAAAAATAAGTAAGTGACTAAAAACGTAAAATATATTAATTTTAGATGCTGGGGAATCGTATTTCAAGGGTTTGGGCTTTTCATTAAATGATGGTGAAGGTCTGGTTTAATGGTTTCACGTGTAAAGCAGATGGCGCCAGTGAACTTCTTTAAAGGTTTAGCAAATCCATAGTCACACCTACTGGATCCTTTATTCCATACAATGATGAAGAACAAGCAACATTTCAGGATCATGCAGGGCCTCTTCCTCGGGCAAACAGGACATAGTAACATGTAACATATCACATAAAACACTAACTGCCTCTGGAAGCAATGAGGCCTGCGGAGTCCCGACTCCAACTGTTTAACAGCCTCTGACTCTGACGCCTTCATAAATGGCCAGTAATTCGTAATAACAAATGTACTGTAGTAAAATGGTAACATGGAGCTTTTTCTCATCATTATAAAAGTAATCAGGCAACTTAAACCGGACCTTCAGCGTGATTTAATGAAAAGCCCAAACTCTTAAAAAACGGTTCCCCAGCATCTAAAATTAATATATTTTACGTTTTTAGTCACTAACTTATTATTCTTTCCCCCACTGGGTTGCAACTCTGTTCAGGAATTTAGGATACGGGCGCCGCCATCTTGAATCAGAAGCATCACACTTACTGAGGAGAGGAGAGTGGGATAAGGTACAGGGGGGCGGGTTATAGCTGTGCTTTGCTCAGACAGAGCAGATCTGGGGTCAGGTAAAGATCAGCAGTCCCAGAATGCAGAGCAGCACAGTCAGGAGGCACTTCCTGTTTGCAGGCTGCCTGATAAGATGGCGGCTTCCATAAGCCGCCATCTTGGATGTTTAAAGGCTCATAACATGCAGTAGATGCAGGTAGGATGATTTTTAATGTGGCCAATCTGTATGTACAGGGTGTGGGAAACATATAAGATAGACTCTTATTCAGAGTGAAGGTCCGCTTTAAGATAATAGCACGAAGCGGCACGGGCGGCCGCGAACGTAGGTGTCCCCTCTGCTGATCCCCTGCTCCATATGATGCGTTGGTGACCCTGTTGCCGAGCTTTTGGTTTCTATATATCCTTCCAAAAAATGTTTTCTTTGTGTATTACTTAGTTGATATGGGCTTATAAGTTGGTATCTTTCGCACTTTCAGGTATTCATGACCATGGTTGCCCAGTTTTTCTATCTTGAAAATTGTACACAGTATTTGCACGTGTTTTGTATATTTATTGATTATGTCAATTAATTGTTTTTATTTTATTTATTGCACTATGGTCACTTTCATGTATATAAATTATTAGTAATATATTTATTAACTTTTTATGATATATTGGGGATGTAATTGTCAGCATATTGCGTTATTTAGCACTGTCACTTAGGGATTGTATGTTGTTGTAGGTTGGTAATTGAATTAGTAGTTATCATAGATAATTGTGCCGGCACAAATAATCAATAGCTACTTTAGCTCCACCACGCTGAACATTAGGGAGCTTCCCAGTAATCTTAGGCCCTTATTTAACAAGGGATAGCGACAGGTAGCGACTGGTGAGCGGCCGGTAATGACGGGCACCGCCACGAGAACGCCGGCTGCCCACCACAATCACACATTTATCAAGCCAATTCTGCTTAGCGACTGAGATAGCGCCATATAGCGACTCATTCATCATTATTCCAGCCTCACCCCACAGCGCCAGCGTCCGACCTTGAACAGCGACAGGTATGACCTCTCGCTACCTGGCGCTCTCCAATGCATTTCCATGAAACAATCTTTAAATATTCATAATTAATTCATATTAATGTTTTTCTTTTTTTTTTTTTAAATGTGAAAAATTCTGTGACCACTTCTGCCATGTTATATTTTTTTTAAGGTAAAAAAAAATAAAATAAAACATTGTGCAGAATTGATATTACAGGTCTGATATTAATGTATTAATATTACAAAATGTTATTAAAAACTTGTTTTTTTTGGTTTCCAAAAATATGGTTGTTTGGGGGTTAAAAAACTACTTTTAACCCATCGCCGCCAGCGCTCTGGGGTTTAAACAAGCATTTCACAGCGCGAGAATTTTTTGAGCGTGATTTTTTAATGAATATGGTGGGAGCCGGTCGCTCTGACCAGTCGCTATCATGCGCTCCCATACAGTGCGGAACCTGTCAAATAGCGACTCCTCACCCAATATTCAACATTACGGCAAACCGACTGAGTCGCTGTCAACAACCGAACAACGGCCAAGCACAGCGACTACTAGCGGGCGCTCTGAAAATGCCGCTACAGTCGCTCAACTGTCGCTACCTGCCGCTATTAATGAATCGGCCTCCAAGTTTGCTCAATTTCAGCACTGGAAGCATTAGGGGAGACGCATTGTTTTTATCTTTGTCTTGTTGAGTGTTGTTGTTGTCGGATCATTCCTAATAAAATTGTGCATTTTTTGTATTTAATATCTAAATTAGTGTTGTGGTATTTTTTGGGTGCTCCTGCCACTAGGGGGTAGGGGGATTTAGTATCTCTCATAACCCTATAGTTTTGTCTGGCTAATCAGGCAACTTAGATGAAACATAAAGCGTATTTATTGAAATACAATTTCTGAACAGATAACTTAAAGCGGAACGAAACCCCGGATTTGGATTATTGCATGTTTTGTTCTGTGCCTCTGGGGATGCCCTGCTGTGTGAAACCCCCTAGATTGCCCATAATAACTCACCTGTTCTGGGCCAATCAAAGCCGTTTGCTGTGACTATGGGGGTTATTTAAGAAGGGATAGCGCCAGGTAGTGCATCGTAGCGCCAGGTAGCGTCTGGTGAACGCTGGGCGCTGTACACAAACCCACATTTAAGAAAGCGAATCTGGTGAGCGCCTCTAACAGCGCCATGTAGCGTCATTAGAGGCAGCTCAGCGTATAGCACCGGTGCTCTAGGTTCAGGAGTGGCACTTATTATCTTTTGTTCAGTCTAACACCAAAGGATTGGGGGTGCCCTCCAAGAACCCCCCACTAAATGGGCCCCTGGGGACTAACAATTGCACTCTCAAGAAATCAGTAAATAAGGTAATTGTTATTAAAGGTCAACTCATTAAAAGCAATTAAAAACAACATTATCCCAGTGCTATTAACATGACCAGCCACATGGGGGAGCCATCCTGCCAGATACAGTCTATTACAATGTTCAATGGAATCCTACCAAATACAATCTATTTCAATGTGCTATCTATGCAACATATATATACAATAAAGTGCTAAGTTTAAAGTGCATCAATAAAAAAACAGATATCTGAGTGGAAGGAAGCCCAATTAGGGGATGAAGTGTAAAGCTTATAGCCAAAACATGGAACACACAAGAAAAACTCCTTACTGTTATGCTGACAAGATGGCGGCCCTGCAGCGAGCCCACGCGTTCCAAGCCCGTGGGGCTCTTTCTCAAGGCTGGGTAATGACTGGTGGGAGTGTTCAGTGTCGCTCTCCCATACATTTCAATGGGCTTTCATTAGTTGTGTATAAATAGTGTGTTTCGCAATTAATTTTTTTTTTTGCTCTAATCATTGTGTGACCTCTCCTGGCTGCAAACAAACACTTTTATAAATTTTTTTGACTTTTCATATTTTTATGCAGAATTCTATTTACAGGTCTGGCACTAAAGTGTTATTGGCACAGTGTTAAAACAATGTCATTCCATGTGTTTTTGCTTTTTTACTGGTGGATATGTGTTCAAAAACACTTTAATCACGCAGCATCAGGCGCTCTATGCTACAGCACCCAGCTTTAGAGCGCCGACGCTGTGTGTGTGGTGTTCTGATAAGTATGGTGTGAAGCGGCGAGTGCTGGATTCACTGAGCTGGCGCTACCTATCGCTCACTGCAGAGTTATACTGTTGTTAGAGCGCCCAACACACATCACATTCATCAATGCCAGCCAGGTTACTACAGCGACCGAGATGCTAGATTACAGCGCCTGATACCAGCTTACAGAACCTACTAGCGGTTGGTTTAAGCATCGCTATACAGATGCTCACCTGGCAATACCTGGCGCTAGTAGTGAATCAGCCTCTATGTCATTCAGGAAACGGTTCTTCAATGGGAAGTACAAGCAGTGGATGCGGCGGACATATTCAGGATGGCAAGATGAGATAATTGAGGTTTCACATTATTTTGTATATTTTATATCTAGGCCAGTGTGTAATATATATACAGTGTGTGAAGAGTACAGAGCTCAGATCATCTTCTTTCACAGCTGTATAGAAGTACCATGTGGTTTTCACACACATCTTTGAGCGGAGGATTGCATAGCCAGGCAAATGTATTTGCGGCACAACCACCAATTTCCTGTATGACAATGTCTTGTCAGTGAAGTTTGCAGAACTAAAGCTGCGAACAGAGGCAGGCTGGGGCCAGAAATCAGGCAGGATCCATCCAGCCTGGCCTGCCTAGGTTTTACAGGGCCCCAAAACTCAAAGGGCCCCCCAAAAAAGACACCAACCTGCATCAAAGTTGACCAACCCCCCCCTAATCCCGGGGAACTCTCCTTAGGGGCATCCCGATGTATGAGACTCCCAGGTTTGCCCATAATCTTACCTCGTTCCTAGCTCTCCTACTGCAAGTTGTGGTCCTCCGCTACACTACTCCACTCCAATCAGGATTGATTTTACCAGCCCCTGGCCGGCCTGAGCCATCCCTGCTGAGGCCCCCAACCATGATGCTGGGGCTATAGCATTGGGGGCTGAGAGTACAGTGGTACTGGGTACAGGGGGCTGAGAGAGGAATTGAATGTGGGTGTTAGAAGCAGAAGCCCGACTGGCCCCACTGGGCATCATCCTGGGTCTCCCTATGGCCAGTCCACCCCTGTGCACAGCCTTCCCAGGCAGTGGCCAGTGGGAGGTACCCAACATTCAATGAATTGCACAGCAATCAATACTTATTAAAGGAAATCCTGTGAATGGGATGTGGGCAGAGTTGGGATAACCTTGTGGGTTTACACACACATCTGGGCATCCCAAATCAGCCTGTGGTCTGATTGGAGTTCTAGGCAGTGTTGGCCAAGTGTGGGCCCTGGGTGGTCGACAGTGGGGTCCAGTGACTTTGTTAGTTCCACCCAGAACCTACAGCTCTGTTCGGTGCTTTTGTCACAGATGCTGCAAGGTGAGAGGAGACAGCTTGCATGGGGCCCCCTCATTCCAAGGGCCCGGTAGCAGCTGCCTCCCCTGCCTCTATGGTATGTACACCCCTGCATCCCTGCTGAACCCAAATGGCTTCCAAGGCCTAGGCTAAAGCATTGCAGAGATAGACATAAGCATGGGGTAGATATGGCTACTCGATTGTACTGAGGCTTTAGTTTTGTAGGAGCAGATAATGTGGCAGGGAGGGGTAGCTATGGCTCCCCAATAGACATGATTCTGAGCCTATAGCGTTGAGGGCAGATCATGGGCTGGGGTGCTAGGAGAGAGACTTGGGAGGCAGGAATGGGATGCGGGTGTAAGCAGCAGCCCAACCAGCCTAAAAGCAGTCTGACCCACCAGGAATTTTCCCGGGTCTCACCTATGGCCAGTCTGCCCCTGGCTGGCTATGTCCAGCTCACTGACATGGTATCTCTATAAGATGTTATGAGAGTCAGTGAGGATAAACCTAGCAATAAATACATGACAGGAGTGCTATGTTTAATCATTATTCTATCACAACTCATAGGTGGGAATGAGCTCTAAACGCTGTCAACTGACGTTACAGACATAAGTCTTCTTGGTTTTGTGACGAGTGAAAGGATGTCAGTATGTCAATTAGGAATCCAATCACCTCCCTTGGTCTGACACTGATATCTGAAACATATTGTGTGAATGTGCAGCTGCATTCTGAGGAAACTAGTCACTCGTACACATATAACATTTTAATTCAACGTATTTGGAAGAAAATATTCAGGTGACATTGTTTTCATTATGGCCGTGTGTATAGATTATGGGGGTTAGCGCCAGGCAGCGTCTGGTGATCGCCGGGCGCTGTACGCAAAACCACATTCATGAAAGCGAATCTGGTGAGCGACTCTAACAGCGCAATGTAGCGTCCGATGTATTATTACAGGCGGCTCAGCGGATAGCGCCGGCGCTCTAGCTTTCAGAGCGCCAGGAATTCCCTTTTGCTCAGTTCCGCTCTCCCATACATTTCAATGGCCGTTTATTTGCTTGTGTTTAAACAGCGTGTTTGTCAATTTATTTTTTTCCCCCCAAATCATTGTGTGACTTCTCCTGGCTGCAAACAAACACTTTAGACACTTTTTTGATTTGACTTTTTTATATTTTTATGCAGAATTGTCATTACAGGTCTGGCACTAAAGTATTATTGTTCCAGTGTTAAAACAATGTCATTCCATGTGTTTTCGCTTTGTTACTGGAGGATATGTGTTCAAAAACAGACTTTTATCACACAGCGTGTGGCACTCTATGCTACAGCGCTACTTGCTTGCAGTCCACACGGCTGGCCGCTAGAGGGCAGTACTTTGCTATTTCCTGAAGCAGAAAGTGAGGCACAGGTAACCTTATGTGTAGAGGTGGATGATGCACTTGTTTCCTGGTGTGTTTGTGTTGGGAGTGTCTGGAGATATCTATGTAGACTTTCCCTAGCTTACCTTTGCTTATCTTGCTTATCTTTTCACACCTTACCTTTGCTCACCTCTATATACCTATGCTTACCTCTACTCACCTCTTACTACATTGTTCCACCCTACCTCTACTTGCCTTAACTCACCTCACCTCACCCTATCTCAGCCCACCTCTGATCACCTCTTTCCACCTCACCCCTGACCATCAATTCTCTTCCTGTCTCTCCTCCACTCTATCCACCACTGCTCAGCTCGCCCCTATCCCACACACCTCTGCCCACCTCACCTTGACTCACCTCTACCTAGCGCTGCTCACCTCTTCCCGCGTTAGCCCTGTTAACCCCCTCCCACCTTCGTTCAACCCATCTCTTCCCACCTCACCTCTTCCCAATTTTGTTCACCGCACTTCTTCCCATCTCACCTTTGTGTATACATAAAAGCATATGCCATGCTTTAAGGTTGAAGCTTGCCTGCAGTAAACTGTTTATTTTCTTTTGTGGTCCCTTGAGGTGGAACAATAAGACAATGTGACCATAAAGGTTTGGGTAACTCTCGGCTTGAGGTCATTTTTGCATCTGTTCCGTATTTTGAGCTCTAAAGTGGACCAAAACCCAGGATTTTGACTATCCTGGGTTTTGGTCCTTTCCTCCGGGGCACCCCGATCGTGTGAAATCGCCGAGCGCAACTCGCCTCTTCCCGGTCCTACGGCACATGCGCTGCCACTTGTCCAATCAGCATGCTCGGAGCTGCTGACATCACGTCCTCTAAGGCCAGCGGCCCCCGCAGGGAGCGTGCAGTCGCCGGCTGATGGCAAATGGCTGGCACAGGCACGCGCCCTGCTAGCAGGATAGTGGGGATGCGGCCGCCGCTTGCGCATGCGCCGTTGGATCGAGAAGCATGGTAAGTTTATGGGGCGACCTGGGAGGGGTTTCACACAGTGGGGCATCCCGATTCTGGATGCCCTGGGGGGGGGGTAGGGAATCATCAGTCCGAGAATCTCTAACAGGAAGCCTTCTGGCCATTCACAAATGCCTGGCGCAGACACGCTCCCTGCTAAAGGGATAACGGAGATGCGGCTTTATTCTGGATGCCCTGGGGGGAAGGAATCCTGCAGCTCTGGAGTCTTATAGATTTCAGGGCCGTTTGGGTGTGGGCTTTGGTCCTCTTTAATAGACTATGATTATGATCTTTACCATCATTCTGGGATCCTTTTTGTCTAGGGATCGGTAGTCAGGAAGCATTTTTCCCATCATTTATATTTTCGAGGGCAGGGATTCCCAACCTTTTTTCATCAAGTAACACCCGTGTGCTGCGCAGTTGCATAACTAAATGTGACGGGGCCCTGGTGCGGACCTTAAATGGGACCCTATCAAGGCTCATACGGTAAACTTTTTTCTGTCTTTTAACTTTAACTCTGGATGCAACTAGACAACTAACGACTGAAACTGAAAACTGAGATACATGGGGCTTCCTATACCTAAATGATGCCAAATGAGCACAAATACAATAAATAAGGTGGAGGAGCAACACTGATAGGGCCCATTTGATCTCCTGGCCCCTGGTGCGGTCGCACCCCCTATAGTTACATCACACCTCCCAAGTGTCTCTGGTTTGGAGGGACTGTTCCTCTTTTGAGTCCATGCCCCCCAGCACCTCGCTCTTCTTATTTGTCCCACTTTGAGGTGTAACATGCAGATCTGCATCAATAAATGATTGATTTGCCTATTTAAAGTGTTTATATTGTAACTGTTACACTCTATCTCCTGTCCATCAATCAATGAGGGGGCGTGGCCTAATTTTACAAATGTCCCTCTTTCCCACCCTGAAGTGTTGGTAGGTATGGTTACACCCCTTGTGCTGCATGAGCATTGTCAGTCACCTTAAACCATAATCAAAACACACAAACAGATATACAAAGTGAATGAATCACACAAAAATTGGGTAGTTATTTATTTATAAAAATAAATGGCAGAGAGGAGAAAACTTGGCCGCAAACACATCTTATTAAACTGGACCAAAACCCAGGATTTTGACTATCCTGGGTCTGGGTCTTCGATCGGGTGGGTGCCCACCCGTTGTGAAACCCCCCAGGTTGCCTGAACAAACTCACCTCTTCCCAGTCCTACGGCGCATGCACGGCCGCTCGTCCAACCAGCGTGCTCGGATCTGCCCGAGCGCACTGGCGGCCGCATCCCCCGCTACCCTTTAACAGGGAGCGTGCCCGCGCCGGCCATTCACAAATGCCTGGTGCGGGTACACGCCCTGCTAAAGGAATAGCGGGGATGCGGCCGCTGCTCGCGCATGCGCCGTTGGACCGGGAGCGAAGGTTTTTCTGGCGACCTGGGGGGTTTCACACAGCGGGGCATCTCGATTGGTGTGCCCTGAGAGGGGGGTGCCTGCCCTTGAGTCTCATAGACTCCAGGATGGGTTTTGGTCCTCTTTAAGCAGAGCTATCTATTAAAAGCAGGCGCAAATGCAAACAACAATGTGAAAAGAAAACCACAAAATGGAATTTCCTGCTGCAAAACGCAACTGGACAGGTGTGATGGTACTATGTGCTACACATTGGGTTTTTCTTACATAGATCTACTTAGCTTAGGGAAGTGAGCTAGAAACATGTCGGTTGTCTTTTTATTTGTATATATATCTATATGTTTGTGTATATCTATATGTATATAATAAGCATAATGTTGTTGCCACAACAAATAACAAAGTGTAGCAGTGTCCGGATTAAGTGTGGTGGAGGCAGATTTTTTTTCCTTTACAATAATAGTCCAGCCAAGTAACTGATTGGTGGTTGTCTGGTACCCACCTACTTACTGGAACCTCAGATCGAGTCCCTTGTGCCCCCCTTGTGCGGGTGCGTGCTGCTCGGGAACTCCTGCTTTGCCATTCTGGGTGGTGGGTGTAGTGTGTATAGACGCCCGGCTGGTCCAGCAGAGAACAGTTCCCTGCATTGAGCTGCCAGCGGCTGTGCTTGGTGGCTTATGTGCAGTGACAGCTCTGCACCCATCACTGTAGCGTTTCTGACGGCTGCTTTGCTGCTCTAGATTCTCCGTCCTGCGCTGTGGTGGCTTTGGATGCAGGTTTGCAAAAACAAAAAAAAGGCTTGCCCAGGTGCGGGGGCCCCCACTGACAACGATAGCATTGTTGCTGGGCCTGTCAAGCCAAAGACTGAAAAGCCTCCTGGACCAGACCATAACTCAAAGGTTGGTGGAGGTCCCCCTCATAACCTGGCCCTGGCAGTGTATGTTGCTAATCACATATTGTTGTACAGTTATACCCCTTGTCAGGATGAGGCTGCTGATTGATGCTGTGGCTTTTCTCACATCAGGCAACAAATGCAGTAAAACTTGTCCAACCTGAGATGTGAACATTCACAAACTTATGCTGTTTCCATACAAACACTGCAAGCGTCAGTCTCATCGCATGTTACTGGGGAAATCTGCCTCCAGGCGTGTGAAATGCTACACCAACATAAGCTCTGTTTACTTCATGCCTGTCATATCTACAATACTTAAAGTGGACCAAAACCCAGGATTTTGACGATCTTGGGCTTTGGTCCTGGGGCATGACGATCGGGGGGGGGGGAGCGTGTGCTGTGTGGAACCCCCCAGGTCACCGAAATCAACTCACCTCTTCCCGATCCTGCGGTGCATGCGCGGCTGCTTGTCCAATCAGCGCTCAGATCCGCTGATGTCACATCGTCTAAGGCGAGCAGCTCTGAGCGTGCTGAAGGGCGCATCCCCTGCTACCCTCTAACAGGGAGTGTGCCTGCGCCGGCCATTCACAAAAGGGCATGCACCCTGCTGGAGAGATAGCGGGATGCGGCCACGGCTCGTGCATGCGCCGTTGGACCTGGACAGAAGGTAAGTGTATGGAGCGACCTGGGGGGTTTCACACTGCAGGGCATTGATTTTGGATGCCCCGGGGGAGGGAATTGATCGATTCCTGGGCTGATCGCCATGAATTTTGTTCCACTTTAAACCGGACCAACAGCCTGGCACAGTTGGAAAAAAACCTCCCTTGCCCCATCTGCATGCATGATACTGAAGCATTGTCAGCACTTACATTTGCTCCTGCATCCACTCAAAGCTGAAACGGCGCCTAACTAATTTTTTAGCGGCCATTTTGGAACTTTCTTTCCCATCGGTAACATGAAACCCAGCAGTACTTCCTGTTTGCAGGCAGCCTGCAGATTCACGAGCTGCCATTTTGTTTTTTAAATATAACAAAGCAGGTAAGTTAATTTTTACGTGCAGCAATCTGAATTGCCCTGGGGAGGGATGCATATGAGCACTGTTTGTTTTGTTGGTCCGGTTAAAGTCATTTTTGACTGTTGGTCCACTTTAACAGGCATATATAGAAATAATAAGACAAGAAAATTGGGTCCCCACACACCCCAAAATTACCAAGACTTATACATTTGGGGGTGTGTGGGGACCCAATTTTCTTGTCCTTTTTGCTATTGCAATTTTTACCAAGCTTAGTGAGCACACCATGTTATAGTTTTCGCTTTACTATTACTAGTGCTGTCCATAACACACCTTGCTCTAACCTAGAAATAATAAGAGCCACAAAAGATATACACAACTTGACCGACTCACATTCTCATGGTGAGTATTTTATATTACAATTAAAGTCTTTAATATTCAGTGTAACCTCCATTCTTGTTACCATTTCTGCACAAGAGCACCAGTGAATTCAGGGGCTACTATGAGACTCATCTTGCACATGGCTGATGGATGTGTTGAAGTGATGAGGCCCAGCTTGCAGTTGGGTTTGGGATTGTTTCAAGTTAGGTCCAACTGTTGAGTGATGAGGATCACCTTGCATCATGGAAGTACATGACATAGAGCCAGGGGAGGAAACTGCTACTGGGCCCATGGCAGAAGGGGGCCCAATGCAAGTTGCATCCTCCTTGCCTTGCAGCACCTGTGGACTGGGCCATATGTAGTTTTGGCGAGCTGGAGCGCCATAGGTTCTGTAGGCGGAGCTAACATGCCATCACATTTCTTCCCCCTTGTGCTCTTTATATAGGCCACTAAGGGAAACAAGCACCCCAGAAAGAAATGGACCTCACTGCACCTCACCAATCAGGGCACCACAGAGCGCTAATACTACCTAGAACTCCAGACCACACTGCCAGACTGGAGAATGGACTCTAGGGTCCCACCTTGCAAATATTACTGTCTGCATGAGTGGGTAACTTGTACTCTCTTGCCATTGACATCCAGCATTACTTCTATCCACGGAAAATAGCGCAATATTTTCTATGACATATTAGCTTGGAACACCATGTCTTTTTAAAGGGGTCCTTCACCCTGAATAAGAGCCTATCTTGTATGTTCCCCCCACCCTGTACATAAAGATTGTCCACATTAAGATTCATCCTACCTGCACCTAGTGTGTATTCTGAGCCTTTAAACATCCAAGATGTCAGCTCATGGAGCATCAGGCAGCCTGCAGACAGGAAGTGTCTTCTGACTGTGCCGCTCTACATTCTGGAATTGCTGTCCTCTTCCGCACCCCAGATTCCCTGTTCCTCTGCATTTTACAGAATCAAAACAAACTTTTTACCTGCACAGCACAATGTATATCTATACTGGATGCTGGCTGAAGTGGACCAAAGCCACCCAAAAATCGGGCGAAATTGAGACTACAAGAAAGGGGAAACCGCCAGCTCAGATCCCAAAGTCCACATAGTCAGCCGCTCAACAGAAATATCAATAATTTGTCAAATATAACAATCAAAAAGACTTTATTGAATAATAGCTTGACATGAACCTAAAAACAATTAAAAACATGAGGGCTGGGCCAGGAGGTGGCAGACTGTTAATATTAATATTTAGCAATTATTCATAATTAATACAACCTGAATGTTACAGTACATATATCTATGCCCAGGAGTATGGCCTGAGAAATGTGCCCGTGATGTGTGTGCCAAGTGGCACCAAGAGAATAAAGCAAAATACTGACTATTGAGATGAGTAGAGGGCCATATAAGGCCGAATAAAGGTTACACTCTGATGAAGTGGCAGAATTTGGTTGCCACGCAACGCGTCAGTGGGACTGGCACGCTGGGCATGTGAGATGGAATAGGACTGGATCTTATAATCATGCGGTAATGTAGATTGTCTTTTGATACTATTTTTTGACTATGTTTGATCAATTACTATTGTAGTATATTTTTTCTGATTGTACATGCCCTGGAGTTTCGCCACTTCTTCTTTTTTCTAAACGCACTTTGCACTTTATGCACTTGGCACTTTTATTATATGTTTTGCACTGTAACCTTTATTCGGCCTTATATGGCCCTCTACTCATCTCAATAGTCAGTATTTTGCTTTATTCTCTTGGTGCCACTTGGCACACACATCACGGGCACATTTCTCAGGCCATACTCCTGGGCATAGATATATGTACTGTAACATTCAGGTTGTATTAATTATGAATAATTGCTAAATATTAATATTAACAGTCCGCCACCTCCTGGCCCAGCCCTCATGTTTTTAATTGTTTTTAGGTTCATGTCAAGCTATTATTCAATAAAGTCTTTTTGATTGTTATTGATATTTCTGTTGAGCGGCTGACTATGTGGACTTTGGGATCTGAGCTGGCGGTTTCCCCTTTCTTGTAGCCTCTGCATTTTACCCCGCTCTCTTCTCCTCAGTGTGTGTGATGCTTCTGAGGCAAGATGGCGGTGCCCATATCCTAGAGTACTGAACAGATTTGCAGCCCAGTAGGGGAAAGAATAATAAGTAAGTAAGCGACTACAAACTTAAAATAGATTCATTTTAGATGCTGGAGAATATTTTAAGGGTTTGGGCTTTTCATTAACTGATGTTGAAGGTCCAGTTTAAGATAAGGGCCCCTAATTTCAGGGGAACTACCTGGTAACCTGGTGGGCCAGTCCAAGCCTGTTCTACCATAGACTGGTCTATAAACAAAACAAGGCCACAGATCCTGGGACTTTTTTGGGGAGCCCATTCTAAATGTTGCTATGGGGCCTTGTGAAACCTATGTACGCCCCTGCCTTTGCAGTTTGGTGTTGCATGAGTTCAAGTCAGGCACTGTTGGGTGATGAGGCCTTGCTTGCATTTGGGTGTTGGACAGGATCCAATTCAGTTGGTTGATGAGGCCTAGCTTATACCAGCTGAGTGCTGGATGGCTTTAAGTCGGGCAGTGTTGTTGGGTGGTGAGACCCAACTTTCTGATGGGTTTGAGTTAGACATATTTCTTGGGTGCTTATGCCCAATTGGCAGTTATGTGTTGGACGGATTCCAATTAAGTTGTTGGTTGATGAGGCCTAGCTCACAGTTGGCTGTTGGAAGGCTTTAATTAAGCCACTGTTGCTGGAACTTGGTGTTGGGTGGGTTTAAAGTGGACCAACACCCAGGATTTTGACTATCCTGGGTTTTGGTCCACTTCGGTGGGGCACCCCGATCGGGGGTGCCCCGCTGTGTGAAACCCCCCAGAACGCCCCAAAAACTCACCTCTCCCCGCTCCCACGTGACCGCTCCAGCCAATCACAGCATAGCAGCTCAGCGGCTCTGAGCACTGGAGGCCGCGTCTCGCGCTTCCCTCTAACAGGGAGCGCGCCTGCACAGGCCATTCACAAACGGCCGGCGCGTGTGCGCGCCCTGCTAGAGGGAAGCGCAAGACGCGGCCGTGGCTCGCGCATCCGCTGATGGAACGGGGCTGAGGTAAGGTTTGTGGGCCTCCTAGGGGGTTCCCCCCCGCGGGACATCCCGATTTCGGATGTCCCGCAGGGAGGGATCTGATCGGCCCGGGAATCTTATAGATCCCCCCTGGGTGTTGGTCCACTTTAAGTCCTTCACTTTTGTTTGTGAGGCCCAGCTTTTCTTCGAATGTCCTCCTTCTCTGTATGACCAATGAGTAAAGGACTTCCCGCACAGCTAAAATATTATAATGTCAAAAAAACGGTTGCTGGCCAAGGGGGAGCCTGCCGCCCAAACTGAGCTTATCTAAATATTTAGAGAAGGGATGGACTGCCAGCACAGACCACAACTGCTCACCCCTGTATATAAGTCAGCCGCACTACAGTAAATATATTAAGAATAAATCTTTTTATTATGTTTAGTAATGCAGAGAGCCAAACAAGACATACATATTAAAAACAATTAAAAACTTATATGCGGAGATTAGGGACATATTTGACTAATGGTCATCAAATTTAAAAATCTGATAGATGAAAATAATGCCAAGGATGCGGGTTATGCCTTGGGGTCTCCCCCGCGGAAAGCGCTAGTGCAAAGAGAAAAATAGGATAGGTTGTGCCATAAAGAAATGTGCAAAAATTGCTAATTGTGCAAAAAAAAAGCAGAATTGTGCAAAGTCCGCAATAAGAATTTAATAAGGGGACTAGAGTGTCCCTATAAACACATAAGTGCACAGGTGAAAGACGTGCTGTGAGCAATTGTGCTATATACTGAAAAAGCAGAGAAAAATAGCGAGGCACCAAGGCATATATAACAGCAATGGCGAAAAAACACAATTCTGTGAGGAACTCACCTGTAGAATTGGTTTTTCTGGGAATCCATTCCATACACTCCTTACTCTTGGGTTTCCTCCTCCTTGCTGATCACGTGACTGCAAGAAAGAAACAGGCGCGGCCCTCCCGGCCCATAAGTAGCAGCTGCCCCTAATCAGATCAGTTTACTTAAAAAGCAGTAAATAATTTAGAGGCAGGCCGGGAGGCCGCAATAAGAGTCCATGTTAGTACACATCAAACTCAACCAAAAAATGCTCTCAAAATTAAGTCATATTACTTATAGTCTCTTTTTTATTTATTTATTTTATTTTATTATTTTTTTTTTTTTTTTTTTATAAATCTCTATACATATATATAATCTTATATATATCTTCTCTTCCTCTTTAAATGCTCTGAATTAATAATCAAAAATGATTAAACATACCATCAGAAAAGCATCGGAAGATAACATGACCCACAAAAAACGGGTGGGCCGGAGTGTATGGAATGGATTCCCAGAAAAACCAATTCTACAGGTGAGTTCCTCACAGAATTGTGTTTTTTCTTCCAATCCATTCCATACACTCCTTACTCTTGGGATCTCCAAAAGCAGTGCCATCTATGGGCGGGATCCTCTAATGCAGAACGGCAGGAAGTTCACTTCACTACTGCCTGTAGAATCTTCCGACCAACAACAGCGTCAGCTGAGGTTCTAACATCCACCTTTGTAAAACTTGGTGAAAGTATGAACAGAAGACCAGGTGGCCGCTTTGCAAACCTGTTCCACCGAAGCCTGATGCTGAAAAGCCCAGGAAGCCCCAATGGCCCTAGTGGAATGGGCCGTGACCTGAAAAGGGGGTTCTTTTCCCTTGGCCGAGTAAGCTCTAGCTACTGCCTGCTTAATCCAGTTACTGACAGCGGCCTTAGCTGGCGGAAGCCCCCTTTTTTGGTCCTTCTGAAATGACAAAAAGAAAAACCGTCTTGCGGAAGGCATCTGTAGCTGCCAAATAATACCTG
This sequence comes from Gastrophryne carolinensis, assembly GCA_027917425.1. Taxonomy (NCBI): domain Eukaryota; kingdom Metazoa; phylum Chordata; class Amphibia; order Anura; family Microhylidae; genus Gastrophryne; species Gastrophryne carolinensis. The sequence continues at coordinate 404,116,539 of CM051238.1, forward strand.
ATGGCTCTAACCACATCTAAAGAATGAAGCGCCCTTTCCTTAGCATTAGCCGGAACTGGGCATAGTACCTCCTGATCAAGGTGAAAAGGAGAGATGACCTTAGGTAAAAAATCAGGCTTAAAACGAAAACTACCTTGTCTCTGTGTAACTCAAAATAAGGAGACTTCATGCATAAAGCGGCTAACTCTGAAACACGCCGCACAGAGGAGATTGCCACTAAAAATATTCCCTTAAGCGTCAAAAATGCTTATTGGAGAATCAATCATAGGTTCAAAGGGAGCACCCTGAAGAGCCGTCAACACCAAATTCAAGTCCCACACCGGTAGAATAGACTTGTGTGGTGGACGAACATGAGTGACTCCCTGAAAAAAAGTCTTAATGAGTCTATTACTAGCGATAGACTTCTGGAAAAAAATGGATAAGGCAGATACCTGTCCCTTTAGAGTGCTTAATTGTAGACCCATTTCTAAGCCATTCTGAAGGAATTCTAGAATTCTGGAAATTGAATACAATCTGCATGAGACATTCCTAGCCTCATACCAGGATATGAATGACCGCCAGACCCTGTAATAAATCATGGAAGACTACTTCTTCCGGGCCTGAATCATGGTACGAATGACCTTAGCCGATAATCCCTTCTCAGCTAGGATCGTGGTCTCAATAGCCAAGCCGTCAAAGCCAGCATTTGTAAATTCGGGTGCCGAAGCGCCCCCTGAGTGAGAAGATCTGGCTCGATCGGTAGGCGCCATTGGTCTACCGCCATCCTTGTTATGTCTGAGACCCAACTTCTTCTTGGCCAATGAGGAGCTACTAGAATGGTAGGTACTCCTTCCTGAATTATCCTTCTTAGTACTCGACTCAGAAGCGGAAACAGGGGAAAAAATGTACAGGAGCTTGAACCTTGTCCAAGGGACCGAAAGGGTGTCCGTGGCTATAGCCAAAGGATCTCTTGACAGGGACATGAATCTCGGCTGCTTGTGATTGTGTCTGGATGCAAAGGGATCCACTTCCGGACGTCCCCAGCGAAGACAAATGGCTTGAAAAAAACCTTCCAACTGAGGGACCATTCTCCCCGATGCAGAATCTTCCTGCTCAGAGCGTCGGCCTCCTGATTTTCTACCCCCGGGATGTAAACTGCCGAGATGCAGGGAACATTCTCCTCTGCCCAGATCAGAATCCGGCTTACCTCCCGAAGAGCACCCTTGTTCCGGGTACCCCCCTGATGATTGATAGAAGCAACCGCCGTCCGGTTGTCCGACTGGCCTTGGACTGCCTGTCCCTTCAAGCTGGGGGTCAGATACTGAAGAACTAGCCTGATGGCTCTTAATTCTAATACATTTATGGGAAGCTGATTTTCTCTCGGTCCCCATTGGCCCTGGACTTTCTGAGTCTGCCAAATGCCGCCCCATCCTGTGAGACTGGCATCCGTGGCAATGAACTGCCACTGTGGAGTCAAGAAGGACCTGCCTACAGACAGATGAAGAGGGTCCATCCACCACAGAAGGGAATGTCTTGCCAAGGGCGTTAGTACAAAGATCTGATCCAGCGACTGTGGGACTCGATCCCAGCTCGCCAATAGATTCCATTGAAGGGGCCTCATGTGAAACTGAGCAAAGGGCACCGCCTCAAAGCAGGCCACCATCAGGCCCATCAACTTCATACCCAGCCGAATAGTCGGCTGTCGGCAAGCCAGAAAGCACTATCTGATCTTGGATTAGTCGAGTCTTCTGTTCTGGAAGATACACCTCGACTTGGACGGTGTCCAGAATCAAACCTAAGAAGTTCCTTACTGGTGCCGGAGTAATATGAGACTTCGGGTAATTGATCACCCAGCTGAATTCATCCAGAGTCGGATCATATGTGTGTCCTTCAGGATCTGCTGCTGCAATCCGGCTGATATTAGAAGATCATCCAGATAGGGGACAATACAAATCCCCTGGCTCCGGAAAATTGCCATGAGACCTGCCAAAACCTTAGTGAAAACTCTTGGAGCCGAGGATATCCCCAACGGGAGTGCCACAAACTGGAAATGCTCGTCTTCCAGGGCAAACCTCAGGAATCTTTGATGTCCCGGAAAAATTGGCACATGCAGATATGCGTCCCTTATGACTATGGTAATAAGATCCCCGGGTCGAACTACTGTTAAAGCTGACCTCACCGTTTCCATGCGGAAGTGTCTCACGCGGATATACTTGTTCAGATCCTTCAGGTCTAAAAATGGGACGAGTTGACCCATCCTTCTTGGGGATTGTAAACAGGTTGGAGTAAAACCCCTGACCTTCCTGAAAGGGTACTCGAGCAATTACCCCTTTTTGAAGAAGATGCTGAATTGCGGACTTCAGGGCATCAAGCTTTGACTGGTTCCGGGATGCCCCTGACCGAAGGAACCTTGCGGGCGGTCTGGCTGCAAACTCGATCTTGTAACCTGAGGACACTACCTCTTGGATCCACTGATCCCTTACGCGGCGCCTCCAGATATGAGCAAACTGCAAAAGCCGTCCCCCCCCACCCGCTCGGGTGAGGGCGCCCTCTCATGCTGAAGTGGACTTGGCTGGAGGTTTAGGCCTACTTCTCCAGGATCCTCCTGCCCTATTACGCGTTCTTCCTCTACCCCAAAAATTCTTGCGGGAGGAAGGCCGAAAGGCTCCTCTGCCTCTCCGAAGGGCCGAAAAGACGATGACCTCTGAAAAGGCCTAGTCGATTTTTTTCTCTCTGAGGCAGTTTGCCCCTTAACCATACCGTCCAGCTTTTCCCCAAAAAGTCTGCTCCCTAAAAAGGGTAAATCCGTCAGTGCCTTTTTAGCGGCGGCGTCCGCTCACCATTGTCTAAGCCATAATGAACGGCGTAATGCCACAAGGAGCGCAGAAGTTCTGGCTGCCAACCTGACTGCATCCTCCATTGCAGTAATGGCAAATGCATTAAAGTCCAAACAGTCCTTAAAGTCCTTGGACTCTTGGGACAGCCTGCGCGACCTGGCCTTGGCTAGTTTCTTCTTCATCTTCTTTCCCGACGCCAGGGATACAATGGCCGTGGCACAAACCGGGCGGAGAAGGGAGCCTATCATGGCGAAGACATGGCAGGCCAACTGATCCATATGTTTCTCTGTGGGATCTCTAAGGGATCCCATAGTAGCGGATGGCATCACTGAAGTGTTAGATAACCCTGCCACAGGGGAGTCCGCATCAGGCGGATAAGACCAAATTTTGATTATGTCTGCCAGGAAAGGATATCTGACATCTAGAATCTTAGGAATGGCCTGTAATTTATTAGGGTTTTCCCACTCCTTAAGAAACATCCTAGAAAAGTGTGGTTGTTCAAGGAACACCTGCTTTGCCTGACAGGCTTAAACAGATCATCCCTCTTTCTTTTCACAACCTCAGGAGGGGAGATATTCCAGGTAACAAAAACTACCGAAAGTAGACCTTCAGTCTCATTCACAAGGAGAGGATCCTCATCGGATGAAAACAAAATGGAGTTACTATCCTCTTCCGATTGCAGCTTGCCCTCAGAGGCCTGCTCGTCCATATAATCCTCATCCTCTTCTTCACCGAAGGAGGCAACTACTGCCACAGGCTCTAAATGTCTTTTCTTATAGGTGGCCCGTTTGGCAAAACCAAAGACAACTGCCTCTCCAGATTATTCAGCCTGTAAGCAAAACCTGTTTGTCCATCACTGCTTTCACCCCCTTGAGGGGAAACAGGGGATGGATGAGCCGCCGTGCTCCCTCCAGCATTCGCTGTGCTAGATACTCGATCAGCCGCTCTGTTGTGATCTAGGCCGATCATAACGGCGCAGGCGGAACATACTGTGCCAAAAAGCTGCCTAGAGGATGCAGTTTTGCACAAAGGGCAGATCTTTTCCCAGAGGGATGCCGTATCGCTATCCCCAATGCCTCCCACATGGTGTTTATTATATATATCTTTTTTATTTTCTTTTTTTTTTTTTTTTTTAAATATATATATATATATATAGGCCAACCGACCCAAGAGGGCCTGAGCCTGAACCAATCCCCTAAAAAAGGGACCGGGAGGAACCGCAACCCTGTTTTTTGTCCTTCTTCCAAATCTAAAAATAAAAGAGGAGGCAAATGGATTAATAACTGATCTTTTTCCCTCTTTTCTTTTCTTCCTTCTTTAAAAGCATTCTTTCAAGAAATGAACTGCCTTTAATCGCTTATATATAAGAGTATTATAGTAATATCTTAAAGATATTATAATGACATTGTAATGATATTATAATAAATAAAAGCAATAAAAGCGATAAAATAATTATCTTATGAGTAAATACAAAATAATTAAATTGATAACAAAAACAGAACACTAATTATTATAAAAGAGAAAAAACCTAATACTGAAAAAAATTAATATAATGAACATTAGTATAAAAGACACTTGGAAAAAAGTTTAACAATATTTAAAAATATTTAAAATTGTTTAATAAAGGATTGATATAAAGAATCCAAACCAAAGTCAAATCATTATATTCTATAATAATATAACCACTCACCTTGCTGCAAGCTTTCAACCTGAAAGGGAGATGGCAGAATCAAACTACACAGGCACTTATTAATGAATCAGGCCTCACCTGCAACTCACAAAACCTCCACTCACCTTGCTGCTAGTTTTCAACCTGAAAGGGAGATGGCAGAATCAAACTACACAGGCACTTATTAATGAATCAGGCCTCACCTGCAACTCACAAAACTTCCACTCACCTTGCTGCTAGTTTTCAACCTGAAAGGGAGATGGCAGAATCAAACTGCACATTACTAAATCAGGCCTCACCTGCAACTCACAAAACCTCCTACACGCATGTCCCCCTGGCCATAGAATGGCCGCTTGAAATCTTGAAGAGGGGAGGTCTGGGGGAGAGGCGCCCCACGCGCATATCAGGGTTTGGGGGGGGGGGGGGGGGTAGGAGGCCCCGGCTACAACATAGGCTGCGCTGCTAAGGAGAGGAAAAAAGAGCGCACAGCCGTCCTTAATGCACACCCGAAGATAAGTGCGAGGGGAGGGGGGCATAGCACAGGTCACAGACGTAGCTTCTTACCTGCTAAACAGCACATCCACCTCCTTCCAGCACAAGAGGGAGAGTGAGTGAACAGCCAGGTGGTTCTGGTATACTCCACCTCCACCTGTGTGACCTCAGTCAAGCTCTTAAAGGCATATACCAAAGAAAAAAATCTTTCCTTTCCTAAAGCCTACCTAAACTGGAAGAAGGAAGGGTTGGGTAAAAATAAAAATATCCTCAGCAGGTACACCAGAGAGAAACCTGCGGCTGACTTGCTTTCTGAGAAGCCTGCAGCCCAGAGCATATACACTCTGCAAGCGCCCCAAGACCCCGGCGCTTCACCATACCTTCACGGCCCCAAAAACAGCCAATGCTGTGGAGGCATAACAAGGGTCTTGAGGGGCCGTGGGAGTAAGGTCCGTAGCGAGCCGACAGGGTTCAGTCCCCCGCTTACCGCTAAAATGCTTGAGAGCACCTAATCTTCCACAGTCATCTTGCCACTGCAAGAAAGAAAACTGATCTGATTAGGGGCAGCTGCTACTTATGGGCCGGGAGGGCCGCGCCTGTTTCTTTCTTGCAGTCACGTGATCAGCAAGGAGGAGGAAACCCAAGAGTAAGGAGTGTATGGAATGGATTGGAAGAAAAAGTGACTTTAGCTGAACATTATAGCCATATAACAATAGACATTACCTGGTAGAAGAGTCTAGGTCCACTTTAATGCTCCGCAGGCCAGTACCACCGACGCCTTGCGTGGCAGCGTCCTAGTGCCACTTCATCAGGGGCGTTTTTTTGCACAGTTAGCAATTTTTGCACGTTTCTTTATGGCACAACCTATCCTATTTTTCTCTTTGCACTAGCGCTTTCCGTGGGGGAGACCCCAAGGCATAACCTGCATCCTTGGCATTATTTTCATGTATCAGATTTTTAAATTTGATGACCATTAGTCAAATATGTCCCAAATCTCCGCATATAAGTTTTTCATTGTTTTTAATATGTATGTCTTGTTTGGCGCTCTGCATTACTAAACATAATAAAAAGATTTATTCTTAATATATTTACTGTAGTGCGGCTGACTTATATACAGGGGTGCTCCTTCTCTGTATGGTTGAGGGGTGGACCTAAGCAAGAGAAACAGAGGCTGCATTAAAACAGTTGAAAAAAGAATTGTCTGCCTGCTGCTGTCTAGCCACAATCTCTTGGGAATCATGTGCTGGAAGTCCTTGGCTAGTTCCCCCCGGGTGGCGAAAAAATACACTTCCACATTCCTGCTGGTTGCCAACTGCACTGGCATGTCCACTTCATCACTGGTGACCAATAGGGGTTGCCAGGTGGATTCCACTCAGTGAACCCTATGACTGTCTGCAGTTATGTGGACCACTGAACTGTAAACTGGGTTAGGGAAAACATCTTCTTTTTTTTGCGATTTCAGTTTGGATCTTTGTAACTGGCACCCCAATTATGGATTCCTGGGGGTCAGGGGTGAGCAGCCCAAAGGTACAGGCCCAGGGACCACTGCAGATAAAACCTAAAGGAAGGCCATAACCCTGCATGCTATACCTTCCAGCCACTAGGCTGCTTACTTTTTTCTTTCTCCTTTAAATCCCAGTTTCTCCTGATGAAGCCTGAGGGGCGAAACACTTCTCTCTGGAAATAACTGTTTTTTTCATGGTTTTCTGTTTACATTAATATAATCTTACAGGGGGGGGGGGGCTGTTTTCATAATCACCACTATCTTTTAGATCAAAATATTTATTGTTTGAATGTAGAATACTTTTTACCTGATTGACCTAATCTGCATATCTTGCTCATTTTGAAGTTAATAGTTGAGACATCTACCTCTAAATAAACTCCTTCAATATTTCAAGTTCAGACCCTTACTTTTTATCCAATCCAAACGTTCTCCATTATCCTCAGTGGAACTAACTTTAGAAACATAGAAGGTTGATACATCTCCCACTAAGGGCACATACCCAGACATTAGGTTTCCTGGCGCCCCTGGGTTTTGGTCTCGATCGGGGGTGCCCTGCTGTGTAAAACTCCCAGGTTGCCTGAACAAACTCACCTCTTCCTGGTCCTACGATGCATGCGTGTCCACTCATCCAATCAGTGTGCTCGGATCCGCTCGAGCCCCTTCGTCCCGGCAGCTGATCTGAGCACGATAATGGCCGCATCCCCCGCTATGCGCTAACAGGGAATGTGCCTGGGCCGGCCATTCACAAATGCCTGGTGCGAGCACACGCCCTGCTAGAGGGATCCCCCTCCAGGTGCTGCTCGCGCATGCACCATTGGACCAGGAAAGAAGGTGAGTTTGTGGGGCTTGGGGAGTTTCACACAGTGGGGCATCCTGATTCTGGATGCCCCGGGGGGAGGGAATTAATTGATCGCTGTGGGTTTTGTTCCACTTTAAACCAGGCCAACAGCATGGCACAGTTGGAAAGAAAACTCCCTTGCCCAATCTGCATGCATGATACTGAAGCATTGTCAGCACTTACATTTGCTCCTGCATCCACTCAAAGCTGATGACCCATGGGAAGGGAATCTTATAGATTCCTGGGCCGATCCTCGGGTTTTGTTCCACTTTAAAGGAAATCCTCTAGGTGCGCTTTACCAGATAGTGTGTCTCCAGCACTTCTTCTTCTTAACCGACGCTGACACCCTACAAGAACATGAAGCGCGTTGACCACACTGAGTCACCCAAATAGAACCGTATCTGGGTAAACAAGATGAATACAATGATAATCGTTCTCCTCTATGTTACTGTTTGATGCCATAGAGCTACAATGTTTATTGTTTTACAGAATGCTGGTGCAGCAAAAAATCATTTGCATTAAGTAAACCTCACATTTATTTAATTTGGTTTATCCGGCGGCCATCTTGCACCTCCCCCAAGCCCCGGAGGAACCCGCTTCTAAGAGCTTTGGATCCTTTATCATGACTCACCATCAAGCCCAAACAAAGCATAGACATTGCGGTTACTCGTTCCACACGTTATGTTCTGTCCTGTCTGTTCTGTGTGATCATCCGAGATGAACTGAGAAGTTGATGACAGAATACCTTGTATTCATAGAAGGATCTGTCAGTAAATGTGTAACATTTATGATATCAAGATATATTCTGGTCATTTCTAGAGGAACTTATAATTATAACTACAAGGTAATAACCAAACGTTTAAAGCTCTGATACTTTTCTTTTAACCCTATTTGGAAAATGAATTACCACTTCAGTATGAGGTGACCAAACAAAACGTTTAGCAGGGACTAAGGAGTTGTTACGGATTCTGTGCCTGGACAATCCCTTTAAAGTGGACCAACACCCGATGCTGAACGGCCCGGGAATCTATAAGATCGGGGGTGCCCCGCTGTGTGAAACCCCCCAGAAACCCCGAAATGCCTACCTGCTCCTCTATCCAGTGGCGGCTTGCGCATCCCTCTAGCAGGGCGCGCACCCACGCCGGCCGTTTGTGAATGGCCGGAGCGGGCGCGCTCCCTGTAAGAGTGACGCGCGGGAGGCGGCGGCGGGCGCGCTCGCTTGGCCGTCGACGGACCTCGCTTGTCCGTCGGCGGGGATTGGCTGCAGCGGTCACATGGGAGCGGGAACAGGTGAGTTTTTGGGGCTTTCTGGGGGGTTTCACACAGCGGGGCACCCTGATCGGGGGGGGGGGGGGGGCACCGTAGTGGACCAAAACCCAGGAAAGTCAAAATCCTGGGTGTTGGTCCACTTTAAAGCAGACCAAAACCCACATTTTTATCTAGCATCCCCTTAATTGCTCCCCCCACGAAGAGCGCCTTTTGCCAATTTTTAGTGCACTCTAATCCCAGATAATGGCGCCTGTTTTAGCTTTAAAGCTCCGCCTCCTCCATTCTTTGCCATTGTTGTGTGTGGCAATGATGTCATTACCACACCAATGCAATGACTGATCACCTGACATCTCACAGAGAGGGACAGCAAAAAAAAATGTCTCAGGACGATTCGGAAATATCCATTTCTCTCAATACTAAGGTTCAAAGAAGCCTTTAGCGGAATGTAGCCACTGTGTTACATTGACATAAAGCCTGTTTTATTCATTCATTTTTTAACTCAGTTTTGTTGATATTATGTCAGACACAATACAGTTTACAATGCAGGTGTCATGCAATTTAAATCTGATTTACTTACCTCCTCTTGTAACATACGTATTGTTGGTGCATGTGCTTGGGGATGCTGTGCCCAACAAGGCCAAACTGGGCTCCGGGGATTGGCCAGGGAGAGGGGAAGGTACTCCCAAGGTTGTCCCCAGGCAGATGGTCACACCAAGGGCAAATCCAAGTTTCTCCGTGGAGGCTGATTACTAGCGCCAGGTATCGGCAGATGAGCGTCTGTACAGAGGCGCTAACAGCGACCGCTAGTATATGCTATGATCGGCTATCGGGCACTGTAACAGAGCGCCTCAGTCGCTGTAGTAACCTGGCCAGCATTGATGAATGAGATATATGTTGGCGGCTGTAACAGCAGTTCATCGCTGCAGGGAGCGAAAGGTAGCGCCAGTTCGACCGACTCTCAGCGACTCTCACCATATTTAATAAAAAACACACACAGTGTCGGCGCTCTGGAACTTGGCTCTATAGCATAGAGCGGCAGATGCTGTGTGATTAAAGATTAAAGTAACAAAGCGAAAACACATGGAATGACATTGTTGTAACATTGTGACATTAATACTTTAATGCCAGACCTGTAATGACAATTCTGCATAAAAATATAAAAAATCCAAAAAGATTTCAAAAATGACTCTTTCTAGGCCAGGAGAGGTGACATTATTATTTGAGAGAAAAAAAAATTTAAAACAAAAAAACCTGTTTAAACAGAAAAGAACGTCTATTGAAATGTATGGGAGAGCGACAGGTAAGACCTGGCGCTCTGGAAGCTAGAGCGACGGCGCTATACACTGAGCTGCCTGTAATGATGAATCGGATGCTACATGGCGATGTAAGAGTCGCTCACCAGAATCGGCTTCATGGTTTTGCGTACATCGCCCGGCGTTCACCAGACGCTGCCTGCCGCTACGAGGCACTACCTGCCGCTATCCCTTGATGAATAAACCCCTAAGCCTGAGATGATCCAGATCCAGTCTCAAACAGGGGGATGCCTCTTTTTTTATTTAGCATACACGCGGTCATCATGTCGCCCCTGCCACACTGCACGCTCCTCAGTCTCCATTAAAGTGGAGTGGGTTTTGGTCCTTTCCCCTGGGGCACCCCGATCAGAGATGCCCCCCTGTGTGAACCCCCCAGGTAGCCGAAACCAACTCACCTGTGTATGCGCACAAACTCATCCAATCGGCGCGCTCGGATCCGCTCACGTCATCTAAGACTGCGTCTATGGCGAGCAGCTCCGAGCTCGCTGACGGCCGCATCCCCCGCTACCGCCACAGCCATATGCAGTGTTGGTGCGCTGGCAACAAGGAGCGCCATAGGTTCTGTAGGCGGTGCTAACATGCCATCACATTTCTTCCCCCTTGCACTGTTTATATAGGCCACTCAGGGGAACAAGCACCCCAAAAGAAATGGACCTCAGAAATGGAACTCCATACACAATCTCTGATACTGCCAGACTGGGGTTTCTGGGGCCCACTAGGAGATTGGACTCTAGGGGCCCACCCTACAGTTACATGCACCTGTACTCCCTTGCCAGTGACATCCAGCATTACTGCTATCCTCGGAATATAGACAGCGCAGTCTTTCCTATGATATATTAGCATAGGACACCATCTTTTTTTAAGATAAAAGGGCCCCTAATTTCAGAGGGACTCCCTGGTAGGCGAGTCCGAGCCTGGTCTACCATAGACTGGTCTATAAATAAATAATTAAACATAAAACCTGGGCACCCCCCCCCCCATGTGAAACCCCCCAAGTCGCTGAAACCAACTCACCTCTTCCTGGTCCTACTGCGAATGCGCGGCCGATTGTCCAATCAACGTGTGCGGATCCACTGACGCCATGTCATCTAAGCCTTCGCCTAAGGCGTGTGGCTCCGAGCTCACTGACGGCCGCATCCCCCACTAACCTCTAACAGGGAGTGTGCCCACACCGACCATTCACAAATGCCTGGCGGCTGAATGCACCGTTGGACCGGGTAACAAGGTAAGTGTATGGGCAACCTGGAGGGTTTCACGCAGCGGGGCATCCCGATTTTGAATGCCCGGGGGGAGGGAATTCATCGGCCCGGGAATCTTATAGTTTCCCAAGCCGATTGCTGTGGGTTTTGGTCCACTTTAAAGTCCCTCCATTACCTCCAGCTTCACATGGGTTGGGTGGCAGGTGCTGCACTTGCACTGGCCTCTTACTGGCCTGGCACACCCTCAGGGTGCCCTGCTCCTCCTGGCTGCCTCTCTACATATGCATTCAATAGCCCACTTCCCATACCCAGATATCAGTTTCACACCTTACCTTCTAATATTTTGTCTGGTCCCACCCCCCTTGAGTCTCCTTATACTTCTCCCCAAAGGCCAACTAGAGTGGTGGGCTGTGCTTCACTTAACAACGGGACCTTCAGCATCATTTAATGAAAAGTCGAAATCCCTATAAAACTAGTCCCCAGCATCTAAAATTAATATTTTCCCTACATCCAGTCCAGGTCATCCCAATATCCTTACAGATGGGTGCTCACCCTCAGGGGGGCGCTCAACTGCAAGATCAAAGATGTAGCTCCTCTAAAGGCAGCTGTCCCTCTATCATTCTCCAGTTGTTCATCTTGCATTCTTGGCTGCAGAAGATCGTTGGCAGCAGAGCGGGGCCACCTAGCCTGTCGGCCGCTGCGGGCCCTATTTCCACGGGTCCCTCCTGGCCCACTCCTGCCTCCCAGCCTCTGGCTGCTACGGGATCCGTGACGGTAGGGTGAATGCCAGGGTCTGTGGCGTTTGGCAGAGCTTAGGCTCTGTGCCGCAGACCTTATATTAAAAGGTAGCCAGCCGCAGGCTTATGGTGAGCCTGAGGGGGAACCACTATGCATATTTTTTCTGTATGTATCCCTCCCTGCCCACAAGCTTTATTTTGTATACTGCCCTAGCTGGGACACGCCCCTGTATGGTACTGTGTATTTCACTGTGTTTTTGTGGTTTACTGTACTTGGCGACTGGTCTACTCACCTCCCTCGTCTGCTGCCCAGGACGAATGCCTCTCAGCTGCCGCGTCCCTCGGGCCGCCGCCACATCGACGCTTATGCGGCGTGGTCTGTGCTGAGACGGGGGGGGGGGGGGTGTGCGCGTGTTCACGCTGCAAGCGGTGTTCCTTGCAGGACCCTGGAGAACTTTTGGGGGAGCTTCGCCGCCATTTTGGGTGGTATTGCGCCGACGCCGCACCCCCGAGGATCTTTCTCGAAGGTTGCTGGCTGACCACGCTGGCTACTGCTTCTGCTGGTGCCTCCCTGCTACTGCTGCTGCTGCTGGGACACGCGTGGGTCTTCAGGCTGCGGAAGCTGTGAGGGGAGAGTTGGATCCCTATTGTCAGTGTCGTGAATCCCTCTTATTTTGCTGCATTGATTGCCATTGCCATGTACTATGCTTAATCTGACCTGGGGCTCTTTATTTTTCTCCTTGTCTATCTAGATCGTGGGCTAAGGTTGAGGGTTGTGGTTCCTCCCGGCCCCCCTTTTTTTTTATTAAGAGGGATCATTATAGGCTTAGGCCATTAGAGTCTTGTAGCCTTATTGATTTTTACTGTTTTTAAATCACCATAATGGAGGCATCAGGGGATAGTGAGCTGGGGGCCCCATGTGGGCAGGACAGGCTCTGCCCCTTGGGCCTCTCCGGACGCTTCGCTGCTGCATTCAGCCACCAACGAGGGGGGAGCCAGCAAGGGGTCTCAGACTGACTTTGCGCATGAGATGGCCAGTCTCAAGAGACAGATCTCGTTGTCGGCCCCTAGGAAGGCCTCGAGTAAGAAGCGGCATCTGGAGCCGATTTACTCGGATGATGATCTTTTTAATGGCTTGGGCTCTGCGGAGGAAGGTGAGTTGCCAGATGATTCATTCTCCACGGTGGAATACTCTGCTGGCGGTGACAGTTTTTCTGGTTCCTCCTTGGACGAGGATTCTTGGCTCCCGGATGATACGGAGCAATTGCTCTCCTCTGTGTTTGATACCCTATACATTGTTCCTCCCAGAGCAGCTAAGAAGAAGCAGGGTGATTTGTTTAGGCCTGAGAGGCAAAGGCGGGTCTTCCCGGAGCCTCACATCTCTAACATGATCCTTAAGGAATGGGAAAGGCCTAACAAGTTACCGTCGGTCCCTAAGGGTCTGGACAGATGGTATCCCTTCCCTGATGAGTTGGTTTGGTTATGTTCTCACCCTCCCAAGGTGGACCCCCCCCCCGTGTGAGGCTTGTCCAACACTACTGTTATGCCATCACCTGACACTGCTTCCTTACATGACCCTGCAGACAAGCGCATGGATCAGCTGGTCTGCCATGCGTTCACCCTTGCTGGTACCCTGGTGTGCCTCGGCCATTGTCTCGCTGGCCAACAGGAGGAAGGTGAGACACCTTGTGGCTAGAGCTAAGGCTCGCAGGCGGGCTAAGGAGTATAAGGAACTCAAGGCTTGTTTGGATTTCATTGGCTTTGTTGTTACTGCCATGGATGATGTGGTCCGGCTCGGTGCCAGGATTTCGGCTTTGCTTGTTGCTCTCCGCCGTTCGCTCTGGCTGCGGCAGTGGTCGGCTGATGCGGCTGCCAAGAAGTCTCTCACAAGTATCCCTTTTGTGGGAAGACGGCTGTTTGGGGAGCGCCTGGACCTTCTGGTCAGGGATGGTAGACTCCCTCAGAGAAGGAAGCCTGTTCGGTCCCTTCGGAATTCCTCTTCCTATCGTTCCTTTCGAGGAGGTAGAGGTTCTTCATTTCCAGGTGGCCGCAGAGATACCTGGGGCAGAGGTAGGTCCCGTGGCCGACCCAACCCCTCCTGGGGAGCTAAGTCCAAACCCCCTGCCAAGCCCACTCAGGCATGAGGGGGCGCCCTCACCCATCCAGGTGGGGGGACGGCTTCTGCTGTTTGCTCAGATCTGGAGACGTCACATCTCGGATCAGTGGATTTAGGAGGTAGTGTCCTCCGGTTACAAGATAGAGCTGGCAGCCAGGCCACCCACAAAATTCCTCCATTCGAGGATATTCTGAAACCCGCTAAAGGCTCAGCCTTGAGAACGGCTGTGCAACACCTCCTGCGGATAGGTGTGATTTGCCCTGTACCTTGGCAGGAACAGGGTCAGGGATTTTACTCCAACCTGTTCAGGGTTCCCAAGAAGGACGGGACCTGAAGGGTCTCAACAGGTTTGTCAGAGTCAGACATTTCCGCATGGAAACATTGCGGTCGGCGAGACCCCTTCGGCCCAGCGACTTCATGACCACGGTGGACATCAGGGACGCTTATCTGCACATCCCGATTTTCCAGGGACATCAGAGGTTCCAGAGGTTGCTCTGGAGGATCAGCATTACCAGTTTGTAGCACTTCCATTCGGGATATCCTCAGCCCCCCGTGTGTTCACCAAGGTGCTGGCGGGCATCATGGCTATCCTGAGGAGCCAGGGCATTCGTGTGCTACCCTATCTGGACGACTTGCTGATTGCGGCCCAGTCCTTTCAGCAGGCCCGAGCGATACTCGGATGGTGTTGTCAACCCTGGAAGCCTTCGGCTGGGTAATCAATTACCCCAAGTCCTTTGTCACTCCCGCAACAGTGAAATCCTTCCTGGGAATGACAATAGACATCGCACAGGGCAAGGTTTTTCTGCCACAGCAGAAGGTTTTGGGTCCCCAGACGCAAGTGCAGGCCTTGCTGTCTTGTCAGCAGCCGTCGGTACGTCTGGGGATGAGATTGGTGGGCCTAATGGTGTCCTGCTTCGAGGCAGTGCCCTTCGCCCAATTTCACATGAGACCTCTTCAGTTGAATCTGCTGACCGGCTGGAATTGGACTCAGGAGTCCCTGGAACACGGGACAGCTTTTCGCTGTCCCCCCTGGCCAGGCAGTCCCTCTTGTGGTGGTTGGACTCCCAGAACCTGCTGGTGGGCAAGTCCTTTCTGACTCCCCATTGTGAGATAGTTACCAGGGATGCCAGTCTGACAGGCTGGGGAGGCGTTTGGCAGACCCAGAAGATCCAGGGTCAGTGGGGTCCACAGGAGAACCGCTTACCCATAAATCTCTTGGAGCTGAGAGCGATCCGGTTGGTGCTTCTGCGCTTGACTCCCCATTTAAGAGGTCGTGCGATCCAGGTTCACTCAGACAATCAGACGGCTGTCGCCTACATCAACCACCAGGGCAGGACTCGGAGCAAGAGATCCCTCAAGGAGGTAACCCAGATTCTGACTTGGGCAGAGGAGAATGTTCCCTGCATCTCGGCGGTCCACATCCCCGGGGTAGAAAAGGAGTGCTTTGCGCCTGGGGGAATGGCCTCTCAGCAGCAAGATTTTTCTTGCTCTGTGTCCGGGGTCAGCCGGACGTAGATCTGTTTGCGTCCAGACACAATCACAAGCTTCCAAAGTTTGTTTCCCTCTCAAGAGATCCTCTGGCCATTGCAACAGACACTCTGGTGATTCCTTGGACGGAGTTAAAATTTCTGTATGTCTTCCCCCTGTTTCCACTCCTGGGCAGAGTGCTGCGCAAGATATCCCAGGAAGGGGTACCAGCCATCCTGGTGGCTCCTCACTGGCCGAGAAGGAGTTGGTTTGCAGACATGGTCCAGATGTCAATAAATCACTACATCATGCCCGACGACCCAGGGCTTCTCACACAGGGGTCGCTGCGGCACCCCAATTTACGGACGCTGGCTTTGGCGGCCTGGCTATTGAAACCTCAATCCTGATGGAGAAGGGGTTATCGCCCACGGTTGTTCATACGATGATTCAGGCACGGAAGAAGTCTTCTTCCATGATATACTACAGAGTTTGGCGTGCCTATATCGAGTGGTGCGAGACCAAGAGCCTTCCTTGCCGCATATTTTCTATTTCTAGGATTCTGGAGTTTTTACAACACGGCTTAGACTTGGGTCTCCAGCTGAGCACCCTCAAGGGTCAGGTCTCGGCCTTAGCCATCTTTTTCCAGAGATCCATTGCCAACCATAGGTTGATCAAGACTTTTTTCCAGGGAGTCACCCATGTCCGGCCACCGCGTAAGTCAGTACTACCAGTGTGGGACTTGAATTTAGTACTATCTGCTCTCCAGGGCCCTCCCTTCGAGCCATTGAGCGATGCTGCATTGTCTATATTGACTCTCAAAGTGGTCTTTCTGGTAGCGATCACCTCGGTGCATCGTGTATCTGAGCTGGCCGCGCTTTGTATGAAACCACCCTACTTTGAGCTGCATAGGGATAAGGTGTTTTTTTCGCTTTAAACCTGATTTTTTGCCTAAGGTCGTTTCTCCCTTTCACCTTAATGAGGAAGTTGTTTTACCTTCCTTGTGTCCAGCTCCGGCTAATTCCAAAGAAAGGACCCTCCATGCCTTGGATGTGGTCAGAGCCATAAGGTATTACCTGGCTGCGACTGAATCCTTCAGGAAATCGGATTTGCTCTTTGTCCTAAAAGAGGGCTCTAGGAAAGGTTTGCCACCAGCCAAGTCCACTCTCAGTAAGTGGATCAGGCAGGCGGTGGTGCAAGCATATTCTGCCAGGTGTGTGACCGAGATGTGTGTGACCGAGTCCTCTGTTTTTAACCAAGTTTAGAGACAGATTATAGGCTGGCCTGCAAGCTGACAGGGTTGAGTGCTGTGGCTCCTTTAAGACTTGTGTGTACTAATTGCCCTGCTAACGTGCACCTCCCAGGTTAGTTATAAAATGGTCTGAGCGGCTGCCACCCCCCCTTTGTTTCTTTTGAATTTGTGCAAGCACATGGTGTGTGGGGTCTAGGCTGTATTGCAAGGTCTTTGACCCTTCCACCCCATGGCTTGCACTTGAGAGGTTTAGGGCAACCTCAGGTAAGCCTGCTCCCAATTTATCTATTGCACTGTATGTCCCAGGTGGGGTTCTCAGAGATTAGAGTTAGGACTGCACCCCACAGAGGCACTTTGGCGTAGTGGTGCAGCTTAAGCATACTTCTGCAGATGTGTGTGACCGAGTCCTCTGTTTTTAACCAAGTTTAGAGACAGATTATAGGCTGGCCTGCAAGCTGACAGGGTTGAGTGCTGTGGCTCCTTTAAGACTTGTATATTCTGCCAGGGGGAAGGAACCCCCTTTTCGGATCACAGCTCATTCTAGCAGAGCTATTGGTGCCTCTTGGGATTTTCAACACCAGGCATCGGTGGAACAGGTTTGTAAGGCCGCCACTTGGTCTTCAGTTCATACTTTTACAAAGGTGGATGTCAGGGCCTCAGCTGATGCTGTTTTTGGCCAAAAGGTGCTTCATGCTGTTCCGCACTGGGGATCCCGCCCATTTGGACACTGCTTTTGGATGTCCCATCTGTAAGGATATTGGGACAACCTGGACTGGATGTAGGGAAAAATCCAATTCTGTGAAACTCACCTGTAGAATTGTTGTTGGATACATCCAGTCCAGGTCGTCCCACCCCGCCCTTGTGTTCATTATGTCATGTTTGCCTGTTATGGTGATCAACCATTTTTCTTTCATTGGACATTGTTTGTTCTAATCTTTTGCTTAGAGAGAATACAAGCTGAAGGTATGTGAAGTAACATGGTTTTTAGGCCTCCCGGCCTGTCCTCTTTTGTGGTATACTGCTTTTGTTTCAATGATTTTTATTTCAAATCAGAAGTCACAATCTTACAATAAACAGCAGACAAGAAAATAATCCTGACCTTCTGCTATTCCATACACAATGCCTTAACAGCACTCAATATAATTGACATCTCATACATCACATAGTAAGATTGGAAGCGACTTTATATGCAGTTAAACTTAGCATGTATCTTTAAATACAACATAAGTTTACCTCCCTTAGGAGGGTATAACTTTATCAGATAAAGAATCTACATAACAAGATTGGAAACGTGAAGAAATAAAAAAAAATATATAAATAACCAAAAATAAAAAAAATAAAAAAAAAATAAAAAAGGGGAAAGGAAGGAGGGAAAGGAATGAGAGGAACAGAATAAGAAAGGTATACTGCTTTTTAACCACGGGCGAATGATAGAGGGACACCTGCCTTTTTAGGGGGCTGGGAGGAGCTACATCTTTGATCTTGCAGTCGAGCGCCCATCTGTAAGGATATTGGGACGACCTGGACTGGATGTATCCAAAAACAATTCTACAGGTGAGTTTCACAGAATTGTATTATTTTATGCTTCCTTCATGAATGTCCTGTTAAGCAGAATTCAACTGGAGCACAGTATGTTGAGCCTATCTTATCTTCTCCTATATAGTCAACCTAATTCATTCAGGTCAATCTTACTCTGTTTTAATCATATTTTATTTCCTTTCTATGATGTCACTTTGTTCCAGATCAAGTTATCTAAGGCAAACAGACACATTAGTAAATGCGTAACTTTTTTTTTTTTTTTTTTTAGCCATGACCCCTAGAAGTTTGACCATATTAGCTGAATGGATCATTGCCATAAACTGATTCCCGGCACACTGGAAAGCAGAGCAGACGAGGCTCGGTTCATTAACATGGAGCAAAAGGACGTGGGGTCAACTCATGTCTTAAACATAACATTGCGACATGCTTCTCCAAATAATTAACTTGCGTGTCGTATTTTTCTGGCAGTGTCATTCAGAAGCTTTGCTCTAGAAATCAGATTAGTCGCTGCTCAAACACCAAATCGCTAAAGCAATGTGTTTTCCTGGTTAGTGGATTTCCCAATATATTGGTAATCATGACGCATAGAATTGGAATTGTGCAACTTTATTGGCTCCTGGAGTTTATGGTTTTGCTTAAGGATCTGGGGACATTTAAGTGTGCTATGCTTAAACCGGACCTTCACCATGATTTATTGAAAAGCCCAAACCCTTAAAAAACGATTCCCCAGCATATAAAATTAATATATTTTTTATTTTATACGTTTTTCGTCACTTACCTTTTATTCTTTCCCCCACTGGGCTGCAACTCTGTTCAGGATTTTAGGATACGGGCACTGCCATCTTTACTCAGAAGCATCACACTTACTGAGGAGAGGAGAGTGGGATGTGGCCAGAGCTGGGGTCAGGAAAGGGTCAGCAATCCCAGAATGCAGAGCAGCACAGTCAGAAGATACTTCCTGTTTGCAGGCTGCCTGATGTTCCATGAGCCGCCATCTTGAACGTTTAAAGGCTCATAATATGCAGTAGATGCAGGTAGGATGATTTTTAATGTGGGCAATCTGTATGTACAGGGGGGAAAACATATAAGATATGCTCTTATTCAGGTTGAAGGTCCGCTTTAATAGAGGAAAAGGTGAGCGCTAGCAATAAATGACCAAGAGGACTGTTTGCTTATAGATCATTTAACATTGCAATTCAAGGACCTATTGGAGCTATTTACTATTAGAGCCTGTTTTTTCTTACTCATAAACAAACATGCCACAGTTTTGCTAAAAACATGAAGCTCAGGTGGCAAACAGCTTGTACTTATAGGTACTTTGAAAGTGAACATGTGACCAGCTGGGTTGGCCAATAACTGCAGTTACATCTGCAAAATAAACCCAGTTTCCTCACTAGCTGGATCACTCTAATTTCTAATTCTTTCTAATGTCATGTCACCCCTCCCCTCCGACAAGCAGGAGGATGCCCCCTGCAAGATCATGGTAAATTGCCTAGACCAGGGCTGGCACCAGCACAGGGCAAACCTGGGCAATTGCCAGGGCCCCTGCCATCTTCAGGGGCCCACTCAGCCTCACACTTGTCCATGGTATTATTTTACCACCGAATGACGGGTGTTGTGTGCAGACCTACTCATGGCTGGCCTCAGCAACAGGAGATGATCAGCAACATTGGAGAAGATGGCATGGAATGGAGGGCAGTTGATGGAAGTTCAGAAGGTGGTGAGAACCAGGTGACAACTGACAGCAATGATGGAGTCTTCAGCGCCAGCGGAGCAAGCAGTAAGAGCTGAAGGATGCTTGGTGGCAGTAAACAATGCAACAAAGACTAGAGGACGTTCGGTGGCTATAGGGAAGGCAATAAGGACTTGAGGGCGATCAGCAGCAGAAGATGACCCATTTGAGATGAAAGGTGACATCATGTGACTCATTACTTTGGGGCCCACTAAGACTCTCTTGCCCAAGGGTCTCCACATACCTAGAGCCGGCCCTGGCCTAGACATAACCCCAAAGATCAGCCTTATATTGCCAATGTTGAGCCAGTGTTGACTAATGGTGGAACAAAGGTAGCGGTAGGTGAAGGACGTTAGCACATTATGGTCACGAGCAGCTACAGTTCCTGTGTCAGTAGTTGAAAAGGTTGCAGAGGAGTTGTAGGTGTGTGAGGTGGACTGTTAAGACCCATATGAGGTGATTAGTGAGCTTATCAGTATTATTTGGCAAGATGGAGTTTCCTGTATTTACTAAAGATATATCAGTGCAGGGATACTGAAGAAGCTGAAGCCACAAATGGACTAGAATGTAGCATTTCCTGGAGGACCATAAATGACTGGAGTAGTATCTGTATGTAGAAACAGTGAATCTAAAATTATATGGATGAAATGTTATGACAGTGTCCGAAGAAGAACAAAACCCCATGTCTTGTTCCATGCCCTGGAGTCATGCCAATCTGGGATGCCTCAATGTGTGAAATGCTCCAGAAAGCTCAGAAAAACCCACCTCTCATCCAATCAGAGCCTTTTGCCGTACATATGTATTGCTTGGCAAATGGCTCTGAGGCTGATTCATTACTAGCGCCAGGTACTGGCAGATGGGCGTCTGTAGCGAGGCGTTCAGAGCGACCACTAGTAGTCGATGTGTTCAGCTATGGTTCGCTGTTACCAAGCGCCTCAGACGCTGGCCGGCATTGATGAATTTGATGTGTGAGTGGCTATAACACCAGTACGGCGCTATATGAGAGCGAACGGTAGCAACTGGTCAGTTTGAGCGACTCAAACCATATTCATAAAAAAAAAAGCCTCACACAGCGCCGGTGCTCAAAATTGGGTCGCTGTAGCCCAGAAGCTGTGTGATTAAAGCCTGTTTTTGAACACATATCAACTAGTAACAAAGCGAAAACACATGGAATGACATTGTTGTAACATTGTGACATCAATGTGACATCGCTCACCTGAATCGCTTTGATGAATGTGGTGTTGCGTACAGCGCCCGGCGTTCACCACCTGTCGCTGCCAGTCGCTACCTGGCGCTATGGCTTGATGAATGAACCCCTCTGTTTACATGCAGGGCTTCGCCAATCGGGAGTGCAGTGGTTACATCCCCAGCAGCATGCACGCTCCCAGCCCGTAAATGCGGCCCCAGGGAGTGGGAGAAGATCCTGTTTCGGGATGCCCCCAGGGAAGGCCAGTGGCTGGTCCTGGAACATTTTAGATTTTGCTCCACTTTAAATATAAGGACCACAGATTACCTCTCCTGTGTCTGGGATTAGAATGATATTGAGATCTCTGTATGAAAGGTGAGGCCATGTCTGAGGGAGTCAGTTGGTTTCTTTCACCGGAAAAGTGAAGGAGTAATAAACAGGTCAAGAATGTGGGTCAGTTTGTTATACAATGAGCAGGAGTTCCAGAGAGTTCAGTTAGGAAACAGGGAGGGGGATGTTTATTATGTTACTGTTGTTTGTAGGTTAAGTAGCAAATATTTGAATACAATGTGTGTTTAAAATGTTTGACAATAATGTAGCCCATGTGAATATATGTATTGAGTGTATTTATAGAATAAGGGAAATAGAGCAGGTAACAGGGAGGAGCAATGAGTCTACTGCCGAGTCTGCCATCATGAGTGGGAAGTATTTTGGCCCTTATTTAACAAGGGATAGCGCCAGGTAGCGAATGTTGAGCGAACGGTAATGACGTTCACCGCCACGAGTACGCCGGCTCCCCTCCGCAATCGCACATTTATCAAGCCGATCCAGCTTAGCGACTAACAGAGCGCCAGATAGCGAATCATTCATCATTATTCCAGCCTCAGCCCACAGCGCCAGCGAGCGACCTTGAACAGCGACAGGTCTGACCTCTCGCTACCTGGCGCTCTCCAATGCATTTCAATGGAACAATCTTTAAATATTCATAATTAATTGCTATTAATGTTTTTTTTTTTCTGTGACCACTTCTGCAATGATAGATTTTTTTTTTAAGGTAAAAAAAAAAATAAATAAATTTGTGCAGAATTGATATTACAGGTCTGATATTAATGTATTCATATTACAAAATGTTTTGAAAAGCAAGTTTTTTTTTTTTACTAAAAATATGGTTGTTTGGGGGTTAAAAAACTACTTTTAACCCATCGCCGCCAGCGCTCTGGGGGTTTAAACAAGCATTTCACAGCGCGAGAATTTTTTGAGCGTGATTTGTTAATGAATATGCTGGGAGCCGTTCGCTATGGCCATTCGCTGTCATGCGCTCCCATACAGCGCGGAACCTGTCAAATAGCGACTCCTAACCCCGTATTCAACATTACCGCACACCGACTGAGTCGCTGTCAACTGCCAAGCACAGCGACTACTAGCGGGCGCTGTGAAAATACCGCTACTGTCGCTCATCTGTCGCTACCTGGCGCTATTAATAAATCAGCCTCCCCGTCTATTTAAACTTTAACTTGAAGGGTATCCCAAAATCAGACTGTCCTATAGATGGGGGTGTGGGCATCCAGGATGCAGCCCAGTCTCACCCTTCTAATGAAAAACAAGTTCTCTTATACATTCCAGGACCTAACTAGTTGGTGTGATTGCACTGCCTTGTCTGAGGATTGTCTGTTAGTCTGAATTATCTGCATGTCCCTCGTGATCACCAGTTGAACAGAGAACGTCGGCGTGAGGACCAATTGCAGCTGCTGCTGGGGAGAGGTAAGTATTTTGCCTCAGGGATCTCAGTGGACCTGCAGTCATACCCGACGGGCAGGCTGATTCATTACTAGCGCCAGGTAACGGCAGATGAGCGTCTGTATAGCGGTCGCTCTGATCGGCCGTGAGTCGCTATTACAGAGCTCCTCAGTCACTGTAGTAACATGGCCGGCAATGATGAATTTGATGTGTGAGTCGCTATAATACTAGTACAGAGCTATATGGGAGTGAACGGCAGCGACTGGTCAGTGTGAGCGACTCAAACCATATTCATAAAAAAAACAGCCTCATACACCGCCGGCGCTCAAAATTGTGTCGCTGTAGGTCAGAACGCTAGAAGCCAAAGCAAAAACACATGGAATGACATTGTTATTACGTTGTGAAATTAACACTTTAATAACAGACCTGTAATGACAATTCTGCATACAAATATAAAAAATCTATAAAGTTTTCTAAAATGACTTTTTCTATCCCAGGAGAGGTCACACAATTATTTGTTAAAAAGAAAAAAATATATAAGAAAACCCTATTTAAAGAGAAGAAAGGTAACGTCCATTGAAATGTATGGGAGAGTGACAGGTAGCGACAGGTAATACCTGGCGCTCTGGAAGCCAGAGTGCCGGCGCTATACGCTGAGCCGTCTGTGATGATGAATCGGATGCTACATGGCGCTGTTCCAGTCGCTCACCAGAATTCGCTTCTTAAATGTGGTATTGCGTGCTGCTCCCGGAGTTCACCAGACGCTACCTGCCACTACCTGTTGCTTACAAGGCACTACCTGGCGCTATCCCTTGATGAATAAAGCCCTAAGTCTACTTTCATTTGAAAGTTAGTTGTGTCATTTCCACACTAGGATTCTTGTTTCTTAGACTTTTTTTATAGCTACCACTCACCACTCCATGCTTGCTGTTCATACTCCTAAATTTCTATGAGGCCTTAGCGATCTGGCAAAACAATTACTTAAAGTGGACCAACACCCTCCCATGATCGGCCCGGGAATCTATAAGATTCCCGAACCGATCAGACCCCTGACTGCAGGGCACCCCGATCGCTGTGTGAAACCCCCCAGAAACCCCTAAATCCCTACCTTATCCACGATCCAGCGGCGCCCGCCGCCGCCTCCCACGCGTCCCTCTAGCAGGACGCGCACCCACGCCGGCCATTTGTGAATGCCCGGCGCGGGCGCGCGCCCTTTAAGAGTGGCCCCCGGGAGGCTGCGGCAGGCGCGCTCTTGTCCGTCGCTGCCCCCCGCTTGTCCGTCGGCGGGGATTGGCAGCGGCGGTCACGTGGGAGCCAGGAGAGGTGAATTTTTCGGGGTTTCTGGGGGGTTTCACACAGCGGGGCACCACCGAGGTGGACCAAAACCCAGGATAGTCAAAATCCTGGGTGTTGGTCCACTTTAAAGCGGAACAAAATCTGGGATTTTGACTGTCCCAGTTTTTTCCTTCACCCCCGGGGAATCACTATTTGCTTAAACCCACATTCTCAGTCCTATGGCACATATTAATGCTCGGCAAATGGCTATGCTCTCGGAAATGGAGAGTGGCCGCATCCCTGGGCGCAGATGTGCTCCAGACCCCAGCCTATCTGATAGCAGGACACGGGAGCGCGCTTTGCTGAGATGCTGGGGATGCGCCTGCTTTCATTTCCCATTGTTTACATCACCTAAGGAGCCGCTGCAAAAGGTGAATTTAGCTGGGAACTGGGGGGGGGGGGGGGTTGGATACCCCAGGAAAAGGCCAGTGGCCAGCCCTGAAATCTTTTATATTCCAGGGCCTGTCATAATGGGTGTCTAAGGAGGGAGGGTGCTGCCTCCAAGAATATGGCAGAAGTGAATCTAATTCATTTTAATTCCCCAAAAACCTGCGCACTTTCCTGCACCTTGATGGCCAGGAGGGGCGGATGAGCTTTGTGCCCATCGGCATCCCTGGAAGATCACCAGACCTGTGCTGAAGGGCATAGGGCTATTACACTGGCAGAGCTGGAGGCCAGCCTCTTGGCCCCTGGGTTACCAACCCCTATGACTGGTGTTCCGGCTGGTAGTCCCATGGGGGAGGGGGGCAAAAACAAGAAAAAAGGTCATAAAGGCCAAATAAATTCCCCCAAAGATGTTAATGTGTTTGAGGTTTTTCAAAAACCCATATAGTCTGACACATGCAGGCGAAAAGCTACTGAAACCAATAGGGAGCTGGGCGGCTCACACCTACTGATGTGGGCCGAGGTTAGATTCTTCTGGTTGATCTGGTTCACCCCATCCAAGATACCGGCAAGATCCGGGGTCAGATTATCAGTTCCCATTTGTGAGAACTTACCCAGGTCCACCGATTTGGGGGCTCCCTCCTTCATGGTGCCGATGAGCTGCTATTGCAACTGCCCCACCAACATCTGTGGTAAGGATAAGACACGGTTCCCCCCCTTCCTTGGTGCCATGCCAACTGAGGCTTTTATACCACAGGGAAGGAGCCTCTATGGAATCCTTCCATGTGACTGATTATGTCACTGGAGGAAAAGGGACATGTAGAGGGATTCCTGGGAAACGTTCTTCCCCTCCAGTGCCATTTTAGTAACATGGAGGATTCCATGGAGGCTCCAGGAGTAGCCTGGCAGGACACCAAGGAATGAGGGGCGGGTTACCCTCACTTCAGATGCCGGAAGGACGGCTATTGGCTCCCCAGCATCAAGAAGATCACAACCCACCAGACAAGAGGAGAGCCCCCAACCCAGCGGACCTGCAGAGAGGACGCCGCCCAGCGTGGACAGGTAAAGGATGAAGCAGCAATGGAGAGTTCTTTTTTTTAACTGTTTGTGAACTGTTAGAGGTTCACACATTGTGGTGGAGCTTTTGTATTTGGCATTTGGAAATCCTAAATGCTGGATACTGGGGCAAAGCAAAGTTGTCTCCACTCTGGCTCATCACTACTCATAACTACCTCGGTTTGAAAACAGGGGGCAGTTCTCAGCTGCATATTGAAAAGAAGCATTAATTGTTGCCATTGAGGACCTAAACTGACCGGTCAAAACTAGTTTGCTTAAAGCGGACCAAAACCCAGGATTTTGACTATCCTGGGCTTGGGTCTTTTCCCCCGGGGTACCCCGATCGTGAAACACCCCAGATCGCCACAGCCAACTCACCTCTTCCCTGTCCTACGGCACATGCGTGGTCGATCATCCGATCTGCTGACGTTACATCGTCTAAGCCTTTGGCTCCGAACGTGCTGGCAGCCGCAACCCCTCGCTACCCTCTAACAGGGAGAGTCCCCACGCCGGCCATTCACAATTTCCTGGAGCGGACACGCGCCCTGCTAGAGGGATAGCGGGGATGCGGCCGCAGCTTGCGCATGTGCCGTTGGACTGGGAAAGAGGGTAAGTGTATTGGCGACCTGGGGGGTTTCACACAGTGGGGCATATCGATTTTGGATGCCCCGGGGGGGAATGGATCGACCTGGGATTCTTATAGATTGCCGACCTGATCGCCGTGGGTTTTGGTCCAATTTAAAGAGCCACAGCTAGAAGGTGAGTGGGGGATGTGGCTGGCGGCGCACTTGCCCATCCAGGTGGCTTAGCCGTCAGCGGAGCCGAGTGAAAGTGAGCACACTGATTGGCTGAGTGGGCCGCTCAGGTGTGTATCCCCCCATGCTGCCCCATACACTCACCTTCCTTTTGCTCACCCGTGCCTGCGCTCTGGGAGCGAAAGGAAGATGAGTGTATGGGGCGGCATGGCGAATACACACAGCTGGGTATCCCAATCTGAGAGGAACTTCCTGTGTGTTGTTCCTCTTTAGAAAGCTATCACACAACCAATAAGACACAAAACTGATTTTTCTATAAAAAGCACAATGTTTAATATACAGTTCCAAGAAGGTTTAATATACATACAATGAATACTGTAACAAATATTTTAGTAAAATTGCACCATACAAAAGATAATACATTTATGCAATGAAAATTTGTAGTGTACATAAATGAAGAGTTTTAAACACATTAAAGACAAAAGAAAGACATTTTAGTAAGAGTCTGGGACTCAATCACTTCAGGCAGCCCATTGATAAGAAATGTTTCAACATTTTGCAAGTGGAACATCTTCTGCGTAATACTGAGCCACGGGTGCAAAAACCTGGAAGGGTGGAAATTAAAGGGGATGCCCATGTCAATCAATCAGATGGTGGATTTTGGTGGGGCTGCCCATATGAACCAATTAGATCAGGCAGATGATAGATTTCACATTTCACTAGGGCTGTATATATAAACCATTGAGACTGGGGCCGCCTATGTCGGACAATCAGAAGGGCTATTAAACCAACCAATCTGATGGTAGATTTTAGTTTGGCTGCCTATGTCTACTAATTAGATATGGGGGAAGCCCATATCAGTCAGTCAGGGGCCAGCTAGGTGGTCCCTTGAGGACAAGCGTTCATATTAGACTAGGGGCCTTATTTATCAAGGAATAGCGACAGATAGCGACTGGGGAGCCGGCCAGTAAAGCCAGGTACCGCAACTAGAACGCCGGCTCCCCTCCACAATCACACATTTATCAAGCCGATACTGCTTAGCGACTGAGATAACGCCACCTAGCAACTCATTCATCATTATCCCACAGCGCCAACGAACATCCTTGAACAGCGACAGGTATGACCTCTCGCTACCTGGCGCTCTCCAATGCATTTCAATGGCAGAATGTATTTTAATTAATAAATATATTTTTTTTTTTAATTAAAAAAAAAAAAATCTGTGAACACTTCTTCCTTTGAAAATGTATTTTTTTGGGGATTTAAAAAAAATTTTTTTTTTTTGCAGAATTGATATTACAGGTCTGATTTTAAACTATTCAGGTTTGAATATTATTTCAAAATCATTCCATTTTTTTTTTTGGGTGGTTAGGGGGTTAAAAAACTACTTTTAACACATCGCCGCCAGCGCTCTGGGGTTTAAACATGCATTTCACAGCGCTAGGAATTTTTCAGGCTGATTTTTTAATGAATATGGTGGGTGCCGGTCGCTATGTCCAGTCGCTATCATGCGCTCCCATACAACAGCGAACCTGTCAAATAGTGACTCAGCATCTTGTATTCAACATTACGGCACACCGACTGAGTCGCTATCATCCACCGAACAATGGCCAAGCACAGCGACTACTAGCGGGCGCTGTCAAAATACCGCTACAGTCGCTCAACAGTCGCTATCTGTCGCTATTAATGAATCAGCCTCTAGGTCCCTTTTAGTGACCAGCTGCAGCCATTTTTTTATTTTAGCTTTAAATAAAGCAGGGAAGAGAAGCAATTGTGTTACACGTGTCCTAAATATTAATATAAGCTTTTGCTGTCTGCAGAGATTGTACGGGGTAAATTGGGGTGTAAATGACGCCATATGTTGTGCTGGTCTCACACATGGACCCTCTAATGGTAATCCTGGGAAGTGAGGCTAGATAGCCACAATAAAGTGGTGACATATCCTAAATTCCCACACTGTATCCAGGACCAACATAAAAACAATCTTAGGTTCTAATCTACAAATCTTGTAGTCAGGGTAATTTTTCCTATTGGGCTACTCCAGGACGGGCACCTGCAGGGGGCGCTGTAGAGTGGGTCATTTCTGCTACAGTAAATAAGAAAAGGACACCATAGTCAAGTCATCACTTCCTCATTCACATGTTTGACAATAAACGGCAGCCAATCATGTGACCACCAGCAACCATTCAAGTTTGATGTGCAAGCTCACTAAGCAATCCCAATTCATTACCCGCAGTCATGTGATTGGTAGCCATACAATGAATACAATAAATAAGGACGTTGGCAGACTTTTTATGTCCCCTCACGAGTACCAGCCACAGAAAGATGCAGACACACCGTCTTTGTGTGTGTGTGGAGGGGGGGGCACAAGGGGTTAAAGTGGACCAAAACCCACAGCTATCGGTCCGGGAATCTAAAAGATTCCTAGGCCAATCGATTTCCCTCCCCCCGGCATCCAAAATTGGGATGCCCTGCTGTGTGAAACCCTCAGGTCGCCCCATACACTTACCTTTGTTTCCCGGTTTAACGGCGAATGCGCGAGCCGCGGCTACATCCCCGCTAACTCTCTAGCAGGGTGTGTGCCCGCACCAGGCATTTGTGAATGGACAGCTCGGGCACGCCCCCGGTTAGAGAGAAACGGGGGATGCGGCCGAGGCTCGCGTGTGCCGTAGGACCTGGAAGAGATGAGTTGGCATCGGCAATCTGGGGGGGCTTCACACATCGTGGGTGCCCCCGGGGGAAAGGACCAAACCCAGGAGTCAAAAGTGGCCCACTTTAAATGCAGTCCACATCTGGAGTGACTCCCAGCTGTCAACAGGACCCGATTTCCACTGCTGTAGTCATGTGACTCCTGTGCGTCCTAAGTGGGAAGCCGGTATAAAGTATTTGCTCCCCGTTTAACCCCTTGCGCCCTCTCTGGCCTCCCCACACGCACACTGTCTGCATTTCACCCCTTGCACCCTCTCCACGCACCCCCTTGTTCCTCCATCTACGTTATATTGCATGCTGGGTACACATAGGCTGCATATTTATTCTAGGGGCTAGGGAGAAATCCATGTGCATGCTGAGGGGGCAGCTAGGGGTGTGGGATTTTTATTTATACTCAATCTCACTCAACAAGTACTCAAGTACAAGTACCTAGGGCAGCCTGAACACCGAAATAGGGCAGTGTAGTGAATGATTGAAAAAGACAACCTGGTTCTTCATTCTTAGCAATCATCTGATCCATGTAACTGGCGGCCATGGCCAACACCAAACACCCTTCAGTTTGGTTTATACCAGGCCGCTCACTTTGGCTACAGGGGAGGGGGTGGGGGCGCGTATTAAGCAGATGATGTACCTGAAGGATGGTGATTCTTTCTGTACCGTTAAATAAGTAAGCAATGAAATTAGCAGAAATGTATGTACCGTTCGAAGCATATATAGTAAAATAGATATACATTGTGTGTACACAAAGGAGAGCATGGGCAGCTGCCCGTCACATGTTTTACGTTTTAAATATACAAGTACAGCGGATTAATAGCAAGTATTTAGTTGCTTTATTTCAAAGGTGACTGTACCAAGGTGCTCACCATTTATTCTGTTACCTGAACATGGGAAGATCCATAGGTCACATAGTAACTAATATACAACGCCAGCCCTCAGAGAAGGCAAAGGAGCTCCTATGCCTCACGACCTGTGTCATTTTATTTAAACCGGACCTTCACCATGATTTAATGAAAAGCCCAAACCCTTAAAAAACTATTCGGCAGCATCTAAAATTAATATACTTTACGTTTTTGTCACTTACTTATTATTCTTTCCCCCACTGGGCTGCAACTCTGTTCAGGACTTTAGGATATGGGCGCCACCTTCTTGGCTCAGGAGAGGAAAGAGGGATAAAGTACAGGGGGGCGGGGTGGACAGAGCAGAGCTGGGGTCAGGGAAAGGACAGCAATTCCAGAATGGAGAGCTACACAGTCAGAAGACACTTCCTGTGTGCAGGCTGCCTGATGCTCCATGAGCCGCATTATGGATGTGTAAAGGCTCATAACATGCAGTAGATGCAGGTAGGATGATTTTTAATGTGAGCAATCTGTATGTACAGGGTGTGGGCTCTTATTCAGAGTGAAGGTCCGCTTTAAAAAGGATTTTTAAAATATTTTCTTATTCTATTACATTAGCACAGATGGAAAGTTCGATAGTTCACCAAGTACAAAAAAAAAAAAACACAAAACAATGCAAGGCCTCAAAAGAGAGGAAGGAATAGCGCCCAACCACTGGAGTTCTGAGCTTGGTGGCTTATGTGCTGTGACAGCTCTGCACGCACCCATCACAGTGCTTCATAATCCAGCCCTGAGCACAGCGCTCTGAAGTTTGGCTGAAGTTTCCATTCAGCTTCTCCAGCCGCACATTAATATGCGCAGCAAGAGGAGCTGATTGGATTAGTGGCTGCGTCTGTGGAGTGGGTTAGAGGAGAGTTAGCTCGGCATCCTGGGGGGTTTCACAAAACTGGGTGCCCCAAGGGTAAAATCCAGGTTTATGGTCCCTGTCCAGTAGTCCCGCATAGAAAACTCGCCCAATACCGGTAGTTTGAAACTCACCTGCATTAGCAATCTTGTTCCACCTTCTGGTGTTCCGGAGCAGCAGATCCAGACCTCCCCATTGCTTCTCAGGACCACAGCCCATGGACGCCCTGCTGCAGGGGCGTAGCTAGGGGGGAACAGGAGGGGCACTTGCCCCGGGTGCAGCAGGTCAGGGGGGCACCTGAGCACAGGTAGGGGCGCCATTTCAATTATTTACCCCGGGTGCTGGGTGCCAGAAAGCCTAGCTACTCCCCTGCCTTGCTACCTACATGCATTATTCATGGCATTTACTATAATGGAGGGGGTGGGCCAGCCCTCAGCACACCTCCTCCATTAAAATAAATGGAGTCAGTTGCTGTGAGTGATGCAAGAAGTCAGAGAGGAGGCAGCAAGGCAACCACAGGCTGTGCTTGTGACCGGGGATGGTGTGGTCTGGATCTCCAGTGTAGGTAGATTTCAAACTACCGAAATAGGGGCAATTAGCTGTGCAGGAACTATTGGTGAGGTTATTATTTTTGCCCAAACAGTCACTTTAAAGCACACTTCCAGCCAATGGGCAGTAAGCAATGATGTGGAAATCTCAATAGTCTAGGCCAGCGGTACTCAACTGGCGGACCGGGGTCCGGATGCGGACCTCGGCACCAGATTTCCGGACCCCTGTCCTGACAGTCCTGCACTCAGTTACTTCTGTGTTGTCGTGCGCAGTGCTGCCCCCTTTACTTGTTACCGGACCTTATTGCCAGTAACATTTTCAGCCCTAGTCCACCCTTTTACAGAATGCACAGGGGATTAATAGCAGTGTGCCATGGGCCAGAGCTGTAGGTTCTGTGGGGCCCAAAGAAACGCTCCTGTTTTTTCCTAGTGCCCAATAGCGTTCTTGGGGTGGGGGCAAGCAGCCTTTTTTAGCTTTGCCAGTGGAATCTATAGCCCTCCCACCCAGTGCGCTGATTTCTTATTATCCGCCCCCCTCCGCACGACCCACACGAGCCCCCTGTCCGGACCTTCACCTCTCACCGTATGCCTGTAATTGGACCTCTACAAGAAATGGTTGAGTACCCTTGGTCTAGGCAATGGCAATGAAAAGGCAGCAAGCAGATCACCAGAATTCTCTGCGATGTGCCTCTATTTCCTGCAGGGTGCTGAAGATGCTGTAGAGGTCTTCCTTTCCATGACCACACTCCGAATGTGATCACATACTGTAGGTAGCCCTGTCCGTGCTAAACTTGGCAAGCCGCAGCAGTCACATTTGCCAGGCTTATTCCCTCTGGGGGTGCTGGGTCTGTGGAAAATAGAAAGGAAAGGAGACCTGCTACGGCATCTATCGTACCCTGCAGGAAATGAAGGAGAGGCACATGGGACAGTCTTCAGGGGAGCTACTTGCTGCTATATTAATGCCATTACCTGGATTTTACCTTTAAAGCTGCACTAAACTCTTCCTGGGTCCCCAGGAAGGCATCCTGATTTTAGATGCCCCCGAGACAGGCTAGTGGCCGGCCTTGGAGTCTTTTAGACACAAGATATGTGTTTTTATACTTTGAGTTGAATGTCACTAAAGGATGTGATGTATTTATGTGGCGTTTCTCTTTAATTCCTGACTTGAGCGGCCTTTCCTCAAGTCAGATGCAGCGTGATGAGAAGCTTCCCTAATCGCTCTCTTTCATGAATAACACGACCCCGCGGCCGGGATCACATCATGAGCGCTTATTGTAATTCATGATAAATTCTACTGTTTTAAGTTTGTTGGCAATTGGAGTCTTCCAGGTCCACATCCTGCTGGGACAAAAACATTCCCACAGGAAGTCAGAGAGAGTGTGGCTCTGTTTTATGTCTGTCCATAAGAAACAGCCTCATTGTTATCACAGCTAACTGGAATAGCATCTGCGCCCAACAGTCTGCCATTTGGAGCGCTTGCTTTAAAGTGGACCAAAACCCAGGATTTAACTAGTCTAGGTTTTGGTCCTTGCCCCCGGGGCACCCCGATCAGGGATGCTGTGTGAAACCCCCTAGGTTGCCTGATCTCATTCACCCTTCCCCAGTCCTACGCCGCATTTGCAGCCCTCTCGTCCAATCAGTATAGCTTGTCTAAGGCAAGTGGATCCCAGCACGCTGGTGGCCGCATCCCCTGCTACCCTCTAACAGAGAGCATACCTGTGCTGGCCATTCACAAATGCCTGGCCCTGGCATGCACCCTGATAAAAGGATAGCGGGGATGCGACCGCAGCTTGCGCATGTGCCGTTGGACCGGAAAAGAAGTGTGCGTTTCCAGGCAACCTGGGGGGGTTTCACACAGCGGGGCATCCCTCTCAGCAGAGAAAAAAGTGCTGTGCCTAATTCTCAAACCACACTTTTGCCCAGGCTCGAGGCCTGCTCTTCTCACTAGCTTCCTCCGTTGATGGAAGAGGGGAGCATGCAGAAGGTCCATTAATGTATCCACATCAGAAACGTGTGGTCAGCATAGGCACACCCAGGTACCCGAAGGGCAGTTTTCTTGCCCAAAAACCAGCATAGTTTGAAGAGCTGGAGCAGAATTGGCTTATCTCTGGGGGAGCAGGTGGCAAGCCGCAATATCCAGACACCCAGCACAGGGAGACCCAATGCTGGATGCAATGAGTAACTAGAGTGGGGTGAGGGGTTGAGTTAAGGGGGTGATGCTTTCTTATCTGACTGCCCCTGAGTACCTCAATATAGGTTTACTTTAGGCAAGGATCTGTATACAAAAAGGCCCAAGAATATGAATAGCAAAGTCAGTGGCTAATTCTGTGAGGCTAACACTGGCCTTTTGCAAAACATCATCTTAATCTGTAATGCAACTCCAAAGACACACCTACACCATCCATTACATAGTCACTTCCCTTCCTGATCTGCTGCATCATGGGGGCTTTTTTTTACCATATCGAGGGTCACTGTTATTATTTTGTCAGCCTCATGGAATTAGCAGATGACACTGGATATGTGCTACAGGTCCATATTACAGCATCCTGTACAATGCAACCAGAAGTTACAATTATTCTTTTTCACAGGAAGCAGAAGAACCTTCTTTGACCTCAATATATGTTTATGACTCAATGTATGTAAATTTTCTTTTCATCGTCAAAGCCTTGAGCCACTTGGTGGACTTCCAAGCATATGCCTGTATGGTTGACCCTATTGATAAACCTATTGGTGAACATGTGGGCTCTTGCATACACAGGGTGCCAATGGGTATAGAAGGGAATTGAAATGGACGGAATCCCTAATCTGGATAAGTGGGGGGGGGGGGGGGGGGGGGGTCGATGACACAGTTTTACGGATAGGTCTGCTTTAAAGAGGACCAACCATGTCCTATGGATTAGATTAAATAAAAAAAACATGTATCAACTCCTCTTCTTGTCCTGGTAATGGATTGGCTAAAAATGCTCACAAACGATATTTTTGCTTAAAAGGAAAAATTGGGGGAGAATTAAAGGAAAATGAAATCTTCTTTTGGCTCTTATTTTCCTTCTAGCACTATTTTCAATAACCACTAATTGCTCTGAGTATGAGATTGCGAGGAGGGGGCTTAGCACAATGGTATCCTTTCAGAAACCAACAGCATACAAATGGCATACCTGGGAAATGAAAAGTTAAATCATTATAACAGGAACCAAGCAACATTGAGGGCAGAAAAACGGTAATTTACCCACGGTGGGGGTGGCGTGGGGGGAATAGATTAAGTTGTTTTGGGGGGTTTTGGTCTGCTTTAGGGCTGATGTTGTAATTTTTGCAAAGAAGGTTCCTACTGCTTAGGTCAGATAATATTTATAATAACATTCTTTAAATTCTTTATTTGAACAGTGAGGAATATTTTAAATGGCCACTAAACCCCCAAAACTCCCCTTACAGCATCTATACCCACAGCATGATACACCTCTATTCCAATCAACATGTTTGGAATCAGGGGTGTGCATAGACACTGGCTGGGTAGTAGGTCAGGCTACTGGGCTACAAGATATTGTAGTAAAGGTAGAGTAAAGGTAGAGTAGGTTGCGCTGTAATAGGGTAATACAAGTAGAGTAAGTCATAGGTTGGTCATTGATGCAGTTGAATGTTGGGTTTTTTATGGTCCCTGGAGCACAGACAGAATGTAAAGCTGTATAAATTATGTTGTCACATTATTTATTGCCTCAATCTAATAGATCAGGGTGAACAAAGTCATGTTGCTTTCAGTAGCCATGTAGGTCCACTTTAGCAGCCAAGGATTATAAGTGTCCATTTTTTTTAATAAAAAATGGATCCAAACATTCTGACTGCTTTTTAGGTGCCATGGCGTCTGGGGTTGTTCCAGTCCTGTGTTAAGTGCAGTATGTATATCAGCCAAAAGTGCTTCTTTATAGGAACAGTTGTTATGCTTTTTCTCCCTGCTTTTGAGGAACATAGTAGTACACATGACCTAATGCATGAAGGTGTTGCAGACAGTGTTCCACTGTTCCTGTTTTATACTGCTAAAACATCGTAAGGCGAGTCCAAATGTATTCGTGAATTAATTTTTGGAGTGTCGAGTCATTTGTTGCAGCTGCACACAAGCTAATTATGTTTTCTGCCATAATGAAAGTGCCTATTGGGATTTCACAATACATATACTACACTATGTTTTCACATTAGGCTTCTGCAACACTTGTTTCGTAATGCCAACACTAAACCAATGTGCTAAATACTTAAAAGATCATCCCCTTAAAGGCCACAGTCATCCAACCAAGTAAGTAAATTGGCTAGGCCATAAATACGGGGATATTAAATTAGGTGTCGTCGATATACCTTTCCCAGCAACTGATCTTCGGTAGATAACAGAGCCAGGACACCATTTTTATGGTTGCCTAATTTCAACCAATCTTCCTTTTTAGTATCCTGAGGTGTTTATATCCAGAAACAATTGGAAACTCTTTGACACCTTTCTCACACAAATGTATTGCAGTCCTTTATGATAGGTGAAGTAGGGAAATAGTGTTTTTGTGTGCAACGTTCCAGGGAGCTGGAACTACGTATATGTAGCATACATCGGTCCGGAGTCTTGCTTTTCCGCAAGTAGCCACAGCAACAAAGCACTCTTAGAAACTCCTTTCTCATGTCTCTGCTCCTCAGAGTGTAAATTATTGGATTTAGAGCTGAATTCAAGGTGGCCACTCCAAAAAAAGCATCAGCATTGCTGAGAATGTGGCAAGTCTTTACTTTGCAAGACACATCCATGAGAAGAATCGTGAAAGCGGGTAGCCAGCAGATAATGAAAACTCCAAGTACTATTGTAACTGTTTTCAGAAGGGCAAGTGTTTGTGGGGCAGCTATCTCAGCATGGCTGGACTTCACTATACAGTATATACGAACATAGAATATAACAATAGAAACAAGTATTATGGTAAAGATGGTAACTACAAAGAGAATGTACTTTTTGGCATATAAAGGAAACACTGTGGAACAATCATCCAAGTTTCCTATGCAGTTCCAGCCAATAATGGGCAAGCCTCCAATGACCATTGAGATGACCCAGCAAGCTCCAATTAGCAAGATCATCCTACAGTTCCTGTCACTGCTGTAGACTTTGACTTTGGTGATGGCCACATGTCTCTCAATGGCTATAGCTAATAAACTAAAGACCGAAGCAGCAAGGGTAGTAAAGGCGGTGCCCTCACGGATAAACCATGCTACAGGAGTCAGCTTATAAGTCGCTGGACCAGACAGCACAATGTTGGCAATGTAGGCACATCCCGTGAGCAGGTCAGAAAAGGCCAGGTTTCCAATAAAAAAGAACATGGCCGAATGGAACTTCTTGTTGCGCCATACGGAAATTAGGACAAGAATGTTCTCCAGTATAATGATGCAGCAGATGATGATGAAGATGTAAGAGACCACCTCACGGGAAGAGCTCTCCTTCTTTAACCCCTTTGTGTAGTTATAATGTTCCGTAATCTTGGATACATTCAGGTACTGCTTGTATATGCTCATCCTGACTGTTGAGTTGGAGGGATCCACGCTGCAGCATAAAAAGAACATTTAGTCCATCTTTGAGGGGCTGAAAAACAAATAAAGTGAATAAGTCAGCAGGGTGCTAAAGAAGAAGGGCTTTAAACCAATACGAAAAAGATGCATGCCCCCCACCCTACCCTCAAATTATGGAGCTCCTTATGAACACATGGTCATAAAGGTCTGTTTCCACATCTAGAATGGGAAGAAAACTTGTTTTTTAACTTTTCAACAGCCATGGCTTTTCTGTTGAATGA
Source organism: Gastrophryne carolinensis (assembly GCA_027917425.1). NCBI lineage: Eukaryota > Metazoa > Chordata > Amphibia > Anura > Microhylidae > Gastrophryne > Gastrophryne carolinensis. The sequence goes on from CM051238.1 coordinate 404,153,724, forward strand.
CTTTCTTGTATCCCCTAGCCCAAGGTTCGACCATACTCAAAAATGTTGTAGTGGAGACATGGAATTCAAGACTTGAGCCCAGTGCTGGACTAGGGCAGAAAATCATATGGGGATTTTACCAGCACCTGGCCAGCCCATCACCAGTCAGCAAAATCTCAACTGAGCCCCCCCCCCCCCCCAATGTGCTACCTGGAGGTCAACAAGTGCATTTCAAGGCACTCAGGCTATAGCATTGGACCGTGGGGCAGGGGGGGGGGGTTCTGCCACACTGCTCGTTATGAGGTTCTTGAGGAGGGGGGCTGCCACACTGCCTGTTATGAGTTCCTTAAGGAGGGGGGTTCTGCCACACTGCCTGTTATAAGGTTCTTCAGGAGGGAGGTCTGCCGCACTGTCTATCCTGAGGTTCTTGGAAGGAGGAGTGGGTCGGCCACACTGCCTGTTGTCTGTTTTTTGGTGGGTTGCCCCACACCCTGCTATTAAAGGTTTTTGAGCTGCTACACTGCTCGAGTGCTGTTACACTGCCTGTTATGGGGTTTATGGGGGGGGGGGCTTTTGCCACACTGGCTTCTAGGGGCTCCACTGGTACTTTACTAATTAATTATTGGGTCTGGAGGATCCGCTGCCACTCTGCCATTTAACCATGTAGACCAAAAGCAGCCCTGTGCCACTTGACTCCCTCTCCCTGGGGCATCCTGATTTGGGATGCCCCACTGTCTGAACCCCCCCTGTATGCTTACCTCAGCAACGAGCCCACGGCGCATACGCAGCTGGAGGCGCCATCACTCGCATCCTTTTCCGCTGTCTGAATCCCCCCCCCCCCCCAGTCGGCTTACCTCACCAATGAGCCCACGGTGCATGCGCACCATCACTTTTCCAGCTGTGCATGGTCGCGCCCGGCATAACTGAAAGGATGCGAGTGATTGCGCACCGATTGTGTATTTAGTTGTGATTCCGTTCTGCTTCTCCAGCTGCACAATAAAATATGTGACTGGAGAAGCTGGATTTCACTCTGTCAAGTCTTTTAGATCCCCCCTCCCTTGATCTGGCTTACCATGCCAACACCAGGTTTTCACTGTGCAGGACCAGGGGTAGACTGGAGCACCTTGGACCCACCAGGGGAAATTATTCTTGGACCCCACCCTTCCACTATAACACTCTCCAGACAAGACTGAAACGCTGTTTTAGCACTGGATCTCTTGCACTGCCCCAATGCTGTTCCAGCTGCCACTAGAAGTGTCCTCACTAATGGGAGCCGGCGGGCACCTTTCTGTAGCGCTGGCTGGGACAGGAAGAGGATCGCGGGGCCGAGGTAAGTTACAGCAGCTGCTTTCTGCTGCACACTCTTGCCTCTTCCCTCCCGCCACAGCCACTCGCCAAAGTTCAGGTCCCCATTGATTTCAGTAGGGACCAGATTCAAGCCCTCGAACATTTATTCAAAGTTCAGCCGAACTTGCCGGACCCGAACTTTGGTGTGTTCGCTCATCCCTAATGTCTAATAATAAAGTTCCATATGAACATACTAGATAATGAGGATGAGTTACTGAAAAGAAATCCCCCCAAGCGTTTTTCTACTGGTAAGAATAAAAATCAGGGGTGACAGGCTTTTGAGCGTACTATTCCACTATTACAGAGAACTGCTCACCTCTAATTGCTTGTCTCCTGAGCTAGGCTGTGGCACATAATAGCATCCCCACTGTAATATCTGCCCAAAGCTTTGCATCATGGGTAATCTACACACCTCAAAATAATTGCAATAGCAAGCTGTTATTGCAGCAGAGGTCAGGCTGATTTGAGTTGAGCAGTTTTCCCCTGTAAAAGCAGAATGGTACATTCAAATCCTGTTACCCCCGTTTTTTCTGCTTGGCTGGAATTTGTGATGTACGAGAAACAAGTAACCAGTCCATAAAAATGTAGATTTTTATAATTGGACCATTTCTCACAATAGTCCTAATATATCCTTAAAAGTGGACCAAAACCCAGCATTTTGACTATCCTGGGTTTTGGTCCTTGCAGTGTGGAATCCCCCCGGGTTGCCCGAACAAACTTACTTGTTCCCGTTCTTACGCCACATGTGCGGCCGCTCGGCAAATCAGTGCGCTCGGATCTGCTCGAGCCCCTTCGTCCAGGAACTCGTCTAATGCAAGCGGACCCAAACGGCTTCAAAAATGCTTGGCACGGACACACACCCTGCTGAAGGGATAAGCGGGGATATGTTGCACCGGGAACGAAGAGGGGGGTTTGGACGACCTAGGGGGTTTCACACAGTGATATCAGGGTGCCCTGGGGGGAGCGAGTATAGACTCCAGGGTGGGTTTTGGTTCTCTTTATTTGAGACTGAGGACAAGGTGGAGATCTCACCACATTTTAACCAATAACACTCAGAATATGTTTTTGGTTGTGGGAAGGAAGCTGCAGCATCCAGAAGAAACCCGGCCATCATGGGCAGACTTGCCCTAGGGAGATCTGGGAGAATTCCCAAGGGGCCGCTCTGCTTTGGTGCAAGTTGGGCTGCGGGTTATTACACCCCAATTCAATTCTTGTCTTCCTAGTCTCCCTCCCAGCATTCCCATACCTGGCCCCATTGTACCTTCCTAGCCAAAAGACCCCAGACCATATTCTGCCCCCCCCCCCCCCCCCCCCTCGAATGCTAAAGCCTCAAAATCATAGTGGGCAAGCAAAGACAAACCCACTACTGCCCCACTATCTGCCCCTACAATACTAAAGATTCAGAACCATTATGCTGGCTATAACCACCCCTGACCACGATCTGTCCCTGCAATGCTATAGCTTCAGCCTTGGAGGGCACTCAGGTTTGGATGTCATTAGCTAACCATAGGCAAGCTGGGATGGTTAATTCCCAGGCTGACCACATCCTGACATCAAACCCAGACCTCCCGGTGCTGCAAAACAAGAAGAGCCAAATCCATTTTACTTTTCCCTTCATGGAGAATATAGAGCACAAATACATGTCCACAGATATGGCAGAGCTTAAAAGCCACTTACCTGTCAGCCTTGTGCCTCGGAGGAGCGATGTGCCGCTGTGTAGCGTCACCCGTCTGGTTTCTAGTGCGAGTGGGTGTCCCAGCATTCAGCCTCCGCTACCTGCGCATAGTGGAAACAGACGCTGCATCAGCGAGATATCAGACGCGGGGACTTCCTACATTTACATTTATGAGGATACAATGATTCGCCTTCCTGATAATGAAACCCACACACCTTACGCTTCACCACATCTCAGCTGGGAGAGATAAAATCATATTTAAGCACAAGAATTTTTGTTTCTAACACAATGAGGAAGGATTAAAACAAATTTAAAGGTACAGTCCAGGCAGTAATAAATAAATGGCGCTGCCAGCCCACAGGATTGATCCCACAATGTCCTGGGTTCTAGTGCCTACAGCATGTTTTGCCCCCCAGTCCTCCTTTTTGGGATGGTCTCAAAAAGGCGCGTGTTACACCAAACAGCTGATAAATGTTGCTAAATGGAAATGAAAAATAAATAACAGATATGCTCAGCACCTTGAGGACATCATTTTGGCATACAATAATGGAAACTTTAAAAAATGCCTTTGAAATTGGAATTACCTTTTAATATTTCACTGTGCCTTGAAGTTTTAGGATTTCTGCTTATGTTTTACATATTAGTGGCCTTGATTCCTTCTACTTAAAGTGGACCAACACCCAGGATTTTGACTATCCTGGGTTTTGGTCCACTTCGGCGGGGCATCCCGATCGGGGGTGCCCCGCTGTGTGAAACCCCCCAGAAACCCCAATAAACTCACCTCTCCCCGGTCCCACGTGTCTGCCCGGTCCAATCCCCGCCAACGTCCAGGCGGGGGACAGGAACGTCCAAGCCGCTTCCGCCGCCGCCGCCTCCCTCGCGTCACTTTCGGCGCGCGCGCGCCCGTGCCGGGCATTCACAGACGGCCGGCGCGGGCGTGCACGCCTAGAGGGGCGCGAGGGAGGCGGCGGCGGCGGAAGATAAGGTAGGTGATTTGGGGTGTTTGGGGGGGTTTCACCCCGCGGGACATCCCGATCTCGGATGTCCCGCGGGGTGGGAGGTGATCGGCCCGGGAATCTTATAGATTTCCGGGCCGATCACCTCTCGGTGTTGGTCCACTTTAAACCGGACCTTCACCCCACCATGAGGGGGTGGGGTTATAGCTGTGCTTTGGTCAGACAGAGCAGAGCTGGGGTCAGGAAAAGGTCAGCAGTCCCAGAATGCATATAAGATAGACTCTTATTCAGAGTGACCGCTTTAAACATTTCAGAAATGTTCCATAGCAGAGGAAATAAGAGAGAGATGAGGGCTAGAAGCAGACCCTTAATAAGAATCTATCTTATATGTTTCCCACACCCTGTACGTACAGATTGCTCACATTAAAAATCATCCTACCCGCATCTACTGCATGTTATGACCCTTTAAACATCCAAGATGGCAGCTCATGGAGCATCAGGCAGCCTGCACACAGGAAGTGTCTTCTGAGTGTGTTGCTCTGCATTCTGGGATTGCTGTCCTTTCCCTGACCCCAGCCCTGCTCAGCCTGTGCAACGCACAGCTATAACCCACCCCCCTGCACTTTAGCCCGCTCTCCTTTCCTCAGTGTGTGTGATGCTGTGTGTGTCAAGATGGCAGCGCCCATATCCTAGAGTCCTGAACAGAGTTACAGCCCAGTGGGGGAAAGAATAATAAGTAAGTGACTAAAAACGTAAAATATATTCATTTTAGATGCTGGGGAATAGTTTGTTTAAGGGTTTGGGCTTTTCATTAAATCATGCTGAAGGTCCGGTTGAAGCTCTAATATACCTAAGCTCAAGACCTGGGCTTCTGAAGACTTTTAATAATGAATGATCACACGTCCATAATGTGCACCTTCTTTCTATATGATCTCAGTTAACTCACAACCTCCAGATGCTTCAGACCCTTCTTCACATTGGCTGATGCATACCTACCAACTATTCAGTGTGAGAAAGAGGGCCATTTGTTAAAATAAACCACGTCCCCTCATTGATTGATTGATTGATTGTAAAAGTTAAAACAATATAAACACTTACATAGTAACATAGTATGTAAGGCTGAATAAAGACTTTAGTCCATCCATTCCAGCCTGTTTATCTCCTTCCAGTGGTCTATAGCTGGAAATGTTATTACATGCCAGGAAGGCATCCAGGCCACTTTTGAACGTGTTTACCGTATCCTTTATTACTACCTCCTCTGGCAGCTAGTTCCATAGTCTCACTTGTCAGAAATCGCTTACCTGGGCCCCGTTCCAGCGCCGTCTCCAGGCAGGCACATAAACTGTATGCCCTCAGCGCGCCCGCTGGAGGCTGTAGTTGGGCTGGGGGGTTGTTGAACCAAGGGGCACAGGCACGCGCCTTGGTTCTGGTTATGGGCCAATGAGCCCAAGATACTGTTAGGGCTTCACGCCCCTTGTTATGTCTGGGCCAATGAGCCCATGGGAGAGGTTGGGGAAATTCACCTGGTCTCCAATTACTGTTAGGATCATAGTATGCACCAATCACGCACTTACACACACTCACCTCCCTAGATCTGGTTCCTATATAGGTTCGCCTTGTCAGTCACTCAGTGCCTGTGATAGCGCCTAGTACCTAGCCTTTCTTGCATGTGTCTCGTGATTGATCTTGTTGCCACCCTCGCCTGAACTGACTATTCTAGATCTGAACTCCCGTTGCCGACCACCACCTGTACCGACCATCCTTGATCTGAATTCCCGTTGCCCACCATCGCCTGTACCGACCATCCTAGATCTGATATCCTGTTGCCGACTTCTGCTCTGAACCTTGACCACGATTTGCCTTCTCCTTTTGTACCGCTGCCATCTCAGAACGCCCGTTGCCGACCCCTAGCCTGTCTGGACTTCCGTTAAAACGCTCCAGCTATTGGGCTCGCTCAATACCGCTCCCAGCCACTGGTTCTCCAGACCTCCGAACAGTAAGCCTACATCCTTTGAGCTATTGAAGTCCTGGGGGCAACCGATCCCGGGCAGGCGTATTCTGCGTTCTGGCAAGCGGGGGCTTCTACAGGTGAAGCTGGCTGCGGAGATTGGGGGTTGAGGGCTTACCTGGAGGGCTGGAGTTACCAGAGCGGATCATTAGAGCACCCAGAGCGTGACATCACTGCTCTTACAGAGAAGAATCCCCTCCTATGTCGGTGGAAATAGCACCTTTCCTCTAACCTTAGTGGATGCCCCCGGGTTATGGTTACACTCCGGGGTATAAATAGATTGTGGGACAGATCCTTGTATTGACCCCGAATATATTTATACATAGTTATTAGATCACCCCTCAATCGTCTTTTTTCTAATCTAAATAAACCTAACTTTGCCAATCTTTCAGGGTCCTCTAGCCCCCGCACTCCTTTTATTAACTTAGCGTGCTCCAGTTCTGATATGTCCTTTTTAAGCACAGGTGCCCAGAACTGTGCACAGTATTCCATATGGGGTCTGACCAGTGACTTGTACAGGGGTAAAATGATGCTCTGGTCATGAGCACCCATGCCCCTCCTGATGCACCCCATGATCCTATTTGCTTTGGCAAATGAAACAAGCAAATGAATCATTTATTGATGCAGATCTGCATGTTACACCTCAAAGAGGGACAGAGAAGAACAACGAGAGACAGGGGGACATGGACACAAAGGAGAGACAGTCCCTCCAAATCAGGGACACTTGGGAGGTATGCTGATGGTTGGGCAGGATAGGAATATGCTGACCTATAGGTTACGCTCAGTATTATGTCATATGTGTGGGAAATGGTCGTTATATGAAAGCCTTACCATCTATTTTCTTACGACTTGTTTTGCTATGTTTCCATAAACATGTGTCATCTCTAAAGCTCGTTATAAGAAATTCTCCAACATTTCATGCAGTGTCTACAGGACTTTATCTGATAACTATTTTGTATATATTGAGATAAGAGTGTGTGGGCAGTGGGTACATTCCTTTAAATTGTTTGGACATTTAAAATGACATGTATGTAAAGGTCTCTGAGGGCTGGATTTTTACCGTAGGTGACCCCAGACCTCCTTCTGAGGGCCTCACATTTTGACATAATCAGGGCAACATGGCTCTCACTGCAGGAAGGAAAAAAATGTGCCCCCCTCCTCAACCATTTTACAGTGCAACTGGTGTCCCATACTGGTATGTGCCATGTTGTACATTATTCTTAGCAGAAGGCTGTGTCTTACATGACAAGTCACCCGTTTTTTCAGGGAGTCACCCATTTTTGACTCCCCTCACCCAGTTACCCTGTCAGCAGTTCATTTCACCCTGCAGCAGGTCTTGCTGCCTCCCAGCCCCGGGATAAACATGTCGCTGTAGGCGGCATTTGTAGTCCTTGCTCTGGCAGAAAAAAAGGCGGCTTTACACAGGTTTAAGGACTGTTCTAATGCGGTGGTGGCGGGGGTGCCACTTTGTGCCTCACTTACGCTTCAGTATCGTCTGCTTGATAAATAGCTCTGATGGCCAGCAAGTTTTGGTGTGGATTGCTACTGCCCAGCAATGTATAATGTTGTAGACAGTGACATTCATTCATCCCCCTCTCCCTTGATTTGGGATGCCCATTGTCTGAATATCCCTCACAAAGCAGCTACACTTACTAATCTATGCAAGCCAGACACAGAGCAGGCCTCTTGTCATGTAATGTTCTTATATAATTAATGACCTGCTATGACGTAATAAGGGTCGGTGCGCCGGTGAGTTTGTGTACACTATTTGGAGTGTCAAGGCGCGCTTGGGCTTCCGCCTAATTCCTAGTCGTCAAAAAGGAATGTGCTTTTGTTTTAGCATTAATTTGCGCACTAACGTTTGCCATTGCGCCTGATATTTTCTGCTAGCGTAATTTTTGCGCACCAAACTGTCTCTGGCACCTGATTTATGGTATGTTCAGAGGGAAGCAAGGCGTGTGAAAATATGGCAATTTGAAGAGTGAATTTCCTCCAGAAAATGCTGAAACTGCTGATTCTAATGAGTAACAGGCTTATTTCATTCCAAAAACAAAAGCCGGCAGCATCCTACATGTTTATGAATAATGAAAGTGTTAGCCGCAAGTTTTTGGCTTGGCTTCCTACAAAAAAAATGATAAAAAGTTTTTTAAAAAACACAAGAATAAAGACCCAAACAACAAAAATGTGGATACTGTGCCCCAAAGTGTAGCAAAAACAAAAACAATATAAAAATGATACTTAAATTATTAAGCATTAATATGCTAAGCAAAAAGGTAGGGTTAAAGAGAACATCTGGGACAAAACATTGGGCAAAAAAACGTTAAGGGTTAACTGGAATCAGAATACCTCCCCCCCCCCCAAAAAAAAAAAAAAAAATGGAGAACTCCAGAGAATACACTCCGAAATAGCGAATAGAGCTTCACAGAAAACACAGAAGCTGGCGAGATCAAATCACTATGGATAAACACTAAAGAAAAGTGGAGAAACATGGGGGACCATCGGGAGCAGTTAAACCGGACCAACACTTGTTATTACTTTAGCAGGTGTTGGTCCCTCTTTCTGCTGATAGCAAGAACCTCAGGGGGCATCCAGAACACTGGAGCCCCCTCGTCCCTAACTGCACAGAACGCTGAGAATACGCACCTTCATTACGTGCCAGCACCATGAAAGGAGTCCCCCAATTGACCACCGGGCGGTCACATGGGCAGGTCCTGCTGGCGGCCGGCACAGAGGACGCGACTACAGCCACGTGACTGCCCGGCACCCAATCGTGGGACTCCTTTCCCGGTGCTGGCTCGTAATGAAAGTGAGTATTCTCAGCATTCTGTGCAGCTAGGTGCGAGGGGGCTCCAGTGTTCTGCATGCCCCCCCCCCCCCCCGAGGTTCTTGCACTCAGCAGAGAGAGGGACCAACACCCGCTAAAGTAAGAACGGGTGTTGGTCCGGTTTAAGCGCTTAACCGGCCAAATATGCATGGGACAGGGCCATTTGCGCTCCAAAATATCAGATTTAACTTGCGGAAGGTGCAAATTGTGCTTCTCCCAAGTGCTTGCCATTTGGTGCACTTCACACATGCGCCGCACGCAGCCATGAATTATGCGCCTAGGTACAGCGTTTTTGACAACCGACCATGAATCGACCCTATAGTGAGACATTTTTTTATAACAATTCCTATTACAATATAGGCATCTTTTCAAAAAATTTGTTGGCTTTTTTGTAGTTGTGTGTATTACTATGTCTTGGTGTGTAGCTAGTTTAGGATGGGGTTAAGTACTCGTACCAAACAACATCTGTGTAATATCTAATACTAATAGATGCACTTTACCATTAATTGCTATTGTTTACATATATCCAGGGGTTCTCCTGCTGTATTTCATTGACAGTCTACAGGGTTTTAGTGCCCTTTGATCTGGATTTTGACTGTAGGTGACCCTAGGCCCCCTTTATGATTTTGACACAATGTTTGTTGAAGCTTGTTCCCACACAGTAAGATAATGGACTTCACATCACAGCAGATATAAAGGGGTTTTACTGATCTGTTTCAAATTCAGTGGGAACCCTAGGAGACCCTAGTTTTACATAAGCCTCACACATTGATGCTTTGTATGAGGAGGCTTCTTGACTACTGTAAATTAATGGACTTCGCATCTTAACAAACATGAACGCCATCAGCTCAGACATAACTTGATCTCCATTTTCTACAATGAAGATGTAAGAATGATATATAGTAGAATTACTGGATGGGTTGTACTAAAACCCCTGAAATATGGTCTCAGTGTATCCCTGTGTGTGTGAATAATAACCCCACTTTGCACTTCACACCTCCTGTATAGCAGCCATGGGTACTGAAAAAAACAGCAAGTAAAATGGGCCCCTTAAAGCATAATGAGGGCCCGAAATCCTAGGTTTGCCTGGTACTGACATCATCCATAGCCTCAACTATCTTAGACTTTTAACTTTTAATTGAGAAAAGCTCATTGAAAGAGCTAGTTACCCCCAATCTTTGACTTATAGTTATAGAGAACTAGAATGTGGGCGCAGGCTCCAGGCAAGCAGCTATATAGCTTCAGAATGTATTGAATATAGAAACCTTTTGAAACTAGTTCCTGTAGCCCCAAAAAAACAGTTGTACACACTCACACACGGTTGCTGGTGGAAGATGATGAAGCGATAATTAACTGTCATGTATGCTGATAATACACTGAGGCAAACACAGGGATTAGTGTACATTAACACAGGTATGCCATGTATACATATAGCTCATGATGACATACATATGTGGACGAATCCCACTTCCCCTGAGCAGGAAACAGCACTTACTGAGGGCCTGCTGGTTACTGTCAGAGAAGGTTTCTAGTGCTGGTAGAAATGTATTAGGGTAAATCAGTAACAGTCATCCAGTTACCATCGTATAGAACTGAGTAAAATTGTGTACCAACTGCTATGGGAATCCACAAAGTAGGATGACATCTCCAACAAGACGCTAAAGCTGGTTATATTTCTAATGATTTTTAAAGGAGCAAACTTTGCAACCAAAGCAAATTGCAGAGGCTTTAGGTCATTTAATTGCATCATCATACTTCACATTAATTAGTTACATAGTTACATCTTTATACGGTTGAAAAAAGACATATGTCCATCAAGTTCAACCAAGGGTGTTGCGGTAGGGGAAGTCATTTTTTATTTTATTTTTTGTTTTTTTACTGATAACCGCTAATAGTAACTGTTAATGTTATTTTCTTCTAAATAAGCATCTAATCCTTTTTTGAAGCTGTCAGCGGTTGATGCTGTAACAAGCTTCTGTGGGAGGCTATTCCATAGATTTATAGTTCTTATGGTAAAAAACTATTGTCGCCTCTGGAGACGGGGAGGCCGATTCATAAATTGCGCCAGGTAGCGACAGATGAGCGACAGTAGCGTTATTTTCACAGCGCACGCTAGTATTCGCTGTGCTTGCCCGTTGTTCGGCTGTTGACAGCGACTCAGTCGGTGTGCGGTAATGTTGAATACGGGGTTAGGAGTCGCTGTTTGACAGGTTCCGCGCTGTATGGGAGCGCATGACAGCGAATGGCCATAGCGAACGGCTCCCAGCATATTCATTAACAAATCACGCTCAAAAAATTCTCGCGCTGTGAAATGCTTGTTTAAACCCCAGAGCGCTGGCGGCGATGGGTTAAAAGTCGTTTTTTAAACCCCAAACAACCATATTTAAAAAAAAAAAAAAATAGTAATATGAATACATTAATATCAGACCTGTAATATCAATTCTGCACAATTTATTTTTTTTTTTTACCTTAAAAAAAATATCTAACATTGCAGAAGTGGTCACAGAATTTTTGACATTTAAAAAAAAACAAAAACATTAATAGCAATTAATTAAGAATATTTAAAGATTTAAAGATCGCTCCATTGAAATGCATTGGAGAGCGCCAGGTAGCGAGAGGTCATACCTGTCGCTGTTCAAGGTCGCTCGCTGGCGCTGTGGGGTGAGGCTGGAATAATGATGAATGATTCGCTATCTGGCGCTCTGTCAGTCGCTAAGCAGGATCGGCTTGATAAATGTGTGATTGCGGAGGGGAGCCGGCGTTCTCGTGGCGGTGAGCGTCATTACCGTTCGCTCACCATTCGCTACCTGGCGCTATCCCTTGTTAAATAAGGGCCTACATTTCTTTTTTTCCAGTCGAAGGGAGTGCCCCCTTGTCTTTAGAGAGGATTTTAGCTGAAATAGTGTTTCCCCATATTTTTTGTATTGGCTATATATATATACAAGTTAATCATGTCCCCCATCAGTCGTCTCCTTTCAAGACTAAACAGATTTAATTCTCGTAATCTTTCCTCATAACTAAGATCCTTCATTCCTCTTATTAGTTTGGTGGCTCTCCTCTGCTCCCTTTCCATAGTCAGAGCGTCCTTTCTATGAATGGGTGCCCAGAACTGGACGGTATATTCCAGGTGAGGGCGCACCCGTGCCTTGTAAAGAGGCAAAATTACTCACCTATCCCGTGATTCCAGGCCTCTTTTAATGCATGATAGTATCTTGGTGGCCTTGGAAGCAGCTGCTGTTATTTAGCCTGTGATCTACCAGTACCTCCAGATCCTTCTCAACAAGTGACTCTCCCAGTTTTACTCCCCCGAGGACATATGTGGCCCTCAGGTTGTTAGACCCCAAGTGCATGACTTTACATTTTTCCACAGTGAACTTCAATTGATATGACATAACTCATCCTGTGTTGCAACCCTTTCTAATCTGTCACTGCGAGTGGTCCCAATACAATAAAACACCCTGGGTCAGCATTTTAATATTTATATGAAAATAAGGGGATACGGCAGAGCACTTTGTTGTGTCTGACCTCGCTCTTTGGACCTTTAGCAATTCATACCTAGTACTACCTAGTTGAGGTTTCACTCCTGCAATGCTCTTATCGATTCAGCACCAGGTGGGAAACTCTACTTCTCTTTAGGGGAGAAAACTGTCATTCACTTTCAGTGTCTACCCTGGGAGTATTTCAGCAAGAGCTGAAAATTTACATTCGGTTGCTGAATCACTTTAAAGTGGACCAACACCCACGGGTGATCGGCCCGGGAATCTATAAGATTCCCGGGCCGATCACCCCCCACCCCGCGGGACATCCGAGATCGGGATGTCCCGCGGGGTGAAACCCCCCCCCCAAACACCCCAACTCACCTACCTTATCTTCGGCGGCGGCCGGCCGCCGCCGCCTCCCTCGCGCCCCTGTAGGCGTGCGCGCCTCCGCGCCGGCCGTCTGCGAATGACCGGCGCGGGGGCGCGCGCGTTCAAAGTGACGCGAGGGAGGCGGCGGCGGCCGCCGCCGCTTAGACGTTCAGGATCTTCTCTTGTACGTCGGCGCTGGGAGCGGGGAGAGGTGAGTTGTTCGGGGGGTTCGGGGGGGTTTCACACAGCGGGGCACCCCGATCGGGGGTGCCCCACCGAAGTGGACCAAGACCCAGGATAGTCAAAATCCTGGGTGTTGGTCCACTTTAAGGTAGACAATGAATGGCAGTTTTCTCTTTTAAAAACTAGGAGAGTTTTGTCGCCTGTGCTGAGGCTCAGCGGCATGAGATAATGTCTAGATTGCCTTTCTAAATACCTCCATCTAACCAGTAATGGCAAACCTTTTAGGGACCAAGTGGCCAAACTGCAACCCAAAACTTTATTTATAGCGGACCTTCACCCTCAATTAGAGCATATCTTATTTGTTTCCCCCACCCTGTACACACAAATTGCCCACATTAAAAATCATCCTTCCTGCAGCTATTGCATTTTCCGAGACTTTAAACATCCAAGAGGGCGGCCCATGGAGGTGCAGGCTGGCTGCAAACAAGAAGTGTCTCCTGACTGTGCCGCTCTGCATTCTGGGATTACTGACTTTTTCCTGACCCCAGCTCTGCTCTGTCTGTGCAAAGCACAGCTATATCCCCACTCCCCTGCAATTTTGACCCCTCTCCTCAGTAGGTGATACTACTGAGCCAAGATGGAGGCGCCCGTATCTTAGAGTGCTGAACAGAGTTGCAGACCAGTGAGGGAAGGAATAAAAATGACTAAAATGTTAAATATATTAATTTTAGATGCTGGGGAATAGTTTTTTTAAGGGTTTGGGTCTTTCATTAAATGATGCTGAAGGTCCGCTTTCAGTGCCAACCTAATGGCTCTGGTGCAAGAGTGGAGATGAAAAAAAACACCAAAATGCATGTACTGGAAAGATGACAAGTCCCCACAGAGAGGACTCGGGGAGGCCGATTTATTAATAGCGCCAGGTAGCGACAGATGAGCGACAGTAGCGGTATTTTCACAGCGCCGGCTAGTATTCGCTGTGCTTGGCCGTTGTTCGGTTGTTGACAGCGACTCAGCCGGTGTGCGGTAATGTTGAATACGGGGTGAGGAGTCGCTATTTGACAGGTTCCGCGCTGTATGGGAGCGCATGACAACAAATGGCCATAGCGAACGGCTCCCAGCATATTCATTAACAAATCACGCTACAAAAAATTCTCGCGCTGTGAAATGCTTGTTTAAACCCTAGAGCGCTGGCGGCGATGGGTTAAAAGTAGTTTTTTTTTAAAAAAAATAATAAACAAATTTTTTAAAACATTTTGTAATATGAATAATACATTAATATCAGACCTGTAATATCAATTCTGCACAATTTTTTTTTTTTTTTTTTTACCTTAAAAAAAAAAAATATAACATTGCAGAAGTGGTCACCGAATTTTTGACATTTAAAAAAAAAAAACAAAAAAAAACATTAATATCAATTTATTATGAATATTTAAAGATTGCTCCATTGAAATGCATTGGAGAGCGCCAGGTAGCGAGAGGCCATACCTGGCGCTGTGATGGGATTAGCAGCGGCGCTGTTCGCTGAAGTCTGCAACATGATGAATCCCGCGCTAGCTGACGCTCTCGCCGGCGCTAGCCTCATTTAGCGTGATAAATGCGTGATTGTGTTCGCAGCCTGGCGTTCTGGAGTCGGTAGCCACCGATAGCTGGCGCTACCTGGCGCTAGTGAGACACTACCTGGCGCTATCCCTTGCTAAATAAGGGCCTAAGTGTCACCTCTGACATGGGTGCCAAAGGTTTGCCACCACTGATCTATGCTAACCAATGTCCCTGCCTCGGTCACTTCAAGACTGGCACTAAATGCTGCAGTAGTCACTAAGCTCTTTGGTTGCCCAAACACTAAGTGATATTTCAGGCATAGCCAATTGTTAGACCATTGCATTGGGCTACGTTTTGCATGGTTCTAAACAGTTTTCTGTTTTCAAATAAAAAAAAAAAAAAATGGCCGAGATAGGCTTACAGTTTTACCCCATGATTTTTCTTCTGAGGCATGAGGGTGTGGCCCTTGGAATTGTGACACTGCATAATAATCAGCCTAATGGGTGGGGCGGGGCTGGGAGCCAGAGCGCTTGATATGAGGAGGCTGGGTAGGGAGGAGGGAGGGGTTAGCTGGATTTGAATGGCAGTTCTTAGAGTACCATTCAAGCCATCAATGGTCTGGATTAGCTCCTTGAGCTAGTATTGGTGGCCCACACTGACAGGGTGGTGCTAGAGGGGCAGATAAAGCAGATAAGAGGAGGCACAGCGCTGGAGGAACTCTTGGCAAGGTAAGATGCTGTTCAGATTCTTTATTTTCTAACCTTTTTCCTGAAAAATCCCTTTAATATTTAACATCTAAAGTGCCTTCCTGTCTACTTTTACATGTTGGTAACTGGGTGACAGGCATGACCTGCATTTCAGTTTGAGTATCAGGTGGTTGATGTTACACAATTCAGTTTTTCCGGTGTGGTTACAGTCCTGGTAAATCTAGTTTTGAGTTCAGCTATGGGGCACATTTGGGATCAGGTTTTTAGCAAAGTCTAACCTAAAGTCTCTCCTGTAAGATGGTGGCAGTCTCCTGCGTCTCGTTGGACTTGATACAAGCTTTGTAAACTAGGATCAAAACAGGTTGCAGTTCTAGGGTTTCAATAAGGGGTCACCTGACCAAAACTGACCTATCTAGTGACACGATCATGCAGCACACTATGTGACAGCGCTCTTCCCATGTGGTGTTACTCTCTAACCTGTCACCATGAGTGGTCACAATACAATAAAACAATCCACTGCGGATACACAGGGCACAAAGGGACACATCCGGCAGCATAACACAGCAGCCGGATCCCCAGCTTGAGCCTGTGAATGGTCCGGATGGAGGAAGGGGTAAAAGAGCAGACATGTCCCCAGTGGGAAGGGACCCTTCTAGGGACAGAGAGGCGTGAGGTCACATCTGCTCTACTGTTCTGTGCTTCCGCTTAGCGGCGAGCAATCTATTTTTGTCTCTCTCCCATATCCTCTCCTTCCTTACCACCTCCCAAGCCGATTCTCCTGTGAAACTAAGCTTTGTATTAGCTCCCTGATGATCTTGTTTTTCACTTTATTTGCTGTGACTTTACTATTTTCCTGTTTGATTACTTATTTACAGTATTAGGAAATGTTTTTTTAAGGCAATACAAGGAGCTACAGCCAAGGCTACATGACACCACTCCATGTTCTACTACTACATGTTAAAAATGCTTCACTATCCTGCAAAAGAAACCAATGTTTTAAATAATTTAAAGAATAATAATAATTATTCTTATTTTACTAGATTTACAGTTATATTCTATTACTCCTGACAGATATATATATACTTAGGCCCTTATTTAACAAGGGATAGCGCCAGGTAGCGACTGGTGAGCGAACGGTAATGACGGTCACCGCCACGAGAACGCCGGCTCCCCTCCACAATCACACATTTATCAAGCCAATCCTGCTTAGCGACTGAGCTAGCGCCAGATAGTGACTCATTCATCATTATTCCAGTCTCACCCCACAGCGCCAGCGAGCGACCTTGAACAGCGACAGGTATGACCTCTCGCTACCTGGCGCTCTCCAATGCATTTCAATGGAACAATCTTTAAATATTAATAATTAATTGTTAATAATTTTTTTTTTTTTTTTTTTTATGTGAAAATTTCTGTTACCACTTCTGCCATGTTAGATATTTTTTTTAAGGTAAGAAAAAAATAAAAAAAAAATTTGTGCAGAATTGATATTACAGGTCTGATATTAATGTATTCATATTCCAAAATGTTTTTATAAACTTGTTTTTTTTGGTTTCCCAAAATATGGTTGTTTGGGGGTTAAAAAACTACTTTTAAAGTGGACCAACACCCAGGATTTTGACTATCCTGGGTTTTGGTCCACTTCAGGGGGGCACCCCGATTAAGGGTGCCCCGCTGTTTGAAACCCCCCAGAAAGCCCCCAAAACTCACCTCACCACGCTCCCACGTGGCCGCGCTGACCAATCACCGCCGACGGACAAGCGGGTGACAGCGGCGGACAACACAGCGTGACCGCCGACGCCTCCCGTGCGCCCCTCTGACAGTGCGCGCGCCCGCGCTGGCCATTCACAAATGGCTGGCGCGGGCGCGCGCACGTCTAGAGGGGTGCGCGGTGAGGGAGGTGATCGGCCCGGGAATCTTAGAGATTCCCGGGCCGATCACCCCTGGGTGACGGTCCACTTTAACCCATCGCCGCCAGCGCTCTGGGGTTTAAACATGCATTTCACAGCGCGTGATTTGTTAATGAATATGCTGGGAGCCGGTCGCTATGGCCATTCGCTATCATGCGCTCCCATACAGCGCGGAACCTGTCAAATAGTGACTCATCACCTTGTATTCAACATTACTGCACACCGACTGAGTCGCTATCAACAACCGAACAACGGCCAAGCACAGCGACTACTAGCGGGCGCTGTGAAAATGCCGCTACAGTCGCCCAACTGTCGCTACCTGGCGCTATTAACAAATCAGCCTCCCCGAGTGTGGACTGGCCATAGGAAACACAAAATAAGTACCCAAAAAAAAGCAATATCATGGCTGTGGGGGGACCTACCCAAGTCTCACATAGTATCTGCCCCTACAATATCATTAGGATCTTTAGGAGCAGCCATTTACACCACTGCCTTTGATCTGTTCCAGATCTGTTGATCTGTTGAGGGCGGAGCTCAGCAACTAATAGGCTGGCCAGGGCCAGTAAATTCTAGGCCTGATTTTTGGCTCCAGTCCATCCCGGTATACTTGTACTTATTTATTTGTACCCCACTCAAGCCTCTTTATTGACTAGGAAGACTGGGATTCTAGACTGCAAGATACCACCATGACCATAGAGAGCTGTTGATGTGCAGACTCTAGAGCATGGTTGGTACTAAGCACAGGCATACCTACCACTACAATTAAAAATCAGGGCACAACCTCTAGTGCTATTCATTTGTTTATTAAAATGGCTTCTAACAAATGAAAAAAAATCCCAATTTACACGTCCATAATAACATTAGGATTTATCATTGTTTGGGGAATCTACTTTAAACCACACTTTCTGAAGAAGTGGTAGAACTTGAAAACTATCATAGCAGAACTGAGTTGTGTTGCTAGAGTTGGGTATGGGTGGTAGTAATCTTAGGTATAACCTCAACCTAATAGAATAATAGCTGGCACAACTCCTAGTGCACTTAATCAGTTTAATATCCTAAATCTGTCTTTAGGTCACTTCTAACATCCAAATAAATTCAATAAATTAAAAGATTAAGAGCTTTTCACGTGTTCAAAGAGAGGTTAACTGATCCACAAACCAATTTTTGGTAATGGAAGAATGGTTAGCACCCGAGACATGTCAAATTAGTTTGGCGGCAGGACGGTTGTTTATCTGGATGTTAGAAGCGATCATTAGTCTCATACCATGTGCAATTTAAATTATGAATTTTAAATTAACTGCCCTAGGGGTTGTGCACTGATTTTCTTTTAAAGCGGACCTTCACTCTGAATAAGAGTCTATCTTATATGTTTCTCACACCCTGTACATACAAAATCATCCTACCTGCATCTACTGCATGTTATGAGCCTTTAAACATCCAAGGTGGTGGCTTATGGAAGCCGCCATCTTATCAGGCAGCCTGCAAACAGGAAGTGCCTCCTGACTGTGCTGCTCTACATTCTGGGACTGCTGACCTTCACCTGACCCCAGCTCTGCTCTGTCTGAGCAAAGCACAGCTATAACCCGCCCCCCTGTACCTTATCCCACTCTCCTCTCCTCAGTAAGTGTGATGCTTCTGAGTCAAGATGGCGGCGCCCGTATCCTAAATTCCTGAACAGAGTTGCAGCCCAGTGGGGGAAAGAATAATAAGTTAGTGACTAAAAACTTAAAATATATTAATTTTAGATGCTGGGGAACCGTTTTTTAATTGTTTGGGCTTTCCATTAAATCACGCTGAAGGTCCGGTTTAAGTTGTGGTTATGTCAAAACATAGCACCACTGCAACTGCACACCAGTGACTCCACAACAGAATGCGCCTGCTGTCACGTTCTGATTTTTAGCCCTTGATCCGCATCTTTCCTGGTTATATGGTTCCTCCTTAGCCAAGTACATACTGTAGCCCGAGTTTTATGGCCAAACAGCTTCCGTGATCAGATTTGAAAGGATGTTTTCTCTATTAGTTTACCTTTGAAGAAAGACAAGCAGCGTCCTACATCATCTGCATTACACCTCTATCAAGTTGGACAGTTTCCTATACATTTTGTATACCCAGGTCATAAGAACCTTTTATTATTTGATTTTATTTTAGAATATTACCAATGTTTACAACATATGTGTTTATTATCATGTATTTTTTGTTTTTATACATTTTATATTATTATTTTATAGTATATATAGATCAGCTCATGTGGTTTATATAGACAGTTCACATAGAGTCATGAGTCAAGAATTTCTAAATGTTCATCCTATTAGTATTAAGATAAACCTTATTTTTTGAGGAAGCATATTTTTTATTTTCCTTTTTTTTCTGCCACTAAGCAGCCCTTGTAGCCTTTGGGGCAAAGGGCATGGGAAATTCCAACCCAGAACCCGAATGGGGTCAAACTCTTTCGTCATCCGCTGTTTTGGCAGCCTCCAGCCCTCAACAGTCTTTCTTCGGGTAGGAGAGTATGGTACAACTGGTGACACTGGTCAGCATTGCTGGTCGCAAGGGGTAGGGTGAGTATAGGCTGTTGGTGTTTTCTTGGCCACAGATAATATAAATTGCTGGATGAGACATCCTATGAACATTGCTTTAAAGTAGACAATAGGAAGGGGATTTGGTGTATTATGTCTGCATTGGCCAATCATGCCTTCAGTATTTATTGAAGGGCTTCCATATATATTTGGATAGGGGGACCTAAAACATTTGTTATGGTGTCCTGTGGTTTGGAGTCTTACCCCTGTTGATAATTATAAGTAAATGCACACATAGGCTGTCATTTGTGTCAACCATAATATAACCGCAATGGCAGATTAAATAAAGCCATATGTAAACAGCATGTCGCACAGCTAATCATTAGAACATGACAGAACAGTATGAAACATATAACAATTAATTGTCACTAATGAATGCTAGCAAAAACATTTTTGGGGGGGTAAAATGGAAATGAGGTCCTTCATCTGTTCTTCGTTGCTTCACCCCTCCCTGGGGAAGTTTTCCCTGACTTGGATGTGGCTGAACAGTATAAAACAGTTTAGGGAATGATTTTTTTTAGTCTTCATTGCTGCCTGTTAACCAATTAGGGAGCGTTCACTCCAATAGAAGTTTCAGTAATAACTTCATTGTCAGGTCGGAGGCCCCAGCTTGACTATTTCACCTTCATGCTTAATAGCTGTTTGGAGGTGCCCCTCATTAATGTTTTAAAATGTACTCACAGTGCATCATTTATATTATATTAATAGAACTTAAATTGAAAAAAATCAGCCAGGGTAAGCAATGGCCACCATCATTTGCCCAAAGCTATGACCTCTCTCCGGCCCAGCTGGATCACTCTGAAACTTTCAATTACATTTTGAGTATGTCCACCCTATACAGGCTGTGTGCCACCAAGAGTGGTCCGCCATCAAACATTTCTGGACCCCATGCTGACACATGTTTTTCTACCCCTATTTCCTCACACCCTCCTACACAACTGTACTGTCTCATATGATTAAACAATGCCGCATATTATCCAAGGGTGCCCTTTATTACTTGCGACCACCCCTACTACCTAAAGGCCCCTTTTGAACACACTGGGGCCACTTTTACTGGTGCTGCTATCCAGTCTGTCCTGTCTGCAATACTATAGCCTCTGACAAACACTCTCATTGACCAGCTGGTAAGAACACTGAGGCCGGGGTACAGTAGCTCTTAGGCTGGCCAGGACCACTAAATTCCCATGCTGATTTTGGCTCCAGTCTGACCCTGCGTGCCGTATATCATGCAAGGGCTCTCTTTATTATCCTGGGTCGCTCATATTGTCCAAGGATCCTCTTATAGCTTTCCGGTTACCATCCTTACTACTTTTCTTGTTCAGTTACTATTAAAGAGAGCCACAGATCATACAAGACCAATTCTATTACCCTGGGGCCACCTCTACTTCCTCATTTAACACTCTGGGGTCACTGTTACTCTCTAAGGTCACCATTTTACAAACGTACATGCCCAGCTTTGCTATGCAATATACATGAGACTATGGGAAAGGTGGCATTAAGGGATAGCACTGAGCCCTATTTAAGAGAGGAAACTGGCGGGCCCCATGCTTAAACCGGACCAACAGCCTGGCACAGTTGGAGAAGAAAGTTAGGGGCCATTTTGGAACTTCCTTTCCCAACTGAAATGCACAGTAACAGGAAGCCCAGCACGACTTCCTGTTTGCAGGTGGCCTGCAAGCCCATGAACGGCCATCTTGATTTTAAAATTTATCCCAGTAGGCATTAAGAAAGGTATTTTTTTTTCTAAATTGCCCTGAAGAGGGATTCATATGAGCACTGTTTGTTGTATTGGTCTGATTTAATTAATTTTTGACTGTTGGTCCACTTTACATTCTACCTGTACTGCCTTAATAGCTGGCCTGGCTCAGAGAAGCAGTGTTATAATGGGAGATGTGGACAGGGTCCCAGTTTTACATTTGCAACAGTGCCCCATAGATAGTTAAATTTCCAGGCTGTTCAGTTCTTAATATTGTTTTCTATGTAATTACACTTTAAGGATTTCCTTTATCTTTAATATGTCATCTTTTCCACATCAAGCCCTGGCAGGTATTGTTTGGTTTAGCTGCTCGGGTTGCCATGATATAATCTTAGCCATTGAGATTCTTTGATGTCCTTGTTAGCTACTTAGTAATTCAATATTGAAGTGGCCACAGATAAGATCTTAAGGATGCTTCTGAATCCAGAGAGACTGGCTGGTGATTTGTTACTCGCTGAATAGGGGCCTTTTCAGAAAACAAAGCTTCTTCTATATTTCTCAGACAAAATGGACAATGGTCAGCACACAGGACCTATCTACAGAACTTCATGATCAGCAGGCCATGGGTGGATCATCTGTCACTACACAGGGTTCTGTATTTCATTAATGAACAACTCCAGTACTCAACAAGGGTCATAGGGTCAAAGCAGAAGTCCAGTCTATTTTCAACATTTCCAGTAGACTTGCCATATAGCATCTCTACAACTCTATTTTTGTTCAGTACTAACCACCACTCTGTAGAACCAGACAGGTCAACACAGGTTTTCAACTGCAGTAAAGGCCTCAGTCTTAGGTCCCAACTAAACAGCCATATGCTACCATACCTTTAGGAGTTCTTCTCTGGCAAAGACATGGATTATCATATATGTAGGGTGGTTATGAGAGGATTCCAATTGGTCGATACAGTAAGAGTTGAGAAAATCTTGGTAGTAAAAAAATCACTTTAGTAGAAAAATGCATGAGAATTTCACTGTGGCTGAAACACCAGCTAAAGGGACAATGAAAGTCAATTTTACACCTTTTTAGACTGTTAATAAAAAATGTCACTTCCGTTCATTGTCTTCCTAGCTGGTGATTCAGCAACAGTAAAATGTTTATGCGTTTTTAACTTTTTTTTTTTTTTTACTACCAAGAGAATTATTTTCAACTCTTGCCAAATTTGAGGTCCAAGAGTGTACAAGGGACATTGACTAGTATGGGCATGGTATGTACGGCATGGGGATCTGGTCTGGATGATATAGAGTGGGGTGCAGGATGGTATAGAGGTGTATTTTAAAGCTAGAGTCCACATTGTTGTCAAAAGGTCCATTGGACATTATGTCCTTGACTGGTATGTGGAACCATTTTAAGGAGACCGGGAAGGCAGATGTTACTGGCCCTGTGGCAGAAGAGGGCCTTGTGCAACTTAGATTTATCCTGTGCAACTTATGGCCCTGACCCCGGGGCTCTCTACAGACAGAGCTCCTACACTGCTTACTGCGGCAGCACCCTAGACAATAAATGGACCAGAGCAGATGCCACCTCTGACCTGATCCCCACAGCAGACTGCAATATCAGTAAGTATAATATATCTGCTTTTTTGGAAGGGAGGGGGTTGCACTATGACCTTTTCTATGGGGACCTGTAAAACACCTATCTAAACCCCAACCCTTGAATGATATAGAGCAGCAATATTATATAGATGGATGTGCAGAAAAGCACAGTAAGACCGTTATTGGTAAGATAGCAAATTATGTGCTGTCATTGTGTCTAGGAATGGGGATAGACATATAGGAGGGCTTTGACAGTTTGGCTATATGGGGCCAAAGAAATCCTGGGTTTATCCAGGCTGGGAAAAGCCCCACTCTTGACACCTGTTTTATGTTTTATTCCATGATGAAAAGTACAATGGTGAAATTTGTAGGTACCAAAAACAGACACCACGGATTCTGTTCGTGAGATTTCAGCAGAGCAGAGGTGGATGGTTAACCTCCTAATCCCAGCTTCTTGTTGACAATGACCTCATTGCCGGACTAAAAGCTGATTTCCAGCAAACAGTTCATGTATTCAACAATGTGACAGGGAAATCATCCATGTGGCGTCCATGTGTTTGACATTCTTTGATGTCCTCTTGGCTACTTGGTAACTCAATATCGAAGTGGTCAAAGATAAGATCTCATAGATACTTGAGGGCCTCATTAAGGAAACAAGCTTCCTCCTTATTTGTCTGGTTCGCAAACAGGTCTCTTGTAGCTCTTATCTACATGAGCTACATGGTCAGCCAGCACTGCTTAGGGTTCCATATCCTAAAGTTTTTTCTTCCCCAGGGACCAAAGAAATGATCAAGGAAGTAAGGTTCCATTTCACTGTATTTTTTTCTTCATATTTAAAATACTCGTCAAGAGCTTCTGATGAGCATCTACCCGCATCCCTATATGCCAAAACATGAATTTTGTTAAAAAAAACTTTCAGTAAGTGAGTCTTAATCTAAGGTCAAACTGGTGATCACTGTAAACAATTGTTTGTAATTAGTGATTTCAACTTTTTATTTGTGCTACCGGTTGGATGGTTTATAATATACATAGGAATTTTCTGAATTTCCTGAGGTTTTAAAAACCTCAAATAGGCAATAAGTCATAAACCAGTATTGTTGAATCAAGACTATATATATATATTTACTATTACTCTGTATCAAATGTAATACAGCAATAAATGCACAACAAAAACAGTATTAAAACCACTTAAAACGGCTGGCCAAGGCAACTGAGTTCAATTAGAGGGAGCATAAGGTAGGAAAGACCCCATGGTAAGCAGTACTACAAGAGCTTTCCCTTAATCAACGAGATGCATATTAAATAATGGATCACCCAACCACAATTAAGTATAAAAGCCAATACGGCTGCACTACATAATTGTTGATGTGGGCAATCTAATTGTACAGGATGGGGGAAACATACAAGACAGACTCTTATTTAGGGTAAAGGTCCGGTTTAACAATAC
This sequence comes from Gastrophryne carolinensis, assembly GCA_027917425.1. Classification (NCBI taxonomy): domain Eukaryota; kingdom Metazoa; phylum Chordata; class Amphibia; order Anura; family Microhylidae; genus Gastrophryne; species Gastrophryne carolinensis. The sequence goes on from CM051238.1 coordinate 404,178,008, forward strand.
TGGTTTATGACTTTTTGCCGTTGAGGGAAATCCCTGTGTATATCGTGTATATATTTTATGTTACTGCATCGGGCCTGCTATTACAAGTCAGACTCAGTGGGTTTCCACAGGTTAGATGGTTGACAATCTCACAATCTGAGGCTGGTACAAGGATATAAATGAGACCCAGTCTTCGATTTATTTCTTAAAATGTAGAAGTTGTTTTAGTCTTTGGTTCCACTTCTTATGGTATTAAACCCTGCATTCCCAGGCAGGGTGTAGGTCCTCTACTAGGTTCACTAGGACCCAAACAAGTTGTATTACATGTAGATTTGTATGTACCCTCCTTCTACAGCCTCCTTCTGTTGCTCCTCACCCTGCAATTAGTGAGACTTGCAGTGCACCCTGTGGCACTTTCTCCAATATATTTGCATGTTGACTTAGCCATACCAGTAAATCAATATACAATCCAGGTATAATACCTGTCAGCAGTTGTATGGTGTTCTGGCGGACATTGTAAGCTCCTAGGAAGTTCATAAATACTAGATATCCCACTGGTATACTGCTTGTGATGATGTACATAGTACAAATCAACATTTTGGGCCATCGGGACCCTCTGAAGAAGGAATGAGAGATCTACAATATATCCACACCAGTAGACTAATTTATCTACTGTAACTTGGAAATAGCTCTAAAATGTTATGAGGGAATGAATCGTATTGATTGATGCGATTGAGTCGGTGCCAGGAGAGTCTCTCAGAAGCCCTGTATCCATACCATGTGACCCGAGCCGTCATTTACAAGCCGGCGGGGGAGATTTTCCTGCCGTCATGATAGTTCTATACAGTGGCACAGCTGACTCACTCAGTTTCAGGAGTTCTTCTCCTGCGTGGCTCTGTGATGTGGCTTGTCAGCAGCTGTCGGCGCACGTCCTGCTCTTTCCTTTCTCAATTTAATTTTTCTGTTTCAGGCAGAATTGAGGTTACAAGTATGTTACAACAGGAAGATGAGAATATTAACCCTTGTACATCAAGTGCCTGCATTAAATAAGCAGCTGGAGTGGGATACCATGGTAAGAACATGAATCATCCGGGAGCACTTTATGCTCGATCCCCTCATTAGGATGTAACAGAAAGGGTGACCAGCACAGAGTATAGAGTTACACCTCTCTGGTCCTGGTGACAATAATTTCTTTTTTGATTGCAGCAAAAAAAAAATTTACCCGCTGACTAACTATATGAGTCTTATGGTTTACACAAGGTTATGTAATGTTTTCTTTTTGTGTTTCAATTACTTTTGTAAGCATGTTAATTTAAGGTTATGGCAGTGATCATGACAGGCTTGGCCTGACCCATATGGAAAATGGGAAACTCCTGGTGGGCTGCTTTTCACAGGGCTATGTACATAGACCCTAAAATTAAACACTTAAAGTGGACCAACACCCAGGGGTGATCGGCCCGGTAATCTATAAGATTCCTGGGCCGATCACCTCCCTCACCGCGGGACATCTGAGATCGGGATATCCCGCGGGGTGAAACCCCCCAAAACCCCCCAAAAAACGCCCTCTAGACGTGCGCGTGCCCGCGCCGGCCGTTTGTGAATGGCCGGCGCGGGCGCGCGCCCTGTAAGAGTGACGTGCGGGAGGCGGCGACGGACGCACTGTCTTGTCCGTCGCCGTCACCCACTTGTCCGTCGGCGGGGATTGGACGGCGCGGTCACGTGGGAGCGTGGTGAGGTGAGGTTTTGGGGCTTTCTGGGGGGTTTCACACAGCGGGGCACCCCCAATCGGGGTGCCCCCCCAAAGTGGACCAAAACCCAGGATAGTCAAAATCCTGGGTGTTGGTCCACTTTAAAGCGGACCTTCACTCTGAATAAGAGCCTATCTTATATGTTTCCCACACCCTGTACATACAGATTGCTCACATTAAAAATCATCCTACCAGCATCTACTGCATGTTATGAGCCTTTAAACATCCAAGATGGCGGCTCATGGGACATCAGGCAGCCTGCAAGCAGGAAGTGACTGTGACTTCTGACTGTGCTGCTCTGCATTCTGGGATTTCTGACCTTTTCCTGACCTCAGCTCTGCTCTGCCTGAGCAAAGCACACCTATTACCCACCCCCCCAGTACTTTATCCCACTCTCCTCTCCTCAGTAAATGTGATGCTTCTGAGTCAAGATGGTGGCGCCCGTATACTAAAGTCCTGTACAGAGTTGCAGCCCAGTGGGGGAAAGAATAATAAGTAAGTGACTAAAAACGTAAAATGTATTAACTTTAGTTGCTGGGGCATCGTTTTGTAAAGGTTTGGGCTTTTCAATAAATCATGGTGAAGGTCCGGTTTAATAGATCTATGACAACAGGGATTAGTTGGATGGATAAATGGAAGGGAGCCCTAACATTGAGGCTATGTTAGAAACATAGAAGGTTGATGGCAGAAGGAGACCATATGGTCCGTCCATCTATTCTGCCCTTATGTGTACACTGTATACTGATAGATGTGTGCTTTTCCCAGGCATTTTTAAATTCAATGACTGTCGATTTTTCAACTACTTCTGCTGGTCCTGATCCTCCCTCCGACTAACAGATTGTGCCCCCTTGTTCTCTCATTAAGTTTCTTCTTAAAAACACTTCCCTCCTCAACTTTATTCAATCCTCTCACATATTTAACCATTAGTCATGCCCCCGCTCTCCCTTCTTTCCTCCAGACTGTACAAATTAAGTTCTTTAAGTCTTTCCTGATAAGTTTTAAGCTTAAGCCCTTCTACCATTTTTTGCCCACCTTCGGACCTGTCCTATTTGACTGTCTTTTTGCAGGTATGGTCTCCTGAAAAAAAATGGCTCCCCAATGGCTCATCTGCCTGAGCCGTGAGGTGGTAGCACCTAGGCGTACCGAATAAGAGATGCCTAAGTAAACAGGTAGGGGGCATGACTGTAGGCTAGGTTTCTAAATCAACTTTACTGTAACGAAATACACCCTTAGGACCAATTGAGGTTTGCCAAACCTTACTGGTGGTGTTCACATGAAGCACTAGTTGTGTCTGCCAAGGCTTTAGGAACATGTAATAATGATGGATTTCAGGCATATCTAGGGTACTGCTACTAAAATCGTGCTGGAGAAAGAATAGTTATGTTTGGCATTTTAGGTTTAGGACCACTGTAAGTAGACACAACTCACTTCATAATTCTTATAGGAGCCATGGTACTTAAAGTGGACCAACACCCAGGATTTTGACTATCCTGGGTCTTGGTCCACTTCGGTGGGGCACCGCCGATCGGGGTGCCCCGCTGTGTGAAACCCCCCCGATCACCCGAAAAACTCACCTCTCCCCGCTCCCAGCACCGACGGACAAGCGATTTGACAGCCGCGGACAAGCGGCTCCTCCGCCGCCGCCTCCCGCGCGTCACTCTTGACGCGCGTGCGCCCACGCTGGCCATTCACAGATGGCGGGCGCGTCTACAGGGGCACGAGGGAGGGAGGGGAAGACAAGGTAAGGGGATTTGGGGTGTTTGGGGGGGTTTCACCCCGCGGGACATCCCGATCTCGGATGTCCCGCGGGGAGGGAGGTGATCGGCCCGGGAATCTTATAGATTCCCGGGCCGATCACTGGAGGGTGATGGTCCACTTTAATTCTAGTCATAATGTATGAACATCTATTAATGCAGGTTAATGACCAAGTACTGGAACAAATGTCGGAGACTTGGTAATGTCTTTTTTATAGCTGTAACTCCACTGTTTGATAAAGTCTTACAGTCCTTTACAGCTCTCATGACTTTTCTGTAAGACCCTGTTCAATCCCTTGCACTTTAGGTATAGTACAGCATTGTCCTCACCCACAGGACACATCTAGTGCAAGTCTATGGGCAGTAGAGTTCAAGTCTATTCTGTAGACTTCTGTAGAAAGTAATACCATCCTAAGTTCTAATAAAGTTATAGCATTTAACCCTAGATATCCCGCACACATTAATACACGTTACAAGTCACTAGTATTAGGAAAATGTAAAGCAAAATGTCATAGACAAAAATGAAATGCATTGCAATGCAAACAAAATACAGGACACAACACAAAGTAACTGATAGTACAAAGCATTGCATAGTGATGTACTCCAAAACATTCCTTATAAGAACTTTTTGTTTTGATAAAGATAAGGGCAACTTTCCCCAGCTGGTTCACAGGCAGCAAAAATAATACAAAAACGGCCCCAACCCTTCCCTCGTCTATCCAAAATAAAAAAAAGGCCTTTGCCTGGAGATGGGAGCTTTTCCAGATGGCCGGTCTGGTGACTGAGAAAGTATTCTCTGAAGGCTTGTGCTCTCCCTGAGTTTATAGAACTGCTGACATGAAAGAATCCTTCCGCAAGAGAAGGTTTTTTCTTTACGCCACCCCCACCCCAAATAAATTGTGTCATTGCGTGTGAATGTCTAATTATGTTTTAGATTGTATTGCTCATCAATGAATGTGTATTTAAACTGGAACAACACCCTATAGAAGTCTGTGGGGCATTGTGTCGGGCACGTAATTTAGTCTCCATGGCCGGTGATTGGCTACCACGGTCACATGGTTGCCCGCAAGCCCGCACGCAGTCATGTGGTTGTTGGCACCAGGATACACAGTGAAAGCTGCCGGCTACTACGTGATCGTGGCGTCCAGTCCAAGAGCTTGAGTTTTCCGGGGGATCAATGTGAAAGTTAAGATTTCTTTATTTATGCTTTATGTGCTGCCAAATATGGGTGGCCAGGTGAGGGGCACCAAGCGGGCGGGTGGGCAGCCTGTGGCCGGCCCTGGAGTCTAAATTACATGCCCGGCACAATGCCCCATAGACTTCTATAGGGTGTTGTTCCGGTTTAAAAGCCCAGAGCACTCTTGAATGAAAAAGAGGAAAGTAATTCCCTGCTGGACTTTTCAAAGCACTGCAGCTGAACTTGTGTGAACTAACCACAATGGGAGGGGGGCTTGGGATTTAATGCGGAGGGTAAGACAATAAGAGGCCGATTCATTAATAGCGCCAGGTAGCGACAGATGAGCGACTGTAGCGTGATTTTTTCAGCGCCAGCCAGTATTCGCTGTGCTTGGCCGGCGTTAGCTTGATGACAGCGACTCAGTCGGTGTGCGGTGATGTTGAATACGGGCTGGGGGGTCGCTGTTTCACAGGTCCAGCGTTGTATGTGAGCGCCTGACAACGAATGGCCAGAGCGAACGGCTAGCTTCATATTCATTATCAAATCACGCTCCGAATGTGCTGTCGCTGTCCATTCCTTGTTTAAACCCCAGAGCGCTGGCGGCGAAGGGTATTAACTAGTTTTTAACCCCTAAACAACCATATTTTTTGAATGTAACATTATACATGTTTTTAGAATAATTTTGTAATATGAATACATTAATCTCAGACCTGTTAGATCAATTCTGCACATAATTTTTTTTTTTTTTTTTTACTTAAAAATAAATCCTAACATTGCAGAAGTGTTCTCCGATTTTTTGACATAAAAAAAAAAAAAAAAAAAAATGGACATCGCCAGGGAGCGACAGCTCATACCTGGCGCTGTGAGGGAATTTGCAGCGGCGCTGTTCGGTCCAGGCGGCTTCATGATGAATGCCGCGCTAGCCGTCGCTCTCGCCGGCGCTAGCCTCATTTTGCTTGATAAATGCGTCATTGTGACCGCTGCCGGGCGTACTTGAGTCGGTAGTCGCCGTTAGCTGCCGCTACCTGGCGCTCGTCAGACACTACCTGGCGCTATCGCTTGATGAATAAGGGCCTTGAATGAAAAAGAGGAAAGTAATTCCCTGCTGGACTTTTCAAAGCACTGCAGCTGAACTTGTGTGAACTAACCACAATGGGAGGGGGGCTTGGGATTTAATGCAGGGGGTAAGACAATAAGTGTGGGTCTGTAATGAACCATTTAAAACATTGCATCCGCCAGAAATTAAACCTTTCAAAATCCATAATATGTAGCCAAAAACGCCAAAACACTGAGGCCTATACTACTATATCTTGGACTTCATGGACCATGATGAAAGGTTTTAAACGCAATGTTTTATAGCTTTTGTGTGCTGGAATTTTTTTTAGGTAGTTTGTGGTAGAAAACTGCACACATTACTGTAGACCTGCATCCTACCATACCTGCAATTTAGGACCCAACACTAATTATTATATCTGCGTGGCCCCTTGCTTATTTCTCCAGCCTGGCTGACAAGGTTTGTACCCACAACCCTTTAGTGATCCACTTTTAAACCCACCATGTCTTAAGAGGCTGATTTAATTTTACAGTGCACCCCACAAAAATTACTGCTGTGTTTCAAATTGTATGACATGACCTTCATTCTCTGCATGGTCCAAACCCAAACCTGTCCTGGAGCTGCCCTGTATTTTACATGTAACCTGATTCATCTGGACCTCAACCTTTAAAGTGGACCAACACCCACACATATCGGCCCGGGAATCTGTAAGATTCCTGGCCCGATCGATCCCTGCGGGGCATCCAAAATGGGGATGAACCGCTGTGTGAAAGCCCCCAGGTCGCCCCATACACTTACCTTGCTTCCCGGTCCCGAGCCACTGGCGCATCCCTGCTATCCCTCTAGCAGGGCGCGTACACACGATAGGCATTTGGAATAGCTGGAGCGGACACGCTCCCTGTTAGAGGGAACCGGGGGATGCTGCCGCCAGCGCGCGTGGAGACGCTGGCCTTAGACAAAGGCTTAGATGACGTGATGTCAGCGGCTCCGAGCGTGCTGATTGGACAAGCAGCCGGGCATGCGCTGTTGGACCAGGAAGAGGTGAGTTGGCATCTGCAACCAAAACCCAGGATAGTCAAAATCCTGGGTTTTGGTCCACTTTAACTTGATTCTTTAGAATATTCGTTCTATACCTGAACCAATATTCAGGAAATCGGTAGGTATCTGCTGATACATGACCTGAACCACTGCAGGACTAGAAGGTATGTAGGACCAGTGTTGAGCCTTGTGTTGGGTAGGTTGATGGAAACATCCTATACATTATAAAGTTGTTTCGATCGAATTCCCCCCAGGGAGAGGATCAGGAAGTTTTACCAAAATAAGTAAGTCAAAGGGCTCATAGCACTTTTAAAGCAGGAAGGAATAATGTTCTACAGGTAAAATATTATGCCAGACCCATTGGACCCCCTATTGGTGCACCCCTGAACATCCCTGCACCGCAGGTTAGGAAACAGTGCAAAATTAGTCTGCATTGGTAGTATCATGCCATATGTCCCTATAGGTGAAGCCCAGCTTCTCTCATTGTTGGGACAGCAACAATCTAAGGTAGCGACCAACTTATCTCGGCAACCTGTAACGACCCCTGATGAAAAACATTTCAAACAGACTACATAATACAGAGAACCTTTGACATGTTCTGAAGAGCTAATAAGCGTTGAGGGAAAAGAGAAGTTAACCTGAAGATCTGATCATTCAACTGAATAATTAGATTTCCCAGCAGATGATTGGCTTTACACTTTAAATTGCTCTTTCTCTTTGTTGCCTGTTCTCTATCTCATCTTCCAGCTCTCCAATCACATTGCTTATACTGCAGCAGAGTTCTATAAGCATAAAAACCTAGGCTGGTGGTATTACATCACTGTGTGTGGTCCTAAACAACGCTTCCGTTCTTCCCTAAAAGAGGTTAAATGTAGACCACTTGACAGCCATTCCTTTTACATGAGGCTGACAAGCTTTAGGGAATCTAAACCAAAGAGGTCAGCATGGTCTGAAAGAGAGACGAGCAGAGAGGCTGAACGAGGTGATCGGGAGCTCTACTGAACGTCACTAGAACATCAGACAAAGGCTGATATTGTCTCATATCTCCTCCTCTAAAACAATGGCCTTTCTGCTCCCTCAGCCGCTGCACCCAACACAGAGGAACAGAGAGGACATTTCCTGCCGCTCCTCAGTCCTGTCATGTTGTCATGTGCTGAGAACTTGGGAGAGAATGGAGGCCAACTGGTGTGGGTGTGCTCAACCAGCTGTGGAGAAATTTGAGACGGGGAATTCACTGCTGGATTATTTCAAGACAGAGGCCGAAAAATCCCCAAACGCTAATCCCTATCCTGTGTGCCTTTGTAACATTGTTCCCTTTAATTGGCAGTTCCACATGAGCCAACACTGATCTGAAATGTATCCCCAATAACATAGCCGCTCCTTTTCCTTGAACAGTCAATAGACTCCCACATCTGCCACCTAAAAACATCTACACACAACTTAAAGAGGAACATCGGGGGAGGTAAAAACCCCCGCCGAAACCTCACCGGACTGCTTCCCCCCCACCGGTTTTAAATTTGGGCTCTTTATACTTGCCGGGCATCCATCTTCTGGATCCCTAGAGGGAAACTGAGGAAGCAGCTGCCGGGCTTTCTCATGTCACCCAGCAGCTTTCAGACCAGCCAATTATTCATATCAAACTTGCTGGGGGCGTGGCTACAGCAACAGAAAAAAGAGAAAGTAATGTCAAAAAGGCTTTACTTCTTGGGGACATTCTGATTTGGGGTTCCCTTTTGCGACTTCTTAGACTGTGCAAGCTGATACTCACCACTGCCACGCTCCCTATGATAGCAGCCATTCACAAACAATTGGATGATATGGATGTACCATGCCTGCATGTCGGCGCAGTGAAATTGGTTGGCCTACGGTGGGCACATGATGCTGCAAACTGGTGCGAAGATGGAGTATCGGTGTGCCTAGTTTAAAAGGGAAATATACTTTTATTCTTAGATTTTTTTCTGTAGTCTAAGTGTAAAATCATAACATCATAACATCATACTGTACATACTAGTAAACAGATCCCTCCTGGTTTGCTTGTTGAGCCCCTGTTCTATAGCCTCTCCCCTGCCTTCTCTCTAGTCAAACAAACATCTGCTAGAAGCAGAGTTGTGGCCTAAATTGTATACCCTGTCTGCATCTCAGTGTGTGAATAGCTCCATTGCTTACAGGAGGCACCTCCCCCTCTGCCTGTCTGTTTACTCCATCACCCTGCACAGTTCACAGCCATCATAAAGCCTCATAAAGCGGCTCTAGTTAAAGTGGACCAACACCCAGGATTTTCACTATCCTGGGTTTTGGTCCACTTCCTCGGGGCATGCCGATCGGGGGTGCCCCGCTACGTGAAACCCCCCAGATCGCCCTAAAAAACTCCATTCACCCCGCTCCTATGCTAGCACTCGTCCAATCAGAGCGCTCAGAGCCACTGTGGTATGTACGGACAAGCGACGGACAACCACAGCGGCTCTGAGCACGCTGGAGGCCGCATCTCACGCTCCCTCTAACCGGGAGCGCGCCCGCGCCGGCCATTCGCAAATGGCCGGCAAAGGTGCGCGCTCTGCTAGAGAGAAGCGCAAGATGCGGCCGCGGCTCATGCATGCACCGTTGGAACGGGGATAAGGTAAGGTTTCTGGGCGTCCTGCGGGGTTTCACACAGTGGGGCATCCCGATTTTGGATGCCCCGCGGGGAGGGATCTGATCCCCCCGGGTGTTGGTCCACTTTAAGCCCCTTCTTCTTCCTTCTTTACTTTCTTTTTTCCTTCCTTCCTTTTACTTTCTTGCACCATGACCTTAAAATGGCATGCCTTAAAATGGCCACATGGGGCAGGTGTACCTAGTACAAAGGTGATGCAACTTATTCTTTATTGTGGCTTTATGATTATGATATGAAGCCTGTGTGGATTAGGTTAAATGGATCTCAATAATGACGACCCCTGCAGTTCTGGGGCATCCCAATTTAGGATGCCTCGCTGTGCAGACTGTAAAAACAAGCTCATAACTGGGCCTCTTTATTTACCACTTCTGCACTGCCTTTCTGCCAGCAGCTAGTCTGTGCCTCATGTGACCACTGGTGGCCAATGGAGTTTGCTGGCCAGAGAACCCAGGCACTACCCCAGCCACCAATATTAAAGATACACAGATATGGTAAGTAGATCTCTGGCTTTCTTTAATAGCCTGCATGGTTCTGGGACGAGAATAAGAGAATGGCCTATAGAGAAAACATCTGAAATACAAATTTACTGCATATGCCCATTTCTTCTCTTTTTTATTGAGTATGACATACTGAGGAATGGGGTGTGCAGTTGTGGTCTTCTCTGTTATTATTCTCCCCATTATTCTCACCATAAATTGTTTAGGGTTTGGTGTTATGGGTCGGAATGTGGTTAGAAAGTTGTAATTATCTGATGTTGTGGGAAAGAATCTTGGCAAATGGCTGTCATGGGGACAGTGGGATAGCAACCATGGTACAGAGGTGCCAGCAGGGCTGTCAGGGTAACCTTTTAGAACATTACTTTTCTGTTGTCGAGTATAGACCCTTATTCAACCCAGCGTTTTTTGGGGGGAACATGATGATCATCATCATCACCTTATTTGGGATAACAACAAGATCTAACCTCGACCCAAGAAATTCAGAATAGGCCTTTGCATTGCTTTTATTTTTATCGTTTTTGTAGGCCATATAATACCTTCTAGCACACCCTTTGCAGAGGAGTAGCAAGACTTTCTGGCACCCGGGGGAAAGATTTGAAATGGCGCCCCCCCACTTGTTCTCAGGCCCCCCGTTGGCACCCCCCTGACCTGCTGCACCCGGGGCAAGTGCCACCCCTGCTCCCCCCTAGCTACACCCCTGCCCTTTGAGATACTAGTTAAATCAGAACAAAACCAAGAGGTTGAATGATAGAACAGGTAAAACTATGAGGCTGATTCATTAATAGCGCCAGGTAGCGACAGATGAGCGACAGTAGCGTTCTTTTCACAGCGCCCGCTAGTATTCGCTGTGCTTGGCCGTTGTTCGGCTGTTGACAGCGACTCAGTCGGTGTGCGGTAATGTTGAATACGGGGTTTTGAGTCGCTGTTTGACAGGTTCCGCGCTGTATGGGAGCGCATGACAGCGAACGGCCATAGCGAACGGCTCCCAGCATATTCATTAACAAATCACGCTCCAAAAATTCTCGCGCTGTGAAATGCTTGTTTAAACCCCAGAGCGCTGGCGGCGATGGGTTAAAAGTAGTTTTTTAACCCCCAAACAACCATACTTTTAGAAAAAAAAAAAAACATGTTTTTCAAAACATTTTGTAATATGAATACATTAATATCAGACCTGTAATATCAATTCTGCACAATTTTTTTTTTTTTTTTTTTTTTTTTTTTTTAAGCTTAAAAAAAATATCTAACATTGCAGAAGTGGTCACAGAATTTTTGACATTAAAAAAATTAATTATGAATATTTAAAGATTGCGCCATTGAAATGCATTGGAGAGCGCCAGGTAGCGAGAGGTCATACCTGTCGCTGTTCAAGGTCGCTCGCTGGCGCTGTGGGGTGATGCTGGAATAATGATGAATGATTCGCTATCTGGCGCTCTGTCAGTTGCTAAGCAGGATCGGCTTCATAAATGTGTGATTGCGGAGGGGAGCCGACGTTCTCGTGGTGGTGAGCGTCATTACCGTTCGCTCACCATTCGCTACCTGGCGCTATCCCTTGTTAAATAAGGGCCTATATGTTTTTTCTTACACTAGTCTTTTTCAAGCTAGCACATAGAAAGCCTGATACCAACCAGTTTGGCTTAGGATAGGGCAATGTTCTCCAACCCTCTCCTCCAGAGCCACTAACAGGTCAGGTTTTGTGGCTCTCCACATAGCCATCTCTATAGCTCTGAGTGAGGACCAATTACTTCACCTGTGCCTCTGGATGGCTCTCGAGGAGAGGGTTGGGAAATGCTGCAATAGGGAATGGTTAAAATAAATGTCATTCTGCGTAATTTTTTGCTCACGGGGAGGCTGATTCATCATTAGCAGCAGGTAGCGACAGATGAGCGTCTGTAGCAGGCATTTTCAGAGCGCTCGCTAGTAGTCGCAGTGCTCGGCCGTGGGTCGCTACTTTATAGCAACTCAGTCGCTGTTCAGTAATGTTGAATACATTGTGAGGAGTCGCTATTTGACCAGTACAGCGATGTATGGGAGCGCATGTTAGCGACTGCTCATAGCGACCAACTCACACCATATTCAGCAAAAAAACAGCCTCACAAATCTCTGGCGCTGAAAAATACTTGTTTGAAGCCCAGAGCGCAGGAGGTGGTGTGTTTAAAGTCTGTTTTCAAGCATCTATCAACTAGTAACAAAGCGAAAACACATGGAATTACATTGTAACATGAACACTTTAATGCCAGACCTGTAATGTCATTTCTGAGGAAATATATAAAAAATGAAAAAATAATGAAAAAAATGCTATTTCAATGCCAGAAGAGGTCACAGAATTATTTGTGATTAAAACAAAAAACAAAACCAAAGCCCAGTTTAAAGAGAAGAAAAGGATCGTCCATTGAAATGTATGGGAGAGCGACAGGTAGCGAGAGGTCATACCTGGCGATGTGCAAGGCTGAACGCTGGGCTGTGAAAATGATGAATCAGACGCTACATGGCGCTATCCCAGTCGCTAAACAGATTCTGCTTGATAAATGTGTAATTGCGTGCCGTGTCCGGCGTTCACCAGTCGCTACCTGTCGCTACCTCTCATTAACCAGCCACTACCTGATGCTATCCCTTCTTAAATAAGGGCCTAAGACTATACATAACAAAAACTAAAATAAACTAAACAAAGATTTGGGCTTTATGGGGAAGTATGTGTGTGCAGAGAAGGGGTTAGATAAAATGTGGACAGAATTGTGTGATGTGATAGGAGATTTGTCTTGATCTGGAATGAAATAAGGCCGTATGGCTCGCAGGGAACGTTCCCAAAGCAGCTTCTGATGTGTCTGTGACCAGTGTCAATCTGGTGTGATTCGTGTTCGCTATGAGGCCAATTCATTAATAGCGGCAGGTAGCGACAGTTGAGCGACTGTAGCGGCATTTTCACAGCGCCCGCTAGTAGTCGCTGTGCTTGGCCGTTGTTCGGTAGTTGATAGCGACTCAGTCGGTTTGCCGTAATGTTGAATATTGGGTGAGGAGTCGCTATTTGACAGGTTCCGCGCTGTATGGGAGCGCATGATAGCGACTGGCCATAGCGACCGGCTCCCACCATATTCATTAACAAATCACGCTCAAAAAATTCTCGCGCTGTGAAATGCTTGTTTAAACCCCAGAGCGCTGGCGTCGATGGGTTAAAAGTAGTTTTTTAACCCTCAAACAACCATATTTTTGGAAACCAAAAAAAACACGTTTTTTAAATAATTTTGTAATATGAATACATTAATATCAGACCTGTAATATCAATTCTGTACAATTTTTTTTTATTTTTTTTTACCTAAAAAAAATTATCTAAAATGGCAGAAGTGGTCACAGAATTTTTCACATTTAAAAAAAAAAAAAAAAATTAATAACAATTAATTATGAATATTTAAAGATTGTTCCATTGAAATGCATTGGAGAGCGCCAGGTAGCGAGAGGTCATACCTGTCGCTGTTCAAGGTCGGACACTGGCGCTGTGGGCTGAGGCTGGAATAATGATGAATGAGTGGCTATCTGGCGCTATCTCAGTCGCTAAGCAGGATTGGCTTGATAAATGTGTGATTGTGGTGGGGAGCCGGCGTTCTCGTGGCGGGGCCCGTCATTACCGGTCTCTCACCAGTCTCTACCTGTTAATATTCCTTCATAAATAAGGGTCGAAGTATCAAATCTGGGTTAAAGGAGCAATATCACGAAAGTGTAATATTTAAAACCCATATAAACACCTCGGCTAATAAAAGGAATTGAATAAAAGAAAGGAATTGAATAAAACTCTGGCCAAGCTTGTTGTTTTTTTCCTTTTACAGGTAGGAGTAAAATCCATGGTTGACAGGTTTAGTATATAGGGGTGACAGAGTCTGTCACCACTTATGTCCTTTTTTCTTACATTAAAATAAAAAAAAAGCCTGGCTGGAAATTTATTGAGGCGTATTCGTGATCTCTGCTCCTACCATGCAGTATATTTATATGTATTTTTTATCATTGGGGCATTTTTCGCGATAGTGCTCATTTAACAGCTTTGAAGGTAGTTATGCCCACTATTATACCCCCTACCCAAATGGCCATAATTACATTTCAAGCTGTTTTACCTTGGATCCAGTCCCCACCAATGCATTTCTCAATTGTTATGGTGACATTTGGTTGTGAGAGCTCTGAATGAGGATGTCATGTTTTATGCTAGGCTGGCATTGGTAGTTGTGGTTACTTAATCGCTACACCTGAGGCAGCGAGAGTGAAGGAGGAAGAGCAGATGATGAAATGGGGAAGTCTGACCCAACAGACCAAAGTGACAGTTATTACCAACACTTCAGGATGAATTGGCAATTGCTCTGTCTGTGCCATTGAAGCAGGCCTACACTCTCCCTTGCAACTATGTATAAGGGTGGGTCTTGTTTCACAGGGGGACTAAACTAACATGACCTACCCCTCACACCATCAGTGAGGCTTGCATTAGAGAGATACTACTTTTACCTAGCAGAGCTGCATCCATGGGTCGACAGTTAATAGCTACACACCTGTGCAGAATTTTCAGCTCATCCAATGGGAGACTTGCTTCACGGAAGTGCTCAGTTACTTCCTGCCCTTCATCATAAATCTCATAATGGTCATTTGTGACTTCCTAAGGATCTTTAATAGTGTTGGGCAAACCCGTATAAGTTCGGGTTTGAACAAAAGTTTGGTTCGGGGTACCCTGACGCGAACCCGATCCACATTGAAATCAATGGGGACCTGATCTTGAGGACTCAAACATGACCCAAAATTACATATGAGGGGCGACCTTGACAGACACCAACCCAGAGATCCCCTCACCGTCAGCTGCGGCAGCGTTAAAAAAAAAAGTCTACAGTCTCAGCCACTAGTAGTATCCTTACTAATTAGGAGTGGTGGCCATTTTTCTGTGGCCCCGGCCATGGACCATTTCAAATGCCACCCCTGACAGGTAGGGGATTGCAGGGCTCAGGTAAGGTTTTTACAGCAGTGTGCTTCCTGCTGCACACTTTGTGCCCCCCGCCACAGCCACCCCAATGTTTGGGCGCCAATTTATTTCAGTGGGGACATGTTTCAGGTCCCCGAACCAGAACCTTTAATCAAAGTTCGACTGAACTTACCAGACCCGAGCTTTGGGGGCTTTGCTCATCCCTACTGTAAAGGCATCCTACACTGTGATGCCCAAGGGGACAGTGTTAAAAGGGACATAACCTCATTTTTTACTCTTGTTCATGCTGCTGCTAACAGTCATTGAGGTCAATATTTAGAGGACATTCATTGTGTGTCAGTAAAGGGTGTGATATTAAACTCCCTTTATAGTACATGGCTATCAGCAGCAGCGATGTCCCTTATCTCAAAACCCTGTCAACACTGGAGTGTGCCCGAGGCGCCATTAGAAAGGCCAGTTCCTCTGCCCATCACTGCTCGGTATTGTTCAGTGCTCCCATAACAAACAAGGCCATGGATGAGAAGGGTTTGGCCTCCTGGAGAGAGCTGACCCCGATCTCTATTGTTGTCTGGCCAACATACGTCAGACACAGCTCAGTACTGATTATAATTTGTCTACAGGGTTCTGGCAAGCAGGATGACAAAGCGCTAACATTGTGTCACCTAAATACAATAACACACATTCGTTCGAAGATAGTTTTTTGGGAATGGGCCGTTATAGCATAATTCTTATCTTCTGACAAATTTGGCATTGTAAGACTAGGCAGTAACGTAATATTTCTATTGTCTTTGGAAGTCTTTAACCCTGAATAGGCATAGCCTTTGCTTGTGGTAATGAAGGAGACCTAGACGCACGTGTGTACAGTTGGTAGTTGTACAGGTGTGTCCAATAGAGCCCTGCTGTTATTCGGAGACCCATTAAAAACCCCAAACCATCTGCTTTTAGTCCATGTATTTAGTCAAATGATACAATCAAGATTTAGGAATAGACTAAACAAGTAAAGTTTGGGCACAGTACAGCTCCAAGCTACGTTTGGGATTAAAGAGTGTTCAAGAAAGCAGCCTTGATCTCATATTAAAGCCCAACTCCAACCATTCTTCTAGTTTTTTTTTAATGAGCAGAGAAGGATTTAGGGTATTTCTTTGCTATTGTTGCTGTATGTGATCTGATTGATATTTTCAGTTTGGTCACAAGGTGGGAAAAATATGAATTCACCACAATAATATGAGTTCACATTGGGACCACAGCTGCCCACCCCCACCAGCACACCAGGGAGGTTGTGATGCCGCTGTATAGAGCCCTGATGAGGCCACAGCTAGAATACTGTGTGCAGTTCTGGAGACCTTACCTGCAAAAATACATAATTCAAATAGAACGTGTCCAAAGGTGGGCAACAAAAATGGTGGAAGGACTTAAACTTAAAACTTATCAGGAAAGACTTAAAGAACTTAATTTGTACAGTCTGGAGGAAAGAAGGGAGAGGAGGGACATGATTGAGACCTTTAAATATGTGAAAGGATTGAATAAGGTTCAGTAGGGAAGTGTTTTTAAGAAGAAGCTTAATGATAGAACAAGGGGGCCCAACCTGAAGCTAGTCGGGGGGAAGATCAGGAGCAATGTTAGAAAATATTATTTTACAGAAAGAGTAGTAGATGCTTGGAACAAATCCAGGTAGTTGAAAAATCAACAGTCATTGAATTTAAACACGTCTGGGATAAGCACACATCTATCCTAAGATAAAGAGAACATACAGTATACACATAGATGGACCGTATGGTCTCCTTCTGCCGTCAACCTTCTATGTTTCTATCTATGTTTCTATAATATGATGGCCCTGTAATGCTCACAGCTTTGCTGTTGAATGAACTTAAAGCGGAGCAAAACCCATTTGGCGTGGCCCCGTAATCTAAAAGATTCCAGGGCCAGCCACTAGCCTAACCCCGGGGCATCCTATAGCAGGATGTAAAACCCCCAGTCGCCAGTACTCACCTTTACTGGTGGCTCCCGCGATGCTTTGTTCGCCAGCCGCTGCATCTCCCGCTTCCCTGTAGCTGTGCGCGCCTAGCTATTCTGAACGGCGTAAAAGCCGGCTAGTGCATCACCCGGCACCTAATTCTGCCCGTCCCCCGTCACCTTGAGATCAGCCAATAGGCGATCTAAACAGGAATGGGTGGGCATGGTTTTGGCAGCGGAAAACCCCATTTTTTAATGAAAAAAACAGGCCACCGCCGAGCTGGCAGTATTGCCCAGGGGCAGAGGAAGAGCGGAGCACCCAAAAATGGGTTTTGCTCTGCTTTAATATTTGGTCACCATGAAAAATAGGTGGGACAATGACACAGAAGCATCTTAAAGTGTCTCTGGTACTCATCTGGTACCGGCACTTTTGTCATGTTATAGGTCTGTGAGGAGACATGGCGGCATGCAGCTTTTCCCCAACTACTGAAATGGTCCAACTGGCCTCTTAGCTGAATTGTAGTGCAGTATACAGTGTAATGTAGTACAGTGTAGTACAGTATTTGTTCTTGTAAAAGAACCCTTGAAACCAATATATTTAGCCGTTTCTCAAATGCTACTAGTCCTCACCTTTCCCTGTCCCTGGAGATGCCACCTACACAAAGATTGCACCTACCTGTTATATTTGTTGATAGACGTAGGCCTGGAAAAGGGCAAAATATTTAGTGTAGGCCCCAGTCTTTTTCCCCTTTTGTTTCATTGAATACTGTAACACCCATCACTGTTCTATAGCAGGAGTACCTTAGAAATGCTACCATGGTGCTCACCCATGTATATTCATTCGACTCTTTGCTGTAAGGTTATTTTATTTGCACTGTTGCACTGTTTCTATACAAATATGAATTTGCCAGGGGCAGGGGCTGGTCAGAGGTGGGACTACCTTGGCATGGCTGACCAGCTTGTTAACTAAAAGAAAACTAAAAGTCCCTGTTTTAACAAGCGTTAGCTCATTGGTTCATCTAAATTTATGAGTGTGCAGGGGGTTATTATTGAGAAAATGGCCACACCCCTCTTGCCCTCCTCTTGTTTGGTTCACTTGGATGAGCCCCATCTCTTGCACATCCCCACAGTTTGCTGTTTAAATACACAAACATATATGGTGAGGTGCGAAAGGTACAATGTATTGCAAGAGACCATAGTGACCAGGCCCACCATCTGCCTTTCCTGTTGTCTTTTAGTCCAAAAGTTGCAGGGTAGTGGAGTTCTAAGCTGGCTGCTGCAATACCGAAACAAAAGTAGGACTTGTTTAGATGAAGCAAGCAAGCTGCAGAAAAGCCTGGACTTTGTATGGAGCACTGCATCTAAATTAATGTATTTATATAGCCACAAAACATTTGATGCCTAAAATCTGCAGCTCAGGTTGGGTTGCATTAGTGGTCTCCAAAAGCAAGTGACAGGTTTTGTATTTTTTAGGTTGGCACAGATACAGTTCTTCAGAAACAGGCTCCTGCAAGGCTCCCTAGTGCACTTTCCAGTCGAGTGTGGTCTTATAATCCTACAAGGCGTAACAAAAAAATAATGGCAATAGAATGTAACTCTTTAAAGAGGAACATCGGGGGAGGTTATAACCTCTCCCAAACCTCATAGGACTGCTGCCCTCCCACCCCAGGTTTACATTTGGGCATTGTTCACTTACCTCGCTGGGGCATCCATCTTTTGGGTCCCTCTGATTCCGGATGACCTCCCAAGGGGCAGCGCCATCGTGCATCCCATCAGGCACTGTGTGCCCCCCCCCCCAATCTCGTGCCTGCATAATGGCCATGAATGAGATGCAAGAGGAGTCGCCACAAGCCACAAGACTTCGTCAAGCGCCTGGAGCGGTGTGGGGCAAATCAGGCGGCAGTAACATCCCAAAGGTAAACAGGGCCCAATGGGGGGGGGGGGGGGGATCGGGCACATTTAAGTTTAAGTCCGATGTTCCTCAGCTGCTAAGTTTAGTGTTGGGGATAGAAAATGCAGACAGGGTTCCAATAATTTTGGGGATGATCAATGAGATCTTTAGCAGAAAAACCAACACATAAACCTCCTTATAGCTGTTTGTGTTGGTAAGAAAAACACTATCCAGAGGCACATGATTAGCCCTTCAGTACAAACTTCATTCTCTTGGTAGGTTCATTGATTTGCCCCATTTGCAGCGCTCCTGCCTGTTACCCAGCGACTATTTAACCATGAGCTAACCCCAGACCAGGCCATATGTGGAGTCTAGAAAAGCATTCAGATCACTGCAGGATTGCATGACAGGTATAACTAAGATCAGACGCTTCACGTGTTGGCTCCCAGTGTATAATTAATGGTTTATAGCTGTGAACATTGACAAGTTTGTTGTAAACTAGTAACACACGCTATGATAAAAGTGAGCATTGCTTGCAATATTTTATCTATGAGTCTGCTGCCAAAGAGGGATTATGTGATCCTCCAACTGTCTGAGGAACTTTTTATCACTCCTAGCCTGACCATGATACACTGACTTGTCTAGAAGAGGGCGAGGAAGCTGAGTCCATTATCTCCTTTTCTATTTAAGCTGCTCATCAGAGTGGGTTTGTCTATGCAGTGCATTAAACCTGGTACCCACACGGCTTGCTGATGGGTTTCTGTGGAATGTCCATGCTTCTTTCCAAGTATCTGCCATGAGACCACCTTCAGAGAGTGTACACAGTCTTTTGGCAGAATATTACATTCATGCCTCATAACATAATGGGCAGTACATCAAATTTTACTGTCTGTTTATGTCTAACCTAAGAGTGTATATATAGGAGGGTATATGGTTCATCAAGAACATTCTGTTTAGAACAGTGCTCTGCACCTTGTTAGGAAACACATATTGGGCAACATTGGGTTGAAGTGCCGCAACAAAATGGCAAACGAATCAAGGACAGAGAGAGATGAATGGAATATATAGAGAAACAGAGAGACAGATGGGGGAATGTAGATGGTCGTAGCACTGAAGAGAGAGAGCGGAAAAAAATGCAGTAAAGTGATAAAACTAAAATAAGGAATGGGGGAAGGGCACAACACATGGGGTGACAAAATGTGGGAAAAGAGAGAGAATGTGCAATAAAGAGAAGGATGAGAAAATACGGAAAGGAGGAAAAAGGAGGAAATCTGAAAAGGTGAAAAACAAAAAAAAAGAAAAGAGAGAGAAGGTGCAAATGGGAATAGAAGTTAGGTAGAAAAAGAGGAGAGGAAAAAGAAGCAAAAAGAAGCAGGTGTGATTGTGGAATTGAGATTGAGAAGCAAGGAATGATAACATAGATGAAAAAAGAATGGGGCAAAAAATGGAGGCAGAAAAAAAGAGAATAATGGAAAAAACTGCTGAGGCAGTGAGGAACTTTTTCTTTTCAGGGGCAACTAAGTAGTGTCTCCTGGTGCCCCCTTTATAGAAAGTTTAGATTGGTACCCAGTGTAATTGCATAGGTTGTACCCCCCCAAAGGCTGGTTATTTTACCCTAATAAGCTCTGATCTGTAAGATACTGTTAGAGAAAGGAAAGCTTGGCCAATGAATACATGATCAAGGCCCTTATTCATCAAGCGATAGCGCCAGGTAGTGTCTGACGAGCGCCAGGTAGCGGCAGCTAACGGCGACTACCGACTCAAGTACGCCCGGCGGCGCTCACAATGACGCATTTATCAAGCAAAATGAGGCTAGCGCCGGCGAGAGCGACGGCTAGCGCGGCATTCATCATGAAGCCGCCTGGACCGAACAGCGCCGCTGCAAATTCCCTCACAGCGCCAGGTATGAGCTGTCGCTCCCTGGCGATGTCCAATGCATTTCAATGGAGCAATCTATAATTATTCATAATTAATTGGTATTAATTTTTTTTTTTTTTTTTTAATGTCAAAAATTCGGAGACCACTTCTGCAATGTTAGGATTTATTTTTAAGTAAAAAAAAAATTTTAAAAAAATATGTGCAGAATTGATCTAACAGGTCTGAGATTAATGTATTCATATTACAAAATGATTCTAAAAACATGTATAATGTTACATTCCAAAAATATGGTTGTTTAGGGGTTAAAAACTAGTTAATACCCATCGCCGCCAGCGCTCTGGGGTTTAAACAAGGAATGGACAGCGACAGCACATTCGGAGCGTGATTTGTTAATGAATATGAAGCTAGCCGTTCGCTCTGGCCATTCGTTGTCAGGCGCTCACATACAACGCTGAACCTGTGAAACAGCGACCCCCCATCCCGTATTCAACATTACCGCACACCGACTGAGTCGCTGTCATCAAGCTAACGCCGGCCAAGCACAGCGAATACTGGCTGGCGCTGAAAAAATCACGCTACAGTCGCTCATCTGGCGCTACCTGGCGCTATTAATGAATCGGCCTCCAAGTCCCTATTGGTTGACCAGCTTAAGTCTAAATATCAACCCTTTCTTGCTTTACCTACCCCTCCATATATATGGGCTTACTTATATGGGAGCGATTGCAGACACAAAGCCTTGCCATTTAAGTGAGGGTAGATATCCAACATTATGGTCACCATGACATGCTACGCTACAGGAGAAAAAAAGGTCTCGGTGACCTACCTCCAAAGGAAAGTAGATGACTGTAGCACTGATGAGAGAGAGAGAGCGAAATAAAAATGAAGGGAATGCAGAAAAGTGCTAACACTAAAATAAGGCATGGGGAGGGGCACAGCACATGGGAGACAAAATGTGGGAGAATGTGCAATACAGAGGCCCTTATTTAACAAGGGATAGCGCCAGGTAGCGAATGGTGAGCGAACGGTAATGACGGTCACCGCCACGAGAACGCCGGCTCCCCTCCGCAATCACACATTTATCAAGCCGATCCTGCTTAGCGACTGACAGAGCGCCAGATAGCGAATCATTCATCATTATTCCAGCCTCACCCCACAGCGCCAGCAAGCGAACTTGAACAGTGACAGGTATGACCTCTCGCTACCTGGCGCTCTCCAATGCATTTCAATGGAGAAATCTTTAAATATTCTTAATTAATTGCTATTAATGTTTTTTTTTTTTTTTTTTTTAAATGTCAAAAATTCTGTGACCACTTCTGCAATGTTAGATATTTTTTTAAGGTAAAAAAAAAAAAAAAAATTGTGCAGAATTGATATTACAGGTCTGATATTAATGTATTCATATTACAAAATGTTTTGAAAAACTTGTTTTTTTTTTCCAAAAATATGGTTGTTTTGGGGTTAAAAAACTACTTTTAACCCATCGCCGCCAGCGCTCTGGGGTTTAAACAAGCATTTCACAGCGCGAGAATTTTTGGAGCGTGATTTGTTAATGAATATGCTGGGAGCTGTTCGCTATGGCCGTTCGCTGTCATGCGCTCCCATACAGCGCGGAACCTGTCAAACAGCGACTCCTAACCCCGTATTCAACATTACCGTACACCGACTGAGTCGCTGTAAACAGCCGAACAACGGCCAAGCACAGCGAATACTAGCGGGCGCTGTGAAAATAACGCTACTGTCGCTCATCTGTCGCTACCTGGCGCGATTAATGAATCGGCCTCGGCCTAAAGGATAAGAAAAGGATGAGAAAATATAGAAAGGAGGGAAAAGGAGGAAATCGGAAAAGGTGAAAAACAAAGAAAAAGAAAAGAGAGAGATTGGGTAAGGTGCAAATGGGAATAGAAGTTAGGTAGAAAAAGAGGAGGAGACGATATGTGGAAAATGAAGCAGGTGTGATTGTGGAATTGAGAATGAGAAGCAAGGAAAGATAACATAGATGAAAAAAGAATGAGAGCAAAAAATGGAGGCAGAAAAAAAGAGAATAATGGAAAGTGGGAACTTTTTCTTTTCAGGGGCAACTAAGAGGCCGATTCATTAATAGCGCCAGGTAGCGACAGATGAGCGACTGTAGCGTGATTTTTTCAGCGCCACCCAGTATTCGCTGTGCTTGGCCGGCATTAGCTTGATGACAGCGACTCAGTCGGTGTGCGGTAATGTTGAATACGGGCTGGGGGGTCGCTGTTTCACAGGTCCAGCGTTGTATGTGAGCGCCTGACAACGAATGGCCAGAGCGAACGGCTAGCTTCATATTCATCAACAAATCACGCTCCGAATGTGCTGTCGCTGTCCATTCCTTGTTTAAACCCCAGAGCGCTGGCGGCGATGTGTATTAACTAGTTTTTAACCCCTAAACAACCATATTTTTTGAATGTAACATTATACATGTTTTTAGAATCATTTTGTAATATGAATACATTAATCTCAGACCTGTTAGATCAATTCTGCACATATTTTTTTTAATTTTTTTTTTGACTTAAAAATAAATCCTAACATTGCAGAAGTGGTCTCCGATTTTTTGACATTAAAAAAAAAAAAAAAAAAAATAATACCAATTAATCATGAATTATGATAGATTGCTCCATTGAAATGCATTGGACATCGCCAGGGAGCGACAGCTCATACCTGGCGCTGTGAGGGAATTTGCAGCGGCGCTGTTCGGTCCAGGCGGCTTCATGATGAATGCCGCGCTAGCCGTCGCTCTCGCCGGCGCTAGCCTCATTTTGCTTGATAAATGCGTCATTGTGACCGCCGCCGGGCGTACTTGAGTCGGTAGTCGCCGTTAGCTGCCGCTACCTGGCGCTCGTCAGACACTACCTGGCGCTATCGCTTGATGAATAAGGGCCTAAGTAGTGTCTCCTGGTGCCCCCTTTACAGAAAGTTTAGAGTTGCACCCCGTGTGATTCCATAGGTTGTACCACCCAAAGGCTGGTTATGTTATCCTGATCTGTTAAAGATACTGACTGTTAGAGAATGGAACGCTTGGCCAATGAATAAATGATCAAGTTCCTATTGGATGGCCAGCTTAAAGCCTAAATCAACCCTTTTTTGCTTTAACTACCCCTCCCTACCTTCCTTTGGAATCAAGGTGGGGGGCTTCCCTGATATGTATTTTATCTCATTAAGAGATTGTTGGAGAAAGGAAATCATGACCAGTGGACACGTGATCCAATCCCTAGTGGGTGACCAAACCCCAGCGCCAGCCTAAATGAAAACCCATCCTTGCTTTTAACACTCGTCCCCATTTATCCTTGGAACCGTATTTAAAAGAATGTGGTCTGTGGGAAATGAACTACTTCTGTCAGTTGTAAGCCACTCTTTTCATGTCTCTAGGTCGCTGTTCCCTGCCCTCCACATAGCAGCATTCTATAAATAAATTACCTGATATATATATATATCTTCCTTATATAGCTTCCTTATCTGGGAGGGATTGCAGACACAATGCCTTGTCATTTAAGTAAGGTTAGATATCCACCATTATGGCCACCGTGACATGCTACAGGAGAAAACAAAGAGCCTGCTGACCTACCTCCCTGCTGCCAGTAGGGCGTTTATGGTGTTGAGGTTAGCCATTTGTGTCTTCCAATAATAGAGGCTAACTACACCTTTCAAAATAATTACTTTACGATGTCAATAAGAGAAAGATGTCACATTGTTTTAACATTGTTATCTTTTAACTGCTGTTATAGGAATGGTGAGCGGTTCTTCCTGTCATACGAGTGTGACCCAGCGTAAAAAAAACACAAAAAATTATGAGGTGTTAAAATAGCTGAAATGAGTCAGCTCGGTTCCACAGCTCTCCCTTTACAGGTGCTTACGCGCTTCGTAGCAAAGCTTGTTGTGATCTTTTGTTTGTGGACACACAACCAAATTAATTTGTTTTATAGTTCGTTTTTCAACTACAGTGGACAGGCAATGACCCTGGTCTCATTGTTCTCATTCTCATCATCTCTAAATCCTACCACTTATAGTGTTTCCAAAATGTGTCCCTTTCCACAGCAATAAACTTCCAAATCTTGTCTTTAACCTCATTATTCTCCACTGGAACTCTTCCAGTTCTTCCATTAAAAAGACTCTTACCCACACAGTTTTGTATTATTATTGTTACGAAACCTTTGTCCTATCCAGTGTCAGACTGGAGCACCTTGGGTCCTCCAAAGGAAATTATTATTAGGGCCCACACTTTGGCTAGACCCAATTTGATTGTTGTATGATAATAAATCAGATGCCTATTAACCAAAAAACAAATGTACTTACTTAGTGTTTTGGTGGGACCATCTGACACTGGTCCTACCTCATCTTTTGCCCCTTTCACTTAGCTATGTTTTGATCCTTAAACCGGACCAACACCCGTTATTACATTAATGGGTGTTGGTCCCTCTCTTTATATAAGAATATAGACTGACCAAGAGAAATTCTGGAGCGCTACACTGGATCAGGCTACAAGAAACGAGGACACTAATAGGCCATCCTGGTAGTGGAAAGGACAATAAGGAGAATTCTTATGAGGTTTGAGATATAGAAACAGAGGAGTTAAACCAGACCAATACCCATTCTTACTTTAATGGGCGTTGGTCCCTCTCTTTGCTGCTAGCAAGAAGCTTGAGGGGTCATCCAGAATGCTGGAGCCCCCTCGCACCTAACTGCACAGGACGCCTAGAATACTCACCTTCCTTACAAGCCAGCGCCGGGAAAGGAGACCCACGACTGGCCCCCAGGCGGTCATGTGGGTGGGTCCTGAGAACGCGACTACGGCCCACGTGACCGCCCAGGGCCAATTTCGGGACTTTTTTCCTGGCGCTGGCTCGTAAGCAAGGTGAGTATTCTAGGCCTCCTGTGCAGTTAGGTGCGAGGGGGATTCATCGTTCTGGATGCCCCCCCCCCCCCCGAGCTTCTTGCTAGCAGCAAAGAGAGGGACCAACGCCCATTAAAGTAAGAATGGGTATTGGTCTGGTTTAACTCCTCTGTTTCTATATCTCAAACCTCATAGGAATTCTCCTTATTGTCCTTTCCACTACCAGGATGGCCTATTAGTGTCCTCGTTTCTTGTAGACTGATCCAGTGTAGAGCTCCAGAATTTCTCTTGGTCAGTCCATATTCTTATATGATGATCATATTGAGGTTACAGAAAAGCAACCTATGGAAAAGAAAGGAGTTAAACATTCCTCACCAGTAGACCTACAGGCCCTGAAAGACAAGGTGACCGCATTTGACATTCCAATAGTTTATGAAACTGCTTGAAAGGGGATGGCCATATCTCTTCTACATTTTTTTTTACTTTCATTTCCTTTTCTTTGATATTGTCAGCAGTTCTCCTCAAAGCAGATTCCTCACATCTTAGAAATTTGTTTAGAGCAGTGACAGCCAATATGGAATGTAGCAGTGTTGTCCTCTGGCTAAGGGTGCACCTGGGAGGGGGGTCGATTAGATTAGACTATAGATTTATTGGTAGAGTAGTGTAGTTGCAATTACTTCAAGAAGACACTAGATGCCCCCATATTCTAAGAAATTGAATAGATAGTTTAACAGAAATGCCTCCTTCCACACAGGGGTTAACTTGAGTACAGCCCACTCCCCTGATTGGTTAGTTTTCAGAGGGTATAATAGGTTAAAAGTGGTGGAGAGAGGGATCCCTGACATCTGGGCATGTGAAGTGGACCCTGGTGAGAGCAGCCTGATGTAGAGAAGCGGCCAGCGGCCGGTGCCGGCGGAGATCCTGCCAACCACCCCTAAGCAAATGGAGTTGGGACTTAAGGAAGGCCTAAAGCATAACCTGAGGTCGGTTGTAAAGCATGGATGAACTGTTTGTGTCTGAATAAAGGGAGGGGCATCCCTTCCGCACCTGATCTGGGTCTGACTTCCTTCTCCTGCCTACTGGAAAAGCAAAGCAGTGCCACCCAGGTCTGTCTGGGTCTCCCTATGACCAATGTTTTTTGGCTACCCTGAATTATACGATGCAGGTGAAGGCTCTAACTTTGTACCACCATGGGAAAATGAAAAGAAGAGGGACACTTCCATTTTTCTATTAAATTGCGAAGGAAATGCAAAAGCTTTGTCTTTAGAAATTGTAGCTCAAAGGGATTGAGCAGTCAAACTTTAAAATCATTTGCCTCTTGACTCTGGTCTCAGACAGGAAGGGGAATAACAGCTTACTCTACCTCCAGTGCCTCCCCCCAAACTGACCCCAAATTGAATCCTGAGGCTTGTGTCGGGTTGACACCCTTTATGTTAGTGGTAGGCTAGAATGGAGCCCTCCACACTGTCAGTTAAGCCCGGCTCACTCCAGTGCCATGCACAGGGTGTTCTTGAATCACTCAGCCCTGCCTCTCCTATCACAGAGGACATGAGGAACATAAGGTGAAATATATATAATAACTTTGTTTTCAAAAAAGGAAAACATTGCCGTGTGTACCGCCACAAATAGACAATGATTTCAAAGTGGAACGAAACCTGGGATATTTACTGCCCACTGTGTGAAACCCCCCAGATCGTCCAGTACAAACTCACTTTTCCCTGGTCCTACGTCGCATCTGCAGGTTTTTGTCCAATCAGAGCAGCTTGCCATGCATATTAATCAGCAGACATCAGCTGTAATTTTACCTTTTTTTCTTGTACATTTTACCATGGTCCAATGCTGAGGTTTTAGCATTGCAGGGACAGATCACGGTTAGGGGAATATATGGACAGTTAATGGTGGTAAATGTTCAGTATTGATAGGGGAGATAATGTGGCAGGGGTGGGTATGGTCCCACAAACGGCCATGATGCTGAGGCTGTAGCATAAGAGGCAGAACATAGGCTGGGGTTTCTTGGCTAGGCGAGTACAATGGGGCAAGAGGGAAATGTATGAGGATTTCAGAAACAACAGCCCAGCCCTTATCAGGGAATTCTCCCAAGTCTTCCTATGGCTAGTCCACACCTGGGAGGGGACAGGCTCACGGCACCAGAAGTGCACAGGGCGGTACAGGGGGTGCGACCGCACCTGGGCTCAGAAGAACAGGGGGGGGGGGGGGGGTCCGGGGGGGTCCGGTCCCATCATTGTTGTTCCTCCACCTTATTTATCATATTTGTGCGCTCTTGGCATCATTTACAAAAAAGAAGCACATCCAACTATCTTATTTCCCACACCCTGTACATACAGATTGCTCACATTAAAAATCATCCTACCGGCATCTCCTGCATGTTATCAGCCTATAAACATCCAAGATGGCGGCTCATGGAGCATCAGGCAGCCTGCAAACAGAAAGTGCCCCTCTGCATTGTGGGATTGCTGGCCTTTTCCTGACCCCAGCTCCGCTATGTCTATGCAAAGAACAGCTATAACCCCACACCCTGTAGTTTATCCTGCTCTCCTCTCCTCAGTATGTGAGTAAGTCAAGATGGCGGCGCCCGTATCCTAGAGTTGCAGTGGGGGAAAGAATAATAAGTAAGTGACTAAAAACTTAAAATATATTAATTTTAGATGCTGAGGAATAGTTTTTTTATGGGTTTGGTCTTTTCATTAAATCGTGCTGAAGGTCCAGTTTAATGTTTACACCAGGGCCCAGTCACATTTTGTTACGTCACTGTAAAACATTTCTCCGTCCACCCCAAACCTCGTGGCTCGTGTGTATGTGTGTAAGAAAACATTCTCACCAATGCTAAATGGTGCAGAATGTTCCTTCTCTCGCCCCAAGAGCTGACGTATTGCACAATGAAAATGTTGAGTTGTGGTGTCTGGCCACATTGTACGTGAGCGTGCTCAGGCCGGTCTCTACACACACACATACATACACACACACATACCCCGCATGTGTCTCCCCTCTACCCCTATCAGCGTGTTCTTTCTCTCTATTACTTCCTGTCACGCAGCACTCTTATCTGCGTGCAGCCTTCTACACTCCTGTAACCCCTTGCCTGCCAGGAAACTGTCATAGTTTGCATAATGCAAGAAGTTGCAGACCTGGCTGACAAAAAAAGAAACCTCTACATACAACACCAGCATATGTTACGGTGATGTACGGGGCTAGGGGACAACTGGCCTAACATACAAAATGGCCTATGGTCTCCAAATCATTGCTGAAATAAAATTGGCTAAGGGCCTTATTTATCAAGGGATAGCGCCAGGTAGTGTCTGACTAGCACCAGGTACCGCCAGCTATCGGCGGCTACCGACTCAAGAACGCCCGGCAGCGGACACAATCACGCATTTATCACGCTAAATGAGGCTAGCGCCGGCGAGAGCGTCAGCTAGCGCGGGATTCATCATGTAGCCGACTGCAACGAACAGCGCCGCTGCTAATCCCATCACAGGTATGACCTGGCGCTCCCTGGAGCTCTCCAATGCATTTCAATGGAGCAATCTTTAAATATTCTTAATTAATTGCTATTAATGTTTTTTTGTTTTTTTTTAATGTCAAAAATTCTGTGACCACTTCTGCAATGTTAGGTTTTTTTTTTAAGGTAAAAAAAAAAAAAAAGATATTACAGGTCTGATATTAATGTATTCATATTACAAAATGTATCTAAAAACTTGATTAATTTTTAAATCAAAAAATATGCTTGTTTGGGGGTTAAAAACTACTTTACACCCATCGCCACCAGCGCTCTGGGGTTTAAACAAGCATTTCACAGCGCGAGAAATTTTTGAGCGTGATTTGTTAATGAATATGCTGCAAGCCGTTCGCTCTGGCCATTCGCTGTCAGGCGCACCCATACAGCGCGGAACCTGTGAAACAGCGACTCCTAACCACGTATTCAACATTACGCACACCGACTGAGTCGCTGTCAACAAGCGAACTACGGCCAAGCACAGCGAATACTAGCTGGCGCTGTGAAAATCACGCTACTGGTGCTCATCTGTCGCTACCTGGCGCTATTAATGAATCGGCCTCTTTGTTGGATGGATGTTAAACTCCAGCACCTTTGTAAAGGCAGATCATTAAAGCGGAACAAAACCCAGCCCGGGTTTGTTCCTTGCCCATAGGGCATCGCGATTTGTGTGTGAAACCCCCTAGATCGCCCAGTGAAACTAACCTTTGACCGATCCTACAGCATCCAAGCAGAGGCATTTGTCCTGCATATTAATGCGAAAAGTGGACACATCCCTCAGACGTGGGCAAGATCCAGCCCCCAGCCTATCTGAATGTCTGGACACGGGAGCGCGGCTAATTCCAGAGATGCTCGGGATGTGACCACGGCTAATTCCAGAGATGCTAGGGATGTGACCGGCTAGCTCAAAGGTTTTCTGCCCTGGTGGCGGAGGGGAGGCAGCAGAGTGGAGGGTATCACACAGCAGGGAATCCTGATTTATAGATAGATAGGTTTTGTTTAAAAACCAAATGTTCCCATAATACCAGACTTAAAATGTCGGTCAGCTGTATGAGCGGAGCTGTGGTATGGTGACCAATGGAGAAAAAAAGGATTTCTAACACCCAAGCCAGTGAGGGGACTCCTGAGCCTTTGTTTCGCCTGAGTTCCTAACAATGATTCAGTAGTGAGTCTAAAATAATAATCAATGCACCATAAGCCCCAAAGAAGTCTTAATCAATATAAATCAGGAAATCTGTCACTGCTCGTGTTGGGGTAGGGGATTGGGAATTGCACATAGTCCCGGGCATGCCTCCGAATCCTGGAACTTGTTTCTCCTGTGCTCCTCTTCCTGGTTCCTGACCCACGTGACTTCCAGTGGCCAATTGCTGTCCTTAGAGGGGCCATAGCAAATGGTTGTCGATAGTTACAGGGGTTTGGGACTGGCTGCCAGCTCACCCATCCCAGGAAAAGGTGAGCTGGTGGGCCCACATCATTCCCTCTAGCCTGGGCAGCCCCTATGCAGGATGCAGGGTACCCAAAATGATGCAGCGCCAGGTGCTCTGGTTGAAGCTGCACCAGATGAAACCTGGCTCTGTTGCTCCCATAGAGCACAATGGGCAGAATTCGATCGAAGTGTTTTATTTAATATTACATACATTTATTTGTACAGAACTTATATTGGGACTTGTCAATAATTAAAATACAGGACCTAGGTGGGCCGAAATGTTTTTTTTTTGGGGGGGGGGTAATTAAAATGTATTTTAATGGCTTCATACTTTAGTCACTAATTAAAATCGCTATACTACCCTTTCATTCCCCAGCAGGCTATTGCTGCTAGTTCAGTGCTTCCAAACTTAGCGGATAACCCAATGTCAGAGCTCCACTGCGCGCCGCTCCTTCCTCCTCCGCCACATCGATGCGGCGTGTCACATGAACTGTGGCACACCCCTTTACATTCACTGCAATGGAGGGGGGGGTGCCATAATTCCTGTGACGTGCTGCATCGTCCTAGCACAGCTGTGTCGTGAGATGCGGTGATGGAAGTAGGAGCGTCACGCAGCAATTCTCTGACATCCAGATATCCGGTAAGTTTACAGGACTAGCAGCAATAGCCTGCGTGAGAATGGAAGGTGAGTATTGCGTTTTTTTATATTGTGACTAAAGTATGACTTTAACAACGTGTAATTAGGACACCAACAACCAAAACGTAACTTAAACACACTGTAAGGTTTGTCCCTAGCATGATTTTTAACGGTTATGAAAAAGCGGCAAAGCTTTCAAGTAGGAAAAAATTGCTAAATATGCTGGGGAGCGGCAGAAAAATGGATGTAAAAAGTGGCGCTCACTGGCGCTGGGACAATCAGCTAGTGGGTCTAACAGATGCTGACATAGGCCGGCCAATACCTAAGGACAACAATCAAAGCTAATCAGTAGCGTTTTTCACAGCTGCTGCTAGTGCCTATGTAGTCCAC
Organism: Gastrophryne carolinensis; assembly: GCA_027917425.1. NCBI lineage: Eukaryota > Metazoa > Chordata > Amphibia > Anura > Microhylidae > Gastrophryne > Gastrophryne carolinensis. The sequence goes on from CM051238.1 coordinate 404,209,394, forward strand.
AGCACAGCACCAGATGAGACGGGAATAGCCACACAAAATGACGCTAATAGGCGCACATCATAAATAAGGCCCATAGTCATATATTAATAAGTCAAGACAACCATACTTCCCTAATACTCAATGGAAAAAAGACAATCTTATGACTAATGAAATGTTGAGAAAAATACGGTCAGTCTCCTTGACTAATTACTGTGTCGCACCCTTCCTTTGGAGTCTTTGACACTTGTAGGACCTTTCCGGACTGAGGCCGTCCTGCTGAAGAAGCTCTCCATTAAGACACAGACTTGGGGTGTTTTCTATTTTGTCAGTTTCCTGAGACATGGCATGTGACAATGAGCTATTCTTAAGGTCGGCCTCACCTTTGCACGTAGTGCAGACTTACAAGCTAAGCACTGAAACAAAACATGTCAGCCAAAAATACCATCCGTCAGCTCTGAAACCACAACAGACGCTTATTTCAGGCTTGCAAACTGTTTGACAAGAAGGAAGTGCCTCATTCCTCTTATGTACTGCAATTCCGAAACTTTATCTGACCTGGAGGGCATCTCCTGGATCACTTTGATTTGTTGGGTTTCCTACATCTATCTGATGCATCTTAATCCACATGATCAACCAACATGTGCTATACTGCCTTGGTGCTGGTTTTGGGTTTACTCCTGAAGATAATTGTTCCACTTCAAGTGACCAAGATGCCTCTATAGCTGACCAGTGGATGTTGTAAAGGATAAATGGAAATAAAGAAATATGGCGCATATGGCCACCAGAATGAACTTATATAATTGTAGAGAATCTACCTAGGAAGAAACTCACGATAATATAGAGGACTAAAAGTCCCCTAATTAAAAGCACAATACTTCTGTATTAAGTAAGTCCTCTTTACCTAGTACCCTTGAATAGGGAGCTTTTTAACCAACAGCACTCTCGAGTCTCACTCCCCATATATAATGACTTTCAGCCTTGCGCTGATGACGGCCTCAAATGTGAAACACATGTTCACAAGAAGGAAATTTTGTGTGTTAGTGTTAATATTAATAGCTATGCCAAAGCAATGGTAGTTCTTTTGGGTGCTGCAAAAAGCAGAGAGATGAAACTAATGATTTGCATGGCTCCACCTACTCACTAAGAATAATGGGTATTGACTATTCTGAATAAGCCATGAAAATACATTCTGCTTTAGAAAAAGGGCTCATTACCTTGTACTCTTGAACTGGGGGGAGGGGGTTTGCCTAACATGGGTCTCTTCTTAAAGTGGACCAAAACCCAGGATTTTGACTATACTGGGTTTTGGTCCTTTCCCCCGGGGCCCCCCGATCGGGGTGCCCCGCTGTGTGAAACCCCCCAGATCGCCTGAAGAAACTCACCTCTTCTCGGTCCTACAGGGCATGCGCGGCCGCTCGTTCAAACAGCGCATTCGGAGCCGCTGACGTCACGCCATCTAAGACAGCGTCTAAGGCCAGTGGCTCCGAGTGCGCTGGGGGCCGCATCCCCCGCTTCCCTCTCACAAATGGCTGACGCACATGCGCCGTTGGACCAGGGAAGCAAGATAAGTGAACAGGGCAACCTGGGGGTTTCAGACAGCAGGTGAGTGAATCGATCGGTCCTACTGCTAAGACTCATGGGTAAATCTGGTCTGTATGTGCCATGTAAATACCTGGCAGTGACACAGTTCTGCCTGTAGCCTTAAAGAGGACCAAAACCCACGCCCCATTGGTCAAAATCCTGGGTTTTGGTCTACTTTAATCTTATATCCTATATCCTTTACTAGTGTCCATCAGCAGGTGGCTCTGCCATCCTCTGTCCCAAAGCAATTAGTCCCTAATTGGAGGCAATTAATGGTAAAAATTGGCTTTGAAGACTAGGAAGGCTGCTCAGGTATTAAAGTGGACCAGCACCCTGCATAATCGGCCCGGGAATCTTATATGATCCAATCCCTCCCCGCGGGACATCCAAAATCGGGACGCCCGCAAACCTTAACCGAATACCGGTCCAATGGCGAATGCATGGGCCGCGGGTGCATCTCGCGTTTGTAAATGACCCCCGATAAGGGTGCCCGGGGAAGTGGACAAAAACCCAGGATAGTCAAAATCCTGGGTGTTGGTCCACTTTAAGTTGACTATGGCATATATCAGATACCTCCTAATTCTCTGGTCTTGGTTCCTGCGCTCCTGTAGCCTGCTGATCTTGCCTGTCATAATGATTCTATGGTTTCCATCCTAGCTTCTGTATCCCACAGATCCTAACCTTTATCTGGATCCACTGGTTCCTGCCCAGGTCTGGTCCTGTTATTGGTCCTCACCACTTTATATCTTCAGAGGACTCAACCTAAGAAGACAACCAACTATTGAAACAAAAATCATAATATTCTCCAAGAAAGCTTTAGAGGTGAAACATGTCGCATTGCACCTGCATTTGACCATAGTCAATACCTCTAAAGTCACCTAAATAAATATTAACATAAAAATTCTTTGGTCAGATCAGGTCATATCTACCTAAGGCACAGTGTGATAGTAGAATATTGCAACCTGAGAAATGTTTAGCAATGGGAAAAAATCCAGAAGAACAAGTGTGTCTGTCAAATCTGTCTGACAGCTGTCAAGTTTCTCAGCCTCAATCTCAGGACATGTGATTTGCATACTCGTCCTGGTATATTTTCCGTCAGTTATTACCCTCTCTCCCGACTGACCACAGATTAGACATTATTTGCACTTGCCTGTCCCCAGATTCCCCTGCTGACGGGCTCCATAAGCCACACTACACTGTTATTTTTTGTATTATTATTTATTTTTATTATATGAAACCTGAAAATTATTACTGCTGTGATTGAGACAATAAATAAAAAGTTAGGAGGAATTAAAGCAGATGGAAACCTTTTTCTGGGTCCACTGCTTTTCCGTTGCGAATACCCCCCCCTCGTCCGAGCAGCTGAGCTCCTCTGTTGGCTTGGCTGGCTTTTCCACGGCCAAAGCCACGCTTTGCTGCACTTTTGAGAGAGCCCATTGGCTCACTCAAAAGTGCCACTGTGACAAGGTGCAGCCGGTTGGCCGCATATCGGGCACACTGTTCGGATGCGAGCTTCCACGCATAGCCATTCAGAAAGGCACGGCCACAGATATGCTGGTCATTCCTGATGCTAATATATCCTAGGCTAGACACACCTAATAACACTTCAAGAATTGAGGTGGAAAGTCATTGGCAAGACCTGGCATATAACTTTCCTTTGATCCTATCCTTCTTTTCCAAGAAGATCTAATTTTGTGGGAGGCTATAGATTGGCGGTCATATGACAAACCTTACCCAGAAGCACCTCTCCCCAATTTTCTTGGTCAAGTTTATGGATAGAGTGTCAGTAGCTTTTTAGAACCTTAGATAGACTTTGAAGCAGATATTGGACTCTATTTTGAGTTTTCTTAACAAAGAAATGTGTGTGTTGCTGGACCAATGTTAAAGTGGACCAACACCCAGGATTTTGACTATCCTGGGTTTTGGTCCACTTCGGCGGGGCACCCCGATCGGGGGTGCCCCGCTGTGTGAAACCCCCCAGAAACCCCAAAAAACTCACCTCTCAACGCTCCCACGTGAACGCCGCAGCCAATCCCCGCCAACGTCCAGGCGGGGATCAGGAACGTCCAAGCCGCTTCCGCCGCCGCCTCCCGCGCGTCACTCTCGGCGCGCGCGCGCCCCCGCCGGCCATTCACAGAGGGCCGGCGCGGGCGCGCGCACGTCTGGAGGGGCGCGCGGGAGGCGGCGGCGGCGGAAGAGGCGGCGGATCAGGTAGGGTCTTTTTGGGGTTTCTGGGGGGTTTCTGGGGGGTTTCACCCCGCGGGACATCCCGATCTCGGATGTCCCGCGGGGTGGGAGGTCCACTTTAAGGATCTTTTTCTTTATACATATTGAGGGACACAAATATTGGGTACAGTTTCCACTGCTGCCTAATAGTAACCGTGAACATGGCAGGGTCATAGCCAGGAACAGTTTTAGAAAAAAAGAGGGCCCTAGGCAAAACTGAAAGTAGGGCCCCAAGTCCTCCTCACGCAGTCTGGGCTTTCCTTGGAGAGGAGGGAGGGAGCAACCAGAAGCGTGAAGCTGTAGAAGACACAGGCAGTGGGAACAGTGGAGAGGATCACTGAAGGCTGGCAAAGCTAGTACAATTGCTACAGTGGACATCTTTTGTTACATTATTACAAAGTAAGTATGGTTGAAAATGATTAAGAACCCCCGAGTCTGAAACGCGTAGACAGAGCCATTTTTTTATTGGGATTACCTGTACTTTGATTAAATTTTAACGATAGATCAACAAAGATTGGAATTTTATTGCAAACGCTGGCTGGCTTTTGTATCTACTGCATGGAAATTGCGAGAGGAGCGCTCGCAGCCGCCCTGCTACAAGGCTTGGACTCTGGCTTCTGATACTAAGGTAGAGCTGACAATCCTTTTTGTACGGTTGACAAAAGACATATGTCAATCAAGTTCAACCAAGGGTGTTGGCGTAGGGGAAAGTTATATATATATATATATATATATATATATTTATTTATTTATTTATTTATTTTTTACTGATAACAGCTAATAGTGTTATAATAGCTGTCTGCTGCTGATGCTGTAACAAGCATCCATAAGATTTACAGTTCTACTAATATCCTATCCTATCCAAAACTTCAGGTGCCAAACTAGTGAGGGGGCCCTGGGCTATCGCCTGGTCTGCCGCCCTCTTACGCTGGCCCTGGTCACAGGGAACCTGCATATCCATAGATAAATATGCACAGTGTGACCTTAAGATGGCTCCAGCTGAAGCTCTTCTAGCAATGGAACAAATCTGTTTTTCTGTTTTCAATCAAGGAATAAATAACACATTCTTAAGTGAATAAAGCATTGCCAGTACGCATGAAGGAGGAAATTAGCGGCCGGTTATGATGCAGTGTATTCATATCTATGCCAAGCCTGCGGCACTTCCCTTCAATTGCACATCGGATAGGCAGGAAATCAAGCCTGCTATTCTCTGGCCTGAATTACTATATGGATTATACTGGCCATTCAAGGTGTTTGTGAAAATAATATAATGTATGTTTAATACATTGGGTAAAGAACTTTTCTATCAAGGACATAAACTCTAATGGATGTCAGGGATCAGTATATGAAGGAACCTTGAGTTTGAGTTTTTACTCACAGCTATTGTGACCCTGGAGGCAGTGGATGTTGAGGGCACTGGTTCAAAAGCTTAGGTAAGTAAGTACCACTTAACAATGACTGTAGTACTGCTTTAAAACTGCTTCGATAACTGATTACCATATGGAATAATCTTGTAAAAAAACTGTTAGGAGACTTGTGCTGGCGCCAGGATCTTTTGCAGGACACAGTATTTAGTTTAGGCATCCTAAAGGTCAAAATCTTAATAAAACCTCTTCGTCAGTGGTATGCGAGAGGGTCCGCAGAAATGGTTAAGCCAGCAAAAAGAATGGTATGAGAAAAGCCTCAGAAGCGCTGCCGCTCTTTTGATGGAGAACATCTGGTCTGAAATGTTATGCAGGCTCAGGAGGTGAAACATGTGGGCTGCAATGTCACATCTTATTTTAACCCTTATGCTGATATACAGCGGTGCTATGGCCAAACCAGCAGCCTGGGGGGTGAAAGGGGATTCAGGCTGTCTCCTGGGGTGGAAGGGTAACAGGCTTTGTCAATGGGTTTAAGTATAAGCAATCTGGGAGTGATGGCAAAAGTTTTTTTCTATAAAACAAAACAACATAGCTGACTCACGTTGATGTAAAATGGTCTACAGATTTAAGACCGGAGTCTACAGTTTTTATATGAAAGATTGTGAGTGGGTGGACTGTAAAGATAAGTAGGTGAGACGGGGAGGCCGATTCATTAACAGTGGCAGGTAGCGACAGTTGAGTGACTGTAGCGGCATTTTCAGAGCGCCCGCTATTAGTCGCTGTGCTTGGCCGTTGTTCGGTAGTTGCCGTAATGTTGAATATTGGGTGAGGAGTCGCTATTTGATAGGTTCCGCGCTGTATGGGAGCGCATGATAGCGACTGGCCATAGTGACCGGCTCCCACCATATTCATTAACAAATCACGCTCAAAAAATTCTCGCGCTGTAAAATGCATGTTTAAACCCCAGAGCGCTGGCAGTGATGGGTTAAAAGTAGTTTTTTAACCCCCAAACAACCATATTTTTGGAAACCAAAAAAAACAAGTTTTTTAAATAATTTGGTAATATGAATACAACAATATCAGACCTGTAATATCAATTCTGTACATTTTTTTTTTTTTTTTACCTAAAAAAATCTAAAATAGCAGAAGTGGTCACAGAATTTTTCACATTAAAAAAAAAAAAAAAAAAAAAATCATAACAATTAATTATGAATATTTAAAGATTGTTCCATTGAAATGCATTGGAGAGCGCCAGGTAGCGAGAGGTCATACCTGTCGCTGTTCAAGGTCGGACGCTGGCGCTGTGGGCTGAGGCTGGAATAATGATGAATGAGTGGCTATCTGGCGCTATCTCAGTCGCTAAGCAGGATTGGCTTGATAAATGTGTGATTGTGGTGGGGAGCCGGCGTTCTCGTGGCGGGGCCCGTCATTACCGACCGCTCACCAGTCGCTACCTGTCGCTATCCCTTGTTAAATAAGGGCCTAAGACTAAGGTGAATTTGAAAATGGATGGTAGTAAATAAGAGGAATTGTGTACTGTGGTAATAGGAGGATTACTGGAACTTTTGGAGTATAGTGGACATTGGACCGAGTGGCATGAGGTTGTGCTGAATATGATGAACATCAGGCTTTGCTCAACAAAATCAACAATAGATTGTGTGATACAAGTGGTGAACTGCGCATGAAAGGAACTTACTATTTTTTTCTTTTAATGGGAGGCGCGATGGACGAGCCAAAACTGATATGAAAACGGAGGACATAATGGAATGTTCCTGGAAAGAGCAAACTAGTGCTTTCAGCCAAAAGTCAACCAAGCATTAATATTTTAAATATCAGGGTGAAGGGTTAAGTTCTATGCTGTGTTTTGCTACTTGTGGTCTTGTCTGGGAGATGCCCAGCTTAAAGTGGTCAATTATATATTACTGGAACTAAAGGATGGAAAGCGCTTCCTAATGAGGTCACAAACAGCGATCCTAGTAGCTGTATTTTAAGTTGTCCTGAGATGGAAGTAGTAGGAGTAAAATATATGGACTTCGTGGCTGATTGCGTGTACAACGCTTTGTGATATGTTGACATGCCACAAATTCATGACATAAATAGATGACCTTTTGCTGTAACTTCTCTCATTACATCATCAAACCAGTCTCGGTCTCCTTTAGCACCCTGTCTTTCTTTACAGCATGTTATCACTGTTTTTCCTATAAGCAACCTGTGTATGTCAACATATTTCTCTTAAAACATCCATTTATAGAAACATTATATATTTTTTAAGTTTAATGTGCTGAGAGGCTTTGTTCCATTTCGAGGTGTCCCCCTGGTTGGTTTATCAATTAGAAATATTAAACAGTTGTCACAACCGCTATAGCAGCCAATGTGATCACTTTATAGACGAGAAATCATTTGGATCCCTTCTCTTGGAGGACCATTGCTCCATCATGGAGCATGGTCTTCTTTTAGCAGCCTATATGGCATTTTCTTCCTATGAACTTAAAGCAGGCACCCAGCCAAAGTATTACTCGGGAGAAGGGTTTTTTTTTTTCTGGGGATTCACTTGACTCCCTCTGGGTCCCGGGATAACAGTATGTGTCTAGGCGGAGGTCCTTGGAGGGGTCTGTGGATCCTTGAAAAAATACCTCAGTGTCTCACTCTGGCTGTTTCTAATATTTATTTCTAATTATGCATACAAAGAATAGTCATGAATGTTCTTAGCATCTCTAGTACAGGTTACACATTGATACTATTAGCGTAATTAACGTGTTACTTAGCCTTAGCAGCTTAATGTCCCAAAAATCGGTCTTTGTGCGGGTTTTTTATAGATGGGATGGGCTTGGGTACTTGCCCGTACGTATGTTATCTTTTCTGTTGGTGTTTCCCTCGGTTTGTAGCAAATAGTGGATTAGGGTTGTTTCTCCACAGTTTGTAGCAAGCTTTTTTCCCCTCAGTGAGTTGTAGCAAGTTACTGGAACTCCGTCACAGACGCGTTTCGCCCATGGCTTCCTCAGTGTGAGAGTCCGAAGTTTATTGGTAGCGCTGCCTGCAGTTTTGCGCCCAGTTTAGCTGTGGATAAGGTGCGCCCGATGGGCGTTAGGTTACCGTTTGTTGCGGTGGGGAGCGCGCCCCATGTGTGTCTTATCCACAGCTAAACTGGGCGCAAAACCGCAGGCAGCGCTACCCTCCACCATGACCGGACATGGAGGGCACTGATCTCTAGACGATACACATATCCAATATGACTTGGGACAACCCACACTAGGAAAACACCTCAGCGGACCAAAACTCCAGGCGCCGGGGCACCCTCACAAAGAAACAATAAACTACGGACTCTCACACTGAGGAAGCCATGGGCGAAACGCATCTGTGACGGAGTTCCAGTAACTTGCTACAACTCACTGAGGGGAAAAAAGCTTGCTACAAACTGTGGAGAAACAACCCTAATCCACTATTTGCTACAAACCGAGGTAAACACCAACAGAAAAGATAACATACGGACGGGCAAGTACCCAAGCCCATCCCATCTATAATAAACCCGCACAAAGAGCGATTCTTGGGACATTAAGCCGCTAAGGCTAAGTAACACTTACGTTAATCCACAGACCCCTCCAAGGACCCCCGCCTAGACACATACTGTCATCAGGGGACCCAGAGTGAGTCAAGTGAATCCCCAGAAAAAAAAACCCTTCTCCCACTTTAAATTGTGCCCAAAACGGGCCAAACATACCTTACCTGACCAGTGCAAAAGGAAGAAAATCCATCCATATCCCATACGATTTTCCTTCTATCTCTCCCCCCTACTCTCCTAAAGTATTACTCGCCCTTAACCAACCAGGAATCCTGATTTGTGATATCCAACAGCTTGAAAGACTGAAAAATCAGTAAATTCACTGAGTCTAAGTTTTAATTGTACTTTCGCTCTCCACGTAACTGGTTCACTGTAAGGGCATGCACAGTACACTACCCTGGTGGAGCAGCCAGAACACAGGCCTGGCTGCCATGACCGTGGTGATGCAGAAGGGTATTTTGGTAAATGTTTCTGCTTCCTAAAAAGGTTTTGAGGACAAGGGAGTGGGTGGAAAAAAATACCTGATTAGTCCACTTGAAGCTTTTAATATGCCTGGATCAGGTTGATTGGGGCATCATGTGAATTTCTCATCTTCTCATTAAGATGTTGGTCATTTGTGAATTACCCAGAAAAATATATTATGCTCAGATCTATGCAGTTGACTGGTAGCTGGACGAAGTAGCTCCATTACTCGTTCATAATAACAGAAGTTGAGTTGGACATCAATTTCACAAGGCCACAAAAGAGAGGGAGTTCTCTGTATTGTATCTTTGTCTTATTTGATTTGGCCCCTGGGACCTGTAGCTACACCTCTGGGTGTGTGGACCTTTTTTGGTTGTCACCCAACAAAATGCCTAGAAAATGTTCTATGTGCAAGAAGAGGAACCCAAATGCACCATTCCCATCCCTTTATTGAGCTGGCAATTTGCAAGTACTGGGGTTTTAGATGGAGAATCCTTCTGGTTGGTCAACAGAGCCTGGGCGGTCAAGGGTATGGAACGATTGTTCCAGTCCCAGACACTTATGGCTTTTCTGTTAGAACAACCTCCTTGGTCCTTTGGTCACCACACAAAAGAAGGGACCCTGTATCTTCTGAAGAGGGTTACAGACATACAAAAATAATATTATATTATTCTGTCACCCTTTTTACTGGCTGGCACCAGTTCAGTTGCATTTGTGGGAAAAACATAGATGAAGAATGAGCCCAGTTTATTTTGAACCAGGTATGCTCACTATAGATAAAGTCTACCACGCTATACCCCAGTATGTGCTCTGCATACCAACCATGGCAAGCTATACCTACCTTAGTATGTACCTGCAGACCAAGCCTAGAAAGCCTTACCCCAGTACTTTCCTCACAGACAGATCATGGCAAGCTATATCTCAGTTTGTTCCTGCAGACAAAGCCTAGCAAGCCTTACTCCAGTACTTTCCTCACAGACCAATCATGGCAAGCTATACCCAAGTACCTTCCCTGCAGAGCAATCAGAGAAGCTATACCTCAGTATGTCCCCCCCCCCAGCATGCATGGCAATATTTACCTCAGAAAAGATTTTATACACCACTACCATGTTTGTACACACTTAAAACAACTAAACAACCAGTACATTTGTGGTTTGGAAAAAGAGAACCCAGATCCCCCTCCCCTTAAATGGACTCCCCAGCAAGCCCTATGCTGTTTACTGCTTGACATGTTTTCTTAAAATGTGAGGAGAGAGAGAAAGCAAAGCATTTGTGTGACTTTTATAAACATAAGGCATTTCTTATTTTGTATCATTAAACCTCATTATAGCCTTTGCTTACTTTTCATCCTCTCTCCCTCGCCTTGCTTTGATCCCCCATGCGATCCTTTTCTTCTTGTCATCTCATTATATCCCAGGGTTGTAAAATTGGAGTCTAAGCAATTTCAGACTGCTGCGTTTCCATATCCATTAGAGCGGTGTCCCAGATTCTCATTCACTCCATAACCTACAAGCTAATCCACAGACAGCTCTCCTCGGCTTCCTCCGCCAAATTCTGTGTCAGCACACACCTCCCTCCCCACCTCTTACCTCATGTTTATACATGCTCGCACCTTGCCTGCTGCTGGCCTCTGTCTAGTGACTCCCTCTGTCTAGGATTGGAGGAGTCTCTAAACTAGACACCTGTATCTGTATGTTTCCACGCAGAAGTGTTTCTAATCCATACCTGGAAACCACAACCCAGCACACAACCCACAAACTGCTCCACTAATGCCTGAAAACCAAACTAGCAAGCAGAATCAATACTCATGCTTGTAGAAGACCCTACTCAAATCCTTCTTTTTAGCCCCACCAGGTCAAAAGAGCTGTTGCAATGGTTTAATCAGCATGTTAGGGCTGTCAAAAGGGGCATTTGGGATAAAAATGTGCACGGTGTCCCCAGTATACTCACCTCTCTCTTACTGTTAGACTGTTCAGCCACTAGACTCCGCCCCCCTCTCTAGAGATTATATTCCAAAAAATAGGTTAAGTGACCATATTGTCACCAATGAGGGACCAATCTCTATCACTTCTTGATGCCAAGTGGAGTGACTGATCCCAACAAAGCCTCCTTCAGCTACTGTATCTCTTCTTGTACTGCTGCAGCTCAGGAAAGTGGAGGACAGGGTGGTCAAGTGACCATTGACAAGGATTTCTGCAGCATGGGCTGCGGTGGTGTGGGATGAAATGTGACAACAGCTATGTCTGGAGAGTAGATTTAACTTGGTGGTTTTCATGGTGGTTTCCCACAACATTTATCAAGCCTCAATCTTGTACTTAGTTTAGATGTATACAGTGCCGAAACCTAACTATGGCTGGACCTGACCAGTATCTATACTGAGCTTTAGGTACTCAAATATAAAGGAAATATCAGAATACTTTTCAATTTTCTACAGTGAAACCTCAAAATATTGCATTAAAAGAGCTTTAAGTTTAAAGATCTCCATGGGTTTGCTTCTGCAGACCCATAGCTGGTCCATCTACTAGTTGTAGATATATCTACTACTACTACTGTAGCTCATTTTTGCTCCTTACTTTAGAAATGTTTAAAGTTTAGGGACTTAAACAAAGAGTTCTTGTACACTGAGCATGTGCATCTCTGATTGCAAGTTGTAATAAACCTATATTGTAACCTGACTCAGCAGAACCATAGCGCGAACAATGAAAATCAGCTCAGAGGTACCAAAACCAAAACCTCTGCCAGCTCAGAGGTGCCAAAACCAAAATGTAAGGTAAACTTAGGTCTCTGAACCTATGCAAAAACTATGTAGACACATATTTACCCTTTTGTTTTAATAATGAAAAGGCTCCCTATGTATATTATTTTCAATTAAATTCTGTTCAGCATTGATAAACAAGAAAGTGACAATCACTATAGACAAAGTGCAAAAGCCCTATACCTATGCGGTTAATGGCATTTGCAAACTATAGAGCAGTAGTGATCAGTGTTATATATACAGGGGGCTTGAAGTATAATATCTCATAGACTATCGGCAATATATTACATTTTCTGCCTGCTTCATCCATCACATATTATCCCATGCCACCTGCTTAAAGTTATACTAAAGGCAAGCCCAATTGTCCCATTGTCTGGGGCTACACGTTACACTGTTCTAAACTTCAATCCGTTCAAATCCGTTCAATCCGTATTCAAATAGACCCTGTAGTTCTTAAGTCTCTTTAAAAGTATTCTCCAGAACTGTTTGTCCCCAAAATTAGTTTCATAGTCTATATTTGCACACAACGAATTTCTGAAGATCATCACCAATCAGAAGCACAAGATGTGGGAGCCTAACTCTTGCGGTAGCCATACATTCAGTTCTGAGAGCCTGATATAAACTAATGTTGATTATGAGAAACGTTGAGTCATGCATGATTCATATACCCACAGATTGTCTTTATTTAGGTTTAGCTGTTATCAAGGCAAACTATTCAGAATCCAAGCAAGACCTTCTGCTTTGATGGAGTGGGGAACCAATAGACCAGGCTCAGTCTGTGGCTCAGGGGTCACAAATGGCCTTTGGTTTCTCTGAGCCACGTGATGTGGCCTCAGACCTGCTGAGGGAAAGGGTTAAAGGGGTACTGCAGCATTCCCCAACCTTTCTTTTCATAAGAGCCACATTCAGCATTGAGAGTGGTCGGGAGCCACATTCAATGTAAATGGATTGTAGAAGCTATTAACTGGAAACTGTTCCAAATAACAGTGTTCCAGGGGGCAGTTGGCACCGTGTTGTCAGCTTCAGGGCTCAGAACTTTGCACCTGGACAGGTTCAGCCTGCAGCTCTAAAAGGAATTGAGTATGCAGACTGGCAGGTAGGTAAGGTTTGTGCCTGGACAGTCCCCTAAAATGTGAGTGTTTAGTGCCAAAATAAACACAGGCAGGTAGAGAAGCACTTTGTCCTACTGTAAATTTTGCCGGTTGCATTTCATTGTGGTCCACAGCTGGTCGCCAAATCACTTAACGTGCTACTGTAGACAAAGGTAATTGTTAGACCATTGCGCTGAGCTACATTTGGCACTGTCCTAAACTGTTTTCCATTTTTAAATTGAAGAGGAAATGACCGAGATATCAAGGTGTACAGGTTCAGCTTATGATTTTTCTTCTGAAAAAAGTTGGTGTGGTCCTTGGAGCTGATTGGGGACAGGATGAAAAAGAGAATGTCATTGGCAGAACCTGTAAACCCTGATATTTCAGTCATTTCTGCTTCAATTTAAAAATGGAAACCAGAACAGTGCCAAGTGTAGCCTGATGCAATGGCGTAACAATTACCTACCTAAGAGGTCCACGCTCTTCAAAGGTCTGAGCACCCCTGCAATAGACAATTATTTTCAGAGTTTATGACCCCTTTCTCACCATCTGTTTGGAAAAAAACATGGCTGAAGGTGAAGATCAAATAGAAACACCAAAGCAAAAAAAGGGGCTCCTGCGCCAGTGACAACCAACAAAAACAATAATCTTGCTACTAGTGTACTTTATATGATTTGGGTTTTGAATATAGTTCTGATCAATTTGGTTTCAGGAAAGTCCATGGACACTGCAGCTTCATGAGATCTTAGTGTGATGAGCAGAGGACCTAAATCAGGTTTCAGGTCCGGGGGTCAGTAGTTTTGCTTATTGTTGGATGTTGGTTCATAAGAGATTATTCCCTGATCTAATTTCACAATATAAACCCAGGCAAACTGGGGGAGAATGTTCCTCACTAGGATTGTTTGAATATTGCTTGACATGGGCAGCTATTAGCCCTAATAGATCTCCTTATTTTGTACTGGTTATTACCATTCAGTTACACTGACACCCAATGACCATGCTATTCAACAAACTGTATGTACCCTAAATAACTCAAGCTGTGTGCTTTACTAGGGGTGTTACCCCCCTTCACATGGAGACTGCTGCCACCATTACACCACAATATATTGTGCTTGTCACCACCTTAGTTGCAGTGACACCCAATATTCTGTCTCTGCAACCACCAGTGACATCGCTATAGTAAATACCCCTCCATATATTGTGTGGGTCATTATGCTCCAGTTCCATGGGTTTTCTGTCTCTGGAACCACCAGTGGCATCACCGAATTATACAGTCTGGCCAGTGTTTCTAAACTTTATCAGAAGGTATAATGCGTGTGTCACTTTAAAACATATAAATTAGGCAAGTGGTGTGCCTCACCAGTGAGGTTATCTCAGTTACCCCTTGACATGGATTCTGCTATTGCCCCATTATACAACCATAGTTTGCATGGGACATCACCTCGCAGCTGCATAGACCCATTATATTTAGTATTGTTTATTTATATATCGCCATCTTCTTCCATAGCGTTGTCTCTGCAACATCACCATGCTATATGGTGTACCAACTATAATCTGTATCATTTTATGTAATGCACGCACCTCTTCTTAACATCTAAAAGGGATGTGCTCCATAAATACTCTTATGCTTTTGCCCCACTACACCATATTTTGTGGTGATCACTATTTTATCAGTTGCATTGACACCATGGATTTTCCGTCACTGGTTCCACCAGTGGCATTACAGCACTTTACGGTATAGGTACCGCTATTGCCCCAATACTACCTCGGCACAACACAGTACTTCTGAATTTGATGTATGTATGTACCCTTTTGGAAAAACTAGCGTTGGGCTAGTGGAGTGTATCTTCCACACATTTTTCAAGTACTGTATATGCAAATAAATGTAATCCATAACATTGCTCCTTTTAATTGAAACAAAATATATTTTGTATTATAATTGTATGGCATTTAGATAAAAATGTTTAGTTTGCCAACAACCAGTTTTTTCTCGCCAGCGGTACGCACACTACTACTGGTGCGCAAGATCCTATACGGTGGTGCACAACAAGGATGCAGACTGATCTGTTCCTTAACCCTATCTGCTGGCATCTATATCTTCCTTAAGCCTGATTTGCTCCATAAATACAAAACTTCTCCGAAAAGTGCTGACAACTTAGTGTTCTTTGTCTGTTACGTGCACTATAGATTTAAAGACTTCAAATAGTTTCATGCACTTTTTTGTGCACTTAAACACAGTTTAGGTGAAAACCCCTAAATACCGCCTAGGTGGTGCTTGTGATAATAAGAAAATTGCAAGAGGTAAAGGTTGGGGATCCTTGGTCAAAAGTACCTCCTGGATACCCAGGCCACTGTTGAAGGTATCTCAGTACGATATTTGCCTTCCTTAATCATGGCTCCACTGGGCTCATTCAATTGATTGACAATAGAGGAGATGATATCCACCAGTCAGGTGAAGGTTAAAAAACCCTAAGTACCACTTAGGTGGTACTTGAGATAATTAGAAAATAGAAAGTGGTACCTAATAAAGGAATGACTGGGGATCCCTGGTCTAAGCTATTTATTTAAATTTAGCTGAACAAAATGTAGCCTATTAAAGGTACCCCCTGGAATACCCAGACCACAGTTGCAGTCATCTCCGTACAATATTTGTCTACCCTAATCATGGGTCCATAGGGTTCATTGATAATAAAGAGGATGATATCCACAAGTCAGTTGAAGGTGAAAACTCCTAAGTACTACTTAGTGTTCCCCAACCCTCTCCTTGTTTGCCACCAGCAGGTCGTGTTTTTCAGATCTCCACACAGATGCACATGTGAATTAGCGCTCAGAGCTATAGAGCCAGCAACATGGAGATCCACAAAACCTGACCTATTGCTGGCTCTCCAGGACCTAGGTGGTACTTGACATAATTAGAAAGAAGAAAGTAGTACCTAATAAAGGAAAGACTAGGGATCCATGTCCTAAGCTATTTTTTAAGTTTAGTTGAACAAAAAAGTACCCCCTCAAACCTGTCAAAAGTACCCCCCGGGAATCCCCAGACCGCTGCTGCAGTTATCTCAGTCCCATATTTGCTTACATTAATCATGGTTCTTTGAGGTTCATTCCATTTATTGACAATAAAGAGGATGCTTTCCACCATTCAGGTGAAGGAGAAAATCCCTTAATACCACCTTGGTCAGTGTTTCCCAACCCTTCTCCTCGTGAGCCACCAACAGGTCATGTTTTGCAGATCTGCACAGACATGCATGTGAAGTAATTACGGTAGTGCTCAGACACAGCTATAGAGCCAGCAATTTGGAAATCCACAAAACTTGACCTGTCGATGGCTCTTGAGGAGAGGGTTGGGGAACACTGACCTGGGTGGTACTTGACATAATTAGAAAATTGAACCTAATACAAAAATACTGAGGTTGCCTAGTCAAAGCTATTATTTAAGTTTGGTTCAACAAAAAGTACCGCCTAAGCCTGTGAAAAGTACCCCTGAGTTACCCAGACCACTACTGCAGTCAGAGCAGTAACTAGGCTTTTTGGCACCCGGGGAAAAGATTCAAAATGGTGCCCCCACCTGTTCTCAGGCCCCCCTGCGGCGCCCCCCTGACCTGCTGCACCCAGGGCAAGTGCCCCCCTGCTCCCCCCTAGCTACAACCCTGACTGCAGTCATCTCTGTATGATATTTGCCTGTCTTAACCATATCTCCATGGTGTCCATTGAATTCATTGACAATAGAGAGGATGCTATCCACCATTCAGGTCAAGGTGAAAATCCCTTAGTACCACCTAGGTCACTGTTTCCCAACCCTTCTCCTCGTGAGCCACCAACAGGTCTTGCAGATCTCCACACAGACATGCATGTGAAGTAATTAGTGCTAAGACACAGCTATAGAGCCTGTTATTTGAAAATCCACAAAACTTGACCTGTTGGTGACTCTTGAGGAGAGGGTTGGGGAACACTGACCTAGGTGGTACTTGACATAATTAGAGAATTGTACCTAATACAAAAAATTATGGGGTTCCCTAGCCTAAGCTATTATTTAAGTTTGGTTCAACAAAAAGTACCCCCTGAGCCTGTGAAAAGTACCCTTGAGGTATCCAAACCCACTACTGCAGTCATCTCAGTATGATATTTGCCTATCTTAGTCATATCTCCATGGGGTCAATTCAACTCATTGACAATAGAGAGGATGCTATCCACCAGTCATATGAAGGTAAAAATCCCTTAGTACCACCTAGGTCAGAGTTTCCCAACCCTTCTCCTCGTGAACCACCAACAGGTCATGTTTTGCAGATCTGCAAAGACATGACCTGTTGGTGGCTCTTGAGGAGAGGGTTGGGGAACACTGACAAAGGTGGTACTTAGAGAATTTAACCTAATAAAAAAATAATGGGGTATCAAGACCACTACTACAGTCATCCCAGTATGATATTTGCCTACCTTAGTCATATCTCCATGGGGTGCATTCAGTTCATTGACAATAGAGAGGACGATATCCACAGTCAGAGTCAAAGCCAAAAAAGAAGTCCAGGAATGTAAATCCAATAGCCAGAGGAGTCCTTTTAGCCTGATCCCATAATCCAGTCTGAGAGGAGACCTGTAGCCACTTTTGCCTCGTGCTGCGTTATGTGTCCCGAACTTCTCCAAACCCAAGCCAGCATCTTCGATCCATCAACCTTTCCTCTCCCACTTTACACTTACCAAAGTGGGTTTTTCTTGGGGTGTGCTCACTACACCCATCATCCCACTCTCTCTCTCTCTCTCTCTCTCTCTCTGGCTCTCTCAATCCTTCCCCCTCTTCTCAAAAAAACAAAATCCAGATGTTTTCCTCTTTGGCGCAGCGACTCTTCTGGGAGAGCGGAGAGGGGGGTTGAGAAGCAAAGATCTGGAAAAAAAAGAGGGAGTGAGAAGAAGTCAGAGAAGAGCGAGCACTCCGGTAAGCAGCGGGGAAGACTGTGAGTGTGTTTTTTGGTGAATAGCGCAGAGTTAGAGAAGAGGACAGAGCGAAGTGAGCTCTCTCCCCCCCCTCCTCCTGTGTCTCTCCCTGTCTGCTCCCTCCTCCCTTCTCTTTCACTCGCTGCCTCCCCCTCTTTGTAGACACACAGTCACTATTCTTTTGCTATCTAACTAATTATGGAAACTGCATTTTCAGGGCAGCTGCTATGATGGGGGAGGGTGTCAGCCCTGGTTTTGAAGTTGGGCTCAGTCCTGAAGGACGGTCTCCCTGAGGTTAGCTCTGGGAGAACGAACTCGCAGAGCGTGCGTACAGCGCCAAGCTCACCCACAAGGTGACACGCTAAAGGAAAACGCAACCACGAGGTAAAGGGTCAGAGACACGCGCACAGCCATCCTGGAACAACACAGCCTTAGCTGCTCTACAGGAACCACAAGTCCCAGCATAGCTTAGGAAGCTTTCAAGTATTGTTTTACTAATCCAACTAGTATAACCACACTGAGGTCCAGGAGGTCATTGTCACACATCTACCTTATTGATCTTTAGAAAAAAAGAAGCCCCACTCCTCTCCTGCTGTTTCAGTCTTTACTTGTCTAGCTGCAGCTAATTGATTTAAAATACGGAAAAACTTTTACTATATGAGCCGTGAAAGGGCCCCATTTAATTTTTGCACTAGGTCCCCGTCACCACTGCTCACATTAGATATTTACTTAAACCTTCAGGATATTCCTAGCAGATCTTCCACCTGAGACGGTGCCCACAAGTGATACACTATTAACAGGAGATAGTTCCCAAAGCATAGGCGATATTTTCTGGCTGCAGGTATTAGGGCTAATTTAGCAATTTCTTCTCACGTTTTGCTGTGAGAATTTGTTTCTCTAATGACTTTTTACCCTTAGTGCAATACAGCACTAGTTTTAGATGTGCAAATTCTTAAATAATGTGTTCGGCTAAAAACGGTACTGAATTGCACTGAGGAAAAAAATCACTATAAATGTTTTTTTTTTCACACAAAAAAAGTTAGAAAAAAGTTCTCTCTGATTTAGCACTGTGAGAATTTTTTCTTCTCACGTTTTTCTGTGAGAATTTTTTTCGAATGATTTTTTTTTTCCCTTAGTGCAATACAGCACTAGTTTTAGCCGTGCAAATTCTTAAGTAATGTGCACGTGCACGTATGTGTGGGTTACCAAATGAACCCACCCAAAAAATGATTTGCTTAGAGGTTATGCCACACACTATAAGTATTAAAAAAACTGTCTTATATTGATGTAAATTGAGCACACAGTAAAATAATGTGCTAAAAATGGTACTGAATTGCTCTGAGGTAAAAAATCATTATAAATGTTTTTTTCTCACAAAAAAAAACGTGAGAAAAAAGTTCTCATGGTGCTGAATCAGCTTTATAAACTCACATATTTCCTTACTTACCAGATATACCTTTAATTTATATGTGATATTTATTCACTCACTGGAGTGACGTCCTTATTCGATATTTAACTCCTATTAACGCAACGTGAAATTTACTCATTGACAAGAGACGTTTCTTAACTCACATGTTAGTATGTTAAAGAGAGAGAAAGACAGAAGGGGAAGGCATGGCCTAGACATGGCCGGTCCTGGGACATGACTGAAGTGCTCATGAGCAAGACAACTAACCCCAACTAACTGAACACATGGGTTAAATGCAGAGGAATAATAATGGCCATCTATGACCTCCTACAAAAAAATAGACATGTGCCAAAGAAGAATGAACACAGGAGAGATAAATGGAGGGAATGTTTGTTCAAAGGTGGAGGGAATGTGGAAAAGAGAGAAAGAAGGAGTCAATGAGAGAGGAGGAGATGTGGAAAAGAGAGAAAGAAGGAGTCAATGAGAGAGAAGGAAGGGGATGTGGTAAAGAAGGAAAGAGGGAGGGAAAGTGGAAAAGAGAGATAGAAGGAGTCAATGAGAGAGGGAAGGGGATGTGGAAAAGAGAGAAAGAAGGAGTCAATGAGAGAAGGAAGGGAATGTGGTAAAGAAGGAAAGAGGGAGGGAAAGTGGAAAAGAGAGAAAGAATGTGTCATTGAGAGAGGGAAGGGGATGTGGAAAAGAAAGAAAGAGGAAGGGAAAGTGGAAAAGAGAGAAAGAAGGAGTCAATGAGAGAGGGAAGGGGATGTGGAAAAGAAAGAAAGAGGAAGGGAAAGTGGAAAAGAGAGAAAGAAGGAGTCAATGAGAGAGGGAAGGGAATGTGATAAAGAAAGAAAGAGGGAGGGAAAGTGGAAAAGAGAGAAAGAATGAGTCAATGAGAGAGGGAAGGGAATGTGATAAAGAAGGAAAGAGGGAGGGAAAGTGGAAAAGAGAGAAAGAAGGAGTCAATGAGAGAGGGAAGGGGATGTGGAAAAGAAAGAAAGAGGAAGGGAAAGTGGAAAAGAGAGAAAGAAGGAGTCAATGAGAGAGGGAAGGGAATGTGATAAAGAAGGAAAGAGGGGGGGGGAGTGGAAAAGAGAGAAAAAAGGGGTCAATGAGAGAGGGAAGGGAATGTGATAAAGAAGGAAAGAGGGAGGGAAAGTGGAAAAGAGAGAAAGAATGAGTCAATGAGAGAGGGATGGGAATGTGGTAAAGGAGGAAAAAGGGAGGGAAAGTGGAAAAGAGGAAATGTTGAACAAAAGGACAGATGTAGGAATTTGGAAAAGAAAGAAAGAAGGGGGGATTCTGGAAAAGAGTGAAAAACAGAGGGAATGTGAACCAGCGTGAAAGATGGACAGAATGTGTAAGAGTGAAAGATGGAGGGAATGTGAAAAGGTGCGGAAGATGTATGGAATGTGGGGGAAAAGGGAAACAGAAGGAAGGTGAAAAGAGGGGGGACAATGGCAAAGTGAAATAGAGGAAAACAGAGATGAAAGAGATGAAAACATGTGCGTTCTCTAAAAGTAACTGGGGCTTGAGAAGGGATTAGGACAGGACTGCTGAGCCAGCTGAGAGCTGTCTCTAAGGGGTGTGAAAGAAAGGTGTTTTCCCCAAAAGAGTTTGGGGGTCAAATGGGGGTGAGGTGATCAAAAAAATGATAAAAAAGCGAATCAAACAATCCAAAAATCTTTGGCTAGTAGAGGGGGACCCAAAGGAGACAGGGTGCCCTAGGCTGGTATGTCGGAACCCTGAATGCAGAGATGTCAACCAGTTTACAGGGTGAAGAGCTTATTCATTTTCTAGCACCTCCAAGGAAAGTTTCTATACATACATTATATACGGTGCAGGGTGAGTATATAAAGGTAACAAATACACAATGGTGACATAAAAGTAATTCTGACCTTACGCAAACTCACTTCTCTATTACTGTAAATGACTCTACAAAGAAACAAACGCAAGCCTCCCCTTATCATGCTCTTTGGAAATGGTTGTCCATATGGGGCCCATAAATTCTTGGTAGCCCTGCCCCGGAAGGTGGGGTGAGTAGCTTTCGCTGCATGAGCTATGGGGTCACATTAGATTTAGGGTTGTGGCTTGACTGTAGAAACATCAGGCCTCTTGTAAACAGCGCCGGGGGGACTGGCTGTTTATTTCTTACTAAGGATGGGGCAGAACAACCACAAAGCTGATATTGCTGGATATTGCTGCTGGACCCGCTGTGAGCACAGGAAGCCGCACTGACATCTCAGGCAGCTCGGGGGTACACGGACATCACATGCCGAGGCGCTGTGGTCAGCGAACAACAACATCCCCGCAGCAGCAAAGCCTTTCTATGGCGTCATTTATTTATCTGACGTCCCATTTAGTGGTCTGCGCACACAGCGTGCCTGATCTGATGCTTTGTTTCAGGATTTAAAGTGGACCTACACTGTACAGAGTGCTGGGAGTGAAGCCTGTCCCTAAACTTTATTAAAGCAGACCTAAGCTCAAATAAGGCCCATATTTAAAGTGGACCAACACCCTGGGGTGATCGGCCCGGGAATCTATAAGATTCCCGGGCCGATCACCCCCCACCCCGCGGGACATCCGAGATCGGGATGTCCCGCGGGGTGAAACCCCCCCCAAGCATCCCAACTCACCTACCTTATCTTCGGCGGCGGCCGGCCGCCGCCGCCTCCCTCGCGCCCCTGTAGGCGTGCGCGCCTCCGCGCCGGCCGTCTGCGAATGGACGGCGCGGGCGCGCGCGCGCGTCAAAAGTGACGCGGGGGAGGCGGCGGCGGCCGCCGCCGCTTAGACGTTCCAGTTCTCCCCTTGTACGTCGGCGCTGGGAGCGGGGAGAGGTGAGTTTTTCGGGGGGTTAGGGGGGGTTTCACACAGCGGGGCACCCCGATCGGGGGTGCCCCACCGAAGTGGACCAAGACCCAGGATAGTCAAAATCCTGGGTGTTGGTCCACTTTAAGAAGGGATAGCGTCAGGTAGTGCCTGGTTAATGAGAGGTAGCGACTGGTCAACGCCGGACACGGCACACAATTACACATTTATCAAGCATCTGTTTAGCGACTGGGATAGCGCCATGTAGCGTCTGATTCATCATTTTCACAGCCTCAGCGAACAGCGCCAGCGTTCAGCCTTGCACAGCGCCAGGTATGACCTCTCGCTACCTGTCGCTCTCCCATACATTTCAATGCACGATCCTTTCCTTCTCTTTAAACGGGTTTTTTTTTTTTTCCAAAAAATCACAAATAATTCTTTGACCTCTTCTGGCATTGAAATAGCATTTTTTTCATAATTTTTTCATTTTTTATATATTTCCTCAGAAATGACATTACAGGTCTGGCATTAAAGTGTTCATGTTACAATGTTGCTACAATGTTATTCCATATGTTTTCGCTTTGTTACTATTTGACAGATGCTTGAAAACAGACTTTAAACACAATGCCTCCTGCGCTCTGGGCTTCAAACAACTTTTTTTCAGCGCCAGAGATTTGTGAGGCTGTTTTTTTCCTGAATATGGTGTGAGTCGGTCGATATGAGCAATCGCTACCATGCGCTCCCATACAGCGCTGTACTGGTGAAATAGCAACTCCTCACAATGTATTCAACATGACTGAACAGCGACTGAGTCGCTATAAAGTAGCGACCCACGGCCAAGCACAGTGACTACTAGCGGGCGCTCTGAAAATGCCTGCTACAGACGCTCATCTGTCGCTACCTGGCGCTAATGATGAATCAGCCTCTAAGTTTTTAGGTCCTCTGCACACCCTCTCCCCAATAAAGTGAAAATGTGATTAATAACCTACTTGGTAAGCACTCCTGCATCACTATCGTACCCAATGTAACGTGACCATCTCAGTCAGGTCTGCTGGGTGTGCATGTTGATGCAAAAGAGAGGCTCTGAAAAGCAAGTATGAAAGTATTCAAATCAAAACTTAGTAAATTGCTAAAACCCCCCCTCTGGCAATCAGCAATATAAGAGATTTGAAATAGAATGCAGATGGGAGTGGCCATCTTGCTGCACACTAGACAGCCCTGCCCCTGAGAACCCCAGTCCCACAGTCATAATTGCCTTAAATCTCATTGTGCATTCATCCTTTATATTAACTAGAAGTAGAAAGCCATCAGTTGTGATATACATTGTTTCAATTGCTGTAAACTCACCCAAAAGAACAGTAACTCACCTTCTCTCCCCTGCATCAGCTCCTGGCTATTCCACCACTCAGAAACCATTCCGATCCTGGCGTCCTCACATTAAGCCCCTGCCCCCCACGTCAGTCACAGCTACTCCTTAAGCTGCCTCCATGTCTTGCAATGTGTGCTCTATTGCAATAAATTGAGGGGGCGGTGTACAAGTACTGTGACTGGCATGGAGAAGCGGAGCTAGGATGAACAGCGAGAGTTGTTCATAGCCCAAGGAATTCTGGCCAGCACCCTTTATTCTCAAAAGCCAGGAGGTTTCTTAGCTGCTGCAGTGGACAGAAGGTAGGTGCCTGCTTGTTTTTATATCTGGGTGTGTGCAGCATGACAGGGATGCTGTCCCATTTTTCTGAGGCATATATATATCTGCTTCAGGTGATTCCCCCCCCCCCCCCCACACACGCACAAACACTCATACTCATAGGAAAGCATGGCTCTCAGGTGTGTAGCAAGATGGTCACTCCTAAGCAGTCCAGGAGTGCAGCATCTACAAATATATTCCACTACATCTGCATGTGGTTAAACATGTTCAAATATCATACGCCACTAATTGTCGCAAGTGGGTAGCTATTTACTTTACCTTTCTTGACTGAAGGTCCGCTTTTGGCTTCATATTGAGCATTTATAGGATGCACAATTATTAGAGTGTGTAGCACTCACCTCCCCACCTAATTATTGATATGCCCATTACTCACCACCAAAGCCGCATTTAGAAGGTCGAGAAAATATTGCTCCCTTAGACCCATAATTAATTAATACTGATGAATACTACTTAATCCCCATACCTAATTTGATAGGAAGGATGAGCAGCACTGACTCCAGGTCCATAATTGTAAGTGTACCTCCCACTCCAATATGAGTGGCAGTAATACTAACTCAAACTCATTTGGCAGCTGTATCTCCTGCCTAGGCTCCATCAGAGCACTGGGCTTCATGTGCTGCTCTGTGCTAGTAATCAAAATGCTTCATTTTGCAGAAATCTGCAGTACCCCATTCATGATACCATACCTGGACCAGCTATTAATAGGGGAAAGCCAAGAACTGTGTGTATTTAAAAGCCATCTGGACGAGAGGGAGGCGCGGATAGGCCGATCCTTGCTTCTGGATTTTGAATACTGTTGATTTAATGCAATTAGGTTGTGATTACTTCTCTCCCTGCCAGCCTCCTCCAGACTTATTTATGGGGGGTCCTTTGCCAAGGTGTCCAAGTGTGAATTGGATTTATTGGGTCTGAACTTCACAAGGAGTTACAGTGAGTGAGAAGAGCGTGTTTTCCAGCACAGAATAACACAGATTTATGGGATAGAAGTTGAGACACAGATCAGGATTAGCGTATCTAATGGAAACCACCTGTACATGTACGGATTTGCCAAGAGTGACAGTGTTGGAAATTTCCCGGACTTTCTAAGAGAAGTTCATTGTAAATAACGTAATACGCTGACCAAATAAACACCACAGCTGGTGAGGACCTCTGACGCCCCCGGACTGAAAACAATTAATTTTTTGTTGTTAAGTGAAACAAAAACATCTGCAGACCTATTTGTATTAAAATGTCTGGATTCACTAAAGATCATAAACACAACTCCCATGATCAGAACTGGATTATGTGTGGTAGGGGCCCCTGGGCAAAAAGTGTATTGCAGGCCCCCGTAAGTATCTGTAGATCAATTTCTACCTGTGTTAACAAGTTGCGGAGATCCCAGGGTGGATGCCCTGGTTCTCCCTCCCTTTAATCCGACCCAGCCTACCATGACTGCCTAATGTCTTTTTCAAATTACAGGAGATATTTCCAAACTCATTGGAGGTATTTCCTGAGTCATATGAGACCTTTCCTAACTAATGGAAGATATTTAGATATTTCCCAACTGCCAGGTGAATAGGCGATAACATGAGATATTTACTAACTTATAAGAGATATTTAGGAGAAATGTGATCCAGCGGATCAATTGTACCATCACAACTAGGCTCTGTGCCTTGTGCTGTGTCAATTCTAGACCCCCAGTCCAATTATGTGTACAACCACCCACCAGACACTGCTGTACCACTGTCTACTGTACTTGATTCAGCCTGACCAGCTGCACCACCATGCACAAGCCTCTCCAGAAAGTTTAGTTATACCCATTTCCACCAGATTTTCATTGTAGCTTTCTCTGTACCCTCATCCAACCCACACACAGTGGATCATAGTTTCCACCAGCCACAATACTCTTAATGTTAATAGAAATTACATCATCCCAAACATAACCCCCAGGTTGACCAGCTGTGCCACTAAGTACTCACCGTTCCAGTGGGATCTGTACTACCTACTAGTAAAATTTCCTAAAAGAAACAGCTGTACCATCACCACCAGACCCTCAGCCTTATCAGACACGTCACCACCAGACCATCCCTCAGCACAGCTTTTTGTACCACCACCCACCAGATCCTCCAGTTTAATAGGCTGTACCACCATGAGCTACCCTTTCTTGCAGGATCATTTGAGCCCATACCCACAATACTTCCATTGTAATGCATCTGGAGCGCTATTCAAAATAAATCCCCACCCCCAATTGGATAATCCATTCCACTAGAACCTCAATCTAATCAGTTATGCCACCACCAGACTCCTCAAGCCTCATCAGCCACACCTCCACCCATTGTCCTCTAGCAGTATTATCTGTATGACTGTACTCAACTGACCTTTCCAAGAGAAACAACTCTACTAGCACCAGTCAGACCATCCAGCCCAATCAACTGTTCCACCCTCTATCAGACTCCATTAAGCATAATAAGCTGTTCTTCCATGCACTAATCTTTTCTAGAGGCATCATCTGTACCAATACCCACCAGAATTCCATTGAAATTTATTTATACCACCATTCACACAACCCAAGTGAATCATTTGTTCCACCAACCACCATAACCTCAGCCTAACTGATTATATCAACACCACTGCCCCATCTCAGTTATTTGTGACTCCACCAAACACCCATCCCAATCAGCTCTAGACTAGTATTTTCAACATGATATGTTGCACCACCATCCAATAGGCTACAATCAAGATTCACCTTCTTTTCATACACATAATTAGGCTGGGGCTGACAAGGCAGAGGCCTGGATGTGATGGTACAACAGAAGAATTTATTCCTATGTGTGCCTTACTTATTTATATTCACACCCTAGACCACCCCCCTATAAGAAGAACAGTTGTACCAGCACTATCAGACCCACAATTCCATTCCAGCTATTACCACCACCCAACAGACCCTACGTCCATGCTGTCCTTTATCAGACTTTCTTCCTGTCTGATCAGCTGTGCCAGCATGCACTAGCCTGTCCAGCAGTATCAATTGTATCACCACCCACCAGAACCTTCCAAGAGGAACAGCTGTGCCATCACCACCCCGCCACTCCCCACCTTATTAGCTGTGCCACCAAAATCAGCCCAAACAGCTGCACTACGCTTGCATTTGACTGTGCAACAAGTATAAAAAATGGCTCAAGATAATCTAATAATCTCCAAAATGAAATCTAATATATCCGAGAAACTAGACACAGATGTGCGGTATCAGTTGCTGCTTTTATATATAGCGGTCACACTTAATGGTTAACAGATACTGAAAGCAAGACAAACTTGTAAAAACATCTCTGGCTTCTGATCGCGTCACTCTCTGCCCTTGAGAGTAGCAGGACTTTGTACTGCTGGCTATTCTAAAACTTTGCCACAAAAAAATATTATTTACTATACATAAAAAGAAGAATGTTTATTACACTAATGTTTTACGAAAAAGTTGAAGGCTGATTTTGACATACTACCTTTTGGAAGAAGTAAAATTGTGGCATTGTTCATGGGACCCAATCAGGTTTTATTAATACTTTTCTGAGAAGTGATCAGTTTCATTGATGCTAGCTTTACTAAAATTAGATGAAGTACAATTCTATATATTGAGCAACAGTAACAACTTCCTTGGCTGCCTTTTTTTATATGGTTTTCAGTTTTCAGGACATGAAATTCCCTTTATTTCCAGCAAGGCAATGGGACATATGGCAAATGCCTTGTTTAAGAGATTAGCCATAAAATATGCTCGTCATTCACCACCGTCCCTGGTTATATTCCCCCTCCTCCTCTATTTTACTTCTGGCTTGGTCTCTTCATGTGGAAATAACGTGTCCTGACAATGCCCCAGTTCCCATCATGACGTCTTCTGGTTTTTTTAGGAGGGGTCACACTTGTTACTTTTCTGTTTGTGCCAAATGTAGGAAAGACCATCTCCAGGCAATGAGATACATCGATGGGTAACCTGCTTCTGGGGTCCAAAAAGCCAAGCAACAGTGGAGCTCCACTTTCAGCTTTCTTGCTTCAGGGCTTCAGGGCTAGGAACTGTAAAAAAGTGAGGAAATAAGGCAATATCTTTTGTAGTCTGAGTATATTTTAAGGTGAGCTTTCAAGATAAGGAGGTGATCTCTTTTTTCCGGATTGCTTTTTATTTATTTTTTTTATCTTTTGTTGTGTGCTGGTTTTATGTGAAAAATGTCTCCGATTTTTTGGTTCCTTGTCCAACCTCATGTCTAACAGAACTTGGTATACTCTAAATCTCACCTTAAAATATACTCAGTAGGCATGTGCAAACCAACTATAGTTCGGGTTCGGCTGAACGTTAAACAAAAGTTTGGTTCAGGTGGCCGAACTTGTTAACACAGGCCCACAATGGGGACCCAAATTTGTGATGGCGGGCATGAGAAGGGGGGCAAAGAGTGGCAGATGGAAGCAGCTGTAAACAACTTACCCCAGCCCCGCAATCCGGGTTCCTTCTTCTGTCCCTGGGGGGCCACAGAAAGATGGCCGGCACTCTCTCATGAGTGAGGACACTCCTATTTCCGGCAGAAATGCAGCTCATCAACCAGTTTTGCCATGTTCGCCCTGAAAGCCGATCCCGTACACTGACTTTTGGCTGAATTCTGTGTTCAGGTTTGGAAAATCAAACTTGCAAAGTTCGACATGGACTCAAACTCGACTGGGGTTCACGCGTCACTAATACTCAACTAACAAAAGTTACCTCCTTCTTCACTTTTCTATTATTGTCAGTAGGCTAATCTAGTACAACATACTAAGGCTCACAGTCTTCTAAGATTGTAGTTATTTTGAATAATCTTGCAATGTCTTATAGGTCCTTATAGTATTCATACTATAAATGACATAAATGATAAGTGTGAGAGCAGCCTTGGTCTATGTTCCAGCTGGCAGTGACTGCAAATCATCACAGGATAAAAGCGAACCAAAACGGTTGGCTGGCCCTGGGGTCTGGTGCGGGCTGCTGGCTTTCCCCTGGAAATTGGGATGCCACTCTGTGTGAAACCCCCTGGGTCGTCAGTAAACCTACCTTTCCTAGCAGCTCCAATGACTTTGTAAACATTTGCGCCGCATCCATGACATCTCTGGGCTAAAGCATGCCCCACATGCCCAGCCACTTAGATAGGTTGGGGGCAGGACACACACTGCAGGGCACTCCATGCACCCGCTCCCTTATGTCGGGCTCTGTGTCTAAACAGAGCCATATTCTGGGCAATAATATGCACAAATATGGTTGACTGGACAGAAACCTGCGCATGCACTGTGTGTGTGTGTGTGTGTGTGTGTGTGTGTGTGTGTGGGGGGGGAGGTGAACTGGAGGGTTTCACAGAGCAGGACATCCCAAATCTGAATGCTCCCAGAACAAGGACCAAAACACAAGATTATGGAAATCACAGTTTTTGGGCTTCTTTAAGGACGACTGCCCTCCAGAGATACTTTTCCAATAGAGCTGTCAAGAATCGTCATCGTAGTAAAGAACTTGCACAAGAGCAACAGTACACACATGATCTAATGAGCTCAAGAATGCCTAAAGTGCATGTGGCAAAGGCAATGAGTCATTAATGTCCGCTCACCTTGTCCTCTGCACTGATGATTCCTATTCCTTGTTGCTATTGTGGATTGTCTG
The DNA here is from genome assembly GCA_027917425.1 of Gastrophryne carolinensis. Taxonomy (NCBI): domain Eukaryota; kingdom Metazoa; phylum Chordata; class Amphibia; order Anura; family Microhylidae; genus Gastrophryne; species Gastrophryne carolinensis. The sequence continues at coordinate 404,238,896 of CM051238.1, forward strand.
TCATACCCTGATCAGAACTCTGAGCTTGAACCTCAGTCTCGACTACGAACCTTTGCTACCCACCTCAGGTGGTGCCTGCAGTTCAGTCTGTCCCTATGAGGGGAGTCCTAGTGAAGCACCAGAGGGCACTGGGTCCTGATTTCCAGTAATTTGGTACCTGGGTGCAGAGGTGACACACAGGTCATATAGCTGAAGTCTGGAGCTCATCCTCTGCTCTGCCCAAGGATTTAGCAGGGATTAAGAAAATCTCGGTTCCGAGCGAGACCATCCCTGCATGAGAGTATTCTTGATTTCTTAATAGTATAACCTTTCTTATAAGACAATTCTTCCTTCTGTGTGAGATTTTTATACTAGCACAGCAGTTTACTGAAACACTGCTTTGCAAGTTTTAGCATTTTCCATTAAAATAACATTATTGTACCCCCCACCCAATTATCCGCACCCCCTCTTGGGGCACCGACCGGGGTGTGTGGAAGAGCCCAGGGCCAACCTGTATGGGCCCGTTGTTCTTTCAGGGCAACAGACATATACCAAAGGGCATGGGACTGGTTTACCAGCAAGGCCAGGGGGTTGATGGTCGGTCTTTGAGCCATGGGTTACCAGCCCCTTTGTCTGGTGCTTGGGCTGGTTGGCTCTGGGAGGGAGAGATACACATATATATTTTTAATATTTTAAAACTAACCAAAAACTTCCATGTGTTATTTTCATGGAATAAAACATGCCAGCAATTGCAGCGTTGGCTTTTTTTTAAATGGAAAAGCATGCTAGTTAGTGAAGTCACCTGCTCTGAACAGGTCAGGAAAGCCAAAGTTTTACAAAAAAATACTCCCTGAATCACTCAATTTTACTTTCTGAGAGAATTTTGTCATGTGAGTTCCTGCATGAGAGAAAAAAGGCAGAGCGTTAGCTAAAAAAAAAAAAAACTCACAAAAAATAGCTCTTTATTTTAGAACTCTCCAAAAGAGATTTTCTACCTCAAAGTCAAATCAGGATGGTTCGCTAGTAGTATGCTGCTAGCTATTCTGGTGGTGGAATAGATTTTTCCTTGCTCTCAGTGCAATTTAACCTAGAAACTGCCCTGGCTACACTGCTGAAATGCAACAAGCAATCAATATTATGTGCGTAGACACAGACTGATTTGTGAATATGTCATTAATTTAAATGCTTAATACCCGGCACAGGTCTGTGCTAGCCTGGTTTGGTTGTGTGACTCCTGGCTCATAATCAGGCACAGAAAAGTAACAAGGTAAGCATTATCGGGCACCTGTTTGAACTGGTACCTCTGATGGCGCCCACGCAGTGCTAGCCAGTCACTTCATTATTCCCTGAATTGCTTCCAATACCTTTAAGAGAATGAATTAAAAAGACAAGTTGCATTTTAATTTGGCTGTAACCTGGGTGGCATTGTTACAACACAAATCCAGCTGCATAGTAGATCTTAGGGTCACATCAGGGACCATGAGGTCAGGGGGCACCATCATTGTTGCTCCTCCACCTTATTTATCAGATTTGATCTCACATGGCATTGTGTACAGAAAGAAATAACAATTTGTCTCCGCTATTTCACTCTTTAGTTGTGTGTCTAAATAACAGGGAACAGGGTTATATATGAACATTAAAGGGGTCTCAGTCATTTCTGCATATATATATATATATATATATATATATGTTTATGGTGCTGTATGTGTTATAACTAAAACTCTGGGCGGAAGTGGGTGATCCACTTTCTCTGGCATTTGACTAGGTTGGTCTTGAGAGGGGCACCTGCTCACAAACTAGTCTTTACTACTTTACTTTACTTGCACTCTTTGTGGACTTTTTGGGGTGAGTAATCCACTCGCTCTCAACTAGGGAATCTGTTTACCCTTTGTGGGGTCTGAGAGGAAAGGGGGGAAGGGGAAATCTACATTCATGCTATTTGTGGAAGGTAGAAGCACTTGCCACTGTGGGAGGGGAAATCTGTTTACAATCTACCTTATTCCTGAGGTTTCTGTGGAAAGTGGAATCTACTCTCGTGTTACCTTATGACGTGGGGTGGGTGGGAGTGTTTCTACTTTTCCAATTGTCTGAGGCATGGAGAATACGGGAAATATATTCATGCTCTGCCTTATAACTTAGAGATTAAATCTATTCAGGAACTGCCATATGACTAAGGGCTCTGTGAAAAGGACAGTAGACTCTCATTCCACCTTGTGGTGCAGTTCTTCTGCTTGGCCTATTGACTGAGGGGTCTGGGGGGAAGGGGAATCTATTCTCATGTTACCTTATGACTTTGGGGAAGGAGGGCACTGCACTCACTGTGTACATTGACTGGGGGTCTGTTGCAGAGTGTGAGTGCTGGGTGTAGTGGAGTCAAATCCAGGTAGACATTTGGCTTTAATGGAACATGAGTGCAGTAAGATAAGGTCACCTTACATGTTGGATAACATAGACAGGAAATAGAAGTCATAGAGATCACCTCAATGTACAGAAAAAACAACATGCATCACAGAATGCACAACAGAGACTACTCATAGATGTATGTAACAGCGACATCTACTGTCAGAAATGTAAACTGCATTAACCTAGCAATATATATGCAGATCACATACTAAGCTAAGCTGTAAGCTGTGGTACAATATCTCAAACCGGGGTCTTAGCCTTATACTGAGGGGTCTGGGGGAAGGGAATCTACTCTCATGCTACCCAGGGGTAAAGCTATCCTAAGGCAAAGTATAGAACAGCACTCCACACCCAATAAAATAGTAATATATTACCTGTATATGAAAAATTATTGGTCCATGATGTCATGTAATTTTTTAAATACATTCAATTGTTGGTGGCTCAGCGACCCTGAACATGATGACATGCAGTTCTGCTCCAATTACTGCTAAACTACCAATGACATAGGTAAAAAAAAATTGGTCCAGTGGTTGTTGTGCCCAATAGATGCTGCTGCCTGAGTCAGCTGTCTCACCTAGCCTCAACACAGATGCACCCCTGATGCTGCCTTATCATTTGGGGAAAGTAGGGAACCATTTGCACTCTGTATACTGTATTGTCTGGGGATCTGGGTGAGGAACTCTATTCACACTTGACTGGGGAGGCTAGAGAAGAGAGGAAATGTACTCACAATCCATATGTCTGAGGCATCTTTATAGGAATCTGCTCTAATGCTACCTTATAACCTTGGCCAGGTTAAGAGTAGTGCTTGCCCTCTGTCTGGGGAAAAATTCTATCAATCTTACATGCTGCCTTGACTGACTGAGGGTAGATTTCAAAACCAAGACAGAGGAGGCTCTATGTTGAGCTAGGGTATATTGTCCCTATCCTGCCCCCAAAAAGCCAGCAGGCCAGTGAATTTTATCATCCTGGTGTTTGATCGCTACCCAGAGACAAAAAATATTGGCAGGGTGGTTGGAAGAGTTTGGGGTTTATGTAAAGTGACGTGCAGTAAGCAAACTGTGATGGAAGAGTCTGTGTCAGGCAACATGTGCAATAGTGGGACAATGAGCTGGCAACTCTCAGGCTGTTATTGATTTTCCTGCTCCATTCCAGCTTACTCCTCCATCATCAGCTCAAAGGATAATAGAGAGAAGGTCAGGCATCTCAAAGCGGGAGCAAGTCCAACAAACCCCATATGAGACCAAAAATGAAATGATATCTTCCAGCCAAGCACACAGTCTGGCGGGCAGATGTCACCCGTAGTGTAATTATTGTGCGCATTCCTAGTAGGGGTTATCCTCTTCATGGTAATTTTATTGGAGGCTGCTTAGCACTTCATAGTAAAGATGGTAGTCACTTCACGGGAACTTAAAGCAGAAGTCCTGGGTAAATTAGAAAAACACTCTCTCCCCGAGCTCTCCCCCTAAGCAGGATTTGGGCTGTTAAATTAAAAAAAGATTCAAGCCCCAGTGTAAGCAGAACCGTACAGTCCCGCTTCAGCCATCCATGCTGCCTTCCTGACTGTGGCTGACTGCTTAGCCCAAAAAATCAGTGCAGCTATGGTGGGACTGCTGTGCAATAATTGGCTAATTAAGCAGTTAGTAGGGGTAAGTGAGACAGGGACCGTGGCAGCAGCTACAATGAATGCAGGGATGCCCACTGTGGAACTGGGTGGTGGACAAAAAGAAACCCATAGACACAGACTTGTGTCATGGCGGATATTACTTGCTTTAGTTTCCATTTTATTTGTCTCCAATTTTTTCTGCCAACAGTTAAAGGCTTTCTGTGCTCTTGCACGGCATTTATACCATATTTTGCATGGGATATTATGGAACATTTTTACCAGGGATTTTTCTAGGAGTGATTGAGGAGGGAAATTGCCCTGTGTCAGGGCCATTGTGAATGCAGGGGGGGGGGGAACCTTAAAGAGGAACAACACACATGAATTTCACTTTGCCCGATCAACTCATCTTTCAGTCGCTCCCAGGGCGCAGGTTCCACATAAAAGTGAGCGCGCTGATTGACTGAGAGTCCCGCTAAGCCAACAGCATGCTCGCTGTCACTCGGCTCCCTTCGGCCCCACTGTAGACTAAGCTGCCTGGATGGCTAAGCACCCAAGTGACACCAATGAGAGCCGTGTGGACTGCCAGCCGCATCCAACGCTCACATTGCAGCCGAGACGTGCCAGCGCCGCTTATTCAGAAAGGCGTGGGCAGGCCAAGGAGGTGCGGGGATGCAGCCACAGCGCAGAGACACGACGAAGGCTCGGGAGAAGGTGAGTGGATCTGGACATCTGGGAGGTTTCACACTGTGGGGCATCCCAATTCGGGAAGCCCCAAGAACAGGAACTTGGATGGCCCAGGAGTCTTTTAGACTCCAGAGCCTCCAAAGTTTCTCTTTTATGCCAGCCATTGTATTTTTCACAGAGATGGGTCAGGGTCATTGTTAGTGGTGCCAGCCATACACTAGGCCACTGATATTGGGCTTAGTTATTGGTAGGGGTGCTGTCTGCTGCAGAGCCAGAGGCATGACTTGGCATATACAGTATGGGATGACAGCAACACCATAGGATGGAAGAGGAGTCCAAATTTGTCTAATATAGACACTAGGGATGAGTGAAACGGTTCGGACGAACCGGAATTCGCTCCGAATTTCAGGGAAAATTTGATTCGGCACGAACCCAAATTTTTTTTGGTTCGTGCCGATCGAATTTTCCCTGAAATAAAAAAAAAAAATGCCGGCATGGTGGGAGTGGGCAGGCCGGCTACGCTGTCAGCAGACGCTGATCAGAGGACGCGTCATCACAGGACACGTCATCAGAGGGCGCCTGAGAGCGGCACCGGCCTCCACGCTCCGACCATGCAGGTAACTGTTTGCTTTTTTAAAAAATGCCGGCATGGTGGGAGCGGGCAGGCCGGCTGCGCTGTCAGCGGGCCGGCGGCAGTCCGCTGACAGGCGTAGCCGGCCTGCCCGCTCCCACCATGCCGGCATTTTTTTTTCAGATGAACGATTCGTGGAAGTTCGATTCGGGCGAACCCGAATTTCTTGGGGAAATTCGGCAAATCGCCCGAATCGAACTTTCAAGAAGTTCGCTCATCTCTAATAGACACATTGTTTATGAGCTGTGCCGGGGTTGCACTGCGGTTAAAGCATTGCACGCAGGATTTTTTTGACAATGTGCATAGATGTGAAGTGGCCCGTGGAAAATAATGGACAGGATATTTTCAGCCACATGGTTAGGTGTGACCATAGCCTAAGACAACCACCTGCTGACACAATGTACACTTTTAACAGTAATACAAAAAGTCTACACACTGTTAAAATGTCAGTGATCATGTAGAACAATCAGACCAAGGAAGTTGTCACCTATAAGCCATATAATTCAAATGAAAAGCAAAGTGATATCTTTTAGGGTGGAAAAAATAATAAGTAAATGAATGTGGTTGCATAAATCTACGCACCCTAATACTAATACTAATACTTTTTTGAAGGACCCTTTGCATTTATAGTAACATTCAGTCTTTTTGGCTATCAGCATGACATGGCATGGCTTTTTGTCTATCAGCACATCAAGGCTTGGCAATCTTTGCCCTCATTTCCTTGCAAAAGCACCCAAATCTGTCTGTAAGGGGAATCTCCTGTGTACAGCCCTTTTTCGGCCAACCCATAGATTCTAAATTGGAGTCAGGTATTGGCTCTAGTTGAGCCATTCCATCTTCTTTTGGCCAAGCCATTCTGTTGTTTATGTGGGGATATGCTTTGGGTCTGTGTTTGGATGCAATGTGAAATTCTTCTTCATCTTTAGCTTTTAAGCAGTGGTCTGAAGTTTATGTGCCAAAATTGTGCCAATATTTAGAACTGTTCATAATTCCCAACTGCTTGACTAAAGCCCCAGTTCCAGTTGCAGAAAAACAGTCCCAAAGCATGATTCTGCTCCCACCATGCTTTACTGTGGGTATGGTGTTCTTTAGGTGATGCACAGTGTTGGCTTTGCCCCAAACGGTTTTGCTTGGGCCATACAAACTGTTTTGGATTACACGGGGGCCATGTTTTTTGAATAACAATAAGTAAAAGTTATATTGTATAGGTACTTGTTAGCAGCTGGACTTTCCGATTGTATTGCTTTTTAGTGGACTGACCATGGTCTTTCCAGGCTTCCAAGCCATCCTGTGGGTTTGAGCCGTTATTTCTTGATGTGTATGCATCAAACATACCCTTTTGAATTATGGCCAAAAAGTTCAGCATCGGTCTCATCAGATCATTAAACACATGCTTTTGGCAGACTTGATGTAGGCTTTGGTAAAACATTTATGCCATTAACCCCAAGCCCCCCATTACCTGCCTCCCCAAAGCCCGGGGGGGGGGGCAGAAGAGGCCGTGGCCATAGGCTATGCCGGCTTGTAGCCTGTAGAGCCAGGGGCCACCAAAGCTGGCCCCTGCTCCACGTTCTATGAGCCCCCATAGCTGGTATGGGCTGGTTATTCTGGGTAAGGGGGACCTCACGCCATTTTTTGGGGGATTTTTAAGGGTTTTTAGCCCTTAAAATTTCCCAAAAAATGCCCCCCCCCCCCGGAAGGGGGACCCTATGTAATTTTTTTTTATTAAAAATAAAATGAAATTGTTTTTTTTTTTATTAAGGAAGACACAAGGCACGAGCCAACATCATCAGAGACAATCAGTACGGCATCAGAAGCGACTGAGCATGAGATTATATGACGACTGAATTACTTCACAATTATTGCCCAGAACAACATCAAATTATATATAATAAAGCTTTTCCGGACAGCGGTCGCGTTCTACCCCTCCTTATAACATTTTTAAAGGATAACAACACAGGCAAAACTAAGAACGGAGACGAAGACACACCAATGGTGCGTCAGAGAGGAAAGAGCAAAAAGAGAAAAAGGGAGGGGGAGAAGAGAAGGAAAAGGACAAAACGGCGGGTAAGGGACTCCCCCAGCAGCCCCCCCCCCCCCGATCACTCCAGGAGAAATTTAAGGTACTCCACAGATAACGTGAACTGCCAAGACTCCCAGTGATTCCCAAGGTTATCCCTGAGAGAGGCCGTGAGCTCCTCCATCCTGCAGATGTCTCCAACCTGTGACAGCCACATAGCCATAGTGGGAGGAACCGAAGATTTCCAGCAAGTGGGGATGCAGGTTTTGGCAGCAAGTAGAAGAGGGGCCGAAAGGGATTTCCCCCTAACCCGCAGGGAAGTGGGCGCTAGATTCAAGAAGTAACTTGCTGGGTCAACCCCCAAATCAATATCTGTGAGGCGCTCAACGATCACCCTCACATTGGCCCAGAACTTCGATAGCCCGGGCAGTCCCAGAAGATATAGATCATAGTACCCCTAGCCTGTGAGCACCTCCAACACTGGGGGGAGGCAGAGGGAAACATCCTCTCTAATTTGGATGGAGTCAAGTACCACCTGGAGAGAATTTTATAGGAGGCTTCTTGATAGCGATTAGATATGAAGGATTTGTGAGTAAGCTGGAACATCGCTCGCCTCTGAACGGACGAAAAAGTCCTTCCGAGTTCCCTCTCCCACCCCTCCACGAAGGACGGAACAAAGGAGTCAGGGGGGGTTTACCAACATCACATAAGTGCAGGACAGGGTACCTTTAATATGACCCACCCCCGTGCAGGTTTTCTCAAATGGAGTTAAGGCTCTTGGTACCTGGGATGGACGTGAGATAGATTTTTGTTAGTGGAAAGTTGGAAGGCCTGCCATTTGCTGAGGGGCTGTAAAGAAAACCTCTCAGCCAGCTCCCCCAGCCCGCACCACTCCCCCCTCTCACTCAAATGTTGAATTCTAAAGCAATTTTGCTTCGCCCATGCCTGGAAGGGAGCGTCAGAGAGACTCACTGGGAAGTCAGGGTGGCCAATAACCGGAGTCAGGGGCGAGAGGGGAGGGGAGATATCCACCCCCGAGAAGAACTTTGCAGCTATCTTCCTAGTCGGGCCTATCGTCGGGTGTTTATTCAGCGCTGGTAAGTGATTGATCGGGATCCAGGGGAGACCCGCAAGGACAGTAGGGGATTCGGCCTGCTCAATCAGGGTCCATTGCTTATAGCTAGCATGCCTACAGCAGTCTATGATGCGGACCAGGTGGGCCGCCACCTGATAGAGTTTCCAATTCGGAAGACCGATGCCCCCCGCCCCCTTTGGAAGAGCTAACAGGGAGGCTGCCAGAAGATGAGATTTCCCCGCCCATACAAACCTCGAACACAGGCCCGAGAGCTTCTTAAAGAATGATTGTGGGACCTGCACCGGCAGGGCTTGGAACAGATATAATACTCTAGGCAAGATATTCATTTTTATGACGTTCGCTCTACCGAACCAGGTGAAGGTGCCCCGGGACCATCTCCGCACATCCTCCTCTACCCTCTTCAGCAGCAGGGGGAAGTTAGAACTATACATTTTTTGAGGGAGTGCTGGATAAAATGTAATTTTAAAAAATCACAATATATCGTCTTTGAGACAGAATCTGGATATAGCGGAATATATTGTATCGTCATACGTGTAGCGCGATACGTATCGTATCACCAGATTCTTGCCAATTCACACCCCTAATATCTAATGTAAAATTTTTTTATGTAACCTTCTCCTGACACATACCTGTCATGTAAAATGTAAGTAAAATCCTACTAGAACAGCTGAACTTTATAAAGGGTTAATAAAAATCACTTTAAACCAGAGCAACACCCATTTTTCCAAAAATGAGTGTTGTTCTGAGTGATGATTGCTGATGCCCACCTACGCATTAGAACAACCAATCTGGGTACCCCTGAATATGATCAGTTTTGGGAGAGGGGTGAGAGGTAGCTTTAAGTTTATTTACTGACGTCACTCATCAGTATAATTGTCCTACAGTAGGAGTGGTGCTCCACCTACAATGACATTTGTCTCCCTTTTCCTCCCCAATTCCTTCCGCTGTACTATATATATATTTTTTGTGAACATAATGGTGATGGATAATAAACTAAAATACATATATAAATGGATGTGCAGGATGAGGTATAAGTGTATGTCTTTATGTGCTAAGATCAGCCTGAATGTATGAGTAGATAGTAGCCATAGCTTATATATAGATATATAGTACTTGTGTGAAAAAGTAAGCATAGTATAGCTCTTGAAAGAGCCTAGCATCGGTGGCCCCACCTAGCGTGTTTTCTGAATAGCCTCTGGTGATTGCTGTCGCAGGGGAGCGTGGCATACAGAGGGTTAAAGACGGCTGGGACCTGTAGTCCGTGTGGCCCTGCTAAGAAGACTGGACGAGTTGGTCTGGGATGACGGCGATTGGCTGAAGGACTCTAAGGGGAGTGTCTATTCAGCATTTAAAAAACCTGTGGTTATGCCCGCCCCCGACCCTGACGAAGCTCCGGTGGGCGGAGCGAAAGACGTGTCGGCGGACGGCCGGCCCACCACCTTCCCCGCTCCTCCAACTCCCGGCTCTCAGTGAGCGCTGACGTTACCGGAATCCCGCCGGCTCGCGGACATGTGTGATTAACGCGGTAGAAAGGAAGCCCAGGAGCAGAGGACAGTCACTGTTCGCAGCAAGGACTGAAGCACGGAGGTTCATCTCTGGATAATGTGACCGCACCAAGCTGAGCACAGGACTGTACAAGCGCAGCTAAGTATCTGCTATTAAGTGCATAAGTAATGCCGTGTTTACCACTGCGAGCGGCGGATGTTAGTTACAATTAAGGCGTTACACCCTGGCTGATACCTAAGCCAGCTACGGGCTGAGCATTAAGCCGCATAGAGCAGCGGTGGCATCATTTGATGAGTGAGGGGATCCCCTAGTTTAACAGGCCTGCAACGGTGGATATAAGGTTAACCCCTAACAGTGTTCCGTCAATGGTGGCAGCCAAAGAGGCGTTATGCATACAGCTGTGAATTACATTGAAGATGTTGGCTTACGTTTACATGGCCAGTTTAGGTGTTGAACTCCTATAGAATTAAAACGGATATCGTACAGCGCCAGGATCACCGTATTATGTATACACCCAGATGTGTGTCCATTTATATCCCATATTAGAATTGTGGAGTTAGAGAGGAGGAGGAGTGAGTGTGATGTGAGTGTGGCTGTTGAGGCTGCATGCATGGGGGGGCCCCCGTTTTTTAGATTCACTTTGTGTGTCTTTTTTATCTATGTAGTGTACCTATAATAGTGCCATGATTTTTTGCTATTAATAAATTTTGTCTTGTAATGGCCATGCGGCTACTTGATGTTTTTGGGCCAGTTCCAGTGATTAACCGAGTTTAAGTGTGTTTTTAGTGTTATATGTGGGTTAGCTGGACGCCTTTATTATTGGCAGTGCTCATCGAGGTATTAAGTGGGACTCCCCTTCCTTTTATTATTGAACCACCTACGCATTAACCAAGTTAAATGGGAGAAAACGTATCTATCCTTCTCCCCCCGGAAAAATAAAGCACAGGATACTTCTTTGCGATTGGAACAACACCCCTTTTTTGAAAAGTGGGTATTGTTCTGGTTAAAATGATGGCACCTATGTACTGACTACTATGTAAATGTGATTGGCTAATTACAACTGCAATCCCAGTTATAAGAGGTTGTTCACACTTATGCAACCACATTATTTGTGTTTTGTTTATTTTTATTTCCCCCTTAATTATTTTTGTGTTTCAATGGAATTGTACAGATCATTTATCACATTGAAGGTGGAGGGAATAGAGGGAAAGAGATTTACAGGGGTAGGAAGTATCTACTTACCTTCAGCCCCCCTCCTTGATTTCTCATAACTTAGAGTTCTCTCTTAAAGAGAACTTATATGCACCTTATCCCTCCACTTTGTGAGGGTCACCTTACAGGATATAGGTGTGCTTTAACTATTTATCTTGACAAATGTTGTACAAATTCATGATTGATTCCTCATCCGTGTTTGCATTGTTCCAGCTGCCTTATTATTGTCAGACTAAGCAAACAGATGTCACCGAGCGGCCACCAGTGCCACCCTTGGGTGCTAATCCCCATAATTAACAACCTGTTGTGATCAGGTCTCGTTGTTGTGGTTGTGAAGCTGCCTATTATTCTGATAATGAAAAATAATTGGAGGAATTGTTTGGCACAATGATGTGTGACACACATAACATACAATACAGAAGGGCACAGTGAAGAGGGGGTTATATTAAACTCACCCTGAAGGGGTTACTTGTTGCACTCGGGTGTGTCGTATAACAACACATTTATTGCTCCCGGGCTAACGAGCCGCGATTCATGAAAGAGTCTATTTTATGTGGAAGATTAGGAAACTCCCTTATAAATAATGACATCAAAGCCCAGCAGTGCAGAAGACTGTTACACTTTACTGGCACAATATGAATTTGTTTAATTCAAACATTATTAACATGTGGAGAGCTCTCTGACTCAGCGCTTGATGGCTCAGCTGGACGGTATTTATTAGAAATGAAAAAGGTGACCAACAAAAAACACAATTAAAGAGCAGAGGCAATATCATTGCTCTATAGTGGATCTGGCATCTTGCTATTGGGTTTTGCATGTGCTGCTGAAGCAAGATCTAATCACATTGCTTGAGGTTCCTGGAACACTAGGCCACTCTCCCTAAACTCAAGAGTGCTAACAGGAAGGTAATCTTCCATGGGACTGCCCAAGATGATAGAGGAGCTGAGAGCATTGGCATAAAAGGAGAATGTTCCAGGGCACAAAGGACCAGGTTTAAATTACATTGAGCAGTGTAGATCTAATCACAATGTTTGAGATTTCTGGAACTCTAGACCACTCTCCCTAAACTCAAGACTGCTAACAGGAAGGTAACCTTCCATGGGACTGCCCAATATGAGAGAGGAGCCAAGATAATTGGTAGAAAAGCAGAATGTTCCAGGGCACAAAAGACCAGGTCAAAATTCCATTAAGCAGTTTAGATCTAATCACAATGTTTGAGGTTTCAGGAACTCTAGACCACTCTCCCTAAACTGAAGAAAGGTCAAGAGGAGAGGACAAGTCTATTAAATCTGACACCTTATTTATAGATTGCCAACAGGAAGGTAACCTTTCAAGGGATTTCCCAGAGAGGGGTCAAGATCATTTGCTCAAAAGGCCCAAAGGACCAGGTCTAAATTTTATAGGGTGGTTTAGAAGTCTCGCAATATCCCAGGGATCATCACCTAAAATGTAACCTTTATTAATACATTATAAACAGTTGTGCAGAAAATCAGGCTCTAGGTCCCGGCAGATCGGCAGAGAAAGAAAGTTCCCTTTGTCTAAATTCCATAGGCCTTCTCGCACCTCAAAACAAGGTATTAAATGCAGGAGCTAGAGTCTTGAACCTGGGTAGAAGACACTTCAATGAGAGAGCCTCCTGAAAGAGTATCTACTGGAGTTCAATTCTCCAAATCCTGTAAGATTTTAGATGTCTGAAGACATCTTTGGGCCCAAGCCTATTGCACCACATTAAGCAGCCCTCCCAGTGTTCAGGAAAGAAGGAAAGCATAGCAGGTAGTCCAGTGTGGCATAGACAAAAGGGAGGTTTTCTATAGATGTTTCTTACCAGGCTAGTGGCTGGCCACATGGGGATAGTGATGTAGCAGTATTAAGAGTGATCTACCAAGTAGTTATCACAGAAGCTTAATGGAGAGATTTAATTTGGGTCACTCTAAATGCAGAATCTGCACAGGGGCATGTTCCAAAAAACTCTGTTCGTTACCGTCGAATGCTTATAGCTCCCTTGCAAACCGCCGGTCACAACATTCCTTACCACTAGGCCACCCTCCCTAAACTCAAGAAGGTCAAGGAGAGAGGACAAGACTATTAAATCTGACACCTTTTGTATGTGTTAAGTGCCAAGAGGAAGGTAACCTTACTAGGGGCTGCCAAGAGAGGCTCAAAGGGAGAATGTGCCAGGGCCCAAAGGACCAGGTCTAAATAGAGTGGTTTAGAAATCCAGCAACAGGTCCACTTTGTACTGAATTGTTGAAAGTGTATTTTTTGTGACAAAGGGATGTGCTCTGGGTGCTGAGCTGATCTAGCATTTTTTTTTTTTCCCTATGTCAGCAAGTGTGTGTTTTATGGAAGCAATTTTCACTATGCAATCCTTCCTGCAATCTGTTGCTGTTAGCAATGCACACAAAGTCTGTACACCAAGAAGAGAGAAGTGGGTCCTGTACACACAGAAAACCACTTTTATGGCCACTGCTGAGGCGAGGGCACTCACTCAACCTTACACAGACCCAGCAGCAGTGTTCTGTGCAACTATCTGCAATCTGTTGCTATTGGCAATGCAATGTACACCAAGTCTGCACTTGGTGTACGTTGCTAACAGCAACAGATGAAAACTGCTTTCACAACATATTTGCTAACATTGGAAAAAAAATCCTAGATCAGCTCAGCACCTTTAGGGCCTCATTTTACCACACAAAAATATACATTTTCAAAAATTCAGTTGTAAGTGTACTTGCCCTTTAAAGGTCCAGTCTAACTAACTCTTATTGTTCATAGGAGCAGCCATGATGGAATTGCTGCATAATGCCACACCATTGTCTTCTGTTGAGAGGAGAAGGGAGTGGTTGTGCTTTGTGTCATACATCTCAACAGAAGATAATGGTTCGGCAATATGCAGTAATTCCATCATGGCTGCTCCCATGAATAAGAAGAGTTAGTTAGACTGGACTGGCCCTTTAACCTTTAACCTTTAAAAATGGTTGTCCCAAAAGTCAGATGTGCTCTAGGTCCCAGTAGGGACGTGTTTTTGGGAAGGGAAGTTCCAGTTGTCTAAGTTTCATAGTTCTTCTCGCACCTCAAAACAAGCAGCCAAGGCTGAGCGACCCTGTAGGAAGGTTTCAATAGCAGAGACTAGAATCTTGGATCTAAGTAGAAGAGGCATTAGCTAAGTAATTATACCTTAGGGGTGGGATGTTTTTCACGTAGTAGATCAAGCCAAATTTCTGCCTTGCAGATCTCTTCCAAAGAGGCACCAGTCTGGCTCTCATTGTGAGTAACTGATTTAAAAAACTATCAATTAGTTCATTCTGTCTAAATTTTTGTTTAAGGAAGTCTGTGTCTTTAATGTACTTACTGCTAGCCCCTTCTCGGACCCTTCCTGCAAGAATTTGAGGACTGTGGCTAAATCCCTTTACTTCAAATTGATAACTACACAAAAAGAAGAAAAACATTTCCATACCTTTGCGTAAGTAAGTCTAGTGGTTACTTTTCGACTGGCCAGAAGATTTTCAATCACTCTAGCTGAACAGCCCTTACTTCTTAGGGTGGGCCCTTCTAGATCCATGCTGTCAGTTGAAGCCTTGATGGATTTGGATGAAGAATGACGCCATGATGAAGGATAATCGGAATGTCTAGTAGCTGCCAGGGGCCCTTTTTCACTAATCTTAGAAGTGACAAAGTCCTAAGAGAGTGTCTCCTGGAGTTTCATCCTCCAAACCCTCTAGAAAAAAAATGATAAGTTTAAAGGCATCTTTTGGTCCAAGTGAGCCGCACCCACCTATTGCACCAAAACAAGTAGCCTGATCAGTCGTTAGGAAAGGAGGAAGGCTCGCCGGACTGTTCCTCTAGCACACACATCAGAAAGGTTTTCTATAGGGTGCCATAATACTTGGGGTCTAAGAGACAGGCTATTGACTGGCCAAAGGGGGATTCTGATGCAGCATTTTTAAGGGTGGTTTCTCCAGAAGCTTGGTGGGGAGATACGATTCGGCTCACTCCAAATCCTACATTTACGGAAAATATTTGAATGGGCTACATTCAGATCTGAACAGGGGGTATATTCCAAAAACACTCTTCGTTATATACCCCCCCTTTCTCAGAAAATGAGCAGAGGCTCAGAATAATCCCATTCTCCATCTGGAAAATATACACGTCACCTCCTGTGATCTGGAGTCTCCATATCATGTAAACTTGGCTGGAGTTCTAGAATCGCAGCAGCTTTATTTTCTTGTGAGTAAATCCTCTGCCTTGGAGTGCGCGCCATGAATGTGCCGTTTCTTTTCACATCACCCGTCACACTGGCGGAGCGCTGCCAGACTGCGAATGTATAAAACAGCTTGTATGGAGGTGGCGGATGGAAAATAAAGGCCAGATGAGGAATAGGAGCCTTCCTAGAGAGTATTCCAGGCAGGGATAAATGAGAAGACCACTCTACTCCACCATTCTGCCCCCCCCATCATTCCCACACACCCACTGACTTATAACGCTACTGTGTTACTGGGTTATGCCCCTGCTGCCTACTCCTGTATAACAGGGGCCGAAATGTTACTAGGCAAGCCATGCAGCTGCCATGGGGCCCGAGGCCAGAGGGGGTGGTCATAAATTGGTGCCTCTTTGGACCTTTTTGTAGTTTACATGTTGAACCCATGAACTATGAACGTAGCACTAGGGAAACAAACGAACAAACTTTTGAAATAATAAGACAGTCGCAGAGGTAATGGCTGTGACGTTGTTATTGGTGTGCCATTATAACATCCATAGAGAAATATAATATTATATTAATAATAATAATAATAATATTATATTAATAAATATAATATTATATTATAATACAAAGCATGCAAGTATAAAACTAACCTAAATTGTGCCTATACTCACAAAGGAAGGTTTGTCCCTCTCCAGGGGCGGGTTTATCATTTCTGGGGCATCATGCTAAGCTGTGTCTGGGGGGCCTAATCAAAGACAAATTTTGTATAGCGTAATACAATATTAACCTACCTTGTCGGGCGTGTAGCCGCGGCCTGACCATGCGCTGATGTAGCGCGACCGAACCCAGAGGGTTTCACACAGAAGGGAATCCTGGCATTGTCCATCCATGACATAGGGAATTATCCGGGAATTGCCGAGTAATTTCTACTCCCTGTGGCATCCCAAACTAGAATACCCCACTGTGTGAAACCCCATTAAATCGCTGCAGTTACTCACCTAACCTCGTTCCAGTGATGCAGACACAGGTCATGGCCTCACTATACCTAGAGGTGAGAGGGGATGGAGCCAGTGACCTGCTCTGCACCAATCAGCTCGCTAGCTGCTGTGATGTCACATCATCTTGCATAACTGAATGGAGCTGAGCGTGCTGATTCTGCAGCAGCTGGCTCAGGTAAGTGCACAGTGACTTCCTATCTGCTGCACACTCTGCATTGTGTTTAACAGCACCTCTCTCTCTCGCCACAGGCCACCTGCCGAGTGCTGGTATTTATTTAATTTTTTGAAAGTTGCCACTGAGTTGCCAAGTTACCACTGATATGATGAAGGCAGATAAATGCACACCGATTTATGAAGCTATGGCAGTAAAACAAGATGAGGATCAGCACTCCTTAAAATGAAGATTTATTGAAGTCCTTTTAAAAGATATATCCAATCCAAATAGCCTTAAAAACCCCTACCGGACCCTGACAGCAATCCTAGATTGTAAGCTCTAACACGTTTCGGACGTCATCCGGTCCTTAGTCATAGACTAAGGACCGGATGTCGTCCGAAAAGCATTAGAGCTTACAATCTAGGATTGCTGTCAGGGACCGGTAGGTGTTTTTAAGGCTGTTTGGATTGGATATATCTTTTAAAAGGACTTCAATAAATCTTCATTTTAAGGAGTGCTGATCCTCATCTTGTTTTACCACTGATATTACCCTGCCTCTGGAAGCCCTCTAGCACTTGGGGGCCCCAATGCATTTGCATGGTTTGCGTGGTGGTTAAGCATGTCACAGTCCCTATCACTGGATGCAGTGAGTAAACCAAACGGGTGGGTTGGGGGGGCAGCGAGTTCTGTGTTTTGTGCTCCCAGAAGGGAAGCCTATACTATACTCCATAAGTAATTCCTCTGTAAGTAAAACGTTTGATTCCCCTGACTCTGCTGCTGTGGTCATGTGACTTCTGTCTATTTGGAGCCAGTAAGCATATGCTCATCTGTGGCTCTGCATTTATCCCCTGGCAACCATGGGCTCTGTCGGGCTCTCTAACACCAGTACAGCACTGCAGGGAGCCAAAGGTAGCGCTGCTCAGTGCGACTGACTCTAGGAACTCCACATCATACTTATCAAAAAAGGACACACACACAGCGTTGGCACTCTGGATCAGGTCGCTATAACACAGAGCGCCAGACGCTGTGTGATACACAGATATCCACCAGTAACAAAAAGCGAAAACACATGGAATAACATTGTTTTAATACTGTGACATAAACACTTTAGTGGCAATTCTGCATAAAAATATAAAAAGTCAAAAAAGTTTCTAAAAATGTAACAGCCAGGAGATTAAAAACAAAAACAATTCAACACGCTGTTCAAACACAAGAAAAGGAATGGCCATTGAAATGTATGGGAGAGCGACACTGAGCGAAAGGTAAAACCTGGTGCTCTGGAAGCAAGAGCTCCGGCGCTATACGCTGAGCTGCCTGTATTAATACATGTGACGCTACATGGCGCTGTTAGAGGTGCTCACCAGATTCGCTTTCATAAATGTGGTTATGAGGTCTGATATTAATGTATTCATATTACTAAATTATTTTAAAAACTTTTTTTTTTGGTTTCCAAAAATATGGTGGTTTGGGGGTTAAAAAACGTCTTTTAACCCATCGCCGCCAGCGCTCTGGGGTTTAAACATGCATTTTACAGCGTGAGAATTTTTTGAGCGTGATTTTTTATTGAATATGGTGGGAGCCGGTCGCTAGGGCCAGTCGCTATCATGCGCTCCCATACAGCGCGGAACCTGTCAAATAGCGACTCCTCACCCAATATTCAACATTACGGCAAACCGACTGAGTCGCTATCAACAACCGAACAACGGCCAAGCACAGCGATTACTAGCGGGCGCTCTGAAAATGCCGCTACAGTCGCTCAACTGTCGCTACCTGCCGCTATTAATGAATCAGCCTCTTAGATAACCCCCAAAATATGTCCCTGGTGGATGGTGCATTTAGTAATGTTTAGAGGATGGGTGGTCATATTTGCGGGAGGCAGGGAAGCTTCCACTCCCTAAGAAGTTTTTTCATGCTTATGCTGTAAGCTGTTTTATGCTTTGATGGAGTGTACCGATTTACAATCAATTGCAAAAATGTTTTTTTTAAACCCCATGCATCTGATTGGCTGTTGATGTGGAGGGGTTCACCAGGGTAGGGTCACACATTTTTTAATAAGGCTCAGAGGCATTTTCCATATATAGAGTCTTTATAAAACTGTGACGATCATTTTCCGTCTTCATGAAAAATCGCCTTCATCTTAAAACAGATCTGACTTCCTTTTCTGGTTACATAGGCCCTTATTTAACAAGGGATAGCGCCAGGTAGTGAATGGTGAGCGAACGGTAATGACGCTCACCGCCACGAGAATGCCGGCTCCCCTCCGCAATCACACATTTATCAAGCCGATCCTGCTTAGCGACTGACAGAGCGCCAGATAGCGAATCATTCATCATTATTCCAGCCTCACCCCACAGCACCAGTGAGCAACCTTGAACAGCGACAGGTATGACCTCTCGCTACCTGGCGCTCTCCAATGCATTTCAATGGAGCAATCTTTAAATATTCATAATTAATTGCTATTATTATTATTATTTTTTTTTAATTTCAAAAATTATGTGACCACTTCTGCAATGTTAGATTTTTTTTTAAGGTAAAAAAAAAATAAATAAATTTGTGCAGAATTGATATTACAGGTCTGATATTAATGTATTCATATTACAAAATGTTTTGAAAAGCATGTTTTTTTTTTTACTAAAAATATGGTTGTTTGGGGGTTAAAAAATTACTTTTAACCCATCGCCGCCAGCGCTCTGGGGTTTAAACAAGCATTTCACAGCGCGAGAATTTTTTGAGCGTGATTTGTTAATGAATATGCTGGGAGCCGTTCGCTATGGCCGTTCGCTGTCATGCGCTCCCATACAGCGCGACTCCTAACCCTGTATTCAACATTACCGCACACCGACTGAGTCGCTGTCAACAGCCGAACAACGGCCAAGCACAGCGAATACTAGCGGGCGCTGTGAAAATAACGCTACTGTCGCTCATCTGTCGCTACCTGGCGCTATTAATGAATCGACCTCATAGTTGACAATGAAACCTAAAAAGCGGCCATAGAGGGAACCAAGAAAATGGAGGAGACAGACACTTTTTAGGGTGGGAAAGAGGAACATTTGTTAAATTGGGCCACTCCCCCTCATCAAAGGATCGATAGGAGATAGGATGTAAGAGTAACAACAATATAAATATAATATAAACTTAAATATTTAAATAGGCAAATGAATCATTTATTGATGCAGATCTGCATGTTACACCTCAAAGAGAGACAAAGGAGGACAACGTGGGACAGGGGGACATGGACTCAAAAGAGGGACAGTCCCTCCAAATCAGGGACACTTGGGAGGTCTGATGTCACGTGTGAGGGGAGGATATAAAGTCACAGCCATAGGATAACCTTTATAATTGTCAGATAAGAAAGTGCTGAGGCACAGAGGCTTCCAGCTAAAGCAGGAGCGTGACACCGGACACCCGCTGACACCCAGGGCAGTGACAGTAAACAAGGATCAGCGGCAGGGTTCAGAGGCCATTGCATCGGGGCCCTGCTCCTGGGTGGCCCTGTGTTGATCTGTGATTTTTGGCTATTTTTCCTGCACCTTTCACAACTGTCATGTCACCTCACCCAGCCAGGGCCTCTCTCCAGGTGACATTGCTGCCATTCCTGACATACTTCCCTGCAGTCACCCACAATGCAGCTTACCTGTCCTGCCAGTATTCTAATCCTCTCCTGGGCTGCTGTGACGTCACTGCATGGTTGGCTCTAGATTTAAGAGAGAGAAACAAACCTATGTTCTTTTTATGAAAGTCTGAAAAAGTTTTTAAAAATAATATTTGTCCGATAAATACCCTCCTAAACTTTTCCTGCTGCTGAAGCCCCCAAGCGGCGAACAGGGACAGATTAAGGGTGTCTATGGTATAGGACACCAACATTACATCCTATGTCCTTGATTCACAAAGAGTTGAAAAAAACTCTCATGGTAGTAAAAAATTCAATTCATGAGAAAAAAGCCTGAGAATTTCACTGTTACTGAATCACCAGATAAAAAGACAATGAAAGTCAATGGCACTTGACACTTGGTATTTCAACTCAATCCAATGGTCATGGCCGACATCAGCCCTGGACATACCCGGGCCAGTGTCAGGGCCCCTGGCATCTTCAAGGGCCCACTGAGGCTCAGACTGGGTTGCAGGATGATTCTCTAGTCGGCCCCAGACACTTGACTGGTGAGCCAAGAGTCCCCTGTGCAGATCTGCTCATGGCTGGACTCAGGATCTGAGTAGGATGGTGGACTCTTTAGCTGCATTGGATTAGGCAACATGGATCAGAGGGGGATCGCCAGCAATGGTGGACTATTCACCAGCAGTAGGAAAGGCAGGGAGGATTGGAAGATGATTAGCGTCAGAGTACAAATTATTAAGGGCCGAATTGGTGGCAGTGGAGAAGGTGACAAGGACAAGAGGATGACCAGCAGCAGCTAAGAAGGTGGAAAGGGCTAGAGGACAGCAATGGCAGTGGAGAAGGTAGTGTGATGCCCAGCGGGACACCAGCCTTCGGTAAGCAGGCAACCCCCAATCTCCACCGCCGCTTTTGCCTATAGTCAAGCCCCCGTTTGCGGGGACGCTAGGTACGCCTCACCGGACACGGTTGCCCCCAGGTCTTAATAGGCGCAAAGGATGGCTGCTTACGGTGAAGGCCGATGAACCACGAGGGTATCCCGAAGCCGAGGTCTTTCACAGGTAGTCAATCCGGAGGGTGCGTCAGAGTACAGGGATGAGACAGGTGCGTAGTCAGGGGTAGTCAATGGGTCAAGCCGGGAGGTCAGAGATCGCGGGATATCCAGAGGGGCAGGCAGGTTCGTGGTCAGACAAAGCAGAGGTCGGTACAGGCAGCGGACAGGGATGGTCGATCAAGCCGGGTCAGAATCAGATAACAAGTAACAGAATCACACCCTAATCACAAGCAACTATCACGGGCACTGAGTGCTGGGCTGACTCCATATTTATTGGGGAATCGATCAATGGCCACCCTGGGGGGGGGGAGTGTATGTGCTGATTGGTGCAACTTACAACACTGTGAGTGATTGGAGGCACTATCCAGGGGCTGGTCAGTCTTGGCTGCAAGGCTGATCAGCCCCTGATTCCCATCAGGTGTGAAGCACTCTGTGCTGCCTGCCACTCGCAGCACAGTGCCCCCTAGTGGCAAAATTTACAGACTGCGGGACGTGCGCCTGCACAGCTAGAGAGGGGCAAAAGAGGCTGCCAGAGTGACGCGCCGCGCTCCCAGCAGCAGGAGCGCCGCGTCGCCCAGCAGACGCTCGCCGCCGGCCCCCTGGCAGAGGTAAGTCCCTTACATTACCCCCCCTCCCCCTTGAGGAGGGGCCCCAGGACCCTCCACCCTGGGTTTAAGAGGATTTTCTTTATGAAATCTTTTAATTAAACAGTCCGCATGCACATCTCTAGCTAGAACCCAACTCCTTTTTCTGGCCCATATCCCTTCCAGTCGACTAAATATTGCAAGGAATTCCGGAGGAAACGGGAATCCAGAATTCATGCGACTTCAAACTCCTGCTCACCGTCAACTAGAATAGGAGAAGGAGAGGAATCCTCCTCCACTCCCCTGGCAGGCTTAAGGAGGGAAACGTGAAAGGAATTACAAATCCTCAGAGATGGTGGAAGTTTGAGTCTGTATGTGACTTGGTTAATTTTCTGTAAAATGGGATAAGGGCCAATATATCGTGGTCCCAATTTTACAGAGAGTTGGCGTAGCGCAAAATTTTTGGTAGAGAGCCAGACCAAATCCCCCACTTTATAGTCTGGATTATTGGATCGGCGACGATCCGCAAAGACCTTCTGCTGACTCGATGCCTGGACCAAATGGCGCTCAATCTTGGCCCATAAATCTGGCCACTGGGACAACCAATCGTCTAAAGAAGGCAAACCAGAGGACGAGCCTGAAAGTGCTGAGAACTTAAGATCCCTCCCATATACACACCGGAAGGGTGATACCCCCGTGGAGGAGTTAACTGCATTATTGAAGGCAAATTCGGCAAAGGGAAGAAATGGGGACCACTCTGACTGAATTTTGGAGGTGAAGCAACGGAGATATTGTTCTAATGACTGGTTGGTCCTTTCATATTCCGCTCAGCAAAATTATATTTTCTTGAGAAAAAAGCACAGGGATGTAGCCGTTCAGGAGACCCACTGTACTGTGAGAGAACTGCCCCTACCCCGAGCTTGGATGCATCTACTTCGACTATGAAGGCTCGGTGGATATCAGGGTGGGTCAACACAGGTGTCGAACTAAAGGCAGACTTAAGGTTCTTAAAGGCCTGGATGGATTGGCCTGACCAAGTGGGGTAAACGCCCCCTTCTTAGTGAGGTCGGTGAGTGGGGCTACCAAGGTGGAAAAGTTGTTTATAAAGCGCCTATAAAAATTAGCAAACCCCAGAAACCTCTGTAAACCCTTCAAATCTTTGGGTTGTTCCCACCGGAGGACTGCAGATACTTTGGCCTGATCCATTGTTAACCCAGTATCGGCAACAATGTATCCCAGGAACGGAACCTCAGAAACCTCAAAAACGCACTTTTTTTGCTTGCCGTAGAGGTGATTCTCTCTCAATTTCTGTAGAACCATCCGTACATGCTCTCTATGCTCGGTTAAGGTCGGGGAGAATATTAGGATGTCATCTAAGTAGATGACAACAAAACGGCCCAAGTATTCTCTAAAAACGTCATTAACAAAGTCCTGGAAGACTGCCAGGGCATTACAGAGGCCGAATGGCATAACAAGATATTCATAGTGCCCATCCTGGGTGTTTAAGGCAGTCTTCCACTTGTCTCCCTGACAGATCCTGATAAAATTGTAAGCCCCCCTCAGGTCAAGCTTAGAAAAAACCTGGGCCCCAATGACCTGGTTAAAGAGTCCCTCTATTAAGGGAAGGGGGTGTTTATTTTTAGCTGTAATTTTATTCAGGCCCCTATAATCAATACAGGGGCGCAAGCCACCATCTTTCTTTTCCACAAAGAAAAATCTGGCACCCGCTGGTGAGGTAGACGGCTGAATAAAACCCTTCTGCAGATTCTCAGCAATGTATTCTTTCATGGCCTTAGTCTCAGCTCGGGTTAAATTATAAATCTTTCCCCGAGGTGGCATAGTTCTGGGGAGAAGATCAATCGGGCAGTCAAAAGGCCTATGAGGAGGGAGTTCATCAGCGGCTTTTTCAGAAAACACGTCTGCGAAATCTGCATAGAGGGTAGGGATGCCCTCAGCAGTCAAGCGAGTGGCACGTACAGGGAGTTCAAGACAAGACTGGAAACATTGTGGCCCCCAATTGATAACCTGCCCAGAGACCCAGTCAATTTGGGAATTGTGTTTAGACAGCCAGGGGAGCCCCAAAACCAAAGGGGTAAGAGGCATCTAAAGGAGAAGGAAGCTCATTAGCTCGGTATGTCCCGCCCCCACTCTAACAAACACTGGTGGAGTACGGTACTGAATCAGGCCCCCGACAAGGGGGGTATTATCAATGGCTTTGACTCTAATTGGATTGACTAAAGATTGCAGTGGGATCTTTAACGCTTGAGCCAGGCCCCAATCAATAAAATTCCCGGCAGCCCCACAATCCAAAAGAGCCTCTACAAATCTGGAATCAAAATCATGAGTAATCTCGACAGGCAACGTAATTTGTGTGCAACACAGAGGAAATACTTTGCAGCCTAGGTAGGTTTCCTCGACCCCACCTAGGCTCTGAAGTTTCCCGATGCCTGTTTCCAAGGGCAGGAGCGGACCAGGTGACCGACTTCTACGCAATAAAGGCATAGACCTTGCGACAGACGCCTCCACCTCTCAAAGCTTGGTGGCCTCAAGCTGTATGGGTTCTTCAGAAGAAGAGGGCACTAAGGCCTCAGGCTTCATACTGACTTCAGACTGGGCCCCTTTTTCCAGGCATCTTTTTCATAAGCGTCAGTCGATGCGGATAGCCAATTGCATGGTTTCATCCAAGGTGTTAGGTACTGGGTGATTTACCATGACATCTTTTATGACCTCTGACAGACCTAGCCTGAACTGCCCACACAATGCTGGGTCATTCCAGCGAGAATCCACTGCCCAGCGTCAGAATTCCAAGCAATATTCTTCTGCCAGTCTTCGCCCCTGTCTGAGAGATCGTAGCTTGGCATCAGCAATTGCTCCTCGGTCTGGGTCATCATACAGGATCTCCATGTCCTTGAAGAATTCTTTGACAGATTGGCGGGTGTAATCCTGAGGGAAGAGGCTAAAAGTCCAGGATTGGGGATCCCCATGCAGAAGGATGATAAGTCCCATCCGTTGCTCCTGGGAGCCGGAAGCATGAGGGCGAAGCTCAAAATAGAGCTTACAGGCATCCCGGAAATTGGCAAATTTACTCCGGTCCCCAAAAACTTCTCTAGAAGGGGAATCTTGGGTTCAACCGGAAAGGCGGCTATTTCCCCCTGGGGCACAGAGGGTGCAGGAGCTGGACGGTTCTCCTGAGCTGCCACTCAAAGTGCCAGGTGCTCCACGGCCGTGGTCAGGGCCTGCACCTGTTCCAAAATTTGGTCCATTTGTGGGGCCCGTGATAATGTGATGCCCAGCGGGACACCAGCCTTCTGTAAGCAGGCAACCCCCAATCTCCACCGCCGCTTCGGCCTATAGTCAAGCCCCCGTTTGCCGGGACGCTAGGTTCGCCTCACCGGACACGGTTGCCCCAAGGTCTTAATAGGCGCAAAGGATGGCTGCTTACGGTGAAGGCCGATGAAGCACGAGGGTATCCCGAAGCCGAGGTCGTTCACAAGTAGTCAATCCGGAGGGTGCGTCAGAGTACAGGGATGAGACAGGTGCGTAGTCAGGGGTAGCCAATGGGTCAAGCCGGGAGGTCAGAGATTGCGGGGTGTCCAGAGGGGCAGGCAGGTTCGTGGTCAGACAAAGCAAAGGTCGGTACAGGCAGCGGACAGGGATGTTCGATCAAGCCGGGTCGAAATCATCAGATAACAACTAACAGAATCACACCCTAATCACAATCGACTATTACAGGCACTGAGTGCTGGGCTGACTCCAGTCCAATCCAGCTCTTGGCTGCAAGGCTGATCAGCCCCTGATTCCCATCAGGTGTGAAGCACTCTGTGCTGCCTGCCACTCGCAGCACGGCGCCTCCTAGTGGCGAAATTTACAGACTGCGGGACACGGGCCTGCACAGCTAGAGAGGGGCGAGGGAGGCTGCCAGAGTTATGTGCCGACGCTCGCCGCCGTCCCCCTGGCAGAGGTAAGTCTCTTACAGGTAGTGAGGAGAAGAGGGCGGTCAGCAGCAGCAAAGGATCCATCAGTGGCTCCGGAGAGAAGCGTGACATGTGTGGTAATGTGTATGGAAAAGTGATAAATGGTGTGTATTTTTCCCCTGCTATGCTGTATCAGGCACGATCCATATGCCGGGTTTTCAGGACCCAGTTCACATTCCCCAGTGCTCTACAGGTTTGTTCCCTGATCTCAGGCCTTGCATAGGTGATGAGGCTGATTGCAGGGGAAGCCTGAATAAAAGGAGCCGCTGAGCCTGTCAGTTTGCTGGCAGCCTGGAGGAAGGAGCCTAGGCTGTACTGCTCAGTGGTGAATGAGAGATCTGGATTTAAGCTGAAGGACTTGGCTTCTGTGACCCCAAGCTTGGACTTGTGAGGATTAACGGCATGGGCCCGTGTGCCCTGAAAGTGGACCTTGTCCACCAAGGACTTTTTCAGCTTGCTGTGTTTTTTTACCCTGGACTTTTGCTAAAGAGCCGGTGAGGTAACCGCTTATACTGCATTTTGTGCTGCAACCATCTCTGATGTAAGAGACGCTTTGGCTGTGGACTTCTTGTTTTTCAATAAAATACATTTCGCTCACACATGGCATGCAAAGTGATACAACACGAATTGGTCCACTGAGGCTCTCTTGTCCAAGGGCCTGCTTAATCATCAAGCCAACCCTGCCAAAAGGTTTTCGATAGAGTTAAAGCGGACCAAAACCCACTAATCTGGTGACCTGGAACACTGTTTTTTTTCTGTTCCTCTGTGTGAGATGGCAGGTGACTAGTCACTGCATAGGTGTGGCAAAACCATAATTGCTACACAAAACAGTGGCGATAAATGGAGGAGGCGGAGCTTTACAGCTAAAACAACATCATCCTTGATTAGAGTAAAGCGGGAGCAATTAAAATTGGCAAAAAGTAGTCTTCATAGGGGAAGCAATTCAGGGGATGCTAGTTAAAAATGTGAGTTTTGGTTCGCTGTATGTTCTCTCTGCAGGCCAGCAAGCTTCTTATAGATGGGACATGAATCTATTTACCTGTTTTGACAAACCAGCATTGTTCCCTAAAATATTAAATGAAGAAAAAGAGTACAGCTATGTGAAAAAGAGAAGACATGCTAAAAAATAACCAGCATGTAATAGCAAGCTTGTTGGTTTGTCCTCCTTATATATTCTCATTCAGAGTTAAACTGGACCTTCAGCATGATTTAATGAAAAGTCCAAACCCCTCAAAAACTATTCCTCAGTATATGTATATTATAAGTTTTTATAGTCAATTACTTTTTATTTTTCCCCCCCCACTGGGCTGCAACTCTGTTCAGGACTTTAGGATACATTGCCACCATCTTGCCTCGGGGTGGGGTTATAGCTGTGATTTGCACAGACAGAGAAGGCAGCAATCCCAGAATGCAGAACGGCACAGTCAGAAGAAACTTCCTGTTTGCAGTCAGCCTGAGACTGCCTGTGCTGCCATCCTGGATATTTAAAGGCTCAGAAAATGCAGTAGGTGCAGGTAGGATGATTTTTAATGTGAGCAATCTGTATGTACATTGTGGGGGAAACATATAAGATAGGCTCTTATTCAGAGTGAAGGTCCAATTTAAGGGCAGCTCTCTTTAGCAGTTGGTAGTCTCTAGGAGTCAAGCAGATGTTAAAATAATTGTGTGGCTTATTTATCTAGCAAAGACCTATTTCACGCTGCTGAGGTTATTTCCTTGGAGGAGCTATAGTGAATAAACTTGATTTATACCCACAGTTGTGGTCTCAGATGTGGTTTTAGGGGTTAAATGTGGAAAGTGTTTGGTGGGCACATATTAGTTATCTTGATGATGACCATATTTGCTCTTTTCCTGCACCAGAAGCTTTAAACCTCTACAAATATGATCACTGTTACATGAATAAAGTGCTAATATATTCTAACGCGTGGACAGTGTCTGTTTTCTGTTTGTAGTTCTCTGGTCCTTTTGAAAAATGGAAAAATTTGACATTATTCAACAGCTGGAGTCAATTGGCTACCTTTCAACCACCCGTCATCTCTACATTTTTACCGTTCTCTCCTCCTACTCACTTTCAATGCTGGGGCCCGGATGACTGGAAATGAAAGGTAATCTGGAAGCTGCGTTACATCATCGCAGGGCAGAACCTCATGACAGTAGACATTTCCCTACCACGTTGCTTAGTTTAGGACTTCACCCAAGAATGCTGGTCATTGTTTGTCCAGTTACTTCATCACTGTATGAAGAAGTATTCATTAGATTTATAGGGCGTCAGATGATGCTCATGCGATGGGGTGGCAAGTGATGGAATATAAAACTGTTTGGGTTTGGTCGTGATGTCAAACTTTTTGAAAAATGAAGAAAATTAAAATAAAAGATTTTAAAAATGATTTCTGTTTAATAAGTATAATTAACATTTTATATTAACACAGATAATACAATATATGAGGGTACTTGCAGCATTCCAAATGTCCTCCTCTAGTTATTTGCCTTTAAGAAACTGAGAAGCAGGGGTGTCGGGCTCTGGCCCACATGGGAAGGAGCTTGGTCTGGGATAGCTGGTGGCAGGGGAAGAAAGGTCCTTCAAGGTTCTAAAGGTCCTTCAAGGTTCTAAGAGGCTGGGTCAGACAGTGGGCATGGGCTGTTTATGACGGCACCCATTGAGAGGTCACCCCTGTACGTGGAAGTTTCCATGCGTAGAGGAGCTAAATCTTCTAAATTGGAGCCTCTGTACACAGGCCATGTCCAGGGCCAGAGTGTAGTGGAGGCCCCTGGGCACAAAATCTGGTGGAGGCCCCCAGATACAGTATTTTTCCTTTAAAATAATAAAGTAACTGATAGGTGGTTGTCTGGCACCTGCCTATTTACTGGAACGTCAGATTGAGTCCCTAGCGCCACCATTGTGCGGGTGCGTGCTGCTCAGCAACTCTTGTTGGGCAGGGGGTAGTGTAGTCGCCCAGCTGGTCCAGCAGAAAACAGTTTCCCTGCATTAAGCTGCTAGCGGCTGTGCTTGGTGGCTTATGTGCAGTGATTGGCTGCTGCTGCCAGCGGCTTTGCTGCTCTAGACTCTCCAACCTGCCCTGTGGTTTGCTTTGGCTGCAAGTTTGCAAAAACAAAAAAAGGCTTGCCCAGGCATGGGGGGAGGGCCCCACTGCCAGCAATAGCTTTGTTGCTGGCCCCGCGGCCTGTTAGACCAAAGACTGAAAAGCTTCCCGAACTAGACCATAAACCAAAGGTTGGTGGAGGCCCTCTTTGCAGGGTAAGTGGTGGAGGCCCCGAGACGCGCACCTTGTGCTCTCCTCATAATTCGGCTCCGGACCAATAATTTTATATTTGGGATCCATGGTTGGTCCATGCCTCTTATGTCAGTTTAGATCAGGGGTGTCAACTCATTTTCACCGAGGGCCACATAAGCATTATGGCCGACTTCAAAGGGACGGTTAATAACAGACAAAAAAACTAAATGCAAACGGAACCATTCAAGTGTATGGTTACAGACACAGAATAATATTGTCTAAGAAAGATAAAGACACACACTGATATATTTTTCCCAGGACAGATGCAGAATAATTTTGCCAAGAAAAGATGGAGAATAATTTTGCCCAGGACAGATGAAGAATAATTTTGCCCAGGACAGATGCAGAATAATTTTGCCTAGAACAGATGCAGAATAATTTTGCCAAGAAAATATGGAGAATAATTTTGCCCAAGACAGATGCAGAATAATTTTGCCCAAGACAGGTGTAGAACTATTTTTTTCCCAGAACTACAATATTTTTTCCACCCTTCAGCAGATGATTGCCCAGGACAGAGAACATTTGCAGACATGATTCTCTTCTCCCTCCAAAATGTTAATATGTTTTGCCCTAGCTGCTTTAATAGGCACCACACCTGGTATTAGAGGCAGTGCTGTGCTCCTCAGTTGAGTGCAGTGTATCAGTGCATTACTGTCAGCACCTCACTCAGTCCCAAGGACATGCTGCCAAGGTCAGAAACCTTGGAGTGACTGGGTTTGCTAGAAGGGGCACTGTCCAGTCTCCACTGTCTGGTACCTGTCAGAGGGCCACATAAAAATGCTTGGAGGGCCTTCAGATGACACATTTGGTTTAGATGTTTCCCCTCAGCCTCACATCGACACCCTACTTTTTCTTCTTTTTTCTCGTCTGCTTACTTTCATGTAATCAGTCAGAGACAAAATTAAAAGAAAAAATATAGAACTGAATCCAACTTGGATCCATTTAGATCTGGACTTAATGTTCTTCGTAAAACTGTAAAGAACTGCAAGAACTGAACTGGCCACCACAGAGACCAGTATTAAAATTCTTCTTTCTAAGACCACGTGAAACCCAATAAGACACAGCTATGCTTGTTTCTCCATGATGACTATTCCTAGGTTTATGGGGAACTGGGTTTATGTGACTTTTTCCAGTCTTGAGATACACACGGGCCATTCACCACCAGCTGAGCTATCACACCCCTCTCTGCTTGTGCCGTGTTCCGTAAACAGAATGTGGAACTAATCATCTGAGTCTATCTTTGTCTCTTTGCTTTAGAATTTTCCAGCATGAGCTGATGACCTATCATTTTTGCCATTTCTCTTTTTCAAGTTTTGTGAAAACCTTTCTTAATACACTTTAGTCTTAGTTTACAGTTACAGATTTGATTCTGTTTGGTGTCTCCTTGGCAAAACAAGACGCTTCAAATAGTTTTGTGATTGCAAAGAACGTTAACCTAATTAGAACTGCGTGCTGATTAAGCAGTGGTGGCCCAAGTCTAAAATGTTTTCTCATTAGCTAGAGACACGCACGCTGCTGATTCCAGTTACTGCAAAATTTGTCCTTAAATGGTGCCCTCAAACATGTTGCATTGTTATTGCCATCTGCGCCTCCTACTCTAAGAGCGGATTGAGCCTCATCATGCATAGATACCCCGACTGGAACATACGCCTCCGCAGCACCCCCTGAAAGCTACCATATACCTTTGGGTCACACACACCAACCTCCTTCCCAAGGATTAAAGGAGCACTATCGCGAAAAAATGACCCAATGATAAAAATCCATATAAATTTGCTGGAGGGCGGGAGGAGGAGCCCCTTATACATCCGGTATAAGGAAATATCCAGCCAGGCTTGTTTTTCATTCTTTTAATGTAAGGAAGAGGGCATCCGGGGTGACAGACTCTGTCACCCCAGATAGACTAAACCTGTCACCCCTGGATTTTATTTCTACCATGAGAGATTAAATCCCAAACTTGGCGGGACTTTTATTCAGTTCGGGTGTATAATTGACCCCTCTTCTCATTAGCCAACGTGTTTATATGGATTTTTAATATTACACAATTTCATGATAGTGCTCCTTTAAGCACCACTTACTGTACCCACACTGCCGGGCCTCCCAGAAGGCCACATGCTATTCCAATGCTATTCCTGAAATCACAACCGATAGCCACTATGAAGGACTGTCCCATAATTTGACACACAAGAAATGTCCCAACAATACCCAGGATGCTCCAGATTCACAACACTGCACACATAAGGATTATCAGCACCACAAAGTTTGAAGCGCCTCTGAGGAAGCCGAGCAATTTGTTGAAACGCGTAAGGACCCAGAGTAACCACATATCTCTAAGGTTATGTGCATGTGGAAACCCCCTCTGCTGCACATTTTATGTTAAACATCACTGTTATTTGTACCTGTATGACATTAATACATGTTTATCAAGTACTTTAGTGAATCCTCAGTTTACTCCAGGCCCCAGGTTTTATAAAATTTAGTCAACTAGGATCTTGAGTACCACTATGCTAAATAGAACAGTACAAGCTGGAGCAGGCCTTATGATTAGCAGTCATGAAATAGGCACTAAACAGAAGGGTAAGCTGCCCCTCAGATTGTGTGCTTTTTTATTGACCATACACAATCCAGTTTAGGGTTGTCCTGTGTGAAGTGCCCTGGTTTGTCATGTACTGTATAATTTGTCAATCCCACTGTGCATGTGCTGGTCACAGCGGCCTTCCTGGCATCTCTCTGGCTGACTTACACACCCATGACAGATTTAACTGAATGGCTGGAACGGGCACACACAGCTGAAGGGAAGAGACCAATGCCCAGGGAGTATGGGAGCACCAGGAAAATTAAAATCCCACGTCCAGTTTAAAGGCCATCTATAGACATTAAAGAGGAGCAAGACTCTAGATTTTCATCTTCCCGTGTAGTGTTTATCTCAGACAGGGCATCCCAAATTGGGATTCCCCATTGTGTGCATCCCCACAGATAATGCAGGAAACTCAGCTTCTTGGCATTTTTACGTCACCGGCATGGCCAAAACTGAGTGCGCTGTTTAGCTGAGTGGCCCGCTCAGCCAATCCGCATGCTCAGTTTGGCTTGGCTCTATTTGGTCCTTATAGCCACTCAGCGGTTAAGAAGCTGAATGACGCCTCTGGCCGCATCTGCGCTCGGGTCTCACTGTCCGTCTGCCCAACATTCAGAAAGGCCTGGCAGAAAAGTGCCAGTGGTGTAGGGGTATCATGCAAGATTCTCAGAAAGGCCTGGCACGGGTACAAGCATTGCTAGAGGTGAGGGTCTCCCTAATTCCTCTTCAACCAAAAAACTGGATGCTCATCTGACTTATTCTTGCTTAATATTCCTGGTTTACAGCTTTAACAATGATCCCTGTTATAGCTCTGGTCCCTGTTCTGCACCTCCCTAGTTCTTGGAGAGGAGGCGTGGCCAGAACATCTCTCTCTGCTGTCATTGAAGCTCTATTGGCTGTGTATATTGGGGGGATTATCAAACACATCCGTGTGCTTACTGTGACAGCGGTGGAGGATAGACAGTGAATGCAGGAAGATCAGGGCTAGATCTTCTGGACAGCTTTGCTTTAAAGCAGCAGAGCTGCAGTGGAGAGTATCACTTTTTGGAATGCCTTTGAGAAAGGTCATGTTTTATTTAAAAAATTTATTAGAACTAGACCTTAGAAGTGAAGAAATCCTTAGAAATCCTTAGAAAAGGATCAAAACCTGGTGTCTTGAATGCCTTACCTTCAGTCCGTGCCCGCGGTGTCCTTAGGTGGCTGGCTGGGGCTTCTCCTGCCTGGCAGCCGCTTCTGCCTCAGGCTCCGGCGGCACCAAGCGCGCCCCCCTCCCTCACCCACTGTCATTCGTCTCGTGCTCGTGCGCAAGCACAGTCAGCTTATGTCCTCCGGCAGCGCAGCACACAGCGCGGCCAGCGGAGGTTGTTTAAAGGCGCTAATCCTAGGAGATCCAGTTCTGGGCAGTTTGCCTTTAAAGTTCAGATGCGGCAATCAGCCCTCAGATCCAAAGTGCACCAATCACAGTCACTGCCTCCCTGTCCAATCCGGTCGGGTTCAGTCCTATAAAGGGATTACCACTTCAGTGTGTCAGTGCCTGTGATAGCATTTAGCTGGCTTTGTGATTTCTCCTGTGATTTCCTGTATATATCATTATTGACCATTTGCTTAAATCTCGACTACGTCTCCGTCTTATCCCTTTGTACTGCGCAGCTCTCTGACCTCCTGGTGTGACCCTTGGCTTGACGTCCGACTTCGCTTGATTTCTCCTGAGCACCCGAACTGTTCCAGTACTTACCTGTTTCCGAAGCACCCGAACTGTTTCCATTACTTACCTACTTCGCTCAGTCTGACCTTTGGTTTATCTGTCTTCACTCCGCGTGAGCCTACAGTCTTTGAGCCATCAAATCCTGGGGGCAACCGTGTCCGGCGAGGTGTAAATAGCATCCCAGCAAACAGGGGCTTGTGTATAGGTGAAGCTGGCTCTGGAGATTGGGGGTTGAAGGCTCACAACAAAAACAGGTATTCTAGGGGGCTGACATTTGGTTCTCCTCCCTGGAACATTCAAATTTTGGATGCTCCACTGTATGAAACCACAACTGAAGCAACTCATCTTTGCAACTGCACTCAACAGCATGTCGGCTCCCTCAAGTTACGCACACCCGCCAATAGCCAAGCAAGTCTGCCTGGCCTAGAGACCACACAGACCAGGGATACCATTGTGACCCTTGCATGCCTTGTTGATTGAAGTGAGTAACTGAGAACCAGGTTGCCTTAGTGTCTATCAGACTTAAAAGCCAGGTTACCTGGGCCTTGGTCATTATCGAATCCAGTCTCTTGTTCGTTAAAATACAATTCTTGTTTTTCACATTCATACACAAGTATCTCTGGGAAATCCATCCACCAGCTTTAGTATTAAAGTAACCTGAAACTGACATTGGCTTTGTCTGTTCGGATTGCTCAGAACCCATCACATCTGCCATCTCTACAACAGGTCCTTATGTCCTGACCCACCCAGATGAGCCAAGCTGCCAGCTACCAGCCGCCCCTCACCTGCTTCATGACATGGCTCCTTTGTATTATCAAGACTAATCATGTCAATATTCATCCATCTCCAGCCAAGCTTCTTCTAAGAAAAAACAAAAGCCACAGACTACAGCGGCCAATTATATGTCTGCCATTTGTAGTACAGCCATCACCTTATGCTGTGTACATAGGGCCATTGTTTGGTTATACATGTTTTCTACAAGGTCACTATTTATCATGCATTAATCAATAGCTGGTGACATTAAGTGGCCCACACTGGTCACATTCCAGAAACCTGTCCTGGTGACCACTTTAGAAAAGCCATTAGGCTGGAGATATCCGCGGACTTATCCACTTGTGCTTCTTCTGACAGATTCCAGAGGTTACTAATTGTGGCTATTTTTTGTTTTGCGGCACAAAAATGCCTTAAAATGTTCATAGGATGCTTAGTAGATGGTGTTGGCAACCAGATGGTTTTCTTTGGTTTGTAAATTATATACGGTAATTGTCTGCTTTTGTCCTGTGAGGTTGCATAGCCCTGAAAAAACACACACAATGCTGCATATACATCGAAATAGCCACTTTATGTGTCACTGATAAAGATAAACTAGTAACAAATAAAAAAATGTATATATGCACAAATATTTATTGAAAAACTACATTAACAAACAAAAATCACTTTTATAGTTGGCAATAATGTACTACTACTACTAATAATAATATTATTAATAATAATAATAAAAATAATAAAACCCTCCTAGTAATATCTGTGCAAAAGTGCAAAAGAATATACAAATAAAATACAGCATTTTCGCCCTATAAAACGCACTTATTTCCCCCCAAAAAGGGAAATGTCAGTGCTTCTTATCGGGCGAATGTAAAAAAAAACAAACAAAAAAAAAACAGCTTCTGGGTGGGCATGGCCTATAACTCCTGCCAGCATCATTGGCCGCTGGCACGAGTCACAGGCCATGCCCCACCCGGTGGCCAGAACCAGCTCACTGTCTGCACATTGTCTGTAATTGGGATGTCCGCACATTGCCTGTAATTGGGATGCCCCTCACTGCCTGTAATGTGGGGTCTGTTATGGAGTGCTGATGGGGATTCTGCACACTGCCTGTAACAGGGGAATTGGAAGGGAGGTATTTTAGCACACAATTTGGTCAAGAATATTGTTTTACTTATTTTTCTCCTCCAAATCCTGGGTGCATCTTATAGAAAAATGTGAGTATGTAAAAAAATGTTTTGAGAACTGAACACAAGTGTTTATAAAACCTTATGTGAGTACAGCAGACACAGAAAATAAAGGGAAAATAAAGGGGCATAGTGGGGGAGGAGCAGACCACTTTGAAAGACTACTTACCTACATTATTGCAGTAAGGCTTTAAGAAAAGGGCAATCAGATTTATTTTCTTCTTTGTTTTTTTAGAAAAAGAATCTCACTCTATGTGAAATGTTCTCTTTCGGGAACAGGCTTGGTCTAAAAAAACCTTTTGCTAGAACACTAAAATTCCCCTAGTCAAGCCCTTTAATCCAGAGAGTAGCACTTGCTTAAGGCCTAGGTTTCATTCCTTGACTTCTCTGCCTTGCAGGGACATCCTTCTTCAGTTGTTCTTTAGTGTTCCAACCTTGGCACCCCCCTTCCATTGTAACAAAAGTTTACAAGTGCTGTGACTGATGTGGGGAACGGGCCACTTCCTTTTGTCCCGGTTACATAAACCTTTTCCCTCTAATCTGGTTTGATTCCTCTGGATTAGTTTGGGTGGTGCTTCTTTTGACAAAATGTCTAACTGTATAGGATAGGGGAAACATAGGAGAGGAATAATATACAGGGAGTATATTCAAATCTTTTTACTTGCTGCCCGAACTGGGAGCACATCTAACATGGCATTTTGTTTGGTCACCAGAGAAAGGAAGTTAATTTACTGGAAAATCCAGTGCTTTTTTCGCAATGGGAATTATCAAAAACCTAGGTGGTGATTTAGTAAAATATAGAGAGGTCCTCCATCTCAGTTCTCTAACGAAGGAAAAGCCTCACATCTCAACGCAACAAAATGCTAAAAAATTTGTTGTAAGAGGACATTCTTCAGGTGAAGCCCTTTTCCAAGGAAGTAGAAACATTTTTCATAGATTAGTCACTGATGTGGTCCTGAGCCAGGCGGTCAGGGAGGCAGCAGCTGTGAGGAATCTGTTGGAATACAGACCTAATTTAGACACCTTAGATGATTTAATATGCTTGGTTGCCGTAAATACTGTAAGACTAAATAAATAAAATTAAGAGAAATTAAGAAGTGGTCAGTTCACTTCCTCTTATATTGCGGTAGACAGTGGAAGTTCCCCAGTTATGGCTTAAACATATAAAGCGATCAACATGTTCCTGTACGTGCTGGCTCATAGTTCCCCGTTATGGAGACCAGCGTCCAATCTATCAGGATTAGAGCAGAGATAAAGCACTTGACACAATGCAGGAATCTCTTAGCAGACAAAGGACAGGCCACAGTGTGCCTCTACCTTATTTGGTTCTCTGTCACGAAGGATATTATACAGGGCCATTCATCCCAGGAGCAAAGTGACCTGATCATGGATAGACTGCTGTCACCGGTCAGTCATACCGGCCAGTACTAGTGGCTTAGAATTTCAAGTGAGGGCTATGCTGGACCAAATACAGCTCAAACACTGCCCTAACCAGGTTTCATGTGACCAAAGTAACTAGGGATGACCAAAGTTCGATTTGGGTGATTCACAAAATTTCCCCTAAATACTTTGGGTTAATCAAACTTGCTCATACAACAATAAAAAAAAGGTTCCAGTGATATCCTTCGACCAGTCACAGTGTCTCTGGCTAGAGGATCCACATTCTCTGTCCTACGCTGGACTCCCAGCATCTCACTTCCAGTCACAGGGAGGGGCTATTTATACCAGAGAGTAAGGTGACATCAACTTACTCTGCTGGTATAAAAGACCCCTCCCTGCAGCGGGGAGCAAGATGTCAGAAGCCAGAGAGATCGGTGGAAGCCAGGTGCGGGCTGGTAGCTTTCAGGGCAGGGGCCGCCGCTCGGCCTCTGCTCCCTGGTCTACCAGCCCCCAAAGCTGGTGCCTGGGCTGATTTTACTTTTAAAATCAAGTGTTTACCAATAAAAATTAAAAAAAGGACATGGGGTCCACCCAGAGAGGGGATTTAACCCTGAAACAATAAAGGGAGAAGGGGGTAACCTCATGCCTCCCTGGCCCAGAAGGCTACAGCCCACATAGCCCTCATGGGCCATGGGCTCTTCTGCACCCCTTGGGCTTTGCGGATGTTGGTAATGGGGCGAGGGGTTAAGGCAAGTCATCCGCTTGCTAATAGGTGACTTGCCAGCCCCTCCTGCCCTGTAAATTGACCCCTTACCAGTTCACAAAGGGTTAAAAACTTTGCAAAGTATCATATACAGGCAGCAGTGTCTGGCATGTGTAACAAGATAAATGTAACAAAAATAAAGATACGTCATGTATACAAGATCCACTTGGAAAGCTGCCAGCAGATTAGTTTGATACAAGTGACTTTCTGATTCAGATCTGATACAATTTATAGTTCACACTCTGTATATTCCAATCCAGCGCAAAAAAACTACTTGTAAATATAATGCCAAAGAAAGAAAAGACTTTATATATTTATTTACAACGTCACCGTTTGACCCTATCAGAGTTAAATAAAGGGAAATATACAGAGATAATACAAAGTGCCTAATGCAGGGATGGGCCGCCTACTCACATACATTATCCCCATCATTTACTATACCTGATTAGGGGATGATAATTAGATACATGGGCTGAGATCTACCTGTTCATTAAAGTGATACTACAGGCAAAGGTAATTGTTGCTTTGGGCTACATTTGGCGCTGTCCTAAACTGTTTTCTGTTTTGAAATTGAAGCAGAAATGACTGAGATATGGGGGTTTACAGGTTCAGGCAATGACATTCTCTTTTTCATCTTGTCCCCTAATCACCTCAGCAGAGCTGGACAAGGTTGCTGGTTCCTCCCTCCTGCATACAATCAATGGTGGGAAAAGGAACACCATACAACGTTATGCTATTAAAGTCATAGTTTAATGCCAATTAGTGAGCATATATAACCAGATCGTGAAAAAAATATTTACAGTGCATAAACGCAGGTTCTATAGAGACAACAGCTAAGCTTCAGGCATAAAAATATGTAACATATCAAATCGGGACATACAAAATGACAAAGATATAAAGGTTTAACTGAAAACAAGTAGCACACTTACTAGGAGAGATATAGGTAATGGTATTGCCCTCTTAGATATGAAATTCAATAGCATAACATAGCAAATAACAGAACATAAGAATAAGCTTACAGGCTGACCGCAGGAATAAGCTACCTCAACGTTTCGGTCCCTACGGACCTTTCTCAAGAGGCTGCGGTATCCCAAAAGAAGGGAGAACAGTTTAAATGCTGCATGGTCTCCAGCTATTGGTGAGGAATGGCGCCAATAGGGTGGCGCACGCGCTGGCGCCGGTGAATGACGTCATTCGTGACCCCCGCATACCGTCCCAATCAACCCCCATGCAGACAAAGTTAGCCAGCATATGGAGGAATGACGCGCCTGACTGCACCTGACTGTATCTTGGTCACTATGGACGTGTCTAGTTTGTACACGTCCATTCCCCATACAAAAGGCATCAGTGTAGTCAAGAAAGCATTGGAATCAACATCGATCCCAATGGATGTACAAACACTAGCATGCGATCTTTTGACCATAATACTAACCAAAAACTATTTTGCATTTGACGATCAATTTTATTTTCAAGCCCAGGGCACAACGATGGGCTCTAACATGGCTCCCAGCTACGCCAACCTCTTTATGTCTGACTTTGAGTCACAATTTGTCTATCCTACCTTAGCTTACATACAACATATACTTACCTGGATGCGTTATATCGATGACGTTTATGCCTGAAGCTTAGCTGTTGTCTCTATAGAACCTGTGTTTATGCACTGTAAATATTTTTTCACGATCTGGTTATATATGCTCACTAATTGGCATTAAACTATGACTTTAATAGGATAACGTTGTATGGTGTTCCTTTTCCCACCATTGAATGTATGCATAAGTGTATGGTACTCATGTAGGCGGAAGTACCAAGGACTAGTGAACCCAGCACAACAGAGTGCTACAACCTATCAATAATTACATATCTGGTTCCTCCCTCCTCCCACCCCCTCTTCCACCTCCTCCTCCAGATTTATCACATTGCTGTCAGCACAGAGAGCTGATTATTATGCAGCACCACAGATCCTTTTTTCAGAAGAGAAATCATGTGGTGAACCTGTAAACCTCGATATCTCGGCCATTTCTTCTTCAATTTAGAAAAAGTTTAGGACAGTGCCAAATGTAGCCCGACACAGTAGCACTTTGCCCAATCGCCATAAAAACTCACCTTTATGACAGTCCCACGGCACACGGATGGGCTCCTGGCCAATCAAAGCTGTATGCTGTGCCATGTAACCACTCACCTATCACCTCCACCTCCTGCCGCTGTCTTCTACAACTCACCTATCCTCTTCAACCCCTGCCGCTATCATCTTTCACTCACCTATCCCCTCCAACCCCTGTTGCTGTCTTCTACCACTCACCTATCCCCTCCACCACTCACCTATCCCCTCTAACCCCTGTTGCTGTCTTCTACCACTCACCTATCCCCTCCACCACTCACCTATCCCCTCTAACCCCTGTTGCTGTCTTCAACCCTCACCTATCCCCTCCACCACTCACCTATCCCCTCTAACCCCTGTTGCTGTCTTCTACCACTCACCTATCCCCTCCACCACTCACCTATCCCCTCTAACCCCTGTTGCTTTCTTCTACCACTCACCTATCCCCTCCACCACTCACCTATCCCCTCTAACCCCTGTTGCTGTCTTCTACCACTCACCTATCCCCTCCACCAATCACCTATCCCCTCCAACCCCTGTTGCTGTCTTCTACCACTCACCTATCCACTCTAACCCCTGTTGGTGTCTTCTACCACTCACCTATCCCCTCCACCACTCACCTATCCCCTCTAACCCCTGTTGCTGTCTTCTACCACTCACCTATCCCCTCCATCACTCACCTATCCCCTCTAACCCCTGTTTCTGTCTTCTACCACTCACCTATCCCCTCCACCACTCACCTATCCCCTCTAACCCCTGTTGCTGTCTTCTACCACTCACCTATCCCCTCCACCACTCACCTATCCCCTCTAACCCCTGTTGCTGTCTTCTACCACTCACCTATCCCCTCCACCACTCACCTATCCCCTCTAACCCCTGTTGCTGTCTTCTACCACTCACCTATCCCCTCCACCACTCACCTATCCCCTCTAACCCCTGTTACTGTCTTCTACCACTCACCTATCCCCTCCACCACTCACCTATCCCCTCCACCACTCACCTAGCCCCTCCACCCCCTGCTGCTATCCTCCACCACTTGCCTAACTTCTTTACCCTGCCGCAGTCCTCTACTGCTCACATAACCCTTCCCCCCGCCGCTGTGCTCTACCAATCATCTAACCTCTCCACACCCTGCTGCTGTCCTAAAGCGTAACTAATTGTTCTTTTCAGGGCATTGTCTGTAACTGTAAGTGTATACTCATACCATCTTCTACTGCAGTAAAAGCAACTCTGGGCTGAGGTGCACTCCCGCGCCGAGCCATTCAGACAGGCTGGGATGAGAGCACACCCGCATCTGGGGATGCAGACACTAATGCTTCTGTTTTCAGAGTGCAAAGCCGTTTGCTGCAGAGCATTATATGTTTTAATATGCACAGCATATAACTCTGATTGGATAACAGCCGTGCTGTAGGACCGGGAAAAGGTGAGTTTTTACTGGGTGATCTGGAAGGTTTCACACAGCGAATCAACCCAAATGGGGATGCCCCAGGGAAAACCTGGGATAGTCAAAAACCTGGGTTTTGTTCTGCTGTAAGGATATTACTTTGCTTGGAAAGCTTCCATTTCCAATGCCTAGTGAGGAAAACAACGTTATCTGTGAATGTTGAATAACCCACACAGCGATCCCACTGGTCTCCCACAGTATGACCACAGTCACAAGTTCAGTTCTGATGATGGGGTAAGTCACTCACAATAATGTCCTCATTTCTTGGCCGCATCATCTCTCACCAATTTCCACATTTTATATCTTCACCGGTCACAGGAAATTATTGACACAATGGCTTTCCTAATTAATCATCATGTGACTGTTGAGCTTGGTGGTGGTCATAAGACGTGACTGGGAGCCGATCTAGAGGTCACCAATCATCTGCCAGAGCCGGGGCCAATGCTAATGGAATGCAAACTGTAAACATGTTTCTGTTGTTTGTTTTGCAGATTAAAATCTTTAAAACTTAGGCCCTTATTTATGAAGGAATAGCGACAGGTAGCGACTGGTGAGCGGCCGGTAATGACGGGCCCCGCCACGAGAACGCCGGCTCCCCACCACAATCACACATTTATCAAGCCAATCCTGCTCAGCGACTGAGATAGCGCCAGATTCATCATTATTCCAGCCTCAGCCCACAGCGCCAGCGTCCGACCTTGAACAGCGACAGGTATG
Organism: Gastrophryne carolinensis; assembly: GCA_027917425.1. NCBI lineage: Eukaryota > Metazoa > Chordata > Amphibia > Anura > Microhylidae > Gastrophryne > Gastrophryne carolinensis. The sequence continues at coordinate 404,280,529 of CM051238.1, forward strand.
ACCTCTCGCTACCTGGCGCTCTCCAATGCATTTCAATGGAACAATCTTTAAATATTCATAATTAATTGTTATTGTTTTTTTTTTTTTAATGTGAAAAAAATATGAAAAAAAAAAATTGTGCATAATTGATATTACAGGTCTGATATTATTGTATTCATATTACTAAATTCTTTAAAAAAAAAATGTATTTTTGGTTTCCAAAAATATGGTGGTTTGGGGGTTAAAAAACTACTTTTAACACATCGCCGCCAGCGCTCTGGGGTTTAAACATGCATTTCACAGCGTGAGAATATTTTGAGCGTGATTTTTTGATGAATATGGTGGGAGCCGGTCGCTCTGACCAGTCGCTATCATGCGCACCCATACATCGCGGAACCTGTCAAATAGCGACTCGTCACCCCGTATTCAACATTACTGCACACCGACTCGCTCAACTGTCGCTACCTGCCGCTATTAATGAATTGGCCTCCCCGTCTTTGTGTTCTCTTTGTTTGTTGTTTTTTTTTTTTTTTTTGCTGTTCTAGTTTTTACCTTTATGTAATGCACTTAGAGTGGATGGAAACTCATTTCTGGGTCCACCGCTTATCTTTTGGAGCACTTTGAGAGAGCCTAGGGGGACAGATACAGCAGACTTCATAGCTAGAGAACTTGCACTGTGTCTTTTATTCAGTGCGATAAGATTGCGTTGCGCACAGCTAGCAGCATAATTATAGTACAATAACATACTGAGTACAGTAATAATTACACACAAAAGGAGTATGTGTTTATGCCTGTTTACTTAGGAGAAGATTGTTGGGTGCTCCTTCTTATCTTCAACAGTCTTATCACAATGTGATAAAGCTATAGCATTATTGCATTAAACCCCAACCCACATTTTGGATAGGTCCATCTTGGCCCTTTACACTAAAGGGATGAATAGGCACTTTGAATAGGCAAATTAATCATTTATTGATGCAGACCTGCTTGTTACACCTCAAAGAGGGACAAGTGAGGAACAGGGGGATAAGGACACAAAAGAGGGACAGTCCCTCCAAATAAGGGACAGTTGGGAGGTATCTTGTTAGTCCTAGGCGTCAGAGACAAACTGACAAACTGAGGAAGGACAACTTTTCTGCCTTGAGTTTTGCCTTGAGGCCTGGGTCTAGTAGGTACAGCTGACTATCTGTTTTGGGATGAAATGTGACAAATGTCACCAGAAGCTAGGCCGGTCAAGGGATCGCCTTAATTTTCAGAAAAGATGAGCATTATGTCAGAGGCTACTCCCACAATGACATGTGTTGGGTCCCTCCATCCGGCCAATGTTGGTGAGTCGGGGAGCGAGGGAGGTTCATTGGACCTAGGGTGTGGTGTCACTTGGTTATGAGGTGTGGTGTGGGTGAGGTGCACTTACTTCTAGATGTTGACCAGAGATAACTCCAATGAAGTAAAGGCAAGGATGATCTATATGTCTTTCTCCAATAACAGACATTCATTTGCATTACAACCATGTTATACAGCATTCCAGGCACTACAGCTCCACTTGAGATCTTCAGGTTCTACTGGTCCTTCTTTCCCTATGGCAAGGTGTTCAGTTCCTCAGTTCCTGACTTCTATCAGGGCTGTCACAGACTACCCATCCATTCTATCAGGGCAGTTTCCAGACAAAAAAAGAGCTCAGTACACGAAGAAAAGAATGCTTCCCTTACCTCACCCATGCCATGGTGCTGCTGCTGCTGTCCCCTACATCCATGTGCCATGCTGTGCCTTTTTCTTAGCAGAAGGCTAAGGGGGGGTAAGGGGCCTGTTATATGGCCTGCACCACTAACAGTGGCCCTGAGTCATCAGAAATCTGGATGGCTGGCTTAAAGGCACCCCAATGGCCTTGGTACCTAAGGCAATTGCCCTGCTCACTTTCCCCTAGAAGCCGCTCCCGCTCCCGCTCCCAGAGATGCGACCAGCCAGCTGCACCTCGCCAGACCGATGCTTTTGAGAGAGCCAATGGGCTCTCATTTGTGTAATCATACAAGTGGAAAATCGAACACCCAAAGAGAGTACTTGCATTCAAAAAGTTTTTAATGCTGATGAAAATGCATTGGTAAACAGAGATATTTACATATACAACAATATCAGACGCTATGTACAAAAATGTAGACCGCAGTATAAAGGTTATAAGGTATGGTAACCAGCATATGTACCACTAGGCTGCTTGAAAGACAGATACAGCTGGAAATTCAGTACTGAAATATATCTGGTGAGTATCACAAGAAAAAGACTAAGTCTATGCAGCTAGTGGGCAGACAATGCAGTACAAGGTAATGAACAGCGAAATAACTTACAATACAAAGCAAGGCAGACAAGCTGGAATACCGTGTGGACAAAAGAAAACATCGACGTTTCGGCCGGTGCGGCCTTTATCAAGAGAGTGGTGTCTGTTAATTCCAAAGGGTAAGCTTATATAGTGATGCAGCCTCCAGCATTGAGACGGACAAATGGCGCCAAACGGCGGCGCTCGTAATGGCGCCTACCGATGACGTCATCGGCGGTCGTCAGATCAGTCCCGGCCACCCAAGCTTCGCTGTCAATCCTGACAGTGTCGGCCGGAAGTGGCGCGCGGGGCTGACTAAGACGCCGCTTCCTGTATATGCGCAACAGCAAACCAACAAAATGGCGGTGCCATGAGAAGGCGACATGTGCGAGCGGAAGTGACCTCGCCAGGGCCAAATTGGTTCAGAGGCGGCGTCCTCAGTAGAAGGAGTCATGCTAGGGCGGAGCATTTAAATGTGTTCAATGCTGGAGAACTGCTGGAGACGCAGAGCACTATAAAAAGAAAAAGAGAGGATAAATAAAAAACATATAGTGATGTGAGTTAAAAACAGACACCTGGGCATACATACAAAGGTAAATATGCCACAGGGTGTAAAACATTATCGCTCAATTTTCAAAATAGAGGGCGGGGCTATGTCCAGAAATGTCCCTAAGTACACTAGATACAGGATCGACAACATATCAAGTGAGTAATTAATAAAAAACAGAGAAATCCATCTCTTCGTTCAATCCACCTGGATGTAAGGTATTAAGCTGATGGATCCAGAACAGCTCGCGCTGTAGCAATTTCCTCTCAATGCTCCCTCCCCTTTTGGGTGGTTTGACAACTTCAATAACGATAAACCGTAGTTGGCTAATATGGTGGCCGGCTTCAAGATAATGTCTTGCCAATGGAGATTCTATTTTACCGTTCCAAATATTAGAACGGTGTTCACTCACCCTCTGTCTTATTTCCCTCTTGGTCTTACCCACGTAGCCCATGCCGCAGGGGCACTTAAGTAGATAGATGGCATTTTTGGTACCACAGTTGGCAAAGTCACGGATCTTATAGCGTTTGCCAGAACTGGGATGAGTACATTTCATTTGTGTCCCTTGTTTGTCTTTGTTCGGGTGGTTCGTGGCCGGGGGAGCTTACGGTCACAAAAGTGATTGGTGCACTGGTCTGCCCGTGCATGGATGGCCACTGGACTCAGTTTGCGTGTGCAGGATTCCATGCATTCTTGCCGCTTTCTGCAGAGTGTGCATGCACGAGTTCTTGCGCTTCTCTGTATGCGTAGCAAACAATTCCTGGTCCAAGCGGCCTTTAAAAAGAGGCCTGCGGCACTGGGAAGTTGCCTGCAGCTGTTCCTGAAGTGACGCTTACCTCCTGTTCCCGTGTAACCTTCCGGCTTGACATTTGCTCTGACTTCTAGCTTTGGATACTCACCTGCTCTTACTCTGACCCTTTGGCTTTGGACATCGACCACGCTCTGGCTCTCTACCCCCAGCTTTGGATGACTACCTGTGTTGGCTCCCTGAAACGTTGGGATTAGGGCTCTTCCTGGCTCTGGACTCTATGGCTTGTTTCGTCAGTTTCCCCTAAAAAAGGAACTGGACTTTTCCCATGTTTTAGACTCTGAGCTCACTGGCCACTGGCTATAGTAGTGGGACCTCGGGTTGTCTGCAGCACAGTTTGATCCCACTTGCAGAAGGCAGCGGCGAAAACCAGACCTGTGGGCAGACTCCCCGGGCTGGAACCAGTGCGTAATATAGCACTTCCTCTCACTTCTGCTCATTTCTGGCTGCCGGCAGCATTGCTAACCGCTGTTTGTTTCTACATCGACCTGGCTTGCAGAAAGGTGCGCGTCAAGAACACACAATAAAAAATCACACGTAGGCTTAGCCCTACCCAGAAAATACTGGGATTGATCTGTAACTTTATAATTAAGTAGCACAGAAAATTCTAGGTAACTTTCAATAGGTCAAACTATAGAATTATTTATTACTGAGATTATAACCATAGCTCCTAATGGCCATTTCACAACCATGCCCAGTCCCCTGTTGCACATGAACCAAGCCACATGTTCTGATGTTACCATTACTGTATCTACTCGGTTCCTGTTTGTCTGGATTTTCCCCCCAAAACCACAGTGACCTTTCCTGGACACTATCGCTATAGTCTATGAGGCATTTTGTTCCCTATCGGGGTGATACTGCTACCTATTGTCTAGTTTCTATCAAAACAACTATTATTGAAGATCCATTGTAAAATATTGTGATTCCTATTTAAATCCATTAACATCTAACTAATGTCTCGCTCAAGGCCTACTCCCCCACCTCCTTGCATCACACCTCTTATCAGATACATATAATCAACTAAATTTTTCCTGTGTCAAACCATTTCCTTGAATTACCTGTTGATACAACTGTCACCACAATTTCCCCCGGGGCAGACTTTTTTTAGCTTATGAGATTTAGAGACAGCTAGAATAGATAATGACTGGATGTATTTCATTATACTATAACCAAGAGCTACGTAATTAGTCTTGTAAGTAAAAGCAGTGCCTTTAAAGCTGTGCAATGAATATGCATGCTGAGTTTTTGTTGATCATTCATGGAAATATAATTACTTATATAAATATAAGTAATATATATATATATAAATATAATTACTATAAAATAAATGTTTAGGTAATGAATGAGGTTAGTAATAAGTACAAAATTAAATTAAAAAATTATGATTTTTGTATCAATTTCAAACAAAGTAAACCATTTAGATATACATCGAGTTAATAGGAAAGGGTTAACAAAGACTTTTTAATAGCTTATTCAGTAACTTGGTTCATTTAAATAACTTATTCGTTAGTTTGGATAAAACACTTACTGTCTGAATTAAACTTTTAAATGGGCAATTGAAAAACTGAGCATTGCCGACTAGCGCTTAAGAGGACAAATAAACAATGGCGGAAAAATAGCTTTAATCACATGAATTAAAACCATCAGTGGTTTGACTACGTTCCCACATGGAGTGGAATATAAACTCGGAGTAACAGGACGTGGTTTGTTTCTTTTCCCATAGAAAAGACAAAAAACAATATAGTCTTTACAAAGGTGTATTTTGCTTAAATGTATGCTCACTTTTACAAGATTGGGTCAAAAGGTCTTCTGAGGAAGTAGCAAGGTGAAACGTGTCAGAAACAGAACCCAGGCAAATATATTAAGGAACCTAATGCTAGTGACCTTCTTATAGGAACACTTTGTTTTATTTTTTAAATAAGAGCAGGAGTACAAGAACTAAAATAAATGTACAAAATAATGAGAGCTTTGTGGAGGGTTGGCAGTGGCACCAATGAGTGGAGCCATTTGAGGAAGAAGAAGACCTTTGTTTAAGGTGTGTCTAAGGCAGGGGACAAAGAACAATTTAGATATTTCACTGCCCCTTAAAGGGGTTCACAAACTAGTGTCCCTTCCACACTATAGCTAACTGAGACACCAAATCTATTTTTTTTTTGGTTGTGGAATAAACGCATGCTACTTTGGGAAGAACCTAAACCCACCACAATGAGCTGTCAAAGTAATAGGTGGAATTTAGAGCTATGACCCTGTGATGGCTAGTTAAAGTGGACCTCCAGCAAAAAAACATTTTTGGTCCCTATTTAACAATTGACCCAGAGGGATCCTAATTTGGGATTTCCCTACAGTTAAATGTCCCTATAAAGGCAAAATTTGGCACAAGGTCTGTTTGATGCATGACAGGTAGTAGTTTCACACTGGAGTGCAGCATATTCCTGTACGTGGAGGAGGTGCGACTGCATAACGTGTATAATATTGTTTCCTGCCCCAGGTTTGGAGATTTCTAATGCAGGGCACATTGATGACATGATGTGAGAGGTAGGTCAGGTTAGTTTAGTGTTCCTGTAACCAAGGAGGTCCACTTACGAAGCTCTCTAGAGATGTTTTTTTTTCTGTTTAAAAGGGGTTGCAGGATAGCTCTGAGCCAGGTAGGGCTCAGATGCAGAAGGATACCAACTGTGAGTTTCTTTATCTTATCCACCCGACCCATTGCGTCCTACTCTGGTGCTGAGCTTTGGGTGACAGATGCCCTTGCCCCAATCCTGGAAGCAGGGATGCATGATGAGGGGTGTGATGACCATCCCAGCATCTCTACGGCTATGTGGACGTGTGCATGTATGCGGGCTCGCTCTCTCGCTGTATGTCCCACACAGCTGTATGTCCTGTGGTATCACCGCTTATGGATCTTATCAAGAAGAATGTTTTCACCTCGAGCTGATCATACGCTGCTCGTCAGGCATTCCAACATTTGAAAGCTGCCTTCAGCTTATCCCCTGTGTTGGTTCACCCAGATACGTCGAACCTTCGTGGTTGAGGTAGATGCCTGTGAGCTTAGTATAGGGACAGTCTTATCCCAGTATCCAGGGTCCCCAGAGAGGCTACAGCCCTGTAATTTTTTCTCCAGAAAATTTAGTCCAGGGGAATGGAATTATGGCATGGGTAACAGGGAGCTCCTAGCGGTAAAACAGGCCTTTGAGGAATAGAGGCATTGGTTAGAGGGGGCCCAGTTTCCAGTTACAGTCTACACTGGCCATAAAAACCTAGAATACATTGAGTCAGCGAAGTCACATTAAGTCCACGTCATGTCAGTTGGTCACTTTTCTTTTCTAGGTTTAATTTCACCATAACCTACAAGCCTTGTTCTAGGAACCTTAAAGCTGATGCCCTCTCCCGTAGTTTCACCACTCTGGGGGAAGTTACTGAAGAGAACCTTCCCATACTCCCACAAGGGAAAGTGATTGCTGCCCTTCTACCCAGTCTGACAGCTGTGTTAGGTCAATTTCAATCTGATTCTCCCCCAGGCAAACCTGAGAGGGCTCTGTTTGTTCCATTGTTCCACTGTCCTCCAACAGTTTCATGAGACCAAGCCTGCCGGAGCCTGGGGAAAAAAAACCCTTGCTCTCCTAAACCTTCACGTCTGGTGGCTCTCTCTTAGAGAGGATGCATGGGCATTTGTCCAGTCTTGTAAGACCTGTGCTCATACTAAAACCTAACGGTCTCCACCCACTGGTACTCACTTTTTTCTCATGGAACATTGTTACTCTGTGCCAGGTAAGATTTGGGTCAGGATCCCCAAATTTAAGAGATCATCCTAGTCAGTAGTAAAGAACCATAGATACGCCATAGTCAAGACTAGCTGGGTCAGTAGTAAATAATCAGAGGTAAGACATAATCAGGACAAGCCAGGACAGTAGTAAAGGATCTGAGATAATCCATAGTCGAGATAAGCCAGGTCAATATTAAAGGATCAGAGCTAAGCCATTGTCAGGACAAGCCAGCCCAAAATTAAAGGATCAAAAATACGACATATTCAAGACAATGATCTGATAGTAAAGCCATAATTAGGACAATCAGGTCAATAGTAAAGGATTAGACATACACCATCTCCTGGACAAACCAAGCCATCTCCAGGACAAACCAGGCCATCACCTGGACAACCCAGGCCATCTCCAGGACAAACCAGGCCAATAGTAATGGATCAGACATAACCCATCGTCAGGACAAGCCAGGCCAATAATAAATGACCAGAAATAAGCCATTATCAGGACAAATCAGGCCAATAGTAGGGGACCAGAGATAAGCCATAGTCAGGACAAGCCAGGCCAATAGTAAATGATCAGAGATAAGCCATCGTTAGGACAAACCAGGCAAATATTAAAGGATCAGAAATATGCCATAGTCAGGACAAGCCAGGGAGAATTGAAAGAACATAGAACAGCCAAACTGTACACTGTCTGGATCATATTTGCATCATCTCAATTAAGAGTAAATAAGAACCAAACTTTTTTTAATCATTCTGTTTCCTTCCTCTTTCCAAAAAAGACTTTAATGATGCAATCTAAATAATGCGGAAGAAAATGCCTGCAGCCGAGGCAGAAAAAAGGATGTCTGTGCACCCATTGCTCCATGGTATAATGCTTGCTTTTACTTAATTTATGCTTACTCGAACTTTACAAGAATGAGTTTTAATCATTGTTTGCTGCTGTTCACCTTATTCTTTTCATCTAGAATTTCTCTTGGGCTGTACTCATTTCTACCATCTGTTACTCACATAAGAAACTAAGGTACTAAATTGGGAATAAAGTGCCAATATACACATGGCACAGTATTTATTCAATAAACCCTGGACCATAGCATTAAAGTGATTGGCAGGTCAAAAGATAAAAAATAAATATCAGTAGCTTATCTTACATTGAGGCCCTCCAGTGCTCTCCTTCCTGCTATGTCGGTCTACTTAGTCAAGAAATCACTTCCTCATTCTGCTTTCAGGCTCCACCCCTCTGGCCTGGTCCTTCAATCAACCTTCAGTGGACCAAGAACATAAACACCCCCCACTCCCTTCCGAGATGTCCTGATTGGCTGCCTCTCCCTGCAGCTATAAACCCCCACCCTCCTATGTGATATATGTAAAGCACACAGTGTGCTTTTTGAAAACAGATTGAAGTTTGGGACAGTGCAACGTGTAGCCCGAGACAATGGGACAACAATCGAGCTTGCCTTCAGTATAACTTTAACTTACCTTAAAGGCCCCCAGCCAGCCTATAGCTAAATTATATACTCACCTTATTTCTCAACAGCTCATTGTGCTAGGTCCAGTTATTTAATATTTGCCCATTAATGAGATCCATGGACACCTTAGCATGCTTCTAGTTTGGCCATGACTGCTAAAAGCAGAGAAGTAGCTGGACTGTTACCACCCACCACTGTATGTAGTATGTAATATGTATTATTTGTGTGCAAGGTGGTCTGGCAGGCTCCCTTTGTGTAATACAGTCCAGGACATGGAGCTCCTGAACTAGTAAGTATTGAAGAACTAGATGAAGCTGATGATTTACGGAGGAGATCTGTCCTGCTATGTGAAACCCCAAGGTCACGCATAAAAACGTACCTTTTCCTGGGCCTATGGCGCATGTGTGGGCTATCGTCCACTCAGTGATGTATGCCATATTAATGATCGGCAATACGACTTTGTTTAGATGCAGAGGTCGTCAATAGTGAGTAGAAGCAGCCGCATCCACAGTTTTTCTTTGAAGATGCTGTTCTCAGCCAGTCTTATAGGCTGGGCGCGGGAGGGCTCCTCATGCTATAGATGTCACAGGCAAAGGTGAGTTTTGTGGATGACCCCAGGGGTTTCACACAGAAGGAAGACCTCAGGGCCGGCCGCATTGGGTTTTATTCTGCTTTAAAAGTCATTGAAGTTGAACAACCTCATAACAGCATAGTGAGACACTGGTGTCAGGAGTGTGCGAGGCTAAGAAAAGTGCCTGGACTCCGGAAAGGTGTGTCTGCCTCTGTTGGAAACTCTAAAGCCCTGGGGGAAATGTTGAACCCGTTTGGGCACATTGTCTCTGGACATTTGCTGTCTGATGTGAAACTTGGAACTTAACTAGTGATCAGTATCCTTAAGGTGGAGAGGCTCTCTCTTAGTTTGTGTTACCCTGTGTGAATCCCTGCCTTATGTTACTAAGTGCAAGTGTTCCCATCAGTGGGGTGGAGTAGTCCCCAATATTGCTGTGAGTTGTGTGTGTGTGTGCGTGAATGAGTGTGTGCAAGTGGGGTGGCGGGAACAGCAGCAGGCAGGCATGGGGGGGTCACACTGGCTGTAATAAGGGATTCCCCTCACTGTCTGAAATGGGAGATGCCGCACACTGCCGTTAATGAGAGATGCTGATTACTGGCTGTAATGGGGGATGCAAATGTGTATGTGTTTAAGTGGGGTCGTGGGAACAGCGGCAGTGGCAGGCAGGCATGGGGGGTCACACTGGCTGTATTTGGGAATGCCCCTCACTGCCTGTAATGACAGATGCTGCACACTGCTTGTAATGAGGGATGCCCCTCACTGCCTGTAATGAAGGATGACCGTCACTGGCTGAAATGAGGGACACCCCTCACTGTCTGCAAGGGGAGATGATGCACACTGCCGGTAATGAGAGATGCCGGTTACTGGCTGTAATGGCGGATGCCCCTCACTGCCTGTAATGGAGATGCCGCACATTGCCTGTAATGAAGGATGACTGTCATTGGCTGCAATGGGGGATGCCGCTCACCGGCTGTAGAGGGGGATGCCGCTTACTGGCTGAAATGAGGGACACCCCTCACTGTCTGCAAGGGGAGATGATGCACACTGCCTGTAATGAGGGATGCCTCTCACTGCCTATAATAGCAGATGGCGAACACTGACTGTAATGGGGGATGCACACAGTGGCTATAATGAGGGATGCTGCCTGTTATGGGGTGGTTAGGAGGGGGATTTTAGTACAAGGGGATTGCCTGTGTGTGTGGGGGGGGGCTTGCCTGCATGTGTGTGTGGGGGGGTTTGCCTGTATTATTATTATTATGTAATTTTTAGGTGGCATTTCCCTTTAAGTTCGTGGATAGGGTGTGGTTTAATTGCAAAAAAAATTACGGGGAGCGGGCGATGCACATGTCCCTCATTCCCGTTTTCAAAAGTCGGGAGGTATGATAAGAGGGTTGCTAACTGTCCTCACTGATTGTTTGTATAAACAATACTGGCAATCGTTATGGTATCAGTCATCACTTCTGCTGAAAAAAACACAAAGGGACCTTTTTCACTTCTGACAAACAGCGACTATGATGTCACCTTATCTCTGGCTCAGCTTCCTGTACACCAACAATATAGCTGTCAGATATTACACTTTGACCAAAGTATCATCCGGTGTTAAAGAATGAAGCTACTGTCTGATATCAGTGCCGAGCCAAAGACACAACCTTGCTAGATAATTCGATATTTGAAACCTGGGGACAGGGTGCCAGACACGTGCCACATCAGGAGATAATTTTCATATCTTTTGGTCCTTCTATATCTAGGGTTCTGCTTATAGGCATTATAGTGCATATAAGAACCTAGAGCGGAAAGAGTAAGATCCCAGTGTAATCCTAGCATGAAGAAATGCACTGAGGGTTCTAAGAATGAAGCCAGGGCCAGCGCTAGCAGTGGGCATATCGGGGCAGGTCCCTGGGTAGTGTCTGGAGAGGGTCATTCAGACTTGGATTAATTTTTTGATGTACCCTCCACATACACACTGAAATAGTGCCCCCCTTCAGCAGTGGAGAAGGTTTAAAGGACCGGAGTGTAGAAAGTCGGCAGGATGGAAGGGTGATTGGCAGGCAAAAAAGGCAACCAAGACAAGAGTCCATGAAGCCTGTCCCTGTCCTAAACTGCCACCCTTCTGAAGCCCACCCCCCCCCCCCCCCCAGCCCTGAATGAGGGGGAGTGCCTCTCTTAGGAGGTTATTGCAAAAATGTCAAATGTCAAGCAATGGTGTTCAAACTCTAATAAGGATGTGAAAAATCATAGATTTCAGGAGGTATTGAGCACACATGCTCATGTGTCACAAAGGATTATTTACCTGGCTGCCACTCATAAACTTTCTCATACTTTTGTGGGTAGCATTGCCTAGCAACCACCAGCAGTGCTAGTTTTGGAAGCCTGCGTCCTGCCACATTGCCTCTGGGACTACATCTCACTCCTCTTGATTGCAAGGCCCCTTTCCTATGATTGTAGGTGGATGATTTTCATATTATCAGTATGTTGCCCTTGTATCCAGAGGCCTTCTGCTTGTTGACAACCCTTGCCATTGACCTTGAACATTATTTGTCTGCCATCTGCCTTGGACCTTTGCCATGTACTCCTACAATGTCTTGTATGCCGCCTGGCCAAGACCATGGTCAGACAGGCACCTACCAACCACTTCTTCCCACAGACACTGTTTACATTCCAGTTTGCCATCAGTCCTGCCTACTTTTAGTCTTCTACTGTGAGTTACATGCCTTACCATCCTAAAGATCTCCTAATAGGTGGCGCTGAGGCTTCAGGTCTTCAAGGAACTCGTATAGGTGCTACCTACAGGGATGCCTGAATCACAGTAGGTAACTTAGCATTACATTTTCTAAAAAAAATCTATATAGCTGTTGCAAGGGTCATCGGCAGTTCTCACTGATCCTGATCACAATCAGAAACATTGGGGGCTGGATGGATCAGTCACAGCATCAAAGCCTTAGTAAATGTATGCCAATATAGGGGGATGGAGATACTTCTTTTTGCATAGAATATGCAAATATGCGAATATCCCAATTTTCAATTTTTGTTCACTGATCATACTTACCAATTCATTACTGGGCCTTCTAAATGTTCACCTAGTTTGTGGTAAGATGTTTCTTAGATCTCTCTTAAGGGACATATGGATTCCTCTGGGCAAAGGGCAATCGTGGCCATTGATTAAAACACTCTCCACCATCACGACCACCATCCACCATCGACAACCATTCAACAACATTTACGTTATCAGCAATCTTAATCTAAAAGACGAGCATGAAAAACAAAACTGATTCCCAATTTACACACCCTAAAAGTAAATAAAAATAAGCTTCATTCATCAAAGGTCATGCTTGATACTTTTTTACTATATGATCTCAACAGAGCAAGGAGTGTCCACACTAATTCAGTAAATCTGAGAAGCTATGTCTTATTTTGAAATATGCAGGACAATCCTTTCCATTGATCAGAAAATAAAGCATCAGATTCTTCCTCTTCCCCAGTATCAAAGAGTTCTTATTATACTGTACAGCTGCTTAACTGTGCCAAATGTGAGTTATTTAAAAAAGCATTAGAAGAATGTCCCAACATCACAACATCATCCAAGGCACCAGATACCACGGCCTGGGTGTGGACAGCAAGGAATCAGAGAAACCTCTCCATTACCACCAGTATTTTAATAACATATAAGGAAACTCTCTCTCTCTCTCTCTCTCCATATATATATATATATATATATATATATATATATATATTACAAAATTTATAAGAAATGAATTATGTAATAAAAGGAAGTATTCATTACAAGATAGTTCTTCTTTGATGGTTTTTCTTCATAATGAAGGAACCAAACACAGTCATATTTTTATCTATCCATTACTTACTGATAACATTACAGGAGAACTATGCAAACCCAGGCTGTCAGACCCCCCCCCCCCCCCCCCCCCAGGGTTGCCATTTGGCCGGTGTTCTTTTTATAACTTTACTGGCCACTGGCCTGGCAGTGCCGGTATTTGTTTTTTTTTTTACTGGTAACTGAAGATGGGAAAAGTATATCGGCAATTACAATTACCAGTACAAAAACAAATACCCGCACTGCTAGGCCAGTGGCCAGAGATATTAATAAAATACTGGCCCCTCCCCCACTAATGCTGGGATTTTTATGATGCCCCAATGATCTTTGTAAGAACTTTTTGGTAGTGGTAGTGCATCTTTTGTCTACAGATATTTTCATGTTTCTTAAAACTGGGATTGCAAAAGGTGCAATGGAGTCAAACAATCTTTGAGGTGCCCTCCAGTCTCCATATATCATTTTCTCTACATTTAGGATGGAGACAGCTGTGTTGGGTATTTATCAAGAATGTTTTGTATATTATTAGTAGTAATAGTGAATAGAGTAGGAATAATCTACTATGAGCCTGATTTACAAACCCCGACACCTACATAGTTCAAGGCATATATCTGACAAAAAGCATATCTTTCCTCCTGAGTTAGCATAATTTACCAATACAACGGGGAACCCTGGTGGGGATAGGTGGACACTGTCAGGGCAGGCCTGTATTTGCCACTAGGCAAAATATAGGCACATGCCTATGGCAGGGACAGGCATACCTCCTGATTTGGAGGGACTGTCTCTATTTTGAGTCCCCCTGCCCCTCGTTTGTCTCTCTTTGAAGTGTAACATGCAGATCTGCATCAATAAAGTTTCTTTCTCCTATTCAAAGTGTTTCTATTGTTGTAACTGTTACATCCTATCCCCTATCCATCCCTCAATGAGGAGGCGTGGCTTAATTTAACAATTGTCCCTCTTTCCCACCCTCAATAGTTGGGAGGTATGAACAGGCACGACAGTCAACAACAATTAAAAAAAAAAATCTTCTGCCAGCAGTGAGGCAGCCATCGTCGCAAGTGCAATCAATGCCATTTTTTTTAAGCAGAGACAGCCATCAGCTAATACCACCCATCTCCGCCCTTAGACGCCGATGTAAGGAACACTGCAGGGCAAAGTGGGGCGGAGCTAGGCAGTTGCAGGGGGCACCGGCACCGCCAATCTAGACCTATATACAAAATGAATCTGAGCGCAGCGCCCCCTGCCTGTCATATTGCCTCTCTCTGTGACAGTCTGCCAACCCTCAGCACTGTCTGTGGAGAACACAGGCACATAATTGGGGCAGGAGAGCCCAGCTGTAAGGGGGGGGGGACTGGTTCCCAACTCGGATAGCATCCCTGTCTGTGGCCTGCATAGGACTGGCCCAGCTGGCGGATGCCCGGTCCAAGTTCAGGGCCTTGCCTTTCCACTGCATTATTATTCTTCATTGGTGGTTAAGGGCCCCTCTCCCTTGGCGCTGTGTACAGACAGCACATAAATGATGAGGAGCCCCAGCGCCACACAATTCCTCAATAAGAAGCTCTAAGGTGGCTGGGAATGAGCGACGTCACACTCAGCAGCGCGAGACATCAAAGGAACTGCATGGTGCTGCCAGGGCCACTTCATCATTCAGGTACTGCAACGGAAGAGTGCGCGGGGGGGGGGGGGGGGAGAAGAGCCATTAACCATTGAGCCACCAATGATGTATACAGTATAAATCACAATAGACAGGAGTTGGGGGTGGGTGAAGGTTCTGATTGTTTCTCATCTTAGTGGACCAAAACCCAGTATTTTAATTATCCCAGGTTTTGGTCCTTGCCCCCAGGGCACCCCGATGCGAGATGCTTCTCTGTGTGAACCCCCCCCCCCAGGTCGCTCATGCCAACTAACCTTTCCCTGGTCCTACGGCACATTCACTGCCTCCCATCCAATCAGCATGATTGACTGTCCTGGTGTGAACTCGGCTAGGCTCGTCTAAGGAGCCAAATCTAGCCGAGTGAACTGCATCCCTGCTTTATTAACAGAAAGCATGGGCATGCGCCTTGCTAAACGAATAGCAGGGCCACTGCTCACACATGCGCCGTTGGACCGGAGGAGAAGGTGAGTATACTTGGCAACCTGGGGGGTTTCACACAGTGGGGCATATCGATTCTGGATGCCCTGGGGGGGGGGGAGAAATCAAGCTGCCCTGAAAAGTTATAAATGCCAGGGCCAATGGCCATGGGTTTTGAACCACTTTAAAGTGGACCTATCAACACAAGGTCCTTCCCCCAGGGGGCATCCCACCATCATGGACATGCACAATGGCCAGATCCTGTAGGTTCTTGGCATTAGTGCTCCATACACTGTATCTCCTTTTATTCCCTTGGAATGTCTGACAGGCAGAAGAAGAATTGACTCAATAGTGGATCACAAGCAGCAAGACGAGGAGCTGAACAGAGCCAGCACCAGGTGGTCAGATAGGACAGGTGATGTATTAGGGCAGAAGATGACTAAGGTCAACCCTGGCCTTCAATATAGTCCTCATGCATAGGAGAATAGACTGGGGATATGTGCAGGCAAGCAGTAATTCCCTGTCACCAATGGACTGGCAGCATCTCAATGGCAGAGACAGAGTCAGGCATAAGCAAGAGGTCAAAGACAGGCAGCAATCGTGGTCAAAGTCTGTAGGCCAAAAGCCAAGGTGGTAGGCAGGAGGCAGAAAGCGTAGTTCAAAATTAAAGCAAAAGTTATCAGTGAGTAAGCAAATTCAAGGACAAAGGTCTCTTTAGAACAAGGGATGAAGGCACAGCTAGATCATCAGAAGATTATGATGCCATCTTGTCACCTTAGCCTCCTGTGCACATGTGTGGTACGCATGAATGTTTGTGCACATGCATTGTGTGGGGATGTTTGAGGGGGGTTTTTCCTTGTTGAGGTGCGACACCATACATAGTTTTGGTCATTACTAGTGATGGGCAAACCCGACCCACAAATTTCCGATTCGTACTGAACTTTGTGAGTTCGGGTTCCCAAACATGAACATGGACTATAGTTAGATGGCATGGTTTTGCTGAGCAGCCCATCAAACTAATGCAGAGTGTGCAGCACATAGGAATTGGCTGTACACTTACCTGAGCCGACGGTCAGAGTCAGCGTCCGGGTTTCAATGGGGTTTGGGTTCGGGTCAAGTTCGGGTAACCGAACAGAACTTTTTGTTCAAAGCTTGCGAACCTGAACTTCTAGGGTTTCGCCCAACTCTAGTCATTACCACCCCATGACTTCCTCTAGCCCAGCTGCATAGACAGGCTGTAGGGAGCATGGTTGACACTTTACAAAGAATTTATGCCTCTACATTAGATTAAGGCACACGCACCGGTACAGTGAATGAGTGAGGGGTGCGGGTGCATTTTTGCCCGGTAATTTAAATCCAGTGAGAAAGAAATACAGTACTTTCAGATTATTTAAAAGAAATGCAGTAAAACTAGACACTAAAAAACTTCCAGTCCTGTGAGTAATTCATTTCCTTGCCCAGGCCGATCAGACACAGCATGAGATAAAATGTGACTGCAAAACTTTCCCACAGAACAATTCAGCGTGAGAGATAAATGTATGTAGCAGCCAGAGGTGAGACAGAGGAGGAAGAATTCACATGTAACCAGAGGCTCTAATGCAGGATTAAATGTTATCAATACATTATATACAATTATGTATCATTATTATTAATAGCAAGAAAAATTACAGAATAGCTCCCACTAATTTCAGTTGTTTAGTGGAGCAAACTTTGCTGGCCAACGCAGGAATGGAAGATATTTCATGTCATGTTTCATGTATTTATGTTGATGTTCTTATCCCTACTTTATGTACCTGCCTACTGTCCCACCAATCTACCTGCCTACCAACCCACTTACCTACCCACCCAATCTACCTACCCACTCACCCACCAATTATCTACATGCCTGCTGAATCACCTACATACATATCCACACACCTAACCTATCTACTTGCCCGCTTACCTTACCTATTTATGGACCTGCCCACTCACCTACCTACCCAGGCCCTGGGGCAAGGGCAGGATCAGCGGACCCTGGATCTGGAGGCGACTGTCGCCGACCCACCTAACTACCTGCCCACTCGCCCACCTACCTACTTGACCTCCCACCCTTCCTACCTGCCAACCTATATGCCTACTCACCTACCTATATATCTACATGTCTACCCACCCACCACCTACCTAAATGCCTTCATACTGATTTAACTGACTACCCTCACCTGTCCATCCACATACTTACCCATCTATCTGCCTACCTACCAGCTCACCCACCTATTTGACTATCCCACCTCCCTAACCATTTATCTACCTGCCTACCAGCCTACATTCCCACTTACTTACCTATCTACCTAATAACCTATCTACTTGCCTGCTTAACCATCTACCTACCCATTATTAATTTCCCTGTCTACCCACCACCTGCATACATAACCTAACCTACCTATCCTTGTTGGGGATACAGGAAGATTTCCTTATTATTGTCAGGTGGGGTCCACACACATCACTGGGTAGACTGGGTTTGGAACAGGAGCAGCACAACTTATCCACTCATGATAGAAATTGACTTCTTAGTAGTGTGACAAACATGGGGACTATATTAGTTGGTCTGATGGAGTACAATGTTGTGATCATTAGAGTGATTAAAGCAAGAAGCAAAGATAGGTGTTACATTTCTACACAGGAAGAGTTTCCTGTGCCACCCAGGCCTTATCACCATGCAGCCTCTGTGAAAAAGGTCTGCCTTTACCCTGCTATCAGTCACAGCTTGTACCCCCACTTCTTTCACTGCTTTGCCTGCCCCCTCCATCGCAGTAAATGGAGTAGGCGTGCTAGCATCACTGTGAATGATGTACCTTCCCTTTTCCCACTTCACATGCGTTTGTCCAATCAGCACTTAATCCTGTGCATTCTCATGCACAGCATAAAGCGCCATTTATAAGAGAGCTTCAACATGGGGAAGTGGGAACTGAACTATTACTTTAAAAGCAAAAAATACTCTATCTGAGGCCTCCACCAGATTTGGTGCCCAGGGGCCTCCACCACACTTAATCCAGCCCTGGGTGTGATCAATGGAGGGGTTGGAGAGGCTTCAGATACCAGGATTAGCCTGGACTTACAACTGTAGGAGTCCTAGTCAAGGAGCAGCACATCCTTTAACAGCAATTATAGTATGAGCAAGCTTACTCTGTTGTATCAAGCAATGATTTAAACAAAAGAAAGTTGGTTCCTGTTGAAGACTCTTGGCGTGACTCTAAGTAGGAAATGTCCTGAGCATCTCCCTCCCTATGAAAGCAGGAGGCCATGGGTTATCATAAAACAAGAGTCAAAGTCATGAACATTGCAAGGGGCCCTGTGCTGCCAAAATCAGGGGGGGGGGGTAAGACACAGCATGGATCTGCCCATGGTGAATAGAAGCTACCTATATATTACAAGTCACAAGACATCCTATAGTAAAAAATATTGTTTCATTAAACAAGATGAATGGAATCCTTGCATAATACAATGAGTGATGTTATTTACTAAAGGCTCGCCTTTTCCATGTGGTGGGATCGGTCTCCAATGACCTGATTCCTGACCCGACTCTGGGAGAGACATGTGGTGAAAATTAAGATTGTTTCCGGCTATAAAGATTCACAGCCACAAAGCTCAGAGGAGAACGGAGGCTCTTTTGGAAAGGAAAAGGCTTATTTTAACCCAGACATCTGGAAACAGTTGTGCTTAACACTCTCAGGGCTATCTGTGCCCCATAAACACAATAAGGAGTAACATAAACTCCGGGGACCTTCCAGTTTAGCAGCAATATGAGGAGCACAGTCCTGGAAAAAAGACCTTCAAAAGACTTCTATGTGGAGTTCCCCTAAAGTTTGTTCTTACTCAAAAGTTCAACAAATGTTTAAACTGAATATGCGTGGCCTGTAAATATCAGGTTTATTATAATACTCTTTTGGTGTCATGGGTGCTTCTGGTATCTAGGCCAGTTTGGTATTTGTCTATTGCATCTGGATATCATCTATGCACTCCCTATACATTGGGGGGTTTCCAGCATGATGCTCTCTGGCATATTAAACACTTACCTCTCAAAAATGAGTAGTACTGATAAGTTCTGATGTCTACTCGAGATTTTAAATTCTGGATAAATGTCTATAAAAAAAAAAATCTCAAGACCCCAAGCCAAAAGAAGCAACAGAGTACAACAAATAAGCTTACAGGCTGACCGCAGGGTTGGAAACACCTCAACGTTTCGGTCAAATTAGACCTTTCTCAAGAGGATGCATGCAGGAGAAAGGTCTAATTTGACCGAAACTTTGAGGTGTTTCCAACCCTGCGGTCAGCCTGTAAGCTTATTCGTTGTACTCTGTTGCTTCTTTTCTCATTTTTGCCTGTATGTCAGTGTGACTAGCTGTAGGTCTCTGTTTGTGGTGCTATAGAACCCTTACTTTTTTCACTGTATATATATTGCACTTACTTGTACACGTATACCTATGAGCATTAAAAAAACATGACGTTTATGGCATAATTTTTTTTGGTGTTCATTTTTCCCAATTTGGATATATGTTAGATTACCTAATTACCTTCAGGGCCGGATTAAGCGTAGTGGAGGCCGCTGGGCACAAAATATGATGAAGGCCCCAGATACAGTATTTTGTTCTGGCACCCGCCTACTTACTGGAACATTGATCGAGTCCCTTGTACCACCCTTGTGTGAGTGCGTGCTGTTTGTGCTGAAGGCTCCACATACAATATTTTCTTTCCTTTAAAATAATAGTCCAGCCAAGTAACTGATTGGCGGTTGTCTGGCACCCACCTAATTACTGGAACGTCAGATCGAGTCCCTTTTGCCACCCTTGTGCGGGTGCGTGCTGCTCGGGAACTTCTGCTTTGCCATTCTGGGCGGGGGTGTAGTGTAGTCGCCCAGAAAACAGTTCCCTGCATTGAGCTGCCAGCGGCTGTGCTTGGTGGCTTATGTGCAGTGACAGCTCTGCACCCATCACTGTAACGTTGCTGATGGCGGCTTTGCTGCTCTAGACTCTCCATCCTGCCCTGTGGTGGCTTTGGCTGCAGGTTTGCAAAAACAAAGAAAGGCTTGCCCAGGCACGGGGGGCCTCCACTGCTGCCGATAGCTTTGTTGCTGGCCCCGAGGACCATCAGACCAAAGACTGAAAAGCCTCCTGGACCAGACCATAACCCAAAGGTTGTGGTGGAGGTCCTGGGGTGTACCCCTTGCCATATTGCCATTCCACCACTGAATGTATGTGTCCGCACTGTTTATTGATGTCTTTGATAAACATTTAGCCATATAAATATAGAAAGCCATATATTAAGATGGGAGGTAAAACCTTGGGATAGGCTCTCTCTCTCTGATGGGCTATAACAAGATGAGTCATTCTGAAAAGCCTGCCAGCTCCCAGCTGAGAGGTCCGGTCCATTGTGTTATATTTAGTGTTGGGCGAACCCCAAACTTTGAACAGAAGTTCATTTTGGGTACCTGAACTTGGCCAATTAAATCAATTGAGACCCAAACATTGGGGGGGGGGCAATTCATCCTCTGTGGGCCACTTCCCCCAGGTGGGTGAGGAGTTTGATGGGGTGGTGGAGGGGCCCACAGAGGCAGAATTGCTTCCCCCCAAAGTTCGGCCACTTGTCGAACACAAACCTCTAGGGGTTTGCTCAACACTAAATACAATACAATGGACCTCTCACCTGTCAAGGGACAGAATCGCATCCAGAAAGATGGCTGCCACTCCCATAAGTGAGGACACTGGCAGCATCTAGCAGCACTAGTGCCAGCTGCCAATATTCTCACTCATGTGAGCGGCAGGCACCTTGCTGCAGTCCTGGCTGTAGTCAAACTGTGATCGGAATGATGATTGATTAGGTTAAGCTGGTTGATGGACTTGGTTTGGACCGAACGCCAAACTTGCAGTTTGCAACTTGAGTTCATTACGAACCTGAACTTTGCAGAATGGGTTCGCCCAACACAAGTTATATTAACTAAGCCAAATAACAATTCATTTATCTTAACTTAACTGACCTCCGTGGTGAGAGGTCCATTATATTTAGTGTTGGGTGAACCCCTAGAGGTTCAGTTTCAGCAAGTTCAGCTGAACTTTAAACAAAAGTTCGTTTTGGCTACCTGAACTTGACCAGAACACGGTTACAAATTGAATCAATGGGGACCCAAAATTAAGGGGGGAATTCTGCCTCTGGGGGCTCCTCCGCCACCCCACCGAACTCCTCACCCACCTGATTATATTGTAATCAGCTGTGATACTTTCTAAAGCAGTCATGAGCCTATTATTGGAATGTAGATAGCTTACAGTGCAATGTGATGTGTGCATTACACTGTGGGATAAGAAAGACTCTCTAAAGAACATTTCCTCTGCAGTATAATATTAGCAGGTAGTGAGTGTTCCAGAGCAGCTGCCTTGTCTGCTTTGCCTTTAGATATACTCATAGCTACCGGATCAACAGAACATAAGAGACACTGAGAGAAAACAGAAACACATTATCAGATAGGAAATATTCTTTATAGCTACACAAAAACATTTTGTATTTCTTTTGACAGAATTTCCTCTGCAATGAATAGAAAACGAAACATGTTCTACTTGCTGGAGCATGAAAAGACATGGCAGGTTTCACCTAACAGCTTATTACTATTATTAACTTTCCTGTAAATAGTGTCTGCAGAAGTGTATGGCGGGAGGCGGGGCTTAGTTACTGTACATTGCCGAGGGGGAATCATACATAACTGGAAACAAAATCAAGCCAATCCTGCTTAGCGACCCCGATAGCGCCATATAGCCACTCATTCATTATTATTCCAGCCTCAGCCCACAGCGCCAGCGTCCGACCTTGAACAGCGACAGGTATGACCTCTCGCTACCTGGCGCTCTCCAATGCATTTCAATGGAACAATCTTTAAATATTCATAATTAATTGTTATTAATGTTTTTTTTTTTTTTTTTTAAATGTGAAAAATTCTGTGACCACTTCTGCCATTTTAGATAATTTTTTTAAGGAAAAAAAAAATTGTACAGAATTGATATTACAGGTCTGATATTAATGTATTCATATTACAAAATTATTTAAAAAACGTGTTTTTTTTGGTTTCCAAAAATATGGTGGTTTGGGGGTTAAAAAACTACTTTTAACCCATCGCCGCCAGCGCTCTGGGGTTTAAACATGCATTTTACAGCGCGTGATTTTTTAATGAATATGGTGGGAGCCGGTCGCTAGGGCCAGTCGCTATCATGTGCTCCCATACAGCGCGGAACCTGTCAAATAGCGACTCCTCACCCAATATTCAACATTACGGCAAACTGACTGAGTCGCTATCAACTACCGAACAAAGGCCAAGCACAGCGACTACTAGCGGGCACTCTGAAAATGCCGCTACAGTCGCTCAACTGTCGCTACCTGCCGCTATTAATGAATCGGCCTCTAAGTTACTAAGCCAGGTAGTGCTTCAAAGCAGCAGGTAGCATCTGGTGAACGCCGCACGCTGTACGCAAAAGCACATTTAAGAAAGCGAATCTGGTGAGCGCCTCTAACAGCGCCATGTAGCATCACATGTATTATTACAGATGGCTCAGTGTATAGCGCCGGCGCTCTAGGCTCAGGAGCGTCATGTAGTGCCTGTCGCTCACTGTCGCTCTCCCATATATTTCAATGGGCTTTCATTTGTTTGTGAATAAACAGCGTGTTTGGCAAATACATTTCTTTTCTCAGATCATTGTGTGACCTCTCCTGGCTGCAAACAATCATTTTTAGACATTTTTGGACTTTTTATATTTTTATGCAGAATTGTCATTACAGGTCTGGCACTAAAGTATTAATGTCACAGTGTTAAAACAATGTCATTCCATGTGTTTTCGCTTTGTTACAGGTGGATATGTGTTCAAAAACAGACTTTAATCACACAGTGTCTGGCGTGTGAAATAGCGACCAGATTTAGAGCGCCAGACGCAGAGGAGTAGCTAGGCTTTCTGGCACCCAGGGCATAGATTTGAAATGGAGCCCCCCACCTGTTCTCAGTTCCCACTTTTGCACCCCCCTGACTTGCGGCACCTGGGCCAAGTGCCCCCCCTGCTCCCCCCTAGCTACGCCCCTGGCCGGACGCTGTGTGTGTCTAGTGTTTTGTTAAATATGGTGTGGCATGCCGAGTTCCGGACGCACTGAGTTGGTGCTACCTTTCGCTCCCTGCAATGCTGTACTGATGTTACAGTGCCCAACTCACATCATATTCATCAATGCCGGACAGGTTACTAGAGCGACCGAGACAGTGTCCTTTACCCGCTTACAGCGTCTACTAGTGGTCGCTCTAAGCATTGCTATACAGATGCTCATCTGGCAATACCTGGTGCTAGTAGTGAATCAGCCTCTAAGTGCCTTATTTATAATGTGGCTATAGCACCAGCTTTGGAATGCCGGAATCCCCATCTTATTTGGCGCTGTACTGCGGACTACATTGGCGCTAACAGTCATTGCATAGCTACTGATTAACTTTGATTGTTGCACTTAGGTATTGGCTGGCCTATATCAGCACCCGTTGGACTCGCCGGCCGATTATCCCAGCACCTTGAAATTTTTGGCGCTGGTCAGCGTTTCGTCATTATAGTTACAAGAAATCACTGCTGGGGACAAAGGGGACAAACGTTACAGTGCGTTTAGATTGTGTTTATTTAGTTGTTGTCCATTACACATTTTTAATCAAAAGAAGCCGTTAAAATACATTTTAATAACCTCCCAAAAACAATTTGGCCCATATAGGTCTTGGGTTTCACTTATTGACAAGTCCCAATGCAAGTTCTGTACAAATAAATGTGTGTAATAATATTAATTATAAGCATAAAACACTACAATCCAAGTCTGCCCATTTCGCTCTATTAGATTTTACAGCGGCAGGTTATAACTGGCACGGCTTCATCCAGAGCGCCCAGCGCTGCATCATTTTCAGCGTTAGTGTTAAATAAGACGCTAGCCGGTGGGCGCATCGGCATTGCCATTATTTTCTTTCTTGAATGCCACACTGCCGCTGAGGCCAAAAAAGGTGGAGCTGACGCTACATAAATAAGGCTTCCTGCTGTGAATATAAGCCTCGATTCAGAGACACATTCGTCCGGACCTCCGTAGCTGTCTGTGAAAGTTTTGGTGGGTGTTTGTCATTTTTTTTGCTTTTTTTCGTTCATTTTTCATTCGTCCGAACGTTCGGGAATGCGCTTTCGATGAACGGAAGCAACATTTCCGTTAGTTCGGATCATTTTCCAAACAAAATCGGAAATTTTCCGTTCGTTTAGATAACTTCCGTTGTTGAGATGGGTTCCCGTCTGATTCAGAGAGCTGGTTTCCGACGGATCTCCACCCTATAAATCCGTTTCATTTCCGATCCACTTACGGGACCTTTGAGGGCTCAGATTGCTATTGTTGAACATGTTTTGTGGCTATGTGGAGGAGTCTGCGCGCCTTTAGCACCAAGGCATTGCATGTATCAGCATGGCCGAGGCCATAAATTGTATAGCAATGCATACCTGAATCAATACATTTCATGTATGCATTATAGATGCATTTTAATGCTGACCTTAATTAGTCATTAGCATGTAAACCTTTATTTTCCCACACATCCATATAATTGCTATATTTCTTTAGACTTATGTCCTTTGTGAATTATATTTGGATTGTTGAACTTGAATCTTAATTTGTTGTTGTAGTTATTGTTTTAGTTGGTTACCTTTGCTTTGTGTAATTATTTTATATTTGGTTGCAGGAACCAGCAAGATATGCCACTCGCCCTTGCTCCTGATGCCCGTTCTTTGCCTGCAGAATGCGGGCCAGGGGTTCTCTAATCGGGCACTATGCAAAACCCGGCCCGTGGTGGTGAGGGCCCTCTGGCTTTTGAAGTCCAGATTTAGGTGTTTGGACCATACCGGGGGGGGGGGGGGGCACTGCAGTATGACCCCAACAAGGTTATACCAAAATTTTAATTTACCTTATTTTAACAGGGACCACACGTGCCAGAGTGGCATAACTGAGTGTCAGGGTCCTTCAGTTGGTGGGCGAGCTGCAGGAGCTGCACAACTCGTTGGGGACCACAGATGAAGAATAATGTTCCACACATGAATAAAACGGAAGTTTTTTTTTGTCTCTCTGAATCGAGCCTATAATTCTTCTAGACACATGCTTTGCAAGAAGAAATATTATTGTATGCCTTGATGATAAAGCATATGTACAAAAATGACTTTTTGTTCGTTTTGAATATTTCCAGTTGAATCAATTCACAAATCGATACAGAGATTTCACAGCTGGTTTCATTGGTAAATGCGATACAATAAAGACTGGACATATTTCACCTGCATCCCATACTTATCCCCACGTTATAGTGACCTGTCAGTTTGAGGGAAGTTCAGGTTCTTTCTTGACTCTCTTCAGAAGACCAATGGCCATAGAGAGAGAACTGTTTCTGAAGTGGGGGGCTTTTTCGGGGGGGGGGGGGGGGTGCCCTGGATGGTGGGCAATGGAGAGGATTCTGTTGGCCCAGGAGACAACTCTTTTCTTAAATAGGGTACCAGTCATCTTTTTTGCTGCCTTAAAGGGAAAGGTCACTTGTGATGTAATTTAAAGTGTATATTTTTGTGCCAGAATGATGTTGTTACGGTGCTGAGCTGATTTGGCATATGTTTATTTTTTTTCTTTGACAATCTGTTTCCCAAAGTCTCTACATCAAGAAGAGAGATGTGAGCCCTGTACATACAGAACACTGCTGCTGGGCATGTGTAGGGTTGAGTGAGCTCCCTCACTTCAGCAGCAGCCATGGCAGCAGTGTTCTGTGTGTAAAGAGCTCACTTTTCTTTTCTTGACATACAGACTTGGTGTATGTTGCCTATGGCAACAGATTATAGATAATGAAAACTCCTTCCATAAAACACATATTTTCTAACATAGGAATAAAAATACTAGAAAAGCTCAGCACCTTGTGGACATACTTTTGACACACTTCCAGCGAAAGTAGACTTAGGCCCTTATTTAAGAAGGGATAGCGTCAGGTAGTGGCTGGTTAATGACAGGTAGCGACTGGTGAACGCCGGACACGGCACGCAATTACACATTTATCAAGCAGAATCTGTTTAGCAACTGGGATAAAGCCATGTAGCGTCTGATTCATCATTTTCACAACCTCAGCAAACAGCGCCGGCGTTCAGCCTTGCACAGCGTATGATCTCTCGCTACCTGTCGCTCTACCATACATTTCAATGGACAATCCTTTCCTTCTCTTTAAACTTTTTTTTTTTTTTTAAATCTCAAATAATTCTGCGACTTCTCCTGGCATTGAATAAGCAGTTTATTCACATTTTCTTTTAATTTTTTATATATTTCTTCAGAAATGACATTACAGGTCTGGCATTAAAGTGTTCATGTTACAATGTTGTTACAATGTAATTCCATATGTTTTCGCTTTGTTACTAGTGGATAGATGCTGGAAAACAGACTTTAAAGTGGACCAACACCCAGGATTTTCACTATCCTGGGTGTTGGTCCACTTCCGCGGGGCACCCCGATCGGGGCCCCGCTGTGTGAAACCCCACAGAAAGCCCAAAAAAACTCACCTCACCTCGCTCCTACGGCACATGCGCGAGCGCTCCGCCAATCAGCGCGGACGGACAAGCTGGAATATGGACTGGACAAGAAGAGCGCGCCCGCCGCCGCCTCTCGCGCTTCAGCCTCCACGGCGCATGCGCAGTCCTTGTTGTGTGCCATACTAATCCCAATCAGCCCTTTTCATATGTGCTGTAAGGCCACTAAGGTTGTGCTACTTACATACTCGTTTCTGGGGATCTGACTAGAAAATGTCAGCATATTATTTTTAATCAGGTAATTTGTAGTTCAATTAAATAAAAGTGATGGTGCTACTCTCCATGTACTGTAGCTTAGCCCTAAAATGGCTTTTGTATGAGCCATGAGAAGACCTAGGCCAAACTGTGACCAGGGTCTATGGCTTTGAGTTTTGCTCTTGAGTTCAAAAAGCATCCTCCATGATTCCACATGACATAGAGAAGTTTTATTTCCTGTGTAATACTTTCCATTTCTGATGCGAGCGCTTTCCTTTGTTTATCCTATGTCCTATAAATAATTCTTCAGAAGTAATCTGACTTACAACTACTTCAGAAGTCATTTGAATGTCTTGTATCACTAGGTTTTTTTAGTTGACTTTGTTCTACGTGTACAAAGATGCCACCTACTCCCCCCCTTACCACAAGTCTAACAATATGAAACCAGAAAGGTGTGACGTATATATGAATAATGTTGGTTGTGGTTGCCTGAACCTGTCACAATTGTTCATCTTGTGTTTGTCCTTGTCTAGATGATCAGTACAAGATGCTAGAGGATATCACTCATCATACGTTATAAGGGCAGACTGGTTTCTTTAGAAGCGGGATGGTGCTTTAAATCTTTGTCTTCTTCAATTAACCCTGGTTACCTCCAAATTTTGGGCAAGATATTTTTATCCATGGTCCCTAAATCTTCTACAGAAAGGCATATAGAGATGCAATAGGTAATCAAAAAGGTGTGATGTAAATCTAAAAATGTTGTTTGGGGTTGCCTGAAATATGTCACAATAAAATTGCAATGTGCAATACAGGTGAGTTAGTATTCCTAGGGTTCCCTATAGCCAGGAGAGACTGACAGGGTCTAGGTCATCCACTGAAGTTGTCCTCCTGCTGTTCTGAAATTACATGAGTTAGTATTACTAGGGTTCCCTATAGCCAAGAGAGACTGCCAGGGTCTAGGTCATTCACTGAAGTTGTCCTCCTGCTATTCTGAAATTAGGTGAGTCAGTATTACTAGGGTTCCCTCTAGCCAAGAGAGACTGCCAGGGTCTAGGTCATCCGCTGAAGTTGTCCTCCTGCTTTTCTGATATTACGTGAGTTAGTATTACTAGGGTTCCCTATAGCCAGGAGAGACTGCCAGGGTCTAGGTCATCCGCTGAAGTTGTCCTCCTGCTTTTCTGAAATTAGGTGAGTTAGTATTACTAGGGTTCCCTATAGCCAAGAGAGACTGCCAGGGTCTAGGTCATCGGCTGAAGTTGTCCTCCTGCTTTTCTGATATTACATGAGTTAGTATTACTAAGGTTCCCTATAGCCAAGAGAGACTGCCAGGGTCTAGGTCATCCTCTGAAGTTGTCCTCCTGCTATTCTAAAATTAGGTGATTTAGTATTACTAGGGTTCCCTATAGCCAAGAGAGACTGCCAGGGTCTAGGTCATCCGCTGAAGTTGTCCTCCTGCTTTTCTGATATTACGTGAGTTAGTATTACTAGGGTTCCCTATAGCCAAGAGAGACTGCCAGGGTCTAGGTCATCTGCTGAAGTTGTCCTTCTGCTTTTCTGATATTACGTGAGTTAGTATTACTAGGGTTCCCTATAGCCAAGAGAGACTGCCAGGGTCTAGGTCATCCGCTGAAGTTGTCCTCCTGCTTTTCTGATATTACGTGAGTTAGTATTACTAGGGTTCCCTATAGCCAAGAGAGACTGCCAGGGTCTAGGTCATCGGCTGAAGTTGTCCTCCTGCTTTTCTGATATTACGTGAGTTAGTATTACTAGGGTTCCCTATAGCCAAGAGAGACTGCCAGGGTCTTGGTCATCCGCTGAAGTTGTCCTCCTGCTTTTCTGATATTACGTGAGTTAATATTACTAGGGTTCCCTATAGCCAAGAGCGACTGCCAGGGTCTAGGTCATCCGCTGAAGTTGTCCTCCTCCTTTTCTGATATTACATGAGTTAGTATTACTAGGGTTCCCTATAGCCAAGAGAGACTGCCAGGGTCTAGGTCATCGGCTGAAGTTGTCCTCCTGCTTTTCTGATATTACATGAGTTAGTATTACTAGGGTTCCCTATAGCCAAGAGAGACTGCCAGGGTCTAGGTCATCCGCTGAAGTTGTCCTCCTGCTTTTCTCATATTACATGAGTTAGTATTACTAGGGTTCCCTATAGCCAGGAGAGACTGCCAGGGTCTAGGTCATCCTCTGAAGTTGTCCTTCTGCTGTTCTGAAATTGCGTGAGTTAGTATTACTAGGGTTCCCTCTAGCCAAGAGAGACTGTCAGGGTCTAGGTCATCCGCTGAAGTTGTCCTCCTGCTTTTCTGATATTACATGAGTTAGTATTACTAGGGTTCCCTATAGCCAGGAGAGACTGCCAGGGTCTAGATCATTCACTGAAGTTGTCCTCTTGCTGTTCTGAAATTAGGTGAGTTGTATTACTAGGGTTCCCTATAGCCAAGAGAGACTGCCAGGGTCTAGATCATTCACTGAAGTTGTCCTCTTGCTGTTCTGAAATTAGGTGAGTTGTATTACTAGGGTTCCCTATAGCCAACAGAGACTGCCAGGGTCTAGGTTATCCGCTGAAGTTGTACCTCCTGCTTTTCTGATATTACATGAGTTAGTATTACTAGGGTTCCCTATAGCCAAGAGAGACTGCCAGGGTCTAGGTCATCCGCTGAAGTTGTCCTCCTGCTTTTCTGATATTACGTGAGTTAATATTACTAGGGTTCCCTATAGCCAAGAGCGACTGCCAGGGTCTAGGTCATCCGCTGAAGTTGTCCTCCTCCTTTTCTGATATTACATGAGTTAGTATTACTAGGGTTCCCTATAGCCAAGAGAGACTGCCAGGGTCTAGGTCATCGGCTGAAGTTGTCCTCCTGCTTTTCTGATATTACATGAGTTAGTATTACTAGGGTTCCCTATAGCCAGGAGAGACTGCCAGGGTCTAGGTCATCCGCTGAAGTTGTCCTCCTGCTTTTCTGATATTACATGAGTTAGTATTACTAGGGTTTCCTATAGCCAGGAGAGACTGCCAGGGTCTAGGTCATCCTCTGAAGTTGTCCTTCTGCTGTTCTGAAATTGCGTGAGTTAGTATTACTAGGGTTCCCTATAGCCAAGAGAGACTGCCAGGGTCTAGGTCATCCGCTGAAGTTGTCCTCCTGCTTTTCTGATATTACATGAGTTAGTATTACTAGGGTTCCCTATAGCCAGGAGAGACTGCCAGGGTCTAGGTCATCCTCTGAAGTTGTCCTTCTGCTGTTCTGAAATTGCGTGAGTTAGTATTACTAGGGTTCCCTATAGCCAAGAGAGACTGCCAGGGTCTAGGTCATCGGCTGAAGTTGTCCTCCTGCTTTTCTGATATTACATGAGTTAGTATTACTAGGGTTCCCTATAGCCAACAGAGACTGCCAGGGTCTAGGTTATCCGCTGAAGTTGTACCTCCTGCTTTTCTGATATTACATGAGTTAGTATTACTAGGGTTCCCTATAGCCAAGAGAGACTGCCAGGGTCTAGGTCATCCGCTGAAGTTGTCCTCCTGCTTTTCTGATATTACGTGAGTTAGTATTACTAGGGTTCCCTATAGCCAAGAGAGACTGCCAGGGTCTAGGTCATCCGCTGAAGTTGTCCTCCTGCTTTTCTGATATTACGTGAGTTAATATTACTAGGGTTCCCTATAGCCAAGAGCGACTGCCAGGGTCTAGGTCATCCGCTGAAGTTGTCCTCCTCCTTTTCTGATATTACATGAGTTAGTATTACTAGGGTTCCCTATAGCCAAGAGAGACTGCCAGGGTCTAGGTCATCGGCTGAAGTTGTCCTCCTGCTTTTCTGATATTACATGAGTTAGTATTACTAGGGTTCCCTATAGCCAGGAGAGACTGCCAGGGTCTAGGTCATCCGCTGAAGTTGTCCTCCTGCTTTTCTGATATTACATGAGTTAGTATTACTAGGGTTCCCTATAGCCAGGAGAGACTGCCAGGGTCTAGGTCATCCTCTGAAGTTGTCCTTCTGCTGTTCTGAAATTGCGTGAGTTAGTATTACTAGGGTTCCCTATAGCCAAGAGAGACTGTCAGGGTCTAGGTCATCCGCTGAAGTTGTCCTCCTGCTTTTCTGATATTACATGAGTTAGTATTACTAGGGTTCCCTATAGCCAAGAGAGACTGCCAGGGTCTAGGTCATCCGCTGAAGTTGTCCTCCTGCTTTTCTGATATTACATGAGTTAGTATTACTAGGGTTCCCTATAGCCAGGAGAGACTGCCAGGGTCTAGGTCATCCTCTGAAGTTGTCCTTCTGCTGTTCTGAAATTGCGTGAGTTAGTATTACTAGGGTTCCCTATAGCCAAGAGAGACTGTCAGGGTCTAGGTCATCCGCTGAAGTTGTCCTCCTGCTTTTCTGATATTACATGAGTTAGTATTACTAGGGTTCCCTATAGACAAGAGAGACTGCCAGGGTCTAGGTCATCCGCTGAAGTTGTACCTCCTGCTTTTCTGATATTACATGAGTTAGTATTACTAGGGTTCCCTATAGCCAGGAGAGACTGCCAGGGTCTAGGTCATCCGCTGAAGTTGTCCTCCTGCTTTTCTGATATTACATGAGTTAGTATTACTAGGGTTCCCTATAGCCAAGAGAGACTGCCAGGGTCTAGGTCATCGGCTGAAGTTGTCCTCCTGCTTTTCTGATATTACGTGAGTTAGTATTACTAGGGTTCCCTATAGCCAAGAGAGACTGCCAGGGTCTAGGTCATCCGCTGAAGTTGTCCTCCTGCTTTTCTGATATTACATGAGTTAGTATTACTAGGGTTCCCTATAGCCAAGAGAGACTGCCAGGGTCTAGGTCATCCGCTGAAGTTGCCCTCCTGCTGCTCTGAAATTAGGTGAGTTAGTATTACTAGGGTTCCCTATAGTTGTCCTCCTGCTGTTCTGAAATTAGGTGAGTTAGTATTACTAGGGTTCCCTATAGCCAGGAGAGACTGACAGGGTCTAGATCATCCACTGAAGTCGTCCTCCTCCTGTTCTGAAATTAAAAAATGTAAACAGCCTTAGCATTATAGTTCTTTTAGACTAAATTTTTCAATATCTTTGATACCAAGTTCCTGGGGGGCCACAGTGCTTTGGGACTCAACCAGTGCCTCTCATGTCCATGCACAGCTGCTTCTAACACCCACCTCTGCTCCCTGCCCCCCCGCCCCCCCCATAACTGGCCACTCTGGACCCCCCAGCCCTTTTCTGCCCCTGAAAAGCATTATATCTGGGGTAGAGCATACTCACCCCTGCCACTTTACCTGCCCTACAATAATAAAGTTCAGTGCCATCAAGAATGGTCATATCCACCCCTGCCCAAGATCTGTTCCTATGCTATAGCCTCAGCTATGGAAGGCTAGAAAGCACAGCTTGTAGGATTTGTTGCAGGCTAGTAGGTAGGGATTTGAGAACTGGTGTATTTCTCTGTTTTGTTTTGTCTTGTCAAGTGGGTCACCAGGTTCCCTTTGTGCTCCCCAGAGGCTATCCTGAAGGCCCTCTTTTACTCTTGGCAAGCAATACCAGCCTCTTCATATAGAGAAATGGCACTGTGAGTGTATTACTGTACTTATGTCTCCATTCCTAGAGCATTTCTCATGGGGCTCTCAAAGTCTAATGACTCTCTTAAATGCGGTAGCTGGCCTATAGCACCAGCTCTCCGATTACCCTGAGGTCAAACATTTTTGGTAACAGGTGATTAAACATATTTTATGGTTTATTTAACCTTCCATTTACCCCAGAGTGGTTAATACTAGGAATCTAAACAGATAAGGTATTTAGGGGAAGCAAGAGATTGCCAGCAACCATATAAGCAGTGGACAAAAAATATTTATCTTACACCAATGGATCTCCTCTGACCCTTCCTCCATGTCTCTTTCCCTAATCACCTGTGAAGGCTACATAGATACTTTCATACAGGACCTCCGGGGTAACTTATCATTCTGTTAGGCCCAAATAACATGGTACCTCACCAGGGTGACCTATGGAGATAACCCAATAAGAAATCATCCCTGACAGTAACAGCTACGCCCCATACATGGGAACTGGAACCAATCGCAGGCTTGTGACAGATGCAAATAGGAGACTTAAAGTGGATCAAAATCCATGGAGATCAGCCAGGGAATCTATAAGGTACTCTCCCTATTATAGGGTAGCAGGGGATGGGGCTGCCAGCGAACGTGAGCGAATGGTAGCGCCAGCTCAGTACGACCGACTCACACCCCATTCATCAAAAAAACAGTGCCAGCGCTCAAAATCGGGTCGTTGTAGCCCACACCGCCAGAAGCTGTGTGATTAAAGTCTGTTTTTTAACATGCATCAACTAGTAACAAAGCGAAAACATATAGAATTACATTGTTATTACATTGTAACATGAACACTTTAATACCAGACATGTAAGGACAATTCTGCATAAAAATATTATTAATCAAAAAAGTTTTCAAAAATGTCATTTTCTAGGCCAGGATACATATCTGAAAAATTTGAGATTTTATTTAAAAAAAAATAAAAAAAAAAATAGGATCAGGAAAAGGATTTAAGGATTGTACATAGAAATGTATGGGAGAGCGCCAGGTAGCGACAGGTTAGACATGGCGCTCTGCAAGGCTGAACACCAGGCTGTACACTGAGCCTGGGATAATGATGAATCGTACGCTACATGGCGTTGTTCTAGTCGCTCACCAGATTCGGCTTCATAAATGTGTAATTGCATGCCGCGTCCAGCGTTCACCTGCCGCTATCTAGCGCTACCTGCCGCTGTACAGGCACTACCTGCCGCTATCCCTTGAATAAGGCCCTAAGAGGCTGATTCGCTACTAATGCCAGGTATTGCTGTAAGCGGGTTTTGGGCGCTGTAACCTAGCGTTGCAGTCGCTGTAGTAACCTGGCCGGCATTGATGAATATGATGTGTGTTGGGCGCTCTAACAACAGCACAATGCTGCAGCGAGCAAGAGGTACTCTGCCGGCACTCGGTGTGCCACACCATATTTAACAAAAAACTACACACATCGTTGGTGCTCTAAAGCTGGACGCTGTAGCATAGAGCGCCAGACGCTGTTTGATCAAAGTCTGTTTTTGAACACATATCCACCAGTAACAAAGCGAAAACACAT
Organism: Gastrophryne carolinensis; assembly: GCA_027917425.1. Lineage (NCBI taxonomy): Eukaryota > Metazoa > Chordata > Amphibia > Anura > Microhylidae > Gastrophryne > Gastrophryne carolinensis. The sequence continues at coordinate 404,314,775 of CM051238.1, forward strand.
GGAATGACAATGTTTTAACATTGTGACATTAACACTTTAGTGCCAGACCTGTAATGACAATTCTGCATAAAAATATAAAAAGTCCCAAAAATGTAAAAAAGTGTTTATTTGCAGCCAGGATTTTTAATTGCCAAACACATTGTTTAAACACAAACATGAAAGCTCATTGAAATGTATGGGAGAGCGACACTGAGCGAAAGGTGATACCTGGCGCCCTTGAACCTAGATCGCTGATGCTATACACTGAGCCGCCTGTAATAATGCATGTGACGCTACATGGCGCTGTTAGAGGTGCTCACCAGATTCGCTTTCTTAAATGTGGTTTCCCATACAGCGCCCAGCATTCACCAGGTGCTACCTGCCGCTACGAGGCACTACCTGGTCCTATCCCTTCCTAAATAACCCCCCTTAGATAACTCCCGTGGAGGCTGTTTCATTACTAATGCCAGGTATCGGCAGATGAGCGTCTGTATAGCAGCGCTTAGAGTGACTGCTAGTAGACACTGTAAGCATGTATCGGGTGCTGCAGCAGAGCACCTCAGTTGCTGTAGTAACCTGTCCGCCATTGATGAATGTGATGTATGTTGGGCGCTCTAACACCAGTACAGCGCTGCAGGGAGTGAGAGGTAGCACCAGCTCAGTCGACCGACTCTCAGCGCTCCACACCATACTTATCAAAAAAAGGACACACACACACAGCGTCGGCGCTCTAAATCTGGTCGCTGTAGCATAGAGCGCCAGACACTGTGTAATTAAAGTATGATTTGAACACATATACACATATAACAAAGCGAAAACACATGGAATTACATTGTTTTAACACTGTGACAATAGTACTTTAGTGCCAGACCTGTAATAACAATTCTGCATAAAAATATAAAAAGTCAAACAAGTGTCTAAAAGTGTTTGTTTGCAGCCAGGAGAGGTCACACAATGATTGGAGCAAAAAATAAAAAATGTCAAACACGCTGTTTAAACTCAATCAAATGAACGGCCATTGAAATGTATGGGAGAGCGACAGTGAGCGAAAGGTAACACCCTGAAAGCTAGAAAGCCAACGCTATACGCTGAGCCGCCTGTAATGATGAATCCTACATGGTGCTGTTAGAGTCGCTCACCAGAATCGCCTTCATAAATGTGGGTTCACATACAGCCCCCCGCGTTCACCAGACGCTGCCAGCCGCTACGAGGCACTACCTGGTGCTATCCCTTCCTAAGGCCCTTATTTATGAAGGAATAGCGACAGGTAGAGACTGGTGAGCGGCCGGTAATGACGGTCACCGCCACGAGAACGCCGGCTCCCCGCCACAATCACACATTTATCAAGCCGATCCTGCTTAGCGACTGAGATAGCGCCATATAGCGACTCATTCATCATTATTCCAGCCTCAGCCCACAGCACCAGCGTCCGACCTTGAACAGCGACAGGTATGACCTCTCGCTACCTGGCGCTCTCCAATGCATTTCAGTGGAACAATCTTTAAATATTAATAATTAATTGTTATTAATGTGTTTTTTTTTTTTTTTTTTTTTTTAAATGTGAAAAATTCTGTGACCACTTCTGCCATTTTAGATAATTTTTTTTAAGGGAAAAAAATGTAAAAAAAAATTGTACAGAATTGATATTACAGGTCTGATATTAATGTATTCATATTACTAAATTATTTAAAATACTTTTTTTTTGGTTTCCAAAAATATGGTGGTTTGGGGGTTAAAAAACTACTTTTAACACATCGCCTCCAGCGCTCTGGGGTTTAAACATGCATTTCACAGCGCGAGAATTTTTTGAGCGTGATTTTTTGATGAATATGGTGGAAGCCGGTCACTCTGACCAGTCGCTATTAGGGATGAGCGAATCGATCCGGACGAACCCGGATTCGATCCGAATTTCAGGAAAAATTCGATTCGGATCGAATCCGAATTTCCCCGCGATTCGATCACTCGAAGTTTTCCTTTAACATCCATTCATTTACATTTACAGGCATTCTAAGATGGCGGACGGGACATGTCTGGACATCTATCCCGCGCCAGTGCAAGCTGGGGCAGTCACATGCAGCCTATCAGCAGCCAGCAAGCCCGGTGACGTCACACAGCGGTATTTAACGGCGGCCATCTTGCTTTTCCTCATTTCTCTATTGCATTCGTGACAGACAGAACGCTGTGTAGCTGAGGCAATTAGACAGGCTGGAGACAGGGACAGACAGGGACAGGCTGGAGACAGGCAGGAGACAGGCAGGAGACAGACAGGAGACAGACAGGAGACAGACAGAAAGCCAGGGAAAGGTAGGAAAAACGGAGCTGGCTGACAGGGAGATTTTTTTTTTTTCATCCAGCCTTTGTTAGCGTTTTCAGGCTGCTTATAGTAACTAACTGTGCATATATACTGAACTGATCTTAAGTCTGCTGTGAGGCATCCCATTCTGTGACTAAAGCAGCCTCTGTTTAAGACCATATAAGCATTTGCTCTTATCATATTTGAAATTAGCCTGATAAAGACACTTTTGCTGGGCAAAGCACTACTGGACCCTGCCAGGTCCATTCCTGCCCAGGGCATCCCATTCTGTGACTACAGCAGCCTCTGTTTAAGACCATATAAGCATTTGCTCTTATCATATTTGAAATTAGCCTGATAAAGACACTTTTGCTGGGCAAAGCACTACTGGACCCTGCCAGGTCCATTCCTGCCCAGGGCATCCCATTCTGTGACTTAGGCAGCCTCTGTTTAAGACCATATAAGCATTTGCTCTTATCATATTTGAAATTAGGCCTGATAAAGACACTTTTGCTGGGCAAAGCACTACTGTACCCTGCCAGGTCCATTCCTGCCCAGGGCATCCCATTCTGTGACTACAGCAGCCTCTGTTTAAGACCATATAAGCATTTGCTCTTATCATATTTGAAATTAGCCTGATAAAGACACTTTTGCTGGGCAAAGCACTACTGTACCCTGCCAGGTCCATTCCTGCCCAGGGCATCCCATTCTGTGACTAAAGCAGCCTCTGTTTAAGACCATATAAGCATTTGCTCTTATCATATTTGAAATTAGGCCTGATAAAGACACTTTTGCTGGGCAAAGCACTACTGTACCCTGCCAGGTCCATTCCTGCCCAGGGCATCCCATTCTGTGACTACAGCAGCCTCTGTTTAAGACCATATAAGCATTTGCTCTTATCATATTTGAAATTAGGCCTGATAAAGACACTTTTGCTGGGCAAAGCACTACTGTACCCTGCCAGGTCCATTCCTGCCCAGGGCATCCCATTCTGTGACTAAAGCAGCCTCTGTTTAAGACCATATAAGCATTTGCTCTTATCATATTTGAAATTAGGCCTGATAAAGACACTTTTGCTGGGCAAAGCACTACTGGACCCTGCCAGGTCGATTCCTGTTGGGGCATCCCATTCTGTGACTAAAGCAGCCTCTGTTTAAGACCATATAAGCATTTGCTCTTATCATATTTGAAATTGGGCCTGATAAAGACACTTTTGCTGGGCAAAGCACTACTGGACCCTGCCAGGTCGATTCCTGTTGGGGCATCCCATTCTGTGACTAAAGCAGCCTCTGTTTAAGACCATATAAGCATTTGCTCTTATCATATTTGAAATTAGCCTGATAAAGACACTTTTGCTGGGCAAAGCACTACTGGACCCTGCCAGGTCCATTCCTGCCCAGGGCATCCCATTCTGTGACTAAAGCAGCCTCTGTTTAAGACCATATAAGCATTTGCTCTTATCATATTTGAAATTAGGCCTGATAAAGACACTTTTGCTGGGCAAAGCACTACTGTACCCTGCCAGGTCCATTCCTGCCCAGGGCATCCCATTCTGTGACTAAAGCAGCCTCTGTTTAAGACCATATAAGCATTTGCTCTTATCATATTTGAAATTAGCCTGATAAAGACACTTTTGCTGGGCAAAGCACTACTGTACCCTGCCAGGTCCATTCCTGCCCAGGGCATCCCATTCTGTGACTAAAGCAGCCTCTGTTTAAGACCATATAAGCATTTGCTCTTATCATATTTGAAATTAGGCCTGATAAAGACACTTTTGCTGGGCAAAGCACTACTGGACCCTGCCAGGTCGATTCCTGTTGGGGCATCCCATTCTGTGACTAAAGCAGCCTCTGTTTAAGACCATATAAGCATTTGCTCTTATCATATTTGAAATTAGCCTGATAAAGACACTTTTGCTGGGCAAAGCACTACTGGACCCTGCCAGGTCCATTCCTGCCCAGGGCATCCCATTCTGTGACTACAGCAGCCTCTGTTTAAGACCATATAAGCATTTGCTCTTATCATATTTGAAATTAGGCCTGATAAAGACACTTTTGCTGGGCAAAGCACTACTGTACCCTGCCAGGTCCATTCCTGCCCAGGGCATCCCATTCTGTGACTAAAGCAGCCTCTGTTTAAGACCATATAAGCATTTGCTCTTATCATATTTGAAATTAGGCCTGATAAAGACACTTTTGCTGGGCAAAGCACTACTGTACCCTGCCAGGTCCATTCCTGCCCAGGGCATCCCATTCTGTGACTACAGCAGCCTCTGTTTAAGACCATATAAGCATTTGCTCTTATCATATTTGAAATTAGGCCTGATAAAGACACTTTTGCTGGGCAAAGCACTACTGGACCCTGCCAGGTCGATTCCTGTTGGGGCATCCCATTCTGTGACTAAAGCAGCCTCTGTTTAAGACCATATAAGCATTTGCTCTTATCATATTTGAAATTAGCCTGATAAAGACACTTTTGCTGGGCAAAGCACTACTGGACCCTGCCAGGTCCATTCCTGCCCAGGGCATCCCATTCTGTGACTAAAGCAGCCTCTGTTTAAGACCATATAAGCATTTGCTCTTATCATATTTGAAATTAGCCTGATAAAGACACTTTAGCTGGGCAAAGCACTACTGTACCCTGCCAGGTCCATTCCTGCCCAGGGCATCCCATTCTGTGACTAAAGCAGCCTCTGTTTAAGACCATATAAGCATTTGCTCTTATCATATTTGAAATTAGGCCTGATAAAGACACTTTTGCTGGGCAAAGCACTACTGTACCCTGCCAGGTCCATTCCTGCCCAGGGCATCCCATTCTGTGACTAAAGCAGCCTCTGTTTAAGACCATATAAGCATTTGCTCTTATCATATTTGAAATTAGGCCTGATAAAGACACTTTTGCTGGGCAAAGCACTACTGTACCCTGCCAGGTCCATTCCTGCCCAGGGCATCCCATTCTGTGACTAAAGCAGCCTCTGTTTAAGACCATATAAGCATTTGCTCTTATCATATTTGAAATTAGGCCTGATAAAGACACTTTTGCTGGGCAAAGCACTACTGGACCCTGCCAGGTCGATTCCTGTTGGGGCATCCCATTCTGTGACTAAAGCAGCCTCTGTTTAAGACCATATAAGCATTTGCTCTTATCATATTTGAAATTAGCCTGATAAAGACACTTTTGCTGGGCAAAGCACTACTGGACCCTGCCAGGTCCATTCCTGCCCAGGGCATCCCATTCTGTGACTAAAGCAGCCTCTGTTTAAGACCATATAAGCATTTGCTCTTATCATATTTGAAATTAGCCTGATAAAGACACTTTTGCTGGGCAAAGTACTACTGTACCCTGCAAGGTCCATTCCTGCCCAGGGCATCCCATTCTGTGACTAAAGCAGCCTCTGTTTAAGACCATATAAGCATTTGCTCTTATCATATTTGAAATTAGGCCTGATAAAGACACTTTTGCTGGGCAAAGCACTACTGTACCCTGCCAGGTCGATTCCTGTTGGGGCATCCCATTCTGTGACTAAAGCAGCCTCTGTTTAAGACCATATAAGCATTTGCTCTTATCATATTTGAAATTAGCCTGATAAAGACACTTTTGCTGGGCAAAGCACTACTGGACCCTGCCAGGTCCATTCCTGCCCAGGGCATCCCATTCTGTGACTACAGCAGCCTCTGTTTAAGACCATATAAGCATTTGCTCTTATCATATTTGAAATTAGGCCTGATAAAGACACTTTTGCTGGGCAAAGCACTACTGTACCCTGCCAGGTCCATTCCTGCCCAGGGCATCCCATTCTGTGACTAAAGCAGCCTCTGTTTAAGACCATATAAGCATTTGCTCTTATCATATTTGAAATTAGCCTGATAAAGACACTTTTGCTGGGCAAAGCACTACTGTACCCTGCCAGGTCCATTCCTGCCCAGGGCATCCCATTCTGTGACTAAAGCAGCCTCTGTTTAAGACCATATAAGCATTTGCTCTTATCATATTTGAAATTAGGCCTGATAAAGACACTTTTGCTGGGCAAAGCACTACTGGACCCTGCCAGGTCCATTCCTGCCCAGGGCATCCCATTCTGTGACTAAAGCAGCCTCTGTTTAAGACCATATAAGCATTTGCTCTTATCATATTTGAAATTAGGCCTGATAAAGACACTTTTGCTGGGCAAAGCACTACTGTACCCTGCCAGGTCCATTCCTGCCCAGGGCATCCCATTCTGTGACTAAAGCAGCCTCTGTTTAAGACCATATAAGCATTTGCTCTTATCACATTTGAAATTAGGCCTGATAAAGACACTTTTGCTGGGCAAAGCACTACTGTACCCTGCCAGGTCCATTCCTGCCCAGGGCATCCCATTCTGTGACTAAAGCAGCCTCTGTTTAAGACCATATAAGCATTTGCTCTTATCATATTTGAAATTAGCCTGATAAAGACACTTTTGCTGGGCAAAGCACTACTGTACCCTGCCAGGTCCATTCCTGCCCAGGGCATCCCATTCTGTGACTACAGCAGCCTCTGTTTAAGACCATATAAGCATTTGCTCTTATCATATTTGAAATTAGCCTGATAAAGACACTTTTGCTGGGCAAAGCACTACTGGACCCTGCCAGGTGCACTCCTATTTGGGGCATCCCATTCTGTGACTAAAGCAGCCTCTGTTTAAGACCATATAAGCATTTGCTCTTATCATATTTGAAATTAGGCCTGATAAAGACACTTTTGCTGGGCATAGCACAACTTGTCCCTGCCAGGTGTACTTACTGCTGGTTTTTAGGGCATCCCATTCTGTGACTACACCAGCCTCTATTTAAGAACCTAACCATTTGCACCTATTCTAATTGAAATTAGGCATGATAAAGACACTTTTGCTGTGCATAGTCTTACTGCTGCCTGCCAGGTGCTCTCTGGTTTTTGGGACATCCCATTCTGTAACATACCATTAGCCTCTGCATTTACTGTAAGCTGCACAGTTATTTAAAGAAATTTGGCCTGTATGAGCCTGCTAACACACTGCTGCTGTGTGCATATATACTGATCTCAAGTCTGCTTGGGGCATCCCATTCTGTAACATACCATTAGCCTCTGCATTAACTGTAAGCTGCACAGTTATTTAAAGAAATTTGGCCTGTATGAGCCTGCTAACACACTGCTGCTGTGTGCATATATACTGATCTCAAGTCTGCTTGGGGCATCCCATTCTGTAACATACCATTAGCCTCTGCATTAACTGTAAGCTGCACAGTTATTTAAAGAAATTTGGCCTGTATGAGCCTGCTAACACACTGCTGCTGTGTGCATATATACTGATCTCAAGTCTGCTTGGGGCATCCCATTCTGTAACATACCATTAGCCTCTGCATTAACTGTAAGCTGCACAGTTATTTAAAGAAATTTGGCCTGTATGAGCCTGCTAACACACTGCTGCTGTGTGCATATATACTGATCTCAAGTCTGCTTTGGGGCATCCCATTCTGTAACATACCATTAGCCTCTGCATTTACTGTAAGCTGCACATTTATTTAAAGAAATTTGGCCTGTATGAGCCTGCTAACACACTGCTGCTGTGTGCATATATACTGATCTCAAGTCTGCTTTGGGGCATCCCATTCTGTAACATACCATTAGCCTCTGCATTTACTGTAAGCTGCACATTTATTTAAAGAAATTTGGCCTGTATGAGCCTGCTAACACACTGCTGCTGTGTGCATATATACTGATCTCAAGTCTGCTTTGGGGCATCCCATTCTGTAACATACCATTAGCCTCTGCATTTACTGTAAGCTGCACATTTATTTAAAGAAATTTGGCCTGTATGAGCCTGCTAACACACTGCTGCTGTGTGCATATATACTGATCTCAAGTCAGCTTTGGGGCATCCCATTCTGTAACATACCATTAGCCTCTGCATTTACTGTAAGCTGCACATTTATTTAAAGAAATTTGGCCTGTATGAGCCTGCTAACACACTGCTGCTGTGTGCATATATACTGATCTCAAGTCAGCTTGGGGCATCCCATTCTGTAACATACCATTAGCCTCTGCATTAACTGTAAGCTGCACAGTTATTTAAAGAAATTTGGCCTGTATGAGCCTGCTAACACACTGCTGCTGTGTGCATATATACTGATCTCAAGTCAGCTTTGGGGCATCCCATTCTGTAACATACCATTAGCCTCTGCATTTACTGTAAGCTGCACATTTATTTAAAGAAATTTGGCCTGTATGAGCCTGCTAACACACTGCTGCTGTGTGCATATATACTGATCTCAAGTCTGCTTGGGGCATCCCATTCTGTAACATACCATTAGCCTCTGCATTAACTGTAAGCTGCACAGTTATTTAAAGAAATTTGGCCTGTATGAGCCTGCTAACACACTGCTGCTGTGTGCATATATACTGATCTCAAGTCTGCTTTGGGGCATCCCATTCTGTAACATACCATTAGCCTCTGCATTTACTGTAAGCTGCACATTTATTTAAAGAAATTTGGCCTGTATGAGCCTGCTAACACACTGCTGCTGTGTGCATATATACTGATCTCAAGTCAGCTTTGGGGCATCCCATTCTGTAACATACCATTAGCCTCTGCATTTACTGTAAGCTGCACATTTATTTAAAGAAATTTGGCCTGTATGAGCCTGCTAACACACTGCTGCTGTGTGCATATATACTGATCTCAAGTCTGCTTGGGGCATCCCATTCTGTAACATAACATAACCTACCTACCATACTAAGCAGCTCTCTTATTTAAACTAAGCAGGCCTCTTGGAGGCTGAGTGTCCACTTTTGGGTGTGCATTTATATTCGGTTTCATATACAGTGGGGTATCCCAATTTGTAAGATAACCTACCCCAACCATGTAAACTAAATAGGCCTGTTGCAGCCTGAGTTTCTCTGCTTGCGTATGGCCTGCATTACAATCTGTCTCTTTCAATGACACTGCTGCCTGGGGTATCCCAATTTGTAAGATAACCTACCCCAACCATGTAAACTAAAGGTTACGTCCTTCCAGAAGGAAAACTTATGCCGAACACTATTTTTGTTAGGGGCATTGACCTTTGGATTGATCGGCATGAAATTAATTTTTTTTTTCAAAGTATGGCGCTGTGAAGAAGGTCAAAATGATGTCTCATACTTGGATTATTGTTACTTTTTGTTCAGCTTGAAATATAACAGGCCACACGGGCATCCCAAGGCACATGCTATTTTAAACCTATCTGTTATACAACATAAGCGTTGATCAGGCTACTTCAGTTTGCACTTGTTTTTGACTGATTTTAATAAACCAGGCCGCAGGGCACCCCAAAGCTGCACCTTGCACCCTATCTGGTATACAACATAAGCGTTGATCAGCATCAGCTTCATTAAGCTACTTCAGTTTGCACTTCCTTTTTGACTGCTTTCATTTAACCAGGCCGCAGGGCACCCCAAAGCTGCACCTTGCACCCTACCTGTTTATACTAAATAAGCATCTACAGCCTCAGCTTTATTAAGTTATTGCATTTTGAATTGGTTTTGGTCTGCTTTAAATACACCAGGCCGCAGGGCATCCCAAACCTGCATGTTGCACCCCATCTGTTATACTAAATAAGCATTGATCAGCATCAGCTTTATTAAGCTATTGCATTTTGCATTGGTTTTTGTACTGCTGCCAAAACACTAGCCCATATGGGCATCCCAAACCAGCACATGTCACCCTATCTGTTATACTTAATAAGCTTCTACAGGCCCTTTTTTTATTTATTTATTTTTATTTATATAGAGCTGCAATAGCTTATATTGTGAGGTTAATTTGCCATTTTGCAGCATAATATAGAGCAGCCCCTGTGTAAATCTGAGGGGCAATAGCTTATATAGTGAGGTAAATTTGCCATTTTGCTTCGTTATATAGAGCAGGCCCTGTGTAAATCTGAGGGGCAATAGCTTATATTGTGAGGTTAATTTGCCATTTTGCAGCATAATATAGAGCAGGCCCTGTGTAAATCTGAGGGGCAATAGCTTATATTGTGAGGTAAATTTGCCACTTTGCAGCATAATATAGAGCAGCCCCTGTGTAAATCTGAGGGGCAATAGCTCATATAGTGAGGTAAATTTGCCATTTTGCTTCGTTATATAGAGCAGCCCAGTTGCCATCTAAATCAACTACTGTCCGGCCAGTACAGCTTTTCCAGGGCAAACTCTGCTAGTTGCGGGCACAAGTCAAGTTTGGCTTCCCAGCAAATCCAGTGGATCTTGAAGGTGTGTTGGCATGGTCATGTCAAGGTATGACATGACCTGCTGTTTGAGGTCCAGCTCCAGGTCTTCCTGCTGCTCATGAGTAGACTCACTATGCGGGTGTAGAAAGCTACTCACTAGCGACTGAAGACTGAGGCTGCTGCTGATGGAGCTGCTGCTGCTGCTCCTTCCACCCCCCCAGCAGCCATGGCAGTGGAAGGTGATCGCAGAGGTCCCCCCGAGTCAGACCTGCGGGAGTATGGGCAATGGCGCAGATAGACATCGCCCAACTGACTACGTGGGATGTCTCTGTAGTAGGTCAGTTTGTCCTCCCTCTCAGTGGGCGTAAAAAATGCCCCCATTTTGTGCCGGAAGCGAGGGTCCAATAAGTTGGAGAGCCAGAAGTCTTCCCGCTGACAAATGGAGACAATTCTGCGCTCACTAGTACGCAAGCATGTGAGCATGCATCGTGCCATTTGTGCAAATGACTCGGAGGGACTACCTGTCTCCATCTCCACTGTAAACTGCCACGGTGTGTCTGGGTCCTCTGTCTCACCTTACTCACAACCCTCTAGCTCCTGTGGCTGCTCCTGCTCCTCCTCTTCTGTCAGATGACTAGATAAAATGGTCATTTTGTGAAACCTAAACTGTGGTTTGCTTTGCCCCACCCCCTCCTCCTCCTCCACTTCAGCCCCCACAGGCTTCATGTGGCTGTGAAATGTATGTGCCATGTCTCCAGTGCCCTGACCAGCCATGGTTTCCAACATGTGTTGTAGTACATGAAGCAGTGGAATCTCATCGTTCATCTCATAGTCCTGGCAACTGACTAATAACGTAGCTTCCTCAAAGGGCCTGAGCAAACGGTCGGTGTCACGTATGAGCTGCCAATGGTTTACATTGAATTTACACAGGTGTCCCCCTATCCGTTTGGATCATCCAGAAATCCGTGATGGCTTTTCTCTGTTCCTATAGTGCAGTGGTCCTCAACCCTGTCCTCAAGGCCCACCAACATGTCATGTTTTTTGGATCTCCAAATAGCCAGCTCTATTGCTCTGCAGCTGCACTAATTACTCCACCTGTGCATCTTTGTGGAGATCTGCAAAACCTGGCCTGTTGGTGGGCCTTGAGGACAGGGTTGGGGACCACTGCTATAGTGGATCCTGCATATGGAGGGTGGAATTCCAACGGGTGGAAACATCGCAAATCAGACTATGGTGGGGTACACCGTTGTGACGCTGAGGCTCAATAGGGTTGTCCTTGGTGGTGTAGGAGTGCCAGAAGTGCATGCTAACTTTCTTTCCTGTTGTTCTTTCAGATGGGGGCAAGACTTAAAAACTAGACTGAACACGTGTGCCATGTGAGGACGCATGACTTTGGCTTCCTTGTCGCAGCGCAAACAAGATGTTCTTCCAAGTGTAATGCAGCAGGCTGGACTTATGGCGACGCTGTCTGAGAGGAGAAATCCCTCAGACATCAAGATTAAAAATTCCAAGAATTTTTGAGGGCTAATTATTCAGAGGCAAATGATAGCTAGTTGTTTCTGATTTAATTACAAGGTGGAAACACACCCTCAAACAAAACTTCACTTTGGCAATACTATTGCATTTGTCTATTCATAATGTTATGTATATACACTAACTAACCTACTTTTTCTCCCCAGGATGCTGCATGAAACACTGCCACATCGCTGAGTAGCTGATTTTTCCGAACAACAGTCCGCAATAATCTGCTGCTGCTGCCGCCGCCACCGCCGCAGACTCCAGGGACCCTCTTCCACTACCTCGGCTTGCAACACCTCCTCCCACGACACTCTCCTCATCACTAATTGCCGGCTAGTGGAAGAAGAGGCGAGTGTCTCCTCCACTTCTTGGCTGGGCAGTAGCTGCTGAATTTTATGATTATCAGATCTTCATCAATGGATAGTGGAGCTGAACCCAAAGCATAACAGACAGACAGTTGACTGGGGGTGTCAGATGCCACTTGTGATGCAGTGGACTGCTTTTGCAGCACTTCGAGACAAAGTTGCTTCATTGGCTGACACAATGACTGGTAAATCTGTGGAACATATGGTTTACAAGCAAGAATAACCATTTGTTTTTATATGAAAAAGACCCTGGTTTATACAGACTTTTTTTTTCCAGAGACTGCCCTGCGTGGAAATGAATGGCGCTTGGATCATCCAAGCTTTCCTCCCAACAATGCCTGATGTATTCCAGTAGATTGATGACGGGGCCAGACCTACACTAAAGAAAGATGGATCGTGCAAAACAGATTTAAGGCGCTGCTCTACAGTTACAGACATTCCTCCACATCGGACCACAAGTAAGTATTGATAAAAAATCCTTTACGTTACTCTTACTTTTTATTAATATTCTTCGGATAAGACGGATCAGACATGATTCCAGATTAAAAATTCCAAGAATTTTTGAGGGCTAATTAGTCAGAGGCAATGATACCTTCTTGTTTCTGATTTAATTAAAAGGTGGAAACACACCCTCAAACAAAACTTCACTTTGGCAATACTTTTGCATTTGTTTATTCATAATTTTATGTAGATATTACTAACTAAGCTACTTTTTCTCCACATGACTCTCCACAGGGTGTGATTCATCCAATTTTTGGGCTCCTGAAGCCAACCCCAGGGTCTCTTTAAAGTAATGTTTGGGCTCCTGCTGCTGCTGCTGCCAACTTCTGCCAACTCCAGGGTGTGATTCATCCAATTTTTGGGCTCCTGAAGCCAACTCCAGTGTATATTTGGGCTCCTGCTGCTGCTGCTGCCAACTCCAGGGTGTGATTCATCCAATTTTTGGGCTCCTGAAGCCAACCCCAGTGTCTCTTTAAAGTAATATTTGGGCTCCTGCTGCTGCTGCTGCCAACTCCAGGGTGTGATTCATCCAATTTTTGGGCTCCTGAAGCCAACCCCAGTGTATATTTGGGCTCCTGCTGCTGCTGCTGCCAACTCCAGGGTGTGAATCATCCAATTTTTGGGCTCCTGAAGCCAACCCCAGTGTCTCTTTAAAGTAATATTTGGGCTCCTGCTGCTGCCAACTCCAGGGTGTGATTCATCCAATTTTTGGGCTCCTGAAGCCAACCCCAGTGTCTCTTTAAAGTAATATTTGGGCTCCTGCTGCTGCTGCTGCCAACTCCAGGGTGTGATTCATCCAATTTTTGGGCTCCTGAAGCCAACTCCAGTGTATATTTGGGCTCCTGCTGCTGCTGCCAACTCCAGGGTGTGAATCATGCAATTTTTGGGCTCCTGAAGCCAACCCCAGTGTCTCTTTAAAGTAATATTTGGGCTCCTGCTGCTGCCAACTCCAGGGTGTGATTCATCCAATTTTTGGGCTCCTGAAGCCAACCCCAGTGTCTCTTTAAAGTAATATTTGGGCTCCTGCTGCTGCCAACTCCCAGGGTGTGATTCATCCAATTTTTGGGCTCCTGAAGCCAACCCCAGTGTATATTTGGGCTCCTGCTGCTGCTGCTGCCAACTCCAGGGTGTGAATCATCCAATTTTTGGGCTCCTGAAGCCAACCCCAGTGTCTCTTTAAAGTAATGTTGGGGCTCCTGCTGCTGCTGCTGCCAACTCCAGGGTGTGATTCATCCAATTTTTGGGCTCCTGAAGCCAACCCCAGTGTCTCTTTAAAGTAATGTTGGGGCTCCTGCTGCTGCTGCTGCCAACTTCTGCCAACTCCAGGGTGTGACTCATCCAATTTTTGGGCTCCTGCTGCTGCCAACTCCAGGGTGTGATTCATCCAATTTTTGGGCTCCTGAAGCCAACCCCAGTGTCTCTTTAAAGTAATATTTGGGCTCCTGCTGCTGCTGCTGCCAACTCCAGGGTGTGATTCATCCAATTTTTGGGCTCCTGAAGCCAACTCCAGTGTATATTTGGGCTCCTGCTGCTGCTGCCAACTCCAGGGTGTGAATCGTGCAATTTTTGGGCTCCTGAAGCCAACCCCAGTGTCTCTTTAAAGTAATATTTGGGCTCCTGCTGCTGCCAACTCCAGGGTGTGATTCATCCAATTTTTGGGCTCCTGAAGCCAACCCCAGTGTCTCTTTAAAGTAATATTTGGGCTCCTGCTGCTGCCAACTCCCAGGGTGTGATTCATCCAATTTTTGGGCTCCTGAAGCCAACCCCAGTGTATATTTGGGCTCCTGCTGCTGCTGCTGCCAACTCCAGGGTGTGAATCATCCAATTTTTGGGCTCCTGAAGCCAACCCCAGTGTCTCTTTAAAGTAATGTTGGGGCTCCTGCTGCTGCTGCTGCCAACTCCAGGGTGTGATTCATCCAATTTTTGGGCTCCTGAAGCCAACCCCAGTGTCTCTTTAAAGTAATGTTGGGGCTCCTGCTGCTGCTGCTGCCAACTTCTGCCAACTCCAGGGTGTGACTCATCCAATTTTTGGGCTCCTGAAGCCAACTCCAGTGTATATTTGGGCTCCTGCTGCTGCTGCTGCCAACTCCAGGGTGTGATTCATCCAATGTTTGGGCTCCTGAAGCCAACTCCAGTGTATATTTGGGCTCCTGCTGCTGCTGCTGCTGCCAACTCCAGGGTGTGATTCATCCAATTTTTGGGCTCCTGAAGCCAACCCCAGTGTCTCTTTCAGCCAATGTTTGGGCTCCTGCTGCTTCTGCCAACTCCAGGGTGTGATTCATCCAATTTTTGGGCTCCTGCTGCTGCCAACTCCAGTGTCTCTTTAAAGCAATGTTTGGGCTCCTGCCTCTCATAGTGATGCCACTTCAACTCTCTTGAATTCAATTGTGCCGCTCTGCGATTCTATTAGCGATGCCTCTGATCTGCATGTGATATTTATTCAAAGTATTATTTAACTAACCCAGCACGCATCCTGTGCGTGTTACAGCAAGGCAGAATGGTTAACAACCCTATTGAGGCTCTAGGAGGCTCAGAAATAGCCGTTTTTAATAGCGATTCGTCGCGAATTTATTCGCGTCGAAACGATTTTTGTCGGAAAATTCGGCGAATCAGTCGAATCGAATTTTTCAAAAGTTCGCTCATCTCTAGTCGCTATCATGCGCACCCATACATCCTGGAGCCTATCAAATAGCGACTCGTAACCTTGTATTCAACATTACGCCACACCGACTGAGTCGCTGTCAACAACCGAACAACGGCCAAGCACAGCGACTACTAGCGGGCGCTGTGAAAATACCGCTACAGTCGCTCAACTGACGCTACATGTCGCTATTAATAAATCAGCCTCCCCATAACCCCCTTAGTGTCAATTTGTGTCTAGTCTGCAGCAAAAAGCTTTATTTTCACTATGATCCACCTGGGACAGCAAGGGGAACTCATGATTCACTTCACCAGTCAGGCGTCGCCTGGATGATGGTATCTGCATTGTGTTTGTGCGGGCATTCCACCACCACATAACATGAACCTCAGTTATGTAAATGCCTCTTTATTTCCCGTACACACAGAAGGTTACCGTAGACCCACATGACTCAAAACAGGTATTTTTGCTTTTTTGCTTTTTGACTTTCGCTATGATAATTAATATTAAAAGATTTCAAGGGCCTCAGTTGTTCTGATCTGTACTACAGCTATGGAAAGCCCCAATTAGAGAATTTTAGATCATGATATCAACATGAGATAAGGAGAATATCATATTCTAGGAAATGTATTAATATGCTACTTGTAATTTAAGAGGGACATTTGCTCAAAAAAACTATTTCTAAGCCAAATTCTTAATGATATAAAGCAGCAATAGTCAATGTTTTAGAGAGAGATTGGACTCTGATAGTACCAACAAATCCCAGCTGCTATAAACCACATTCACACAATGAGTATTACAAATCTAAACAAAAAGTATTCTTTATTAATCACAAAAACTACCTAAAACACATACAGTATATGAAGGCGAGACACATAAAAACATGTATGCTTAAAGTGGACCAAAACCCACGCCGATCGGCACTGGAATCTATAAGATTCCTGGGAATCTCGTGAATCTATAAGATTCCTGGGCAGATCAATTCCCCCCTCCCCCCCTCTGGGGCATCCAAAATCACGATGCCCCGCTGTGTGAAAACCCCCAGGTCGCCCCATTGACTTGCCTTGTCAAAATCCTGGGTTTTGGTCCACTTTAATGCACCACTGACCACACAAATATAACTTAACCCTTTCACTGCCAGCCTATTTTGAAATGTTGCAGTTTGCAGATTTTAAGCATCTTACACTATATAGGTTTAACAGTGATTTTTGCAGCAATTTCCTGGAAATGTATATAGTTTGGGCTTTAACCTCAAATGACTTATATGTAACTTTTTCAGTGATTTCTCAATAGTATTGGGTGAAATATGTGGGGAAAAAATACAAATAATCAAAAATTTAAATTTGTAGCATCTTTTTAGTTTTTCAAGAAAGTCATATTGCCAGAATCGGGATGCCCCGATGTGTTAAACCCCCTAGTTTGCCCGGAAACTCACCCTCTTAAAGAGGACCAAGAGTCAAAAATAACTTAAACCACACCAACACAACAGAATACACCAGATATGCATCCCTCCCAGGACAATTTACATTGCAGCACATAAAATTAATTGACCTTTTTCTAACTCCTGCTGGGGTCATTTTTAAAAACAAATGGCGGTTCATGCATTTGCAGGCCACCTGCAAACAGGAAGTGCTGCTGGGTTTCTTTTTACTGTGTAATGTGAGTTATGTCAGTTGAGAGTGGAAGCTCCAAAATAGCTGCTACCTTTCTTTTCCAAATGTGCCAAGCTGTTGGTCCAATGGCCGCATTCCCGATATCCCCTTAGCAGGGCGCGTGCCTGAGCCAGGCATTTGTGAATGGCCGGTGCGGGCATGCTCCCTGGTAGAGCAGCCGCCGCTGATTGAACGAGAGGCCGCGCAGTAGGATTGGGGAAGGGTGAGTCAGATCGGTCAACCTGGGGGGTTCACACAGCGGGGCATCCCCGATCGGGGTGCCCAGGGGGAAGGACCAAAACCCAGGATAGTCAAAACTTTAAGGGTTAAACCTTGAAAAATGAAAATAAAATATTGGTGTATGTGGGCTGGCAGACCAGGGCCGACCTTAAAGGCTACCAGCCCACATAGCTTACATACCTCCACTGCCCGGCGTTTGGAAGCCCACCAGGGGATAGGGAATACCTGGCACTGGATCCTGGACGTAGGTAAGCAATTTTTGTCTAAATGGGGGAAAATGCGAGCCAAGTGAAACTGATGTGGCTGGCACATAAAGGGTTAATGCGTATATTAAGCCCCCAGAAAAATCTAATAATAAATAATAAACTGTCCCATATAATTCATACACGAAAATCCTTAAGTCACCATTTGTGGCCACATCTGGAATACTGGGTTTAGTTTTGGGGACCAAATCTATAAAAAGACATTATTCAAATAGAATGAGTTAAAAGACCGGCAAGAAAATTGTTGGAGGGACCTCAGGCTGCAGCTATAGAGGCATATTGCTGGAAGTCGGAGAACGGAACTGGCACCAAAGCACCACTTGTTGAATGTTTTCTGAAATAAGGGACCCCCAAGAGATGTCAATGACTAAGCAATCTGGGACAGCAGCCAGTATGATTGGTGCAGATGATCTGAACATGGAAACAAGCGTGGTCAGATGTGGCAGGGTTAGCAACAGGGCTTGGCAGCAGTTGACGTTGCAAGAGATGCTGAGAGACACTGCGGACCCGTTTCGCTCCTGAAAGCTGAGCTGTCTGGCATTGGTCCTGGAGATTGCTGCGATTGCAACTGCGAGGTAAATTACCACCTGTGAAAGTACCAGAAATTTCTCAGGGTTTGAGGATTTTTGTATATGAATTTGATTATTCTGGGAGCTACAGTTAATTTATGCATTAAGGCAGTCCCAAGTCTATTTTCTATATAATGGGTGTGGAGCTGTATTGAGACAGTCCAGATTAATGGAGCCTCCGCACCTATAGCCCACCGCAACCCCCCTCCACAATACTTACCTGAACCTCGATCTGCCAGCAAAATATGGTCCTGTGATTGGCCGCCCATGGTCATGTCGGCCAGGATCGCTTTTCTCGATTCAGCAAGACAAATCGCGCCGTGACAGTGCCACTGATCAAAAGAGGGCAGGCAATTACCAAACTTTCTTTTTTTGACTGGACGTCCGCTTAAATGTTACATTTTATTTTTATCGGATTCTACTTTCTCAGAAGTCTGTTGAAGCATATTTCTGCCTGTTTCCATAAGGCCCGCTCTGTCACAACACACTACACATGGAATACAATGTAATAATTAATTAAACCTCCTGCAAGTCTTCAGTCTAGGAATCAGATTGCGTTGCCTAGGCTGTCAGAGCCAAGTTAATAAATGGAGCTCTGGGCTTCTGGAGAGCAGTCACGGTGCTCCTGCAGGAAACCTATTATACATATATAATAAATGAACCCATTATTACCGGCTTCAGTCTCATGTGATTGCTATAATAAAAAGGAAGTTTTCATAACCTACTTTTTTTCTTCCAGCCACAAAAGACTTTTCTGAGTGGCCGCAGAGAGTGATCTGAAGGTCAACTGACTAATGTGCCCTTTAGCATTATTCTGCAGTACGGGCATAACTCCAGGATGAGGCCCAACTAAATTTCTGCTGTAAATAAGTTCCAGATTACTTAATTACCCCTCCCCTCATTCTCTAAAAGTGTATTTTATTTAGTTAAAGAATGTTTATGAGGGCTAAAAAAAAGGTGGTGGGGTCTTGGAAGGAATAGGTCAATAAGTGGCATAGGTATTTAGTTTAGTATGCTTTAGTATGGAGTCATGGATAGTATTAGAGGCCCATAGCATTGTATACAAAGAGGCCATTAGTCATTATGGGCTTGTGTGGGTTGCAGAACAGAATGGCAATGTCCCTGGATGGTTAGCATAGTGTAAAACAGATCAAACCAGCTTCTTTGCTGGCTTGGTTTTGGCCCGGTTTTCAAATAAAACCAGGTGTTTCCACCACTGAAGCCACGGCCAGCACAACTTTTGAGATCGCCGATTGGCTGATCTCAAAATTGCCGTATTACCAGGTGCAGCCGGCTGGCCATATCCACTGGCTGTTTGTTGGGCTCGTCTGCTCTTGCACCTGGCCATTCATAGAGGCAGGGCATGGGAGTGCGCACAGCTACAGGAAAGCCTAAATGCGGTGGCCATCGATGTGTCGTGGGAGGCGCCAGTAAAAGTGAGTTTATCACCGTCTCCTGGACCCCTAATTAGTTCTAAGTGGGGAAAGTAAAAAATAAAACACCACACACAAAACATATTATTATTCTAAAATGACACTATAGCTACCTATGCCATCTTCATCCAGTGCCGGGCGATGTCCTCCCCCTGTTCCAGCTCCTCTAGGGTCGCTCATCAGTTTCTCTTCTGCCGGCAGAAGCAGTCAGAATGACCACTCTGGTGCCATTTGGAAGGTAGAATGATTAGGCTGCCTTACTTCCAGGCTGTCCAGGCTATGGTTGTTCCTCGCTGATGGGGGGTATTATACGTGACTTCACAGGAATCCTCTTAGCATCATTTGACAACTAGGGGTATTCCTATTGAAGCCCCGCCCGAGGTATAAATACTCCTTCCATTGGCGGGTAACGAGCAGAGCCTGGCAGAGTGGTATTTTATATTCTAAGGGGTTTAGGGACACTAGTTAAACAGGTAGAAGTGGAGGCAAGTTACTTGCTCCTTTGGCGAGTGACTTGCTGTTTGCCCCATATCCTGAAAGGCCAGGGGGTACAGAAAAGACCAGTACCCATTGGTGTGGCGTTCATACCTGGGGGAGCACCCTTGCTGAAGGGCATATGGGCTGCTGCCCTGGCATAGTTGTTCGCCCGCCGAGCCATGGGGACCCCAGCCCCTATGCCCTTAATATGCTGACGCTTAATGCTGTTTTTTATAGTAAAACGAGGCTGTCAACATATGCTATGAATAGGCAATGCTCGTACAACTGGACATCACCCTGGGAAGGAGAGTGGGCGGAGCTGAGGGATGGAGGGGAGGCTGTCCATTGTCCAAGACAATCCATCACCAAAGACATCCAAGGCGACATCATTCGTTGATGATGGCAAGGGGAGGGAGAGGATAACCTGGGACAAGTAGGATGTTCAAAAGTTGAAAGATAGAAACCAAAAGTGAAACCCGATGGTCGGCGTGGCCGGTAAGCTTCTTTTAAACGGTTGATTTTTTGTTGTTGCCTGCACAATGTCTTTAAGTGTTAGGAGCTCTCAGGGTCCACTATATCAGCTCAAAGAGTAAGAGAATTTTTGATACTTCTTTTTATTACCTGCACCCCCTCCTGGGTCATCGGTGGTGTAGTAGAGCCTGCTAGCAATCAGCATAAGCTCGGTGTTTCCTCAGGGGTGCTAAAACAGGAAGGAAACAGTCATAGAATTTGGCTGAATTTTCTGTAGTACCCAAATTCCATTTTTTGGCTCAGCTCATCACTACATTTTGACACCCTAAAGTATATTTATATATATATATTTTCCTATGGTGATGATGAAAATTGGCAAGGTTTTTTTTAGAGCAACCATTTAGATTCTGACATCATGCATTCTTCCTTTTCTATCAGGCCAACTGGTAAGCCTCATAAATTTAGATTTCCAAGAAATGTAAGCTAAATAAAAACATTTTCAGCTTGTGCTTAGAGGATGCGCCAATGGTCTTAATATCATGACACTGGGATTAACCGAAATCTACATTAATCCCTCAAAGTTACCATAGGAGGGCAAGTGGAGTCACCCATGGCTTTGTCTGGATCACCTCTCATTCTTTCCACAATGTATTCAAAACATGAGTTCTTCCAGCATAAACATCTGAGGAACATGATTCAATCTGTTTAAAAATGACCTTGTACAAATATTACATAAGGTCATTGGCTTTGGACAAAACTTTGGACAGCACAACAAGTGCATGTGTAAAATGACTATGTGGGATCTTAGCCTCGACTGTGTTTGGACTTCAGATGGCCCCACCTGGAACTGTCTGAACCAGCTGGCTACTGCAAAAAACAAAAAGTTAAAATAACAAACTGGCCGTGGTCTACCATAACTTAGTATCAATCTGTCCAATGGTTTCCCAGGGAGGAAACACAAAGAACTGAGTTGGGGAGGAAGGGGTGGGGCTTCATCTGAAAGAATCTAATGTTACTGGATCTAGTGAACCCTCCATAATTCAGTCAGTAAGATAACCTGCAGCATGCCACTTCCTCGTGTGTGGAGGAGGGACGTCAACGGAGTCATGCTGTGGGATGTGTTGCTGGAGATGTTCAGGGGTCTGGGTTAGAATTTGAGCAATGGGAAGGTTCTTGGTGTGCAAGGAGAAGGACCCCCCTTTAAGAGAGAGCGTTTGTGAATTATATGGATTGCTACTCTTCCCATGTAAACTTTGCCATGGAGAGTACATGTCCTGCTACCTGAGTATTTTTTTTAAGGATTAATGGTACAATTAATAAATTGTGGAGAATGCCTCCAGTCTCTTCACTTTACTTGGAGAAATTCTCCATCACAAAGTAAAACAAAGATCTAAAAGATTCCATGGCCGGCTGCTGGCCTTTCCCTGGGGCATTTCGAATCAGAGTGGCTGCTGTGTGAAATCCCTCTGTGTGAAATCCCCTCAACACCCAGCAAAACTCCCTCCCTAACGTAAGGATCAGCAGCCCCATCTCCAACATCTTTGGGCTGTGAGTGTGCAATCAGATAGGCTGGGACAAGAGCACGCCCACTGCTGGGGATGCGCTTCCAATTGCACTCCCGATTGCCATGAACAGAGCCATTTGCTGTACATTACACATGCGTGGCAAACTGCTCTGATTGGACGACAGCCCAAGCATGCCCCATAGGCAGGGAACAATACCTAGGATAGTCAAAATCACACGTTTTGTTCCACTTTAAGGTAAGAGTGATTTCATTTTTTCCCTTTCCACACTTTAAAGAAGTTAGAAACAGGTTTAGGGTCACTGACGCTAGATCTTGAGCCTAATACCCTCTGCTGCACAAAATGTAGAGTCTGTCACTAAGCTTGATTAAGCCAATACCCACCTTACCTCCAGGCCAGCCATTCCAGTGCTAAACTGGGGAAAGGGTCCTTTGCTGATTAGGGGCAGGGTTACCAACTGGAAGCTTGTTAGAGATTGTATGTCAGTGTGCAGCTGATAAGAAAAGAGGGAGCTTCTTCAGTTCTGCAACATCTGACCAAAGGTTAGGTATGTATGAACAGTTTTTTATTTATTTATTTTATTTATTTATATATTTTATTTTTATTTATATTATTTTTTACTAGCTAGGCTTAATGTGAGAAAGCAGACCTAAATCTTACCTGGCAACCATGTTCCACTACAAAATTCTAAAATACTTCCTCTCATGATGACTGGGAACTTCAGTATGTCTGCAAACACTTGCGCCAGCAATAGGTGGTACGTAGTGCTGCAGTGTGCATCTGTTTCTGGATCCCTCACTTGGTATTGTGAGGAAAAGGTATGTCAGGGCTCACAGGTGGTGGAAGGAGGGGGTTTAGGGTGGGGCAATTAGATTGATTGTGGGCTAACACCTTCCAGTGCGAGACAGTAGGTTCTTGGATCTAAAAGAAGTAATTCAGAGGGCCCACCCTATAGTTACATGCAAATATCACTTGTTCATTTTTTTAAGGTTCATGCACACAGATATTAGGGCTGATTCAAAGCCTCTTTCACATGCACTTTCGCATGTGTTTGTGTACGTTTTGTGAGTTTTTCTATTCTTTTTCGGAATTTTCGTTACTTTTTTCATGTGTATATGCGTTTACGTTAAAGCGAATACGCACTTTTGATGGTCGTATATTTTTCATAAATTTTCCGCTATTTCTGGCAACTTACGTTATTGGTATGGGCTTGCGCCTGATTCAGAGCCTTGATTGTTGATTACAACCCGGCCAATAAAACGAGTTTGTTTTCGTTTAACTTACGGGGTCGTTTTGTAGGAGAAATTTAGCTGTTGAGATCAGAGATGATGTTTGCTGAGTACATAGAGAAATACAAGCGAGGGGCATGCAATTGCAGGTATGACCAAAATGGGTGCCCTCTCTGTGGGGATGTCCCAGCCTACGCTGAGCCAAACGCACAACAAGTTTTTGGATGGCATGGCTACCCTGTGTCAAAAATACATATATTTCCCTGACAACATGGTAGCCTGGAATGCTGTTAAGTTGGGCGTTTTTGATATAGCTGATTTGCCTAACGGCACGGGTGCGATCGACTGTACGCACGTAGCGTTGGTGCCTCCGGCTGCTGACGAATATCTCTATCGGTATGTGGTTTCTGTGAACATCCTGACTTATCTGAAATTATTGTAGCACTGTATCTTTTAGTGTATATCTAAATCATTTTAATGTATATCTAAATCAATCATTTTAATGTAGACCTTAATTAATCATTTTAATGTAGACCTTAATCAGTCAAGAGTGACCAACTATTAATTAGTTGTTTTAGTGATAATTATATTTTCTTAACACCCAATCTGAAAGCATAATGGTCCCTTAATTTTTTTTTTCCTTGGTTATTTGAGGTATTGTTTTGGGGTACTAAAAACCTTTATTTCTGCTATTACAGGAACCGGAAGATGGGCCACTCCATTAATGTTCAAGCTGTCGTTGGTCCTGACCTTCGGTTCCTCTGTGTCATGGCAGGTTTTCCCGGATCCACCCACAATGCCTACATCCTGAGGAATTCCAGTCTCTATGGTCGGTTTGAATCAGGAAACTTGTCTGGTGGTTTGCTACTGGGTAAGTGTTACAAAATAGCTTAATTAGGGTTTCAATGTATGACTAGGAAAGTTTTTTGATAACCCTGTCTCAACATATGATGTTATTTCCCTCAGATGACATGATATACAATGTACCTATGAAGTAGAGACTAATTTTGTGTTTTATTATTTTTAGGAGATTTGGGTTATTCATTGCTGCCGTGGCTCATGACACCGATCCTGCAGCCTCAGACACAGCCACAGGAGGGCTATAATCGTTCCCATAGGAAGACCCAGGCTGTGGTGGAGATGGCATTTGGGCTTCTGAAGAGTCGATTCAGATGCCTGGACCATACAGGGGGGGCCCTGCAATATGACCCAAGCAAGGTCATTAAGATCATCATTGCCTGCTGTGTTTTGCATCATTTTGCCATTATGCAGAAGGTCCCCCAATACCTCGATGTGTCCCCCTCTCCAGCAGTACTGGACATTCCAGAGGAGTTATATGACGGCACCCAGAGTGCTTCTGGGCAGTCAGTCCGGGCCCACCTTATTTCAAATTATTTCAGTTAACCTTTCTTTATTATGGCTTATTTTTGGTGTCATTATTTATATTATTTCATCGTGAATCAACAATTTTCTATTATTTATACATTGCTTTGCTAATGGGCAAAAAATAATACAAAAAACATTTGGAAATGATTTGAGATTAATGAATTTTCATTTACAAATATTTCCTTGAACAACACTAAACGTTTTGTAACCAAACAGATCAAAAATCTCTAAAAACAACACAGAACAGAAACCTTCAGTACAAAAATTTTAAATTAGGTAGGGAAATTAGGTGGGGAAGGGCACTCGCAGCCTACGAGGACATCCTCTAGGCAAAGGAAGGATCCATTGGGGCAGACTCCAGCCCCCTCAAAATCTGGCACATCCAGGATGGCCAAGCTGATGGAGGTCTAGACCTAGCAACAGTAGCAGATGGTGTTGGCAAATCCTCTGCAGCAGAGCTAGCACATGGGACAGTTGGTTGTGTCTCGTGCTGCTGGCCATGCTGGTGTTGTTGGTCTGACAGCAGAGGGCATGATTGACTCTGCGCAGAGGATTTGTGGTCGGCTGCTGCTGGTGCAGTGGCAGATGATGATGCTGGGTTTGCATTTGGGGGGGCATAGAAATGTTCTCCTCCTCCTCCAAATGGTGGATAGCTTCCATTATAAGTGGTGTCTTTGGGCACAGGAAAAAAAATGTTTGAGATAGTTGCTGAAATATATGTTCCTGTATCAGAGATGTTGCTAACGGCTGGCGGGATGTACTGGCAGTGGCCAAAGAAGTGGAGGGTTGCACACTAGCTTGAGTAGTTTGATGTGCTGGAATGTAAAAGTAAAGTCAAGTTAACACATACACATACCTTGTGTACCCAGAGGAGTAGCTAGGCTTTCTGGCACCTGGGGCAAAGCTTAAAAATGGTGTCCCCACCTGTTCTTATGACCCCCTTTGGCGCCCCCTGACCTGCTGCACCCGGGGAACGTGGCCCCCCTGCTCCCCCCTAGCTATGTCCCTGTGTGTACTTAAGCTTTTCATCTACATTTTTTCTACACAAAGCCAAAGAACGGTTCCTTTAAATACTAACCTGCTGGCATGACATTACTGTCAGTGTCTATGGCCCCGGCCAATCCCTCAAGTGAAGACGGGTGTATGAGGCCCAGAACAAGCTCCTCTGCTGCGGGGAACTGCAGTTTTAGGGGTAGCCACCTCCTGTTTGCAACCATTAAAACAAAGACAAAACATTACTTATAAGATCATGCACAACAACAACCAGCCCTACCTAAACACCCATCTGTACCCATGCTGCCTGTGCTTATTTTGCTTCTGGTGAACTGCATACTTGAGGTCTGAGAATTTGCATTGTATTTGCTCCAAATCTTTTCTTTCCGTCCCAGCACAATTCACCTGTCTGGTGATGTCCTCCCAGATTTGTGTCTTTCGCACTTGTGGCTTTAGAATTTCTACCATATAGCTTGTTATAGTGGTCAGATACCACACTTGCCAAAGCCATAGTTTGGGGCTAAGTAAAGCGGCCGCTCAAGGTCCCACGCCACAGGTTTCTGGCTAATAATGTCCTGGCTGGCTCATCCTGGGTCGGTGGCATAGTAGGTGACATTCTTGGCTGACTTTCAGCCAACGAATAGCCAGACCTTTTGCTCAGAAAGGATTGTGCTGGCCTTGCTTGGGGGCTGGGTGTCAGAGGCTGGCTGACAAAAGAAGTTGCGGCCGTTGAGCTGCCCGGTAACTTAGGGCTCTCAACATTGGAATGCTCAAATTGTCCACGAGCAGGAGAGGGTGTTGTTAGAGGGCTATGGATTCCTGCCCTACTCTTCCCCTTGCCCTTAATACTAGTGCTCCCTTGGGTTCTGGATGTTGTTGGATGGGGAGCATTATGCCTGGAGGAATTTTCCTTGGCCTTCCGGGATGTAGCAGATTTTGAGGGGGCTGGAGTCTGGCCCAATGGATCCTTCCTTTGGTGAGTGGATGTCCTCGTAGGCTGTGAGTGGCCACTGGATTTGTTGGACTTAGTTGCAGGCCTGCCACTATGTTGCCTTGAAGTTGCTTCCTGGCGTACGCCACAACGATCATGCCGTTCATGGGGCTTGGGGGTCTGGCAGGTAACTCTCTTGGCAGGCATATCGATATCTGTAAAGACACTCAGCTGTGTGTACAGTTACCCTTTAAATACTTATGACCATGTATGATGTTTACGTCGTGCGTACAGCCGTGCGCATCCCGGAAACCGCTGGGACATAACACATCTGTTATAACAGCAAGTAAAGATGGCCCCCATGCTCTTTACCCGCGAGCAACAGTAGACATCATGCTAGTAAGTGTTTGTGCAGGCGTTTATTTGCACGCGAAAAGCATACATATGCGATTAGGCAGCGCAGGCAAAAAAAGCGGGGACCAAATTCGGTTATAAACGCTGCGACAAGCAAAAGTTAAAATGGCGTCTAGAAGGATAGCTAAAGCCTTAAAATGTTAGGGGGAATTTAAATTATGAAACTGCATCATTAACATTGTGATTTGTATGATGTTTGAATTAATGACATCTGTTTTTCTTTCACCTTTTAGATGATGATGTCCAGCTGCTACGATTATCTGGAGAGCGGCTTTGAAAAGAAGACCGTGGCACTGAAGATAGTGGCCAAAATAGCCAAAGATTCTGACACCACCTTCACTTATACCCAGCTAATTCAGCACTGGTCGGACCTGAAACGCAGGAAGAGGCCCCGGGTGAGGAGATCCTTCTGTAAACATTTCCCAAGTAAGTACATTACTATGTTAGAAATACACTGCCCTTAGCCAGGCCTGTGTTTATGAATGCTATTCTCTTCTAGTCAGGGAATGGGAATACAGAATAAGACCCACCTGGAGGCGAGCAGTCCAGTGCCAAGGTCTTCCCCCTCCTCTGCAGGTGCCGAGGACCAGCCGCTGGACCGGGCATCAGCTGCTCGCCAGGGAGTCAGAACATGTGGAGGAGCAGCACCACTCCGGTATGATTATCACACAGAAGCACACACAGGTACATGCACTGTAAACACACACTCATTTCTTAATTAGATGATGATGTAGCGGCTGAGAGCCGAGTTTGGAGATGCCACAAGGCCAAGCACCTGAGGTGCATGGAGAAGGTGGGTGATGTCACACACATATTCTAATTAAAATCTCTTCATTACCAAATATGACATTATAAGTAACCATATTTTTGCTTTCTCAACTCAAACCAGGAGGAGTGGCAGGCCCCAGAGAGGAGGGTGGTCCCCCAAGATCATGTCGTCCACCAGCCTAGTAAGTTTGTAGTCAACTTAGTTGATTTACATTAACATGCCTTCAT
This sequence comes from Gastrophryne carolinensis, assembly GCA_027917425.1. NCBI lineage: Eukaryota > Metazoa > Chordata > Amphibia > Anura > Microhylidae > Gastrophryne > Gastrophryne carolinensis. The sequence goes on from CM051238.1 coordinate 404,342,844, forward strand.
CAACAGGTATACCAAATCCCTAGCCTCCAAACTTAGCTTAATTTATGGCCCAATCCCTAGCCTAGAAAATTAATAATATTTCATTCAACAGGTATTCAAAATGCATATACGAAAAATTAATTTTTGATTTCTTTTTACAGCATCACCGCAGCAGAGATTGCAAGTGTTGACGGCTACTGTGTATAGGCTGGTGGGCGACATACAGGAGCTGGCTGCATCACTGGGGACCAGCGAAAAATAGAATCCTGGGGCCTACCACGTTTTTGTATATATTTAAAATGCTTTTTTTTATTAAAAAAAAAAAATAAATAAAGGTTTGATACAAATTTTAATGAAATAAAATAAATAAAGAAGTGTTTAAAACATTTTAGACCCAAAAAAAAATATTTTGAAAAAATAAAATAAAATTTCCATACACAAAAATGTTAAAATAAAATTTTCTAAACTTAACCAGGTTTCGTCTTTCATTTCTCTAAACAACTAAAAATTTAATGCTTGCACACATCCACTAAAGAACATAAATCAGAAGACATCTAGACGGAACCGAAAAATATCTACAGAATCCAGACCATTAAGGTAAGCATGAAAATATGTGGATAGAAAACACCAAAGAGTGCCATGGGAGTTCAGGTAAGCATGAATCGCGTGGGACGAAGAAAAAAACAACAACCGCTAGGGAGTTCAGGTAAGCATGAATCGCGGGGGAAGAACAAAAAAACAACCGCTAGTGAGTTCAGGTAAGCATGAATCGTGGGGGGCGAAGAAAAAAAACAACAACTGCTAGTGAGTTCAGGTAAGCATGAATCACGGGGGAAGAAGAAAAAAACAACCGCTAGTGAGTTCAGGTATGCATGAATCGCGGGGGACGAAGAAAAAAACAACAACCGCTAGTGAGTTCAGGTAAGCATGAATCGTGGGGGAAGAAGAAAAAAACAACCGCTAGTGGGTAAGCATGAATCGGTACATGCATGCAAACATAGCAACTTGTCCAACAAATTTCCGTTCGGACGTATATTTTGAGAAAGATACAAGCTGAATATCGCGGGACACTGAAAATCTTCGTTGCATGCTGCGTTGGTAGTATACGAGGTTTACTGGGAGGCCGATTCATTAATAGCGGCAGGTAGCGAGAGTTCAGCGACTGTAGCAGTATTTTCACAGCGCCCGCTAGTAGTCGCTGTGCTTGCCCGTTGTTCGGTTGTTGACAGCGACTCAGTCGGTGTGCGGTAATGTTGAATACGGGGTTAGGAGTCGCTGTTTGACAGGTTCCGCGCTGTATGGGAGCGCATGACAGCGAATGGCCATAGCGAACGGCTCCCAGCATATTCATTAACAAATCACGCTCCAAAAACTCTCGCGCTATGAAATGCATGTTTAAACCCCAGAGCGCTGGCGGCGATGGGTTAAAAGTAGTTTTTTAACCCCCAAACAACCATATTTTTAGGAAAAAAAAAAACATGTTTTTCAAAACATTTTGTAATATGAATACATTAATATCAGACCTGTAATATCAATTCTGTACAAATTTTTTTTTTTTTTTTTTTACCTTAAAAAAAAAATCTAACATTGCAGAAGTGGTCACAGAATTTTTGACATTTAAAAAAAAAAAATGAATAGCAATTAATTATGAATATTTTAAGATTGTTCCATTGAAATGCATTGGAGAGCGTCAGGTAGCGAGAGGTCATACCTGTCGCTGTTCAAGGTCGCTCGCTGGCGCTGTGGGGTGAGGCTGGAATAATGATGAATGATTCGCTATCTGGCGCTCTGTCAGTCGCTAAGCAGGATCGGCTTGATAAATGTGTGATTGCGGAGGGGAGCCGACGTTCTCGTGGCGGTGAGCGTCATTACTGTTCGCTCACCATTCGCTACCTGGCGCTATCCCTTGTTAAATAAGGGCCTAAGTAACGTAAACCTCGTCCTCTTGAGGACGCAACGAGAGCCGGAAAATGGCAGGAGTTTAGGGGGACCATGGGTGTTTCTGCTTTTCTACTCTGAACCTGCCACCTTCCCTTGCCCAGGGTTGCCAAGGAGGGTTTTGATTCACTGAAACAAAAAGTACACAAATCAAATTATAGTACTTGATACTTAAAATCTAGATCTTTAAATCACCATAAATTGATAGGGTGGGATTTTATCTGAACTTAATAAACTTATTAAGGACCTTAATTGAATACATGTTGAACCCCTTTGAAAACCACTCAAAGAGCCCAAAGCTCAACACATGACAATAAAATTGAGATAAGCAGAAGATAGACAATGCACCAAAATACCATATTAGTCTACTGTGTTGTATTTAACTGGTCCAAACTAGAACAGGACTAAAAAACGAGATGGTGAAAACCATAGTGAAAGAGCATTTGTTTTCCATCAGCCTTTATTGCAGCTCCTATGTCTCCTCCTATAAGCCTCACACAGTGAGCAGCGCGTTAGATGTACTTTCCATTATTAATGAACTCATCTGCATTTTGTACTGCTCAATAATTCATCTCATGCTGTCATGAAGACAGGCCAAACTTTGTTAAACGTCTGATCCCGACTCCTCCCTGAGGGCTTTTTTAAACAATGAGAATGGATTGGATTTTTGGCACAGTATAGCAATGTCTGTGAGTGCGCTGCTCAGAGAATATTGACACGAGCTGGGTGAAGCCCCAGGCGGAGGACATCTCTGTCATGTGAAGGTCATCTCCAAATCTTCCAATCAATCTGTCTGGGATAGAACTGCCCTTCAAGAGAGGTTGTGTCAGGGCTACTCCATGACTGTGTTTGGAATGGGGTTCAAAAGATCAGCCAGCTTCATATCTGAATAATTCCACTGTTCTAGCTGGAAAAGAGTTGCTTCATATCAGCTTTATTTTACACAGTTGAAGTATGTATTAGAGGGAAACAAAACCCAGGATTTTGATTATCCTGGGTTTTTGGTTCGGATGCCCCACTATGTGAAACCCCCCAGATCACTCGATCTGACTCACCCTTCCTCGGTCCTATGGTGCATGCTCAGCATCTCATCTAATCCACGAGCTTGGATCCGCTTCCGTCCCTTCACCTAAGAGCTCGTCTAAGGCGAGGGGATCCTACCTTCAAACAGGGAGCATGCCTGTGCTGGCCATTTACAAATACCTGGCACGGAAACACGTCCTGCTAGCGGAATAGCCGGGATGCAGCTGATCGCGCATGCACTGTGGGACCAGGAAAGAAGGTGAGTTTCCTGGCGACCTGGGGGGTTTCACACAGCGGGGCCTTCCGATTCTGGATGCCCTGGGGGGGGGGAGGGGAATCTTATAGGTCTACTTTAAGCTAATAAAATAAGGCTGCCATACGTGCTGTCAAAGCTGCATTCCTGATATAAGTTGATTTATAGGAAATGCATGTCTTCCATTCTAATGGTCGTCACAAGGTAGTTATTATGAAGGTAGCCCAGACTATGCAAATACATAAGAAAATTCTAGGGCACATCACGAACTCTAACTTCTATTCCCGATTCAGTGGAAGATCTGATGACCAACAAGATCGATCAAAAAGGATGATTTATGGTGATTAATGCAGATTAGCATTTAGAGTATAAGTAATGCTGTATCTTTTTTTCAGAGGAAGGCATAGCACAGGCCTATGTAAAAAACAGGTGCTGGCAGGCAGGAACATACTTATACAAATACAAAGAGGATGTAACCCCCAGATTGGGCTCCAGAAACTCCCCAAACTCTTGAGTGCCACACCAATTACCAGTCAAAATAGACATTTTTTGGGACCATAAATACATATGTACATAGACACAACAAACATTAAAAAACATAAATAGAACTGACAGTAAATCCTATGGCTCTAAAATATCCAACAACAATCAGTATTGGATGCCTCAGTGGTCACAAAATGTGATTCCTGCCTCTGGAGTAGGACAAACTTGATTCCTGGAATCAGGTAACTTGGGGTTAAACCAATGTATTTTAGCCTATAGATCTGCTTTATAAACTCCGAACTGAGGCCAAAGTCAAGGTTTTGGATGAAAAATGAAAGAAAGAAACATGCAAATGAATCAAAAAGTAATATAAACTAAATTAACAAAGGACAATAAAACTTGACTGTACAAGATAAAGTGTTTTAGTTTAAGCGGTTCCATGCCCGATTTCGGGTGTGGGACACTTCAGTGACAGGCTTGGGCCAGGGGGCGTCCAGATTGCTACAGCCCCCGGCCCAATGACCCCTGCAAAACTACAAACTCCTTATCATTACCTGGACCCCCAGCCAAAATGCTGTTCTCTGATTGATTGCTGGAAGTCATGTGGGGTGGCCTTGAGTGCTGGCCGGCTACCGGGACTGTCGGCAGCCAATCAAAGGACAGCATTTCAGCCAAGGATGGAGGTGAAGTTAAGGATATTGGGGTGTTTCAAGGGTCATTGCACCAGAGGGCACCAGATTTTAGGGATCCTGTTGCCCTATTTATTGGTGATGCCTCTACATGCCTGGCCACGCATGCTTTGATCAGAAGCCAGAAATGCTAAAACAAGTTAAAGAAGCAGAAAAATATTAACAACATCCCACTGAGAATGAAGAGTAGAAAAAAAACCTTTACCTTCCAGCCAGCAGACCTGATCCCTTACAGTCCTGTGGGATGAAACTGTTTGGTTGCCGTGCCCCCAGCTCAAAAAGCTGAGAACATTCTCTATGCCATACCTGTCACCGGTGCAAGTCGGACAAGCAACCGATTGCCCCCCCTTTAAATGTACATTTGTTTGTGAAAAACCAGAATATATGCCCTGATATCAAAATTACAATACTTTCTTGTTAATTATTAAAATGACAATTTAATTACAAAAAGTGACACATCTGACCCCACTGTGCCCCTCAATAAACCTGACGATGCTGACACAACACCCACTCCCCTTGTGCTCACATTGTCGCCTCTTCTCCAGGCTGAATATATCCAGAAACCTATCATATACTAACTTCAATGGGATTTAGTACTACAGGGTGTGTGGTGCAAGGAACGGGTGTTCACCATAAAAAACAATGACGTGACTTTGAAATGACTTTAATTCACAATGGATTTCCTTACAGCTGCTGTGAATAAGTTACCCACCTACAGCCAGTGACCTCGGAGGAAATGACCTCACTTAGGGAGTGGGAATAGTTTATGGCATTTGGAACATTCACTATTAAATGAGAGAAGAGAAACTACAAGAGAGCTCCTACTGTTCCCCAGACCTGGATGGTCTCTTTCAAAACCAACTACAGAAAATGTATAGGGCCCATATAGTAATACTGACAGAACTCCCCTTTAACTTAAACAAATTCCAAGAAACGATGATAGCGTAGCATTTGCTGCCTTACCTTTAAGAGGACCAGTATGGCCATTCTGTATATACCCCCATGTCACCTTTCCATGTCAACAGGACAACATACTAGCCTAGGGCTCCCTTACCTTCTTGAGGTCCACAGCTATTGTCCAAGGCAACTTTATACAGCGCTGAACACAGGCAGCACCTTCCAATGTCCCCTCTATACCATTTTACTCCTAATGTGGATCACCCTGTTAGAATATCTCCAGGATATCTTAAGTTTGTTCCAGTGATCAGTGATACATGTAATCTCAAGAATATCTCCTGTGACCCAGCTTCTATATTGCCCACTTTTTTACATTAACTCCTGGTTGCTCTTCTGATTTCTCCCTGGTAATAGGAGTCCCTTTATATATTGTAACTCTGTGACCCACCCATACAATCACAGCACCTACATACATGTCCAAACCTGTACACTACCAGTACCTTCTGATGCCCTCTCTATACCAGCCTGCAACCCACCTATGCCACCCATGCTGTCCAAGGTCCTTTTATACAACCCTGTATACAACCAATATCTTTAAATGACCCACCATAGCACCCTAAACTCTTTTGTACCACCCATACTGTATAACGTTCACTAACAAAACCTTGAAATCTACCCACACGTTATTCCACGTTACCCCATATGTTATTCTACACACCTTCCTAGGTCCTCACTCATCTTTCAAGTACCACAAAACCCTCCTGCAGCCTCCAACTACAAAAAAATATACTTTACACTAAGAGAGAATGAGATATGGTCAGTAGGACTGGGCGAATCCAACTCGCAAATTTTGGGTACTTGTTGAACTTTGCAAGTATGGGTCCCCAACCCAAACATGGACATAAAACAGAAGTCCGTGTCTGAGTTTGGCGTTTGGCCCGAACCCCGCAAGAAAGTTGATTGGCTGCACAACCTTAATGCCGCCCTAGCAACCAAAGCCATGCACATTCTGGGCATGGCTATGATTGGCCACGGTGGGACACGTGACCCCACCATAAAAAAGGTGGAGTCCATCTCCTGGCCCTCTCAGCGCACTCTGCATTCATTTGATGGGGAGAGGTCATCTGTGGAGTGTGGGACAGATGGGGTGTTCTTTTCATGACATGTATTTAGGGACAGTGGCTGGGGTGAAGGACAGATAAGTTGTTGTTAAAAACTAAATTGTCCTTTTCAGTGCAGTTAGTTAGGGACAGTGGCTGGAGGGTAGAACACAGAGGGAGTTTTTGCAGGAGTAAGAAACATTAATCCTCTGGCAGGCCATTTCAGAGAAACTAAAACCTTGGAACTCGTCCAGAGACATTTTTGGAGGCCTAGGATGAAGGGCACTTGTGTCCGAGGAACTGTAAGGTTTGTGCTTGAAGTAAGTCTTTCCATTCTCGGCCTGCTGAGCTCCTTATGCCATTGCCAGGTCACCAACAGCCGAACATTGTTTTTAAAAAAAATATATCCTTTTTAGGGCAGTTAGTAAGGGACATCAGCTGGAGTGAGGGACAGGGAGGGAGTTGTTGTTAAGCACTAAATTGTCCTTTTTTGGGCAGTTAGCTAGGGACAGTGGCTGGAGTAAGGGACAGTGATGGTCACTGTATTTTAGACCACTTGAGGGTCATTTATGTTTGTTAACAAATACTAGTTGAGTGTCCACTAGTATTCAGGCCACTTGAGGTCATTTATGTTTAACAACAAATAGTAGTTGAGTGTCCACTTGTTCAGGCCACTTGGGGGTCATTTGTGTTTAATAACAAATAGTAGTTGATTTCCCACTTGTTCATGCCACTTAGGGGGGCATTTGTGTTTAATAACAAATAGTAACTGAGTGCCCCTGTTGCTGTAATTGAGTGTCCACTTGCTCAGGCCAGGTGGGGGTCACTACTGTTTAATAACAAGTATTAGTGGAGTGTCCACTTGTTTAGGCCACTTAAAGGTCACTGTTGTTTAATAACAAATACTAGTTGAGTGTCCATTTGCTCACGCCAGGTGGGGGTCACTGCTGTTTGATAACAAGTATTAGTGGAGTGTCCACTTGTTCAGGCCCCTTAAAGGTCACTTTTGTTTGATAACAAGTATTAGTGGAGTGCTGAGGGACATTTGTGCCGTGCTGCAGGCAGGTAAAAAGAGCTGAAGGAGGAGGGGGGTACACCTGACACTGAGGACAGCTTCTCCTTGACGCAGGGTAGCCTGGCTCACGTAAGCCCGTACATGCTCCAGTGCCTGAGGAATGACCGCAGAGTTGCCTGCATAGTCACCAGCACAGATTAGTAGGTGGACCCCCTGCTGGATCCCCGCTACAAGGATAACATTGCCTCCTTAGGTCCAGCACTGAAACAGGAAAAAAAGATGAGGAGTACAAATGCAGTACAAACGCACTATGGTGGAAGCACTACTAGCTGAGTACCCAGCTGAATTTGAGGGCTCAGTGGCGGCAAAGGCCGCGGAGTAGGAGCAAGTCGCCAATGCAGCAGGCGTACCTTATTTAATTGTCCGCCACATCCAGGCAGACTTTGATTTCCATGGTGGATGATTACCTGTCAACGCATCTCCTGGTATTGAGTGATCGGTCTTCCCCATTCAATTTCTGGGTCACTAAGTAGGACACATGGTCAGAGCTTGCTCTCTATGGCTTGGAGTTCTGGCCGGCCCTGTGACAAGTGTCCTATTAGAAGGTGTATTCAGCAACGCAGGGGGTGTCATCACCGAGAGGAGGATCCGCCTATCCACAGCCAACGTGGGCATTCTTACAATCCTTGCTACCTCCTCTGCCTCTACCACCTACACCACCACATCCACCTCCTCCACCCATTCTGCTTACACCGCCACATTTTTGGGCCCTGAATTTTGGCTGCACGTTTGGTCGAACTCGAACCTGAACTTCTACGGGTCGCCTCATGCCAAATAGTCAGAAACACTGTTGGATATTAAAATTTGGCTTGTAATAAAATACAAATTAAATATTTGATAAATTCCAGCTGAAAGCCAGTCCGTATGGAACAATTCAGGTTTGAATTGCCCCAGACATTGAGGTCAATTCAGAGCCAGATGAGAATTTTCAGTCCTTTTTTTAGGAGAGAACACTCCCTTTGACTATTATTGTCTACATTGAGGCTTATTCAGAGCCAGATGAAAATCTACATTCGGTAGACAATGGAAGTCAATGTCAGTTTTCTCTCCTAAAGGAGGAGTGAGAATTTTCCCCTGGCTCTGAATTGACCCCATTGTCTCCACGGTTGCCATGCCCAGACCCTGATACACAGTTTTGCCAGCGGTTGTGTTCCTGCTTCCCAGTCCTTCCTTCCTTGTGCAGGGCACCTTGTAGATTCCAAGACATGGCTAGTCTGGTTATTCAATGGCTTCGCCTGTTGTACTCTCTGGTGTCCACTAGGCCTCTTGTGTGGCCTCGCTGCTCAAGTCCTTGTGAGTAGTTCCTGACAATTGTGTACCTTCATTCGCCTTCTCCCATCTTTTCTGACTGGTCTCATTTCTGAGACAGGGGTGTATATCATTGACTTACTAAACAATAAATATTCAGGATGGATGTGTCCTATACTGGAGTAATGCATGTACTGTCCTGGACCAGACAGCCAGGGTGCATACAGTCAGGTGGCAGAGGATCACAAGCAGACAAGTGAGTGGACAGCTAGGAGGAGAACATAAAACAGACAGATGTCCAAGCCAGCAAGGTGGTATGAACCTCCTGGGCAGGATGGGGTCTGAAGCTGATACCCAACTGGACAGAAGGAATTATGGCTCTATACAAGAGTGTGCAACCTTTTCTATTTGGTGATGGCCATGTGAACAGAAATGCTCCAGCAATATGAAAGTGTTGCATCTCCACTTCTGCTCAGATGCCGGCCAGACTCATTTGATAAGTCAATGATTCCTCCGGATTTAGAAATTAAACAAAATGATGAGCGTATGATTCAAGACATGGTTCCTAGATCAAAGGAAATGAGCTACGGTAAACGGATTAAAAAATCGCTACAAAATAAGATTAGGTGGAAATAAAACGTGTTTACTTAGTTTGTTCTGAAACTTCATCTTCATTTTGAATTTCTCTTCATTCTAGGGGAATGAATTTGCAATAAAACCACAACTTATCAAACCCTCATAGGAAGAGATCTATAACTTTTATAGATTGGTCAGCCAGAGATCTTATACTACTTAATTTTGATAAAACCATGTGACCAGATTGTAAGATGTGTGTCCAACCTAGACAAACACTCATTGATTTTTTAATCAGTCAAACATCATTTTTCCCACTCTTGAGCCTGGTGACCTGGGTCTGATCCTTTCGTGAGCTCCAGCTATGATATAAATGTAAAGCAGCATCAACAAATCTTTTTATTGACTATGGGTCATTTTCCCTTGCTAAAAGGATTGTTTTGAAAAAAGGAAGCAATGTCATCATCACTAAATATTATAATTTGAGAACGATACCACTGTGATTGGCCTACCACAGTGAGTTAGGAAAATGTAGTCAGTGGTGCAGCAGGAATCATCTGGTGATAAATACTACAAAGACTGTGGAAATGGTGGTTAGCTTTTAGAAGAGTAACTTCCTTCTATATTTATGGGTAGGAAGTCAAGAAACCAAGTTCCCTGGCACCATCATATCAAAAAGTACACAAGAAACGGTTCCTCCTTTGGCAATTAAGGAAGGTTTGGTTTGCCCCAGACTCTAATGATCGTGTTCTATAATGCGTCATCACATCCACCTTGTTCCCTCATTCACAATCTGTTTTGCAGGTGCAACAAAAAAAACTTCAGAGGACAATTAAGATCTCTTCACTAATTATGTTAACTGGGACCAAAAGTATGAAAAAATTAGCATGCATGGTCCCTGGGGTCATCCTGATTTGGGATTCCCTGCGTTGTTATAGTAAAGAAAGGGTTTTTGCACATTTCCACACAGACATGTGGAGGCTGATTCACTACTAGCGCCACGTATTGCCAGATGAGCACCTGTATAGCGACGCTTAGAGCGACCGCTAGTAGACGCTGTAAGCGGGTATCGAGTGGTGTAACCTAGTGTTGCAGTTGCTGTAGTAACCTGTCCGGCATTGATGAATGTGATGTGTGTTGGGCGCTCTAACAACAGCACAACGCTGCAGTGAGCTAGAGGTAGCGCCAGCTCAGTGCTTCCGGCACTCGGCGCTCTAAAGCTGGGCGGTGTAGCATAGAGTGCCAGATGCTGTGTGATTAAAGACTGTTTTTGAACACATATACACCTGTAACAAAGCAAAAACACATGGAATGACATTGTTTTAACACTGGGACAATAACACTTTAGTGCCAGACTTGTAATGACAATTCTGCATAAAAATATAAAAAGTCTAAAATATATATATATATATATATATATATATATATATATATATATGTATAAAAGTGTTTGTTTGCAGCCAGGAGAGGTCACACAATGATTTGAGCAAAAGAAAAAAAATGTCAAACACGCTGTTTAAACACAAGCAAATGAATACCCATTGAAATGTATGGGAGAGCGACAGTGAGCGAAAGGTAATACCTGGCGCTCTGGAAGCTAGAGTGCCGGCGCTATGCACTGAGCCGCCTGTAATAATACATGTGACGCTACATGGTGCTGTTAGAGGCGCGCACCAGATTCGCATTCATAAATGTGGTTTCCTGTACAGCGCCCGGCATTCACCAGACGCTGCCTGCGGCTATGAAGCACTACCTGGCGCTATCCCTTCTTAAATAACCCCCTAGGTTTGCCTATAGCACACCTGCTCAACCCTCTCCTAGTCAGAAATGACTGGACTCCCTCTTTAATATGCAACAGAGGAGCAGCCCACATCAGGCTGCTCGCAGGTCATGTGGGACACGCAATCCGAAAAAGGGGAGTAATCGGGGCGCCCCTTTCTGTAGTATAGCAGCACCGATGCACATCAATAATACGTTCATTATCTTATTTGGCCTGGCTTTTGTCATTGCTATGGACAACTTTTGATAAAACCTGCTTTTTTCTTTGTAGTGAAATATGTGGATTTGAGGTCTCCCTGCCGTGCACCCAGCTACTTATACCCAGTGAGTGGCCAGCCTTACTTTTTGGAAACTCTTCTTGCTTTATGACCAGTGCATTGAACATACATCTAGAACCCATCAAATTACTACTTTGTAAAGGGCTACAGAAGATGATGGCGCTATATAAATTAACAATAATAATAATAATAACAACCCTTGTTTGCTTGTTTCCTCCTGGGCACAGGTACAGGGTATTATCGGCTAGGATTGGAAGCTTGAAAAATAGCTTTTCCCCCCTGAGCCAGCCACCCCCTAAACAGTTACATTTTCACTGGTTTTACCTGCTGAATAGAATTCTGTATGTAGGGCCATGTTGTGGAACCTGTCGGACTTTCCTATATATTCCTGTCTCCCAATATGACAGTGTTCATGTAGTTAGCGCCTGCTTTCCTACACCTGGGTACTAGTCGATTGTTTCTTTAATATTATGATAACTTTATCAAATACACTTCCTCTGGAAAGTGCGCACCCATCCTCGCCCATTACAGTCTTCCTGCTGCAATGTGTATGCCCACCAGAGATCCCAGTGGGGGCCTGCACATGTGCTGTAGGATTGCCAGATTGAGAGAAGTTTCTGGTGACCTGGGGGGGGGGGGGGGGTCACAGAGCAGGGCATCCTCACCCGGGATGCACATTGGGTGGTGGACCAGAAGCCAGATTTTGCTCTGTACTGTACTAAAAATCTTTTAGTCTGGGGTCTGGGTATACAAATATAAAACAGAATACATTCTAATAAAACACAAGGAAAATACAGTAAAAACTTACTTATTATAACGATCTAAGAGATAATTGAAGTGGCCCAACACACATTTTCTACAAAATGGGTGCTGGACCAAATTTGGAAAAGCTTGGGGGAGACTGCAGATTGCTGGAGCCCCCCTGCACATAAACCCCAACAACCCGCAGTTTTACCTCCCCCAAGCTTGTTCTAATGAGCTCCAGCACCCAGTTTGTAGAAAATGGGTGTAGGACCATTTTAAGACGATGTAAGAGCTTAAAATAGATTTTACAATAGAATACTGAAAAAAAAGGAAAGTACAGAAGGAACACAGAACAGGAAAGTACTTATAGTCCATCAGGGTATAAGAAACTATATAGAAAGTAAGAGCTTGTGATCTATTGGGATAAATAGAAGGGGTTAAAGGGGAGAAGAGCGTACATTGGTATATATGAATATAAGGATTCAGAATGTAAAATAGCACACTGCCTGGGGAGGGGGATGCTTGCCCCCCACTATGTGGGTACTGTGAATGTTCTACCAGGGCAGTCTAAATCTGTACAATAAATCGCTATAAATAGGGGAAACAACAAAGCCTGACATTTCCCATGATACAAAAACAGTACAATATGCCGTTCATGAGCAATCAGCCTCCGCGTGTCGTGCGGGTCCCCCAGATCTATTTTGTGAAGCTCTGGGAAAGCCGATAAAAAGTTCTCCATCATGTGAGCAGCTTGTTCAACTTTCCCCCTTCCTCTGAAAGTCTCTGGAAAGAGAGAAGCGGCCAAAAATAGCAGCTTGTTGACAGCAGACAGAGACCTACTGGCCTTCTTGTCTGACCACCTCTTCCTCGTACTGGTTCCCAGTTTAACTGGCTGAGCTCTTCAGTTTATACTGATAGACTTGGCTCCACTAAAGCTCATCTTACACTAGAGCTTAATTGGTGTTATCTCTGCACTTTGCTGGCCTAGATTGCCTTCTTAGAAACATGAGCAATGCTGGACAAAGACTTAGGAGCTTCCTGGATATGAAATACTCCAACCCATTCCTGTGACCTGAGGATTTAACGCCACCAGCAGGTATCCCTAGACTGGGGAGTATCTTGAGTCCCAGCTTCAATGAGATTCCAAGATAGTATAACATCTTGTGCCCCAGCCTAAAAAAGATTTCCAGGTTGGGTAGCATCTTGTGCACCAGCTTCAGCAAGTTCAGTAGGTTGACAGACTCTTGGTACATAGCTTCAACCTAAGGTCTTAAGCTGGGTAGCACATTGGCTTCCCCAGCTTTAATTCCAGTCTTTGACTGGAAAGCATCTTGGCACCCATCTTCAATGAGAGTCCTAAGTTCAGTTTCATATTGGGCATCAGCTTTGAATAGCATCTTAAATTGGACAGAATCCTGCGACCTAGCTCTGATTATTGTCTTAAGTTGGATAGCCCATTGCCCCCCCCCCCAGATTTAATTAGGGTCTTAGACTAGAGAGCATATTGGCCCTGAAGTTCAATGAGAGTCCTAAGTTGGGTATCATATTGGGCACCAAGCTTCCATTGAATTACTAGGTTGAGTAGCATCTCGGGCCTGAGCATTAATTAGGGTCATAGGCTGTGGAGCATCTTGTACCCCCACCCCACCCACCACCACTGCTTGCCTCAGCCACTACAAATTTGCCTGCCTAACAATGCCACAATCCCTAATCTCTCTATTTATTCTTTCAGAGCTGGTAGACTGGCTGTGGTTGACAGGAGGCTTCATCAAGTCTGCTGTGTGCTTGGCAGGGCAAAAGGCCTTCAGGAAGTTGCAACACTCGACGACCAGTTTAAAGTTTTGGAGAAATTGGTAAATAGGTATGATTACAGTGTGCAATTAATTTATGGACCTGAATCAAAATTACTTTTTTTTTTACTAAAGGGTAAAACAGTGGGACCCCAAAAGCTGCAGGTGAAGGGGGCCTAGAAAAAGTGGGTTCTGTAGGTATACTTTCTCTGCACCTGGGACTTCTTGATTTGGGAAGCCCCTCTGAGTGCTCAAAATCCCCAAATCAGGCTGAATTACTTACCCAGTACAGGCTCCTGAACGCTCTTGCACCCCACGTGAATGCTGTTGGCCAATGGGGTTCACCAGTTGTGCAAATGGCAGCGCCATGCATGGTGTGCACCTGATTGGCCACTGGCAGAGAATGGCAAGCACAGCCCAGAAGGGCAGGAAGGTCTTAGGCAACTATATTCATTGAAGTAATGAATTGTGGCCAGCCTACCTGAGATATTTTCCAATCCCAGTGACGCACAAGAGTATTCTGATGGATAAACGGCCAGTCTACTATGGGGTCGATTCAGAGCCTGGTGAGAAAACTCACTCCTTTTTTTAGGAGAGAAAATTGCCATTCACTTTTATTGTCTACTGTCAGCCCCAAGGTAGACAATGGAGTCGATTCGGAGCCTGGTGAAAAAACGTACTTCTTTTTAGGAAAGAACATTGCAATTCACTTCCACCTTGCTCTGAATCAGCCCCTGTTGGAGATACAACAGCATAGCTTTGTCCAGATTTGCTAGATTAATGCAGTTTACAGTTAGGACACTAGATGTCACTGTTACTAATGCTTAATTGTATCTCTGTTGTTGTATTTCCTATATATTCAGCTCTGCTCTATGATTCTTCTTTTTCCTGTCTGTTTTAGCCACCATGTTAAGGTGACCTTCTCTTACTGCATTCATGTTCCAGGAAACCAGTTCCTGTTACACCACAAATGTCTATCTGGATTTGACTGCGCTGCACCCCGCACTCACAGTCTGCAACAGGTTATGGGCCCAGTGACCGAATGAAGTCTCACTGACCGAATGAAACCATAGCGACAGGATAAAGTCCAGTGACAAAGCGCGGCCTAAGCCGAGAAAAAGCAGAGAAAAGCCCAGAGCGGGAGACAGCACAGCCGGTGCGGAGATCGACATAAAGAAGCTTTTCAGAGACATCTCCTGTATACAAGTAAGACTGTTCTTATATATAAAAGAGGGAGAATGGCCAGCAGCTCAGAGCTTAAACTATCAGTGGCCAAGCTGAGACAATTATCAGCTATCAGCTATGGAAGTAAAGGGCTGTAGGCTGTGGCTTGTAGGAGGTTATCACTACAGAGAAGCCACATGATAACAGGGAACAGACAGGCAGGAAGAGAGAGAGAGAGAGAGAGAGAGAGAGAGAGGAAATGGCGAAACCAAAAGAAAGAACTACAAGAAATAATTAAAACTTTTGGAATGGAAGATGCCAAAACAGTAAAATCTCCTATGGGAACCAACTATCTGATGGCGATAAACAGCCAAGATACTCCACTACCAACTAACAGACATTGCAGCAGTGCAGGCAAGCCAAAACCTTATATGGCAACTGTTAACAGACTTGGGTCAAGCACAGTTGGAACCAATGAGAATCTTTGAGGACAATCAAGGATGCCTTGCACTTGCACAGATAGAAAGAGTTAGTTTGAGATCTAAGCACATTAATGTGAAGTTCCACTTTCTAAAGGATTGCATTACTATTACTATTACTATTGCATTACTGAGGATATGACAGCAGATATCCTTACCAAGCCCCTGACTGCTGAAAGACACTCGCGGCTTACAAAGAAGATGGGTTTAGCAGACAAAGCCTCAGCTTTTGAGAAGGGGTGTTGGAGATACAAAAGCCTAGCCTTGTTTATATTTTCTAGATTAATGCCGTTTACAGTTAGGACACTAGATGTCACTGTTACCAATTCTTAACTGCAGCCTTTGTTGTTCATTTTTCTGATGTGTTGTATTTCCTGTATATTCAACTCTTCTCTATGATTCTTCTTTTGATTGTCTTTGTAAGCCATCATATTAAGGTGACCTTCTCTTACGGCATGCGTGTTCCAGTAAAGCCAGTTCCTTTTACACCACAAATGTCTATCTGGATTTGACTCCGCTGCACCCAGTGTCAGGTCCCGTGGGACGCCCACCTTCCAATAAATCAGCAACCCCCAATCTCCGCTGCTTTCTTCGCCTATAGCAAGCCCCCGTTTGCCGGGACGCCAGACACGCCTCACCGGACACGGTTGCCCCCAGGACTTGTTAGCACAAAGGATGCTGACTTATGCAGGGGAAGGCAGATGAACCAGGAACTAGACTGGGTAGCAACAAACGGGCAGAGGTCATACACGGGTGGTCAATCCGAGGAGGCACGGTACAGGAGGGTTTAGATGAAAGAATAGTCAGGGCAAGCCAAGGGTCACAACGGGAGGTCAGAGATACGCGGTACAGAGGAGCAGGCAGAATCGTGGTCAAAAAACAGGCAAGGTCGGTCCAGGCGGCAATCAGGGATGGTCAAAACACAGCAAGATTCACAGGGAAAGAGAGATCCAAAATCACACCCAGCAGCACGCTATAACGGGCAAGGATCAACAGCAGAGGGAACACTTTTATAGGAGCAATGGGACCAGGAAAGGGACGTGATTGGTGCACATTGAACCCTAAGGTGATTGCCCCATTCAAATTAATAGACTAGGGCTCATTGGCCCAGAGCAGATTACCTCCGGCGGCTGCGCTGTGCATAGCGCTGCCGGAGGGCATAAACTGGGGCCAGACGCGCGCGCACGCGTACACGATGCTGCGCGCCGGGAGCGCGCCGAGCTGAGAGTGACGCGGCCGCTCCCGACGCCGCCGAAGAGGAGGCCGCCCGAGCAGCCGCTCGCGATGGACAGAGCCGAGCGGCTGCTCGCGGCGGAAATAGAGGACGCCCAGCCCGTGATCCGGTCGAGGGAGAGGAGCCGACGTGGGACCGGAGGACAGGTAAGGAGGTGGTTCCCGTGACACCCAGCACTTGCATTCTGCAACAGCCCCAAGCTAGACAATGAGAGTGAATGGCAATTTTCTCTCCTAAAAAAGAAGTGCATTTTCTCACCAGGTTCAGAAACGACCCCAGTGAAAGTGAATGGCAATTTTCTCTCCTAACAAAGGAGTGAGTTTTCTCACCAGGCTCTGAATCAACCCTTATGCCTTTTCACTGGGTTCAGGGTTAGGAAAACAGTGTTAAAGAGTCTGCAACAATTCTCCACTTGAAGAAGCCGCACAGCAATACGTGGGCTGTAAAGGTCTGTGAATTCACTTTGTGTCCCTGTATTTAGGTACAGACTGTCCCTGCACTGTAACATTCTCCTGGGTGGAGGAGTCACACAGACCAGAGGAAATTTCTTTGGGTGAGTTCCAAGGTTGTGTTCCCCCTCCTATCCCCCCCAACCCCTCAAGAACAGTCAACCAAACTGCTCCCAGTCATCCGAGTGGGATCTGCTCTCGCTGCTTACATCTCCATCTGCTCATTCTCACTCCTTCCCGCTCGGTTGATTGGACGCTCTGTCCTGCTTTTCCTTTGTTCTTCTTGGTCCAGCTTCTGAAGCTGCACATTTTGTACCAGTTGTGATTTACTGATGTCCTTCTTGATATGACCACACTGCACAAGATTTGTGCTGATCCAGCCTGATCCCAGGCATGAAAATCAAAGCTACTGATCAGTGTTAGAGCTGCAAAATAGTATTCAAGGAGGAGGAACAACTACAAATATTAACACACAACAAACAAACACACACACAACACACACACAAGAAAAAGAAAGTGAATTAACTAAGAATCTGTATTGACAACATGCAGTCTGATGGTGCTCTAAGTCTTATATACACAAATATAAATCAACTATGCAAATTACACACAAACAGTTTTTTTGCCTTTTATTAAACACATGAAGTAAACATCCACAGTTTAGGGAGAAAAAGTAAGTGAACTCTTTTAGATCCCCATTTAGCCCCAATCACTTTAACTAAACATTTCCTGTAGCTGCAAACAAGCCATCCCACACATGTACATTTATTTGATATATTATATTGGGATGCCTTGCATGCACCGCACTCTTAAGGTTAGGTATTCTATAGAAAAAAGGTCAGAACAATGACTTTGCTATTTCGAAACATACTGTAAGTCTTTTTCAACAATTATTATTATTACAGTTAACCAGGGCCAGATTGTGAGGCAGGTGCGAGGACCTCCACCACTTGCCAACAATTATTATTATTACAGTTAACCAGGGCCAGATTATGAGGCAGGTGCGAGGACCTCCACCACTTGCCCAGCAGAGGGGGCCTCCACCAACCTTTAGGGTTATGGTCTGGTCCAGGAGGCTTTTCAGTCTTTGGTCTGACAGGCCGAGGGGCCAGCAACAAAGCTATGGTGGCAGTGGGGGCCCCCCGCACCTGGACAAGCCTTTTTTTGTTTTTGCAAGCCTGCAGCCAAAGCCACCACAGGGCAGGATGGAGAGACTAGAGCAGCAAAGCTGCCATCAGCAACGCTACAGTGATGGGTGCAGAGCTGTCACTGCACATAAGCCACCAAGCACAGCCGCTGGCAGCTCAATGCAGGGAACTGTTCTCTGCTGGAGAAGCCGGGTGGCTATACACACTATACCCCCCCAGAATGGCAAAGCAGGAGTTCCCAAGCAGCACACACCCGCACAAGGGTGGTACAAGGGACTCGATCTGACGTTCCAGTAAGTAGGTGGGTGCCAGACAACCACCAATCAGTTACTTGGCTGGACTATTATTTTAAGGGAAAAAAATACTGTATGTGGGGCCTCCACCAGATTTTGTGCCCAGGGGCCTCCACTATGCTTAATCCAGCCCTGCAGTTAACAATCTGGTTCAGAAGCCCTCCAGCCAGATAGTCCCCAGAACCCACTATTGCAGCAGCCAAGGCTTGGGGACATTGATAGTGAAGGGGGACACGGGTTCCCCCTTCCCATTTCTTGGGATCCATCTCATGTGAATAATGACTTGTATCTGCCCTCCAGTGAAGTCGTTAATTACATGGGGGTATATATGCCTCACTGGCCTGGCATAAGCTTGGTGGGATGCCAGGAAGAAGGGGAGCCTTTGTCCTTGCACACTACATAAATACCTTCCAACTTTTTAGGGTGGGAAAGAGGGACAGCTGGTCAATTAAGCCACTCCCCCTTATTGAGGGATGGATAGGAGATAGTTTGTAACAGTTACAACAATATAAACACTTTGAATGGGCAAATGAATAATTTATTGATGCAGATCTGCATGTTACACCTCAAAGAGGGACAAATGAGAACAACAAAGGGGCAGGGGGACATGGACTCCAAATCAGGTATGGTTGGGAGGTATGTACAGATGACATTGGGAAGGCTGCAAAAGCATCTCCCCTTATAATCTGCTGGACCAGGAGGGAGCCCTGACCCAGAGGACCTGCAGAGCGGATGCTGCTTGGTGATGGCAGATGAAGGAAGAAGGGGCAACGGTGAGTTTTTTTTTTAATTTTCAAAGTTAATATTTTTTTAAAGCGGACCAACAGTAAAAAATGACTTAAACCAGACCAACACAACATACAGTGCTCATATGCATCCGTCCCCAAGGCAATTTAGATTGTTGCACATAATTAATTTACCCTTTTTTAACTTTGCTGTTGTAAAATGTAAAAACAACATGGCGGCTCATGCATTTGCAGGCCACCTGCAAACAGGAAGTGCTGCTGGGCTTCCTGTTACTGTGCATAGTCAGTTAAGTCAGTTGAATCCAGGCAGCAGTATGGCTGAGATGTTGGGAGAGGAAGCTCCAAAATGGCTGCTACCTTTCTTTTCCAACTGTGCTAGGCTGTTGGTCCGGTTTTGTTAACTGGTAAGTTTACCAGTTGAATCTAGCTTTGGCCTGGATCCGAAGCTCATCACTCGTCCATTATTCCCTGAGGCATCAATTCGTCCCCAAAGCGTGATGCTCCCCCCACCATTGAGCTAAGGTTAGTGTGTCACTTGAGAGTTTTTTTTATTCCCAAGACATAGCATTGTGCACTCGTGCTAAGTAGGTCCTCTTTTATCTCATCGGCATATACAACATTTTACCAAGAACATTGCAGAATATATAGGTGGTCAGAAGAAAAATGAAAGGGACTGTCCAGGTGAATGAAAAAACATTGTTCTCCCTTGCATCTGACCACTCCTAGTTCTGGTACGAAGTACAAAACTAACTGGTTCCTGAGTTTGAGCCAAGCACAGTGCCATGCTGTTTTATATTTTTAAATAGGAAAAATATGAATTAAATTAATATTTGATGCACATTAATCTCCAATATTTCTAGTAGAGATTAATACTATAAATATTGCAAATACTAATAATCATATCAGCCCAGTGGCCACTAATTTGATACAAACCAATGGTCGCTCAGGCTGTCCTCATACATCTAGGAGAGATACTTAATACCTGAGTAAGGGTGAGAACCCGAAACGCGTAGACGTGTGAGGACACCTTGTTTATGCTGCTTTTATCTGTGCCGCTGTGATGGACTTTTAAACTGTATGGAATAAAAAAGGACTTTTAATTGCTCTACTACTACCTGGCTGGCTTTTTCTATGTTTCTTGGATTACCACCAAGTTTTGAGGTGAGCTCTCTAGCCTTTGCCCGAAAGTGGGGCTTCTTGCATTTCCTGATATTGAGCTGGCACTCTTGTCATTCTTAATACCTTTAAATACTTTGCACATACAATCTATTGTGTTGGAAATTATCCACCACACACACAGTAAGATGTATAAATTAAAGCACATTCTTAGTTAAATTTACCTAAACATCAAATACATATCATACAGAGTCTAATACTATGTGGATCATCAGGCTCTGGACAATATATCTTTGATATCAAATGAAAGGTCCTATAATCCTGAACAAGTCTCTCTCATTAATATAGTCATAACTGACATTCTTAAGGAACTATGAGAGGAAGCCCACACAACTCAAATAGTGTAACTAATGGTGCAGGCCAGGTGAGAAGGAGGCCCTATAATGGGACCCACATACACATACTGACGAAGTGGTTGTCCCCACGTCGTGTCGGTAATACGGGTGTTCCAAGCAGGACCTGGACTCTTTCATTGGGTGACAAAATTATTGCTAACATTGTTTTGCTTATGCCTTGATACTTGCATTTCTCATTGTATATTGGAATCACTGCTAGCACACCTTGCACTATGCACATTCTGCACTTTAGAACTTTCTAATAGGGCTATCCCCTAAAATACACGGGCAAATCTTTGGCCTAATAGCTTATTCAATATAGGTCTTCTTGCACTTTACAGCTGCTACCTCTTTATGCACATCTATTACTGTCTCAGCATATGGCTGTTATTGTTCTTTTTCTAGATCACACAGCGACTCCAGTATACTTGGCAAACTATCATGTTAATATATAAATCTTAAAGATTTTATAATCATAAATAGTCCACAAGTGTCTGCTTGTACCACCCGTACATTTGGGTTATGTATAACCATTTTTAATTATGTTTTTTAATGTCATGTGTCCATGTCATTATTGCAATAAAATTTAGCTATTTTCAGTACAGATACTGTTGTGCGGCTATACTTGGTAGGTGAGAGATAGCGGCCTTACTGACATTCTTAAGGAGCTACATCGCTTCCCAGAAATATCATCTAATGCCTAAGTGTCCAAGGTGTATTTGAATGTCTGCCTCCAACCTAATTAGGAATTCAAGGATTCCTTTTCAAAAGTAAGTGAGCCGCAGCTCAGCTATTGAGGTTGTTGGCAGCAGGTGTGAATATGTGAATATAGGTTGGCCTAGGTGTGAATATAGTCTATTGTATTCAGTGCGACCAAAGGGGGAGTGGCAGCTGCTCAGACCATTTTATAACTAACCTGGGAGGTGCAAGTCAGCAGGGCAATTAGGTTACTAAAGACTAAAAGGAGCCGCAGCACTCAACCCTGTTAGCTTGCAGACCAACCTATAATCTGTCTCTAAATCTGGTAAAAACAGAGGCTCGGTCACACACATCTGCAGAAGTATGCTAAGCTGCACCACCACCTGAGGTTGCCCTAAACACAAATTTGTGCAAGCACATGGGGTGTGGGGTCTAGGCTGTATTGCAAGGTCTTGATCCTTCCACCCCATGGCTTGCACATGAGGTTTAGGGCAACCTCAGGTAAGCTGCTCCCTTTTTATCTCTTGCATTGTATGTCCCAAATGGGGCTCTCATAGATTAGAGTTAGGACTGCACCCATAGAGGCACCTTGGCGCGGTGGTGCAGCTTAGCATACTTCTGCAGATGTGTGTGACCGAGCCCTCTGTTTTTACCAGATTTAGAGTCAGATTATAGGTTGGTCTGCAAGCTAACAGGGTTGAGTGCTGCGGCTCATTTAAGTCTATTGTATTCATTGCGCTTGGTCTGTTTTCTTATAGACATGGCAGAATGTTAGACTATTTGAGAGTTAATTTGAAGGACAGCTGTTCTGTCACATATTTATCAATGCCTGCTGCATGCCCACTACATTTATTGTAATGCAGGGGGTGTGTCAGGCCTTGGCACTTCCTCTCTATTGCAGTGAATGGAGCAGGAATGGACAGTTACTGACTGATAGCAGAGCGGAGCCGTTCATCTTTGAGGTTGGCGGTGAATGGAGAACAGTCCTTCATGGTGCAAAACTCAAACTCTAGAACCTCTATGTTTATAACTGCAGGCTAGGACTGATCAACTGCGAAGCAGAAATGGTAAGGTAAGTAAGGTTTTTTGTTTTAACTTGCCTGGACAGTTATTTGAAGACATGGCACAATGTTTTTTGGGTCTGGCAGTGGCTACCTTGTTGGTGCTTTTCACCCTGATGCACAGGTGAAGCGACAAACTGATCATTGCTTACTACACCTGAGCATCAGAATGGAGATCTACCAAACATGGCCTGTTGGCAGCCCTTGAGGAGGAGGGTTGATCACACCTGTTGTAGAGTCTACCTATTACACTTAAAGGAGCACAAAATTGTATAATATTAAAAATCCATATAAACACATCGACCAATGAGAGGAGGGGCCACTTATACACAACTGAAAAAAACTCCCACCAAGCTTGTGGTTTATTTACTGATCACCCCTGATTTCCTCTTACTTCCATTAAAATAAAAAGAACAAGCCTAGCTGGATATTCCTTTATTTGTGTGTATACATTATCTCTCCTCCCGCCATTCAGCATATTTATATGGATTATAAGGAATATTGAATTATCATTGGCCCATTTTTCGCGATAGTGCTCCTTTAAGTGGTTCTTCACCTCTTTTAGGATTGTCGGTTGTGGTGCTGGAGTGATCTTAAAAGTTGCTACCTCTGCACTTTACTGTAGTTTTCTGTAGACCAACTGTGCGACACATGTCAGAGAAATGTCAACTTTCGTCTTCTGTACATCATTTTCCTAGGAGCACTTGTTGGCTTGATGTTAGACTTGCTAGTATTAGTGTATAAGAATTTGGTTCATCCATTAAAGAAGAACATCAGGGGAAGTTAAAATCTCCCCCAAACCTCACCGATCTGCTGCCCCCCCTCTGGTTTAACCTTTGGGTAATGGTTACTCACCTCGCAGGGGGATCCATCTTCTTCTCAGATTCCAGGCAACCCTCTGACGGACGGCACCATCTTGTATCCCATCAGGCACTGCACGTGGCCACTAATCTCGCGCCTGCACAGTGTCCATGAATGTGATGCAATAGAGCTCCCCGAAATCCCGCGTGACTTCGCTGAGCAGCGTGGGACTTTGAAGAGCACAAGGGATTAACACTAATGCGTGTGGGGAGTGAATTTGGTAATGCTGGGTTCTGAGGGCCTTGTGGAGCAATGTGGGGTAAGAATGCTGAAAATATTTAGGACACTGGCAAAGGCACACACTTTACAGGAGACAGTCTCTTAAACAAAGCGTTATTTTACACTTCTCCCACCCCCCTATCCAATCGAGCGCTGTAATTGGCCACCGGCGCCATGTGGAACAGACCTGCAGACCACGTGACAACCACAGTGCTCAAGCGGGGGGTACATTGGGAATTGGGATGCCCCCCTGCACGAGGAACAACACCCATTTTGTTATCAATGTTTTTGGCTTACATTTTTAATAAATCAAATTTCACCTGCTCTGATCTTCAACTCCTCCTGGACTAAATATTTGCCTCTCAAAAGACAATTCTATTCCCATTGCAGGGACCACTGCTGAAGATCTATTTGTTGAACGTAATGTAAGTCTGTCTAAGTTTAGACAAATCTGTGCAATAGGCCACACCGATAATAGAATAATGTTGGTATCCTTTCTCCTCAGTTCATAAATACTTCAACATTTCTGCTGTGCTAAATTAAGCTTTGGAAAGGAAGATTTGGATGACTGTACAACATTGGAATACGAGGCAGATGTCCTGAATTCTTTGCTGTAGCAGCAGTGTTGGTGTGACAAGCCAGGCCCTGTACAGATATAGGAGTAGCTGCATGCCATGCTTCTGTGGCAATGTTTCCAGAATGTGTTGACTTTCCTTAGCTGGGCCTTGAGTGACTCAATAAGATGCTGGTAGGTTGTCACAGGTATCTGGAGCCATGCTGACTGCAGTGCATCCCACAGCTGCTGGAGAGTATGTGGGGGAGGATCCATAGGACAAACACAATGATTAAGGAAGTCCCACACATGCTAAATTAAAAAGTAAGGGAAATTAGGGGGGTAGGGCAGTACTCGGTCATGCTCTTCCAACCAATGTTGGACATTTTTAGCTATCTCACATGTTGCTTCGTCTTGCTGAAAGTTCCCACCTCAGAGAAGATAATCAGCATGTATGAGTGTACATGGTCTGCAAGGAAGGATTCATACTCAAATGGGTTGAAAGTACCTTCCACATGGATAAGTGAGCCCACAGAATGCCACTAAAAAGTCCTCAGACCGCCACCACCAGCATGTGTTCTTTCCGCAATGGTCACACCATTGCCAATCCATTCAATAAAGCAGAAAACATGACTCGTTGGTGAAGGCGACCCTGCAGCTGTGGTCCAATTCCAATACTGCCATGAAAATGAAAGCCTTTCTGTCAATGCAACTACATTAGCAAATGTGCAATGACCATCCAACTGTACTGAAGTAGTGGTAGGGTTGGGTTCACTAAACTGTAGTTATAGACATGCTTATAGTAGCCCAGTAACTTCCCTCAATTTGGCAGTGAACTGCTTCACTGTAGTGTGTCGGTCCTTCCTTGCCTAGCCAACGTTCACCTCTCACATTAGTGGCACATAGTGATCCAAAGTTACCACGTGGCATATTCACAATGGTACCATTTATCCACTTACCATACACTTTCTCCACAGCAGTACACAAACAGTTCACAAACAAAAGGCTCGATTCAGAGAGACACAAAAAAACTTTCGGTTTGGTGCCGACGTCGTAACATTTTCAAAATTTCCCGCTCTCGTATGAGCGTTCGAGCGATTCTGTGCATGCATTGAAAACCTTGTGTAAAGTTTCCGTCCGTTCGTACGGCAGATTACGAATTACGCGGATGTCATTTTCCATCCAGACTTTTCCGTTTCATTTCCACATGTTACAACGTAGGCTTTCGTTTTTGCCCTTTTCCCATCGTATCCTCCAACGAATCCTTTACGTTTCCCGATAGATTCTGTTTCCATTTTACCAAAAATAAACGTCCAGACGGAATCCTTACGATCTTGCGCCTGTGCACTACAAACTTAAGTCATGAAAGTGCTCGCCTACATATTTGCCACCCTCACTTCTACTACAATGTTTAGCTAAACCACTTAGCACTCCATCCTCCATCTTCCCTTTTGGACCCTTAAAGCTCACCCAAACCACTTAGCACTCCATCCTCCATCTTCCCTTTTGGACCCTTAAAGCTCACCCAAACCACTTATCACTATCCTCCATCTTCCCTTTTGGACCCTTAAAGCTCACCCAAACCACTTATCACTATCCTCCATCTTCCCTTTTGGACCCTTAAAGCACACCCAAACCACTTATCGGTCATGTGAATATTCATCTTTAAATATTTCTGTGCCTATTAGTTTTGTGTTAATGTAGTTTGTTAATGAAATGACAATGTAACTTTTTAAAAATAATTACCAGCATCAAATATGCATTTTTAAAAAATGTGTTAAATTTCAACTTTTTACAACTATAAATAATTAAATACATAGCAATGGCAGGCCACTGAACATTATTCTTCATCTGTGGTCCCCAACGAGTTGCACAGCTCCTGCATCTCGCCCACCAACTGAAGGACCCTGACACTCAGTTGTGCCACTCTGGCACGTGTGGTCCCTGTAAATTACAATTTTGGGATAACCTTGTTGGGGTCATACTGCAGTGCCCCCCCCCCCCCCGTATGGTCCAAACACCTAAATCTGGACTTCATAAGCCAGAGGGCCCTCGCCACCATGGCCCGGGTTTTGCATAGTGCCCGATTAGAGAACCCCTGGCCCATCAGGAGCAAGGGCGAGCAGCACATCTTGCAGTTCCTGCAACCAAATATAAAATAATTACACAAAGCAAAGGTAACCGACTAAAACACTAACTCCTACAACACATTAAGATTCAAGTACAACAATTCAAATATAATTCACAAAGGACATAAGTCTTAAAAAATATAGCAATTATGTGGATGTGTGGAAAAATACATTTTTACATGCTAAAGACTAATTTAGGTCAGCATTAAAATGCATCTATAAGGCATACATGAAATGTATTGATTCAGGTATGCATTGCTATACAATTTATGGCCTCGGCCATGCTGATACATGCAATGCCTTGGTGCTAAAGGCGCGCAGACTCCTCCACATAGCCGCAAAACATGTTCAAAAATAGCAATCCGAGTCCTCAGAGGTGTCGGAAGTGGTTTTACAATTATACGAATTTATAGGGTGGTGAGCCGTCGGCAAACAGCTCTCTGAATGTGACGTAAACCATCCCAGCAACGGAAGTTTTCTGAAGGAACGAAAATTTCGCTAATCGAAAGCGCATATACGCATTCTCCCGAACGTTCGTGCGAGTGAAAAATGTACGAAAAAAAGCAAAAAAATGACAAACACCCACCAAAACTTTCACAGACAGCTACGAAAGTCCTGACGAATGTTTCTTTGAATCAAGCCTAAAGTCTCAGAAATAACTGCCACGCTTGGCCCAAAGGCCAATAATCACCTTTTTTACAGCTCTTATGAATCGCACCTTTCACTTACAACATCGAGGGTTATGTGTGCAGATAGCCTGTCACATACCTTATAAACCCACCAACCATACTCATTATGCCATTCAAATTGGAAAAAATCTGAACCATTTCATTTATGGCTTGCGACCAGGTACCAAGTCATTTACGAGACCCACATTCATCAAAAGGTTGAGCACACCTAGTGTGGATTACTGTTTCTCAACCTGCAGTACGCATACTCCAGGGGGTGGTCCACAGAGTGCACCAACATGGAGGGTATTACAGGTTTGGTATATTATTTTACTATAAAACATTATTCTTTCTTGCTTCAAAAAGTGCTACCAGGCCCATGACAAACGTATTTGGGCTTCATTAGTTATTGGGAGTACTTGGTAGTAACTGCTTGTCGCCAGGGGGGACTTGGCATAAAAAGGTTGAGCACCCCTGGTGTAGATCATGCCTGTCTGATTACTATATGTTTCTTGCCCCCCCCAACTTGTACACACACCTTCCCTGATCTTGGCCTAAGTCTTTACTAAAGTTAATTCCACCTGCCTAGACCTTCTGGACTAAAGATTTGCCTCTCAACAATTAATTCTATTCCCGTAACAAGACCGGCCTATTTGTTGAGCGCTATGTATCGATGAGGATTCACATATCTGTGGTAGGTGTGGGAACATGTTATCACATGTGTGTCTGTACAAATGATTATAAAGGCCACCATGAATCTGGAATGGGTTGTAATTTTTTCTCCTCAGCTCCTAAATACTCCAATATTTTTGCTGTGTTAAATTAGCTTTTGGAAATAAAACATCTGATGACTGGGGAACATTTGAATACGAGGCAGATGTCCTAAATTCTTTGCTGTAGCAGGAGGGTTGGTGTGACGGGCCAGGCAGCTGCATGCCATGCTTCTGTGGCCATGTCTCCAGAATGTGTTGACTTTCCTTAGCTCAGATCTATTCTCTTATCTATCTGCTGGCTTCCATTAAGTTCTGGAAAGCAAAGCACTTTGGAGGTGATGTCACCAGGAATCGGGGCTTAAAAGGAAGCCTTGTGTACTGATACAGCTCCAGAGCTACAAGCTGATCCTTCATTTTTGGCCCTGGACTCTGGCGCCTGGCTTGGATTCTGTTTCGGGAACCCTACATAAAGTCTTTTGATCATTTTGGAACAAACAGACCCTGTAACAACTGATTTTTCATTCAAAGCGATTATGTGTCCTCATCACAAGGTACACGCCTGGTACCATTTTATCTCAGTTCAGAACAATACGTTTCACCCGGTGTATTTTCCCCCCAGCAGGCCGAGTCTCTCCATTTGGAAGTTGTGCTTATCTTAAAGCGGGAATGTCTTTTAATGCCTGTGGCCACATTTTCTATAGAGATGAGCTAAGTCGTCTGCGTGTTAATGCATGTTAAGTGATTATCAGAAGTTGTTGTGAGTCAAAGCAAAATGAATTAGCCTGAAATGTTTAGAACAAGCTTCTCCAATTCTACAGAAAATAAATAGAACCTCCTTTTGAAAAGTATTCAGGCCATATTTGGGATGAGTTCAGCATCCAACATCAAATTTGTTGAGACATTTGAGCCAAGCTGCAGGCGTCAGACAGGCTGCTGAAAAGTGGTTGATGACTGGCACAAATATTGGTGAAACACATGACAAATGCATAGTAAGCACATGCATTACCAAGTATGTAAAGAAGGGCGCTGGACTTTTAAGGTCGGCAGCCCCATGCCTGGCCTGCGCTTCCTGCTGGAAGCTGACCAGTCTATGGGATGGGGGGAAGAGATCGGGGGAAGTGACTTCAGGGGAAGTGGAGGGGGGAGTATAAAGGGGCTGGTTGCCCCCTCCCCTTCCTCTTTGACCCCCGATCTCTTCGCTGGAATGTGCTTTATCAACCGCCCGCCCTTTGTTGGGGTGATGGAATGGTCGATTGGTCGCAGCGGAAGGTTGGTTGGGGTTTCAGGGCTTTTTTTGGGGGGATAGGTTTCTATTATGTTATATATAAAAAAAAAAAAAGAAAAGGAGGAAGGGGAGAGGTGTGTTTTCATATATATAAAAAAATAAGAAATAGAGAAAGAGGACTAATATATATATTTATTGATATTTGTTTAAGTTAGCAGGGTACTTCAATTTGGTTTTTGGTTATGTATAATTTGTGGGGTTATTTATTGGGTATATGTGTCAATTGGGGGATTGTTGTACATACATTGTTTACTGTATTATTTTGCTTGTCACACCTTTGGCGGTCTCCTCTGCTCGGTCCGGGTCTGAGATGGCACAGAAAGTGGGGGTAGGTTACAAGGGAGCGGCTGTTTCGGCTGAAACGGCCCAGGAGGATAGGTGACTGGTTTTAAGGGGAGGGGAGGGACAAAAGAAAGGGGGTAAGGTGGATCTTGGCAGTTAGCCCCATTGAGCTACCAGGCCTAGGAGGGATGCGGCCGGGCTCACGAATCGGCTTCTGTTTACAGATTCGGGAGGTAGTTGAGCCTTCGGGCCGCCTCCTCTCCCCTCCTGTTGATAGTTATGGTATGGTGGAATCTCAGACCTGGATCGGGGAGAATTGCATTGCTCCAAAGAAATGGTTGTTGGCTCAGTTATTTGGGAGTATGGGTGGGTTGGTGACAGCTGAAGGCGTATGGAACGCTAGCACAGTCAAGTGCGTGCATTACCAAGTACCGTATTTTTCACCCTATAAGAAAATGCACCTGCACATAAGACGCACAAAGGATTTGGAGGAGAAAAATAAGAAAAAAAAATATTCTGAACCAAATGGTGTGCTAAAATACCTCCCTCCCAATCACCCTATTACAGGCAGTGTGCAGAATGCACCCCTGGCCTTTTAGAACCCTAAGAGAGAAGCCTATGTGCTCAATTTGGACTTCAGCAGACCTTCAGCCAGTGGACACCCCAATTCAGTATGGCTGAGGATCGGGAAATGCAGTGCTCCTGGAATTTAAATTTGAGGTCTGCATTAATTGCTGGGGAAGGGGGCATTTGAGGTGCCACAGACCCTGTGCAAGATATCGGGATGGTGCCCCTTCCCCATAACACACACAGTCACACCCAAAGGGAAAGATGGAGGAAATGCGGATAACAGGGGGGACATGAAAAGGAGAGGACAAGGGAATGTGGGAAATAGAGAGATGGTGAGTGTCACGGACCGGGTGGAGCGGACTCGGGTGTGGATCCGCTTTAACTGTGGAACCAATGGCGGGTACCGTGTCAGGGGAGCGGAGTCTAAGAGGCCACCGGTATTCACCAGAGCCCACCGCAAGGCAGGTTGGTCTTGTGCGGCGAGTGACCCCCAGGTCGCTACCCCCTAACAGCGGCCCAGTCCCACAGTCAGCCGAGGTTCAGTGAGGTACACAAGTGGCAGGCAAAAAGGCGTAGTAGTACAGGCAGAGATCGGGGCTGGCAGCACAGGTTCGCGGTAAAGGTGAGTAGCCGAGGTCGGGGCAGGCAGCAAAGGTTCAGAGTCGGGGACAGGCAGAGGTCGGTACACGGGTGAGCAATCCAAGAATGCCTGACTTTCAACAAGCATGGAGAGACCAAGATCCGGCACTGAAGGAAGGAAGTGCCTGTTTAAATAGGGGAAGATGATGCAGGATTGGATGACATAAACACCAATCAGTGCTGTAAAGGCCCTTTAAATCTCAGGGATCCTGTGCGCTCGCCCTCTAGTGGATGGAGACGTGTGCGCACCTGACCATGCAAGGAGGAAGCATTGGGGGAAGGGCGGCAGCTGTAAGCAGCCCTGAGGGAAGATGGATGACGGCTGCATGCAGCCATGGAGGTAGGTGAAATGCTGTGAGACGGGCTTGCAGCGCTCGCCCTAACAGTACCCCCCCCCCTTGGGTCTCCCCTTCTTCTTGGGACCAAGAAAATCTGAGATGAGACTACGGTCTAGAATATTCTCTTCGGGCTCCCAAGATCTTTCTTCAGGTCCACAGCCTTCCCAGTCGACCAAGAAATATCTTTTTCCTCTGGAGAGCTTAGAAGCCAGAATCTCCTTCACTGAAAAGGTATCCTCGCACCAAAGTTTTAGGAGAGAATCGATTGACAATAACTGGCTTCAACAGAGAGACGTGAAAAGAATTGGGAATTCGCAGTGAAGTCGGTAGGTGAAGCTTATAGCAAACTGGATTGATCTGTTGTTTGATCTTGTATGGCCCCAAGTAACGGGGCCCAATTTGTAGCTAGGAATTTTGAAGCGGATGTATTTTGGCGACAGCCACACCTTATCTCCTGGAGAATAAACAGGCGGAGCTCTTCTCCTTTTATCAGCGCTAACCTTCATGCGGACGGAAGCTTGACAAAGAGAACGCTGTGTTTCTTGCCAGATGGTGGAGAAATCCTGTGTGAGATTGTCCACGGCGGGCACTCCGGAGGACGTGGATAAAGGCAAAGGCGGAAGGAGTTGACGGCCGTACACCACCAAAAATGGGGACTTCCTTGTGGACTCACAATCCTTAAAATTATACGAGAATTCCGCCCAAGGCAACAGATCGACCCAATCGTCTTGACGCGCTGAAACAAAATGGCGAAGATAATGTCCGAGAACCTGGTTGACTCTTTCCACCTGGCCGTTAGACTGGGGATGATAAGCGGAGGAAAAGTCCAGTTTAATTTTCATTTGTTTACAAAGAGCTCTCCAGAACTTGGACACAAACTGCACACCTCTGTCAGACACAATATGTGTAGGTAGACCATGAAGTCGAAAGATATGCTTCAGGAAGTATTTTGCCAACAGAGGAGCAGACGGGAGGCCGGGCAAAGGAACAAAATGCGCCATCTTAGAAAACCTATCCACTACCACCCAAATTACAGTATTGCTATGCGAAGAAGGGAGGTCGGTAATAAAGTCCATAGCAATGTGTGTCCATGGGGTATCCGGAATAGGAAGTGGGTGGAGTAGGCCAGCAGGTCTTTGGCGAGGGGTTTTGTCGCGAGCGCAGGTGGTACAGGTCTGAACTAATTCGGTCACATCCTTTTCAAAAGAAGGCCACCAATAATATCGAGAAATGATAGAACAAGACTTCCTGATACCGGCATGGCCGGCTACATGGGAAGAATGCCCCCATTCTAATATTTTGCGACGTTGGCGGGCTGGCACAAAGGTCTTTCCCGGCGGGGCAGAGTGGACAAGGCGTTCAGGCGGGATGATATGTTGTGGAGTGGATTCAACACCAGAGATGTCAGAGGAGCGAGAAAGGGCGTCTGCCCTGATGTTCTTAGCGGCTGGCCGGAAGAAGATTTGAAAATCAAATCGAGCGAAAAACAACGACCAACGAGCTTGTCGTGGATTCAATCGCTGGGCAGTTTCTAAATAAGATAGATTTTTGTGATCAGTATAGATGGATACTTGATGGGCAGAACCTTCTAAGAGGTGTCTCCACTCCTCCAACGCCAACTTGATGGCGAGTAACTCCCGATCTCCGATGGAGTAATTCCTCTCCGCTGGCGAAAAGGTCTTCGATAAGAACCCGCAGGTGAGAATTCTGCCAGTAGACGATTTTTGAGTGAGCACCGCTCCGGCTCCAATGGAGGAGGCATCTACTTCTAGGGCGAAAGGCTGAGATGGATCTGGCCTAGACAACACTGGTGCAGAGGAGAAGGCCTTTTTTAGAGCAATGAAGGCCTCTTCCGCCTGAGGAGGCCAAGACTTCGAATTGGCGCTCTTCTTTGTGAGGGTCACAATAGGCGCCACTACAGTAGAAAAGTGAGGAATAAACTGCCGATAGTAATTGGCGAAGCCCAGAAAACGTTGAATAGCTCACAGGCCAATAGGACGGGGCCAATCCAGAACTGCTTTCAACTTGCTGGGGTCCATCTGAAGGCCACGAGCTGAGACAATATATCCAAGAAAGGGTAAGGCGGTTTGATCAAATAGACACTTCTCCAGCTTGGCGTAAAGATGGTGTTGACGGAGATGAGACAGGAGTTGCCGGACATGACGGTGATGTTCTTCTAGATTAGATGAAAAGATGAGTATATCATCCAAATATACAACAACACAGGAGTAAAGCAAGTCCCGAAAAATGTCATTTACGTATTCCTGGAATACAGCGGGTGCATTGCAGAGACCAAAGGGCATCACTAAATATTCGAAGTGGCCATCGCGGGTATTGAAGATGAAAAGATGAGTATATCATCCAAATATACAACAACACAGGAGTAAAGCAAGTCCCGAAAAATGTCATTTACGTATTCCTGGAATACAGCGGGTGCATTGCAGAGACCAAAGGGCATCACTAAATATTCGAAGTGGCCATCGCGGGTATTGAAGGCGGTCTTCCATTCATCGCCCTCGCGTATACGTATCAAATTATAGGCTCCCCTCAGGTCAAGCTTGGTGAAGACCCTGGCCCCACGCAGTCGGTCAAATAATTCGGCAATCAAGGGCAAAGGGTAGCGATTTTTAACGGTAATCTTATTGAGGCCGCGGTAATCAATACAAGGGCGAAGAGAGCCATCTTTTTTCGCCACAAAGAAGAACCCCGCGCCTGCTGGAGAGGAAGACTTCCGAATGAACCCTTTATGAAGATTTTCTCGAATATACTCCGACATGGCTTGAGTTTCAGGAGCCGAGAGAGGGTAAATTCGGCCACGAGGAGGAGTGGTACCCGGTAGGAGGTCTATAGGGCAATCGTAGGGGCGATGAGGCGGAAGTACCTCCGCTTGTTTCTTGCAGAATACATCAGCATAGGTCTGGTAGATCTCAGGCAAGCCAGGTAATGGTGCTGAAGCCGGAATGGGTCGAACAGGAACAGACTTCAAGCACCTCTTAAAGCACGCTGCACCCCAAGTCTTGATATCACCGGTGGTCCAGTCAAGCGTGGGATCATGACGTTGGAGCCAAGGAAGGCCTAGAAGAATCTGAGAGGTGCAATTAGGGAGGACGTAGAACTCAACATTCTCTTGATGGAAGAGTCCAATTTTTAATTGGAGGGGAACGGTGCGATAGCGCACAGTACAGTCCAGCCTATCACCATTGACTGAGGCGATAAATAAGGGTGTAGCAAGGCGATTCACAGGGATATTATGTTTATTGATCAAGGCAGCCTCTATAAAGTTCCCTGCAGAACCAGAGTCCAAAAAGGCGGTTAAATTCAGGGAGGCGGAAGGTGAGATGGAAAGTTGAACAGGAACAGTGAGCCGTGGAGAGGAGACAAGGGCAATAAAGAAAGATGAGAGGGATAGCATAACAAGGCAAGTAGAAGGAAAAATAAATGTCTGGTGAAAGACAACGTGTAAGAGGAAATAATTGAGTCAAGGTGCAAAAAGAGAGAGTGAGATAGATACAAGGAAAAGTAAGAAGGTGATAATTTAGAGGGGGGTGAAAGGGGGAAAAGAGCGGGAGCTGTGAAAAAAGTAATGGTGGGAATGGAGAAAAAGAAGAGAAGCAAATGTGGAAAAGAGAAACAGGAGGGAATGTAGAATTAGAACAAGAGAGGGAATGTTAAAATGAAATATAAAACGTAAGAATAGAGGGAAAGAGAAAGATGGGAGAAACACTTAAAAGACAGAGACAAAAGCCAAAAAGAGAAAGAATAATAGGGAAGAAAGTGGAACAAACAAGCAAATGCCAGAGATAGAGAAAGAGAGAATGATGGTGGCAATGAACAAGAAGGAGAAAGATGGAGGAAGTTTGGTAAAAAGAGCCCTGAGGGTAAACTGTATATACTGGCGCCCCCCTTACAGAGAGATTGGGATGTGCCCTGTGTCATTGCACAGCTTGCACAACCTAATGACCGGCCATGACAGGTTTAGCATATCTCCCAAGTGTCCCTGATTTGGAGGACTGTCCCTCTTTTTTGGAGTCCATGTCCCCTTGTCCCTCTTTGTCCCTCTTTGTCCCTCTTTGAGGTTTAACATGCAGAACTGCATCAATAACTGATTCATTTGCTTATTCAAAGTGTTTATATAACTGTTAAAATCTATCTTCTATCCATCCCTCAATTAAAATGGACCAAAACCCAGCAGGAATCTATAAGTTTCCTGGGCCCATCAATTCCCTCCCCTCAAGGCATCCAAAATCGGGATGCCCTGCTGTGTGAAACCCCCCAGGTCGCCCCGTACACTTACCTTGCTTACTGGTCCAACAGTGTACGGGCAAGCTGCGGCCGCATCCCCGCTATCCCTCTAGCAGGACGCGTGTCTGTGCCAGGCATTTGTGAATGGCTGGCGTGGGGCCTGACTCCCCACATGAGCCACTGAGGGTCCCAACCTACACCCTCAGGGGTCCTGCTCCCCGTATGAGCCACTGAGGGCCCCAACCTACACCCTCAGGGGCCCTGCTCCCCACATGAGCCACTGAGGGCCCCAACCTACACCCTCAGGGGCCCTGCTCCCCATATGAGCCACTGAGGCCCCAACCTACACCCTCAGGGACCCTACTCCCCACATGAGCCACTGAGGCCCCAACCTACACCCTCAGGGGCCCTGCTCCCCATATGAGCCACTGAGGCCCCAACCTACACCCTCAGGGGCCCTGCTCCCCACATGAGCCACTGAGGGCCCCAACCTACACCCTCAGGGGCCCTGCTCCCCATATGAGCCCCTGAGGGCCCCAACCTACACCCTCAGGGGCCCTGCTCCCCACATGAGCCACTGAGGGCCCCAACCTACACCCTCAGGGGCCCTGCTCACCACATGAGCCACTGAGGGCCCCAACCTACACCCTCAGGGGCCCTGCTCCCCACATGAGCCACTGAGGGCCCCAACCTACACCCTCAGGGGCCCTGCTCCCCACATGAGCCACTGAGGGCCCCAACCTACACCCTCAGGGGCCCTGCTCCCCACATGAGGCACTGAGGGCCCCAACCTACACCCTCAGGGGCCTGACTCCCCACATGAGCCACTGAGGGCCCAACCTACACCCTCAGGGGCCCTGCTCCCCACATGAGCCACTGAGGGCCCCAACCTACACCCTCAGGGGCCCTGCTCTCCACATGAGCCACTGAGAACCTCAACCTACACCCTCAGGGGCCCTGCTCCCCACATGAGCCACTGAGGACCTCAACCTACACCCTCAGGGGCCCTGCTCCCCACATGAGCCACTGAGGACCTCAACCTACACCCTCAGGGGCCCTGCTCCCCACATGAGCCACTGAGGGCCCAACCTACACCCTCAGGGGCCCTGCTCCCCACATGAGCCACTGAGGGCCCAACCTACACCCTCAGGGGCCCTGCTCCCCACATGAGCCACTGAGGGCCCAACCTACACCCTCAGGGGCCCTGCTCCCCACATGAGCCACTGAGGGCCCAACCTACACCCTCAGGGGCCCTGCTCCCCACATGAGCCACTGAGGGCCCCAACCTACACCCTCAGGGGCCCTGCTCCCCACATGAGCCACTGAGGGCCCCAACCTACACCCTCAGGGGCCCTGCTCCCCACATGAGCTTCCCTGTTTGAGGAAAGCGGGGGATGCAGCCGCCAGCACGCTTGGAGTCACTGACCTTAGACGCTGGCTTAGATGGCGTGACGACAGCAGCCTCAAGCGGGCTGATTGGAAAAGTGGGCTGCATATGCGCCGTAGGACCGGGAAGAGGTGAGTTGCGCTCGGCACTCTGGGGGGTTTCACACAGCAGGGCACCATCCTGGGTTTTGGTCAATTTTACGGGCCATGGATTAATTTAACAATTGTCCCTCTTTTCCACCCTAAAAGTTAGGAGGTATGGGTTTAGTCCCGCTTGATATCCAGTCATTGGTCACATTACATATAAATGCTGGCACAGGCCACCACACATGAACCCCATGTGTTCAGCAGATGCTTCCTGCGCAGGGAACAATATTTCATTTCTAATCACTTGCAGACCCACTTTTCCAAACTTTAAAGCTATCAACGTCTCCCCCTTCTGTAATTATCCAAACAGATGTGTGATAGTCTCAGAGCCCGACCACAGAGGCCATTTTGTGTGCTGCAAATGACTCCATAATTACCAGTCAATTAAAGCAGAGATGAATCTCAGAGCCCAAACCGTGGCCTGGCTACAATAGATATAATGGCAGCTATATATATATATATGTGGAGCTTGCAGGCGGCTGTGATAGCAGCTGGGGGAATATGATGCAATGCCTGGAATGTCACGGAGCGTTGCTTATCAGACGTGGCGTTTATTATACCATGTGACACAGGCGCTGCTCCGGTTCCATGAGCGCCACATCTGTATATAAGCGGCTCCGGCTTTTCCGGACTTTCCCCCTTCCCAGGTTCTCACATAACACCTTGATCCGGGGACCAGCAGCTGCTGAATCGCGGCCAGAATCTCACACGCTGCTGGTTTTTATAGCAGCTGCTTCAACACATGGCGCCACCCGCTTCACCTCCTCACCCCCTCCTATAGCTTATATGTATGTCCCCAGCCTGGGATTGGATAACAAAGCTCCGGAAATCCAGAGATGGGAAACAGGGACAGAAACGTTTAAGCGATAGATAAGCGGAGAGTTCCCTGGACCATTAGGAATCATTATAGGTCATCTGTGGCCAATTAAAAAAGCATACTCACCTTAAATGGGCTCAAAACCCAGCTCGATCTATAAGATTCCCGGGCCGATTGATTTCCTCCTGCCGGGGCATTCAGAATCAGGATTCTCTCGGGAAACCCGAGTTCTGTGGGGCCCCTGAGAGGTAGGCAATTGCATAGTTTGCATGATGGCAAAGCACACCACTGCCTGTAACCCTCCCGGTCTAAGTCACTTGTGCCAATTGGAGGGCTCAGCAATGGGCCAATAAAAAAAGTTTTTTTTTTCACAGCCATTTCCCCACCAGGCCGTTTTGAGATCAATTATTGGTTGATCTCAAAAATACTGGATGATGTAACCAGCCCGCTGGCTTCATCCCCAGCTTTCCCTAGTTTGGGAAGCACTCCTGCCCCCAGACTGGATCCGAATGGCCGGCTGGGCGCAGGGGAGGCAGATGACCTAAAGTGAAGCCAGGGATGTGGAAGCAGGCAGTGCCAGTGTCATGGGAGCCCTAGTAAAAGTGCGTTTTGCAGGCTACACATGGGGGGGCGTTCATACATCGGAGGAAAGCTAGCTGCCAACCCTGGAGCCTTCTGGTCAATGTTAAACTGGACCTTCAGCATTATTTAATAAAAAGTCCAAACCCCTCAAAAACTATTCCCCAGAATCTAAAATTAAAATAGGGATGGTTTTCAATGTGAGCAATCTGTATGTACAGGCTGGGGGATACATACAAGATAGGCTCTAATTCAAGGTGAAGGTCCGGTTAAAACTGGATAAAAACCCAGGATTTTGACTATCCTGGGTTCTGGTCCTTTCCCCCAGGGCACCCCAATCGGGGGTGCCCCGCTGACTGAAACCCCGCAGATCGCCGAGCGTAACTCACCTCTTCCCGGTTCTACAGTGAATGCGCGGCCGCTCGTCCAACCAGCGCGCTCGGAGCTGCTG
This sequence comes from Gastrophryne carolinensis, assembly GCA_027917425.1. Lineage (NCBI taxonomy): Eukaryota > Metazoa > Chordata > Amphibia > Anura > Microhylidae > Gastrophryne > Gastrophryne carolinensis. Next base: position 404,381,356 of record CM051238.1, read on the forward strand.
ATGTCACATTTTCTAAGCCTTCGTCTAAGGCTAGCTGCTCCGAGCGCGCTGGTGGGTGCATCCCCCGCTTCCTTCTAACAGGTAGCATGCTCTCAACGGCCACTCACAAATGCCTGGGGTGGCCACGCGCCCTGATAGAGGGATAGCGGGGATGCGGCAGCGGCTCGCACATACGCGGTTGGACCGGGAAGCAAAGTAAGTGAATAGGACGACCTAGGGGGGTTAAACACAGTGAGGCATCCCGATTTTGGATGCCCCGGGGGGGGGTAATCGTTCGACCCGCGCTGGGCTTTGGTCCACTTTAAGTCTTTATTCTGCCTTACATACTATGTTACTATGTTTAAAGAATAACTCCCTGAATCTGGACACCATGTTGGAATCTACAACAACCTGGATGTCATCAAACAATGCACGTGACTGTTTCTATGTCCTCTGTAAATCGCCGCAGCATATGTCAGCACTATATAAATATTTAAAGATAATTAAATGAGGGATGATCCCCAAGAGAGCGGCCAATGTTTGCTGTCGGGGTAATATGAGAGACAGCGTTAGCCGGAGGATATTTGCCGAGGCGAGGCGTGTGGCAGTGGAAGGGTTAAGGGTCAGGCCGGCCCTGAATAGAGCCCCGTCCCCTGAGACCGGGCCCATCCTGAATGTGAGGAAAAGGCTACTTCAGCTTCAGCGTAAACATGGATAAAATTAGGAGCGGAGGACGCCATCAGCATTTAGGAGACAAAGAGTTCCTGAAAAAGAGACAGAGCCGCTCCCATCCCAAACATAAGTGTCCCATCCCGGCAATAGCAGAACATGGACAGATATGAGAGGCCCACTGGTGTTACTGGAAATCTCGGGGTCACTTCTGGTCCGCGCTGGTAACCCGCAGGTGACTAAAAAGCAAATTGTTCTTCATTTTACTTATTAAAGTGGACCCACACCCTGCAGCGGCCTCACAGAAATCCCAAACTAACAGGAATCCCTCCATTTCCCCTCAGGATTTCTCAGCAAGTCTCCTCTACTGGGAGATTCAGTCACTGTCCCCTAGTGGACGTAACAGAGGAAAGCAGGGGGTGGGATTTGGTTAAAGAAGAACAACACCCAAAACACTGATCTTCACTCTGGCAGGGAATCCCCATTTGGGATGCCCCACTGTGTGTATCGCATGGGATTGCCCGTTAACTCACCTTCAGTGTGCTTCTTCCATTCCGGTCTCCTTGCCTGACATGGGTGTGGCAAGAAAATTGAAATTGAGCAAAGGCCGCCAGCCACATCTCTGCCCCATCTCTTAGAACTCAGGTGGCCTTTAAGGCTGAAGACCAGTGTAGGTCACTAGTAGATGCCGTCACAGGATGCTGGAAATTTACACCCAGACTGCTCAAATGGAAAACCTTGGGTGTAAGGCCAGAGTATTACCCCCCTGTAAGGGGCACAGAGAAGGGACAAGATTAAGGTGTTCACTGTAGCCCTGAGGGCAGAAGACTATAAGGGTCAGTTCATGGACAGTGCACAAAAGCGCTGCAAACGATTCCGCATGCGCCTAGGCACATGATTTATGGCTGTGTGTGCACCCCGGCACATGTATGAATTGCACAAAATGGTAAACTCATGGAAGAAGCGCAAATTGTGTCTTCTTGCGCCAATTTGCGCCTTCCCGCATGAAAAATCTGCTGTTTTAAAGCACAAATGGCCCTGCCCCACGTGCATTTGCTGGCTAAGCTCTTAGAGAGGAACATCGGGCGAGGTTAGAACCTCCCCCAAACCTCACCGTTCTGCTGCCCCATCCCCCTTCCGGTTTTACCTTTGGGCAATATTTACTCACCAGCCAGGGTATCCATCTTCTGGATCCCTCATATTCCAGTCAACCCCCCCCGATGGGCTGCCCCATCTTGCATCCCACATCCTGTCAGGGACCATACGCGGCCCCCGACGCAGTGCCCATGAATGGGATGCAATCGGATCGGGCCCTGAAGCAGCCGAATGTCGACCCAGGAGGCAGCGGCGACATCCAAATGATAAGTAGGGGCCGATGGGGGGGAAATCTGACCCTTTTTATTTTAGGTCCAATGTTCCTCTTTAACTGCTTCTGATGGTCCCCCATGTTTCTCCCCTTTCCTTTATGGTTTCTTCATAGCAATTTGATCTCTCCAGCTTCTGTGTTTTCTGCTCTATTCGCCATTGAGTGTATTCTCTGAAGAATTTGTGTTCTCCATTTTTTTGGGGTGATTTTTTTTTTGTGGGGGGATATTCTGATTCCAGTTAACACTTAACATTTTCTTTGCCCAAAGTTTTGTCCCAGATGTTCTCTTTAACCCTCTCACCCCTGTTTAGTTTACATATTACTGATTAATAATTTAGCTATATTTTGGGGGGGAGGGTTGTTTTTGCTAAACTTTGGGGCCCAATATACACATTTTTGTTGTTTTGACCTTAATTTTTGTGATTTTAGACACCTTTTTGCTGTCATTTTTCCTTCTACCAAAAACCAAATGAAAAGGGTTCAATCCCTAAAAAGAACTTGCAACTGAAACTTTCGTTGTTCAAAAATATGCCAGACACTGCCGGCATATGTTTTCGGAATGAATTAATTATGTTACTAATTGGAATCGTCAGTTTGCTCCACCTATTTGCTGGAGATAATTCACTCTTCAAATTGCCACATTTGCGCACGCTTTGCACAATATAAATCAGGCGCCAGAGACTGCTTGGTGCGCCAAAATGGTGCGGGCAGAAAATTTCAGGTGCAAATTGGAGCAAAAACAAATGCACATCCCATTTTAATGACCATGAATCAGACGGAAGCCCGAGCGCGACTTGGTGCTCCAGAACATGTGCGCAAATTAGTTTGTGCACAACCATGAATCAACCCTTCTGTAGTGACAGAACCCTGTAGGTTGGACCAAGTAATGACCAAGAAGGCAAGAGGGAGGCATGTGGACCCTTCAAGTGGATGTGAAGCTGTCCAATGGGGAAGTTTTGGTTGTAACATTTTGAACTGTGCCTTCCTTTTACTTTCAAGAAGACCTATAATTACAGTGGCACAACAGGAAGATATTTCCAGAGAACTAAGTGAATACTCCATCTGCCCATCTCCCAGACACAGGAAGACCTTTCTCCAAACTAGGCCCTCTCCAGAGATACCACTTTGATCCCTCACCTAAACTAATCTCTTTGAAGCCTGACTCCAGCCAACTTTTTTTCCTTTTGAATGCAAAGACAAAACCTCAAAATCGGTACATTTCTGAGTAACAGAATGTGAGGAAGCTGCCCCAGTGATCGCTGGAGTATCTTCTTTTAGGTGGACCAACATACATTTTACACCAAATCCTGATTACCACGTGGTCCAGGCTGAAAGAGTCCAGACCATGTGACTGCCAATCACAGGGATGGATTTTGGTGGATGCAGAGGAGTGGTAACAGCAATCAGGATGCCCTTCTAGTGGTTCACCTCAATGCCTTTCCAGTCGCTTAAAAGTGAATCAAAACCCCCAGTTTACTTATTTAACTTATTTTCTTACCTCACCAGAGTATATGTGGGCTCTCCTCCAATCAGCTTTCTTAGCCTTGCAGAATGGAAGGCTAGGTGGAGGTGACTCTACCCCGGCTGGGCGTACATGTACATGTGCTATCTATTCAGATAGGCCTGGCATGGGAGCACACTGCAGCATGAGGAACACCGGCGATGGAACTGTGCCCAATGCATGTACCCTGGGAGTTGTATTTTACATTGAACCAGGGGTGTCACACATCAAGGCTTCCCAAATGGGGATGCCCTACAAAGAAGGGGACCACCCACGCTAGAGTCTTATAGATATATGATAGGCTGGTGATTGGTCCTCAATGAAGAACTATTTTCAGTTATCAAGAGTTTTGGTCTATGCCTCCTGGGAATCCTAATGTAGGATGTCCCGTTCTGTGACACCCCCTGTTCGCTGTGTTTTTATGTTGCTGGTGATCCCACCCCACACGTGTAGGCTCCCCTCCAATCAGATTTCTCAGCTGGGCATATTAATACCTTTCTCACGTCTCTACAGCCCTGCGAACCCGGGTTAGCCATTCAAATAGGCCTGGTGCATGTGCCTGTGAAATCTGTAGGGAAGCGGGAGATGCTGTCTCTGACCTGCACATGCGCTTTTGGATTGACGGAAAGGTAAGATTCCAGACTTAATGGGAAGGGGAGGCATGCCAAATCGGGGTGTCCCACAGGACGGGATTCAGATGAGTCTTATAGCCTCTAGGACTGGTTTTGGTCCTCTTTAAAGTGGTCCAAAACCCACAGCCATCAACCCTGGGATCTATAAGATCCCAGGACTGCTTGATTCCCTCCCAGTGGGACATCCAGAATACAGATGCCCCGTTGTGTGAACCCTCCCAGGACGCCCGGTATACTCACATACTCCCCCGGTCCAGCAGCGATTGTGCAAGCAGCGCCACATCCCTGCTATCCCTTTAGCAGGATGGGTGCCCGCACCAGGCATTTGTGAATGGCCGATGTGGGCACACTCCCTGTTAGAGGGTAGCGGGGATTTGGCCGCTGGTGCGCTTGGCTGGACTTGGCTTCTTACACGAGCCTAGACGAGCTCGCATCAGCGCAGTCGAGCACGCTAAATGGGTGGGAGGCCACGAATGCTCTGTAGGAATGGGGGAAGGTGAGATAGTTTGGCTGACCTGGGGGGTTGCACACTGCAGGCATCCACGATCTGGTGCCCTTGGGGCAAGGATAGTCAAAATCCTGGGTTTTGGTCCACTGAGTTCAGCAAAGTTCCCCACCTGTGACACAAAGTGGGTATATCTGGCCCAAGTTTCTGTTTGGCACCATGGCAGGAGATGTCAATTTAAAGTGAACCTACTCTATTGTATGAGCCCTGTGGCATGGGCCTCCCCTTGTCAACACCCACCATGCACCACTCCCCTGTCCTATAGATTTAGCACCTATTTTACAGTGGGTCTCCCCATGTCAGGGAAGAGCAACAGTTGGCACCTTCTAAAAGGCAGTGTTGCCCATCCCTCTTTCTCAGCAAAAATTGGGGTTTTAGTTATATGAAGGAAGTCTTTACCCTCTAGAATGAAGGCCCATCCATTGGTGTCCTCAGGACCAAATACATACATCCCAACTGTCCCTCATTTAGAGGGACTGTCCCTCCTTTGAGTATGTAACCCCTGTCCCTCATTGTTCTCATTTGTCCCTCTTTGAGGTGTAACATGCCGATCTTCATCAATAAATGATTCACTTGCCTATTCAAAGTGTTTCTATTGCTGTAACTGATACAACCTGTTGCCTATCCATCCCTCAATGAGGGGGTTAGCATAATATAACAATGGTCCCTCTTTCCCACCCTGAAAAGTTGGTATGCAAATCTGGGGTATCTTCCTGAGAGTTCAAAGATCACAGGAAGTGATGCTAAATCTCCATTATTGGGGTGTCACAGTCAACAAAAAAGGATTTTCAAGATATCACACCCACCCCCTCATTTTCAAAGCTAAAGAATAAATATGGCTCGAACAGGTGGCAAATATTACATTTATATTTGTTCTAAAATGTTGTTTTTTTTGTATGCTTTACTATTTAACTGAAAAGGTTTTTCAGAGCGGAGCTTTACAACGAAAAAATTGCTGCACAATAATCGCATTACATAACGATCCCACTTCCTAGAGTTTGAGGTTTCCTTTAATAAGAAAATGGAAACTGGTTTACCAATAAGGCGGCTAAGAACACGCGGTGACGTTATGCAATGTGAGAGTGAGGAACTCTGGTTAGGGTTGGGGCGGACGTGATAAGAAAAGAAAATAAGGTTGTGGGTAAAACCCAAGAGATGATAATTAAAGTCGGCCGGGCCAATTTTAACCTCAACCCATACCTGTGGTTTTAGGAAAATCCCCCTCCACCCCGGATTGGGAGCCAGAGATCCCTCAACATGCTCTCAGCTGTCAGGGGAAAGCGAGGCACATATAAGGTTTGAGGACTCTTGTATCGCAATTAAGTGTGGTGGAGGCCCCCGGACACAAAATCTGGTGGAGACCCCAGATACAGTATTTTTTTCCTATTAAAATAATAGTCCAGCCAAGTAACTGATTGTCTGTCTTACTGGAAAGTCAGATCGAGTCCCTCGTGCCACCCTTGTGCGGGTGCGTGCTGCTCGGGAAACTCCTGCTTTGCCATTCTGGGTGGTGGGTGTAGTGTAGTCACCCGGCTGGTCCAGCAGAAAACAGTTCCCTGCATTGAGCTGCCAGCAGCTGTGCTTGTGCGTTTCTGACGGCGGCTTTTCTGCTCTCTCTGTCACTGCCGCTGACCCTGCGGCCCATCAGACTAAAGACTGAAAAACCTCCTGGACCAGACCATAACCCAAAGGTTGGTGGATGCCCCTTTTGCATGGCAAGTGGTGGAGGCCCCGGGGCACACGCCCTTTGCGCCCCCCCATAATACAGCCCTGATCGCAACAAGTGATGGAGTTCCTGTTGGCTTTTGCTGGCAGACCTTGTGTCCTGATATTGGAAACCCCAAGTACAACAAAACGGCAAAGGAAATGTGCCATCTGTGTAATGGGACAAGATCATGGATTTCATGCCATACAGGGTGTGGTCATGGGATGCCCATATTCTCAGGCACAGTGAGGTAGAGGCTGGTTAATTTTTTAAAGTGGACCAACACCCAGGATTTTGACTATCCTGGGTTTTGGTCCACTTCGGCGGGGTGCCCCGCTGTGTGAAACCCCCCCAGAAACCCCGAAAAACTCACCTCTCCTCACTCCCACGTGAGGATCAGGTAGGGATTTAGGGGTTTCTGGGGGGTTTCACACAGCGGGGCACCCCCGATCAGGGTGTCCCGCTGTCAGGGGACTGATCGGTCCGGGAATCTTATCGTGGAGGGTGTTAGTCCACTTTAAGGAATTTTCCAGACTAAGGATAGAAACAAATCATTGATTACTTACCTGCCAAGCAGACGATGAGCTGCTGAATAGAGCTGTTGTTGCAGAGACCCTCTTCTGTAGCCCGGCCCCTAGATTTCATTTATTCATGATGACCACAGCTTTTCTAGCACTGAAAGGTGGACTTATACACAGAGGTAAGGAAATGACAAACAAGCAGAGCAAGGAGCAGCTTGTGCCTCTGTGGGAAGGATATTCCCTGCACAAACATTGCCACTGGTGTGTCCTACAGAGTCTGATACCAGAAGGGGGGAGGTGGGTTCCCATCTCAGTACTACAGAAGAGGGACTGGATCTCAACAACCACAGCTTTTTTTTCAGCAGCACACCAGAATGAATCCTCTGCATGGCAAGTAAGCAGTGTGGTTTGTTTTTACACTTTTCAGACCAGCACACTGGCAGCTGGGGGCATCCTGATTGTCGATGCCACACTTCCTGCGCTGTAGCGCCCAATAAATACAGAAATCTAACTTTCCAAGGCTTGCAGACCAACCTAAAACCTTGGTGGTGCAGCTTCAGCACTTCTGCAGATGCGTGTGACCGAGCCTCTGTTTTTAACCAGATTTAGAGACAGATTTTAGGTTGGTCTGCAAGATAACAGGGTTGAGTGCTGTGGCTCATTTAAGACTTTTGTATCCTAATTGCCCTTCTAAGGTGCACCTTCCAGGTTAGTTATAACATGGTCTGAGCGGCTGCCACTCGTTCCCCTGGCAACATTGAGCCCTGCAATGGCCCATTATGGTCACATGATCCGAAGGGCTCCCCTGAGGATTTTTGTTTTTGATGGGCCTTACACCATGAGGACAATTGGGATGACCCCCCCGAGCAGAGAACACCCATAAAAATGTGTGTGCCTCCCACCTCTCTGACCACAAGGTTGCAGAGTTGCCTGATTTCATTATAACCTGATTAAAAACGTATTTGATCTTTGATCCAGTTATCATGATACCTAGAGGGCATCCCGATATAGGATGGCCCAAAGTCAGAATCACCGGCTAACCCACTGCCCTAGTTGTACACTTGTTAATCCCTTATCCAGCGCTGTATTCCTATGCAGTACAGTGGCACTCCCTGTGTCACGAGTCACCTCCTTGGTCCCACGTTGTCCTTGGTCGGCTGCTCGAGTTCTGGGCGCCCAGCAGCCGCATCAGCAGCTGGCGCTGACTCGGGCAGCATCTACTCGAATGGCGCTGAGCATGTCTTCCACTCCTGGCTGCATCATCGGCCCGTCGGCTCTCTTATGCTTAGGTTAAGCTAAAGGGCCAATAAGCCATCATTTTACTTGTGTAAATGCCCCAATTGTGAATTGGGCAATCAGCCGGTACCTTGTAGCTGGGCCAATGAGCCCTAGTGTCCCTCCCCGGCCAATCCCGTTCACTTGCCTTCCATAAAGGTGTTCCCAGCTCACTCTCTTATGCCTGTGATAGCGTGCTGCTGGGTGCTATTGATCCTGTGATTGTTATTGATTGTTATTCCGATGCCGATCTAGCTTGCCTGACCATTCCGTGACCGCCGCCAGAACCGACCTTTACTTGGATTCCGACTATGTTCCTGCCTCATCCCTTGTACTTTGAACTCTCTGCTTACCCGGTTTGACCTTTCTCGTGTTTCTCCCTTGGCACTGTGTATCGATAGGACTGATTGTTCTGTGTATGACCCGGGTTGGCCGACTACGCCCAGTCTTACCTCCAGTTCACCCGCCTTCACCCCTGTGAGTTCACAATCTTTGACTTACCAAGTCCTGGGAGCAACCGTGTCCGGTGAGGCGTTTAAAGTGTCCCGGCAAATGGGGGCTTGACTATAGGTGAAGCTAACTGCGGAGATTGGGGGTTGTGACCTCACTAAGAAGGTGGGTGTCCTCAGGGTTTGACACAGGGGAGATGCTGCTGCATGTACTTACTGTGCTGCATAGGGCTGCTTGGCGAGTATGAAACTCTGGTGGAAACATATACCAAAAACACTCCACTTGAGGGCAGCGTAACCACAAATGCACCAATACAACAGTTATATTTAGCAGTATACATCTTTAACTGAAGACACTTTGCCTTTGACTTTGCCATAAATCTCCTTCACCCTTCTGAAGCCGCACGGGGGCGGCGGGCGCGGGCGACCGGGTTCTTTGTTCGTGGTCCCTCTTCTTGATGCCTGCTGACATGCTCCCTGCTGTATATGTGTAAACATGGCACTGGTAGTATAATACTGCTATATTTACATTTTTTGTGCTGGCATTCACTCTATTTTGTGGCTTTGAGCCTTTGTGTTTCCCAACCACCTTCTTTTATTGGTATTGTGCTTATTTTGCATCACTTGATATTATTGGTACTTTTTACTTTTTGCTTGGTTGGGGGTCAGTTATATTAGTTATCGTGTACATATATATTCATCCAGTGTATATATACTTATCCTTTATATATTTTTTAGTGTAATTAGTCAATTAATGTAGTATTTCTTAGAATGTCACAGATTGATACAGCAGAGACACATAGGTAATAGCCTGTGGTCACAGCTGACAGCACTTTGCACTTTATTATATATTTTTTGTGTATATAGCACGCTTATTTAGTCACATTATAACAGTTTTTTAATATAGTAGTTGTATATATATATTTTTTTGCTGGGTTTATTACACAGATTTTTAGTAATATATTTACATATTATAGTATATAGTGTGGTTGGGTATGACGATTTTTTAGAGACCTTGTTTTTGGTCCTTTGGGTGCCGGCACCTATACTGGGGGAAGTGGGTGTAGGGGCAATTTATTTCCTCTGCACTACTGACCCCAGTATTATTATCTTTAGGGATATCTAATCACCCATGTTTTATCCATTTTTCATTGGAGCTTTGTTTGCAGTGTAATACATGGTATATATGATTCCCCATGTTTGGGGTTTATCAAGATATTTAGATATTTACATTAATTGGGGCCCGACCTATGGTTTTTAAATTGTCTTGTGTCATGTGGTATATTTTGTGTACATGTATTTTATGAGTTTATAGGCTACAATAAATTTTGAATTCTAAGATTTGAGAAATTTTGGTGCTCCTTGTGGGGAGGGAGGTGTGTGGTTTTTTCATGGCCGCTCCCTTTGGAAAATGTTGGTATAGTTTAGAGTGAGCACATTTACATCAGATATTAGTGGTGCACCCCATAGTAGAGGTTGAAGACACTTCATAATTATAATTATATATTCATCAATCCCAGAAGTGGCAGTGGCAGCCGCGAATCACACAGGAAGAGGTGCTGATTGTCAGTAATGATATTCTTTCATCTCTTATTGTGCTGTGCACATGCTTGTATATAGAGACACAGTAATGATAAGTCTCTGTGCATTAAAGTGGACCAACACCCTGCAGGTCACCCCCCAGAACACCCATTATCCTTATCTTAATATCGGTTCAGCAATGGAAATACAGTGCTGTGATTGATCGCCTGGCGTCCACGTGGGCAGGACATTCGGCACCCATGTGAGCACCGAGTGGCCAATGGTGGGGCCAGATTCCTGTTGCTAGACCGATGTGAAGGTAAGGATTATGGGTGTTCTGGGGGGGTTATGTGCAGCGGGGGCTCCAGCATTCTGGATCGCCACCCATACTTAGTTTGCTGGCGGTGGCAGCAACGACCAACACCCACGACCCGCAGCTTGTCGGTCCGCTTTAATATAACAGTTACACATTATTAATTCAGTAGCATAAGCACAAGGCACTTTAATCATTTGGAAATTGTGATGCAGTGAGGTCTATTTTTTAATTAGATATTGTAGATACTTATCTACTTTGGGCTTAATGGCAGTATTACAAACAATGTATTATTATTTATACATTATATATATCGTATTTATTTCGCTTATGAATTAATTTATTTTGCTACTATTCACTGTACCGTCATATACTCTATATAGTTGAATTTTTGGTCCGCTTTAATATAAGTTACACATTATTAGTTCAGTAACATAAGCACAAGGCACTTTAATCATTTGGAAATTGTGATGCAGCGAGTTCCCTTTTTTGATGCGATTTTGTAGACACTTGAGTATCTACTTTGGGTTTAATGGTAGTACACAAACAATTTATTATTAATTATTCATTATATATATATCACATTTAATTTCACTTATGAATTAATTTATTTTGCTGCTCTTCACTGTACCTTCATATACTCTATATAGTTAAATACATAGTTATTATTACAATTGCCTTCAGTTGAAGATATACAAGTATCATTGTTGTTTTGGTGCTTTTGGGGCTACACTGCCCTCTACTGGTGTGTTTTCTATATGTGATTTTAACTTTTTAGTACAACATACAGCATTGCTTTTTCTTATATTGGATTATTTATGGTCCTTACAAGTGGGAGGGTTGGTGAATGGTGGGCTAGGTGGTAATTCCGACAGTGGGGCATCATGAATTGGAATGCCCCTTAGGTTTTCAGTGCTGGGCCAAGAGTTGGTCACCTCCTCTCACGCCCGCCTCCAGGACTTCTCACGTGCAACTTCAATCTTCTGGAATGCCCTCCCGCACCCAATCCGCCACTCCACAACCCTCAAAACCTTCAAAGGCGCCCTTAAAACGCACTTATTCAGACAAGCATATAATCTGGCCTAACCAATCTTCTAAAGAGCACATGCCACAAAGCTCAATACTGACAGTTTGTGATCCTTCCCCCTCGTCTTCACCCCTCATCTTTTAGACTGTAAGCTCCTCAGGGGCGGGGCTCTCTCCCCTATTGTATCATGTACTCAGAATATCCATTGTCAACTCTGTAAAACTGCATTTGAAATAGTATATGTATCGTATGTTTCTACCCTGTCCGTAATTACTATTAAAGCGCTACGGAAGATGATGGCGCTATATAAATAAACAATAATAATAATAATAATAATAATACACAATCTGAACTATTAAAGAGGAACAAACCCCAGGATTTTGACTGTCCTGTTTCTTGTTCTTTTCTTCCGCCTTGTGAAAACCAGCTCACTGGTTTTGCTTAGCTCTTCCGTGATCCCACTGTTCATGTGCCCGCTGCCCTCCAATCAGTGTTGTATGATGTGCATATTAATGAGTCACATGGAGTGCTGAATGGAGGGGGAGTAGCAGGCAGTCTCCACAGCGGCTTCCGTCCATCTGTGTGTACCCACCACAGCCATTCAGATAGGCCTCGCATAGGAGGGTGCAGCAGCTGGAGGGATGATGGGGATGCTGCACTGTGGGATGCCGGAAAAGTATGTTTAAAGTGGACCAACACCCAGGATTTTGACTATCCTGGGTTTTGGTCCACTTCGGTGAGGCACCCCGCTGTGTGAAACCCCCCAGAAAGCCCCGAAAACTCACCTCACCCTGCTCCCACGTGACCACTGCATCCAATCCCCGCCGACGGACAAGCGAGAGGCAGCGACGGACAAGCAGAGCGCTTCCGCCGCGTCCCTCTTACAGGCAGAGCACCCGTGCCGGCCATTCACAAACGGCCAGCGCGGGAGCGCGCCCTGCTAGAGGAACGCGCAGGAGGTGGCGGCGGCGGCCGCGCATGCGCCGCTGGAACGGGGAGAAGGTAGGATTGTGGGCTCCTGGGGGGTTTCACCCCGCGGGACATCCCGATTTTGGATGCCCCGCGGGGAGGGATCTGATCGGCCCGAGAATCTTATAGATTCCCGGGCCGATCCCCCCTGGGTGTTGGTCCACTTTAAAGGCAATCCTGGGGGGTTTCACATATTGGGGTATGCCAAATACAGATGACCCACATAGGGTGAGACCACCAGCCCTAGAGTCTTTAAATCACCCCCTGTGGCCAGCCTGGAATCTAAAAGATTCTATACCGGATGCCGCGCTGTGTGAAACCCCAGGGCGCCGGTAATCTTACCTGGTCCCGGCAGGACCCGAAACTCTGTCTTCGCCAGCAGCCACATCCCCGGCTTCCCTGTAGCTGTGCGTGCTCCCTGCGTCAAGCTATTCACATAGGCCAAGTGTGTTTGAGTGCCCACTCCACAGGGGAGCCAGGGATGCGGCTGCCAACGCGCCTGTGCGAGCGTGAAGTTCAAATCAGTGGCTTTATGCCACTCATTAGTATGCGCCGCATAAAGCGCTGATTGGATGAGCGTCCGCGCATGTGCTGTGGGTACAGCAGAAAGGTGAGTGAAAGTGGGTGATTTGGGGGGTTTTACCCAGGAGGCATCTTACATCGTCTGCACTTGGTGAACATTGCCAGGTCGTGAAAACTGCTTCCATAAAACACGCATTAGAGAAAATTAAAAAATGCCAGATCAGCTCAGCATCATTTTGTCACACAAAATATACACTTTCAAATATTTAATTGAAAGTGGACTTAGCCTTTAATCTAATTCATCAATGAAATAACCTAAATGACAAATTAAAGTGAACCAATCAGGTCTCATTTAGTTGCCTCTGGGGCATCTCGATTTGGAATGCTATGGGCAGGCTGATTCATTACTAGTGCCAGGTAATAGCAGATGAGCGTCTGTACAGCGGCGCTAAGAGCGACCGCTAGTATAAGCTGTGATCGGCTATGGTTCATTGTTGAACGCCTCAGTCGCTGGCCGGAATTGATGAATTCGATGTGTGAGTCGCTATAACACCAATACAGCACTAAATGGGAGCGAACGGTAGCGACTGGTCATTGTGAGCGACTCATATTCATCAAAAAAACAGCCCCACACAGCGCCGGCGCTCAAAATTGTGTCTCTGTAGCCCAAAGCGACAGACGCTGTGTGATTTTAGTCTGTTTTTGAACACATATCAACTATCAACAAAGTGAAAACACATGGAATTACATTGTAACATTAATACTTTAATACCAGATCTGTAATGACAATTCTGCATAGAAATATAAAAAATCAAAAAACGTTTTCAAAAATGACATTAAATAGGCCAGGAGAGGTCACACAATGATTTGATTAAAAAAAATAAAAAGAAATCCTGTTTAAAGTGAAGAAAAATAACGTCTATTGAAATGTAAGGGAGAGCGACAGGTAATACATGGCGCTCTTGAAGCCAGAGCGCCGGCGCTATACACTGAGCCATCTGTGATGATGACTCGGGCGCTACATGGTGCTGTTAGAGTAGCTCACCAGATTCACTTTCATAAATGTGGTTTTGTCTACAGCGCCCGGCGTTCACTAGACGCTGCCTGTCGCTACGAGGCACTACCTGCCGCTAACCCTTCATGAATAACCCCCATAGTGAAAGCATCCAATCAGGGTGCCACAGAGGCACCAAGTCTCCGGGGGTGATAGGTCCACTTTAAAGCGAAAGTCAATAAAAAGGGTGTAATTAGCCTGCTTTCTGCTGACTCATTGCTAAAAGGCAGGGGCCATGCCTTTCATTCAGCCTTGCTTTACATTTCCTTATAAACCCTGGTAAACTCTCTCCTACCTTTCTGCTGACCTCACTCATGCAGGTATGAGTCATCCTCTGATGCTTTTAGAATGTGAAGGTCCCTGAGAAGTTTAAAGCAGACCACAACTCTTTAGTCCTGACTCCAGGGCTGGATGATTTCCTGTCTCTGTGATCCACCTTTGGTTGGCCAGTATACTTACTGTAGGGTGGGTGGTGGCTGGATCCCTGGCTTTCAGCAGCCGACAGGTACTCACGCCAGTCATTTCTGAATTGCCACCATGGGCACGCATCAGCTAGAGAGAAACACTCAGCATGCTGCACTCCATTCATTCAGGCACAATCCATTCTGATTGGCTGCCATTTGGGATGCCCTGTAGTGTCTATCCCCAGTAAACTCATCTTTTCCCCAATCCACGGTGCATGCATGAGCTTCTCATCCAATTAGCAGCCTGCGTTCTATCCTCGCTCAACTCTAGGTGTGGGCGTGCCAGCTCCAGCCATTCAGAAATGCCTAGCTAAAGGTATAGCGGGGATGCGGCATGGGATCGCTGCTGAGGTGGGTGTACTGGTGATCCCCGGGATACACACAGCAGACCAAAACCCTTGTAACCAGACTCTAGAGTCTAAGAGGGCCAGGGTGCCGCTTTCCCCCGGGCATCCCAATGTTGCAGAGTGTGAGTGCAGCGGCTAAGATGCATTAGTGGTATAAAAGGAACTGGCTTTACTGGAACATGAATGTCACCTTAAAGTGGACCAAAACCCAGGATTTTATAGAAACAGAAAAACATAGAAGGTTGACGGCAGAAGGAGACCATACGGTCCATCTAGTCTGCTCTTATTTTTTTTTTTTTCTTCTTTTCTTTTTCTTTCTGCAAAGAAAAAAATAGAACATTGTGACTATCGGGGATGCTCCGCTGTGTGAAACCCCCCAGGTCGCCCAAACGTACCTCTTCCTGGTCCTACGGCGCATGCGCAGCTGCTCGTCCAATCACCACGTTTGGATCCGCTCAAGCCCCTTCGTCCTGGAGCTTGTCTAATAGAAGTGATCCAAGTGCATCCCTGCTTCCCTCTAACAGGGAGAGTGCCCGTGCCGGTCATTCACAAATGCCTGACACAGGCACACACACTGCTAGAGGGCTAGCGGGGATGCGGCGGGATGCGGAAAAGAGGATGAGTTTATCGGCAAACTGGGGGGATTCACACAGTGGGGGCATCCCGATATTGGATACCCGGGGAGAGAGAATCAATCGGCCTGGGAATCTTATAGATTCCTGGGCCAATCTCAGTGGGTTTTGGTCCACTTTAATATAGTGGATAACACAAACAGGAAATAGAGCACTTCAATATACAGGAAATACAACACAGCAGAAAAATGAATAGAAAGGCTACAGTTAAAGTGGACCAAAACCCAACCTGGAGTATAGGAGACCAAAACCCAGGATAGTCAAAATCCTGGGTTTTGTCCACTTTAACGTGTCTCAAAACCCAGCTCGATCAGCCTGGGAATATATAAGATCCCTGGGCTGATCGATTCCCTCCCCCGGGGCATCCAAAATCGGGATACCCCACTGTGTGAAACCCCCAGGTCGCCCCGTTTACTTACCTTTCTCTCTGGTCCAACGGCACATGTGCAGGCACCAGTATGCTCGGAGCCGCTGGCTTCAGACACCGTCTTAAACGGCATGACATCAGTGGCTCTGAGCGCACTGATTGGACGAGTGTCGCCGTAGGACTGGGATGAGGTGAGTTTTTTCGGGCGATCAGGCTGCAAGGGACCAAAACCCAGGAGAGTCAAAATCCTGGGTTTTGACCACTTGATAACAGCGCCATCTAGTGTCATAGCTTGTCATAACTGTAAACTGCACTAATCTAGCAAAGGTCACTCCAGCAATACATACCTTCCAACTTTTCAGGGTGGGAAAGAGGGACAATTGAGAAGTTAAAGTGGACCAACACCCAGCCGGTCCCGGGCGGATCCATTCCCTCCCCGCTGTGTGAAAACCCCCTGTATTCCAGCTACACTTACCTTAAAGTGGACTAACACCCAGGATTTTCACTATTTTGGGTTTTGGTCCACTTCCGCGGGGCACCCCGATCGGCGCATGCGCGGGCCTCGTCCAATCAGCGCGCTCAGAGCCGCTGTGGTATGCACGTACAAGGAACGGACCACAGCGTCTCCGAGCGCGCTGACGGCCGCATCTCGCGCTTCCCTCTAACAGGGAGCGCGCCTGTGCTGGCCATTCATTCCGGCGCGGGCGCGCTCCCTGCTAGAGAGAAGTGAGAGATGCGTCCGCGGCCCGCGCATGCGCCGTTGGTAAGGTGAATGGGGCGTCCTGCGGGGTTTCACACAGCGGGGCATCCCGATTTCGGATGCCCCGCGGGGAGGGATCTGATCAGCCCGGGAATCTTATAGATTCCTGGGCCGATCAGCCTGGGTGTTGGTCCACTTTAATCCCGGTCCAACAGCGCATGTGCGAACCGCATCCTGCACTTCTCTCTAGCAGGGCTCGTACCCGTACCAGCCATTTGTGAATGATTGAGAATTGATGCAGATCTGCATGTTACACCAGAGGGACAAATGAGAACAACAAGGGACTGGGGGGCATGGACTCAAAAGGGGGACAGTCCCTCCAAATCAGGGACAGTATGGCAATAGACTGAGCTGGAAGTTGTATCTCCAACAGCAGCTTTGTTTCTCATGTAGCCGCAGCACTGACAGCATCACCAGTATTCCCCCAGTGTTCCCTCAGCAGAGTTCTGGGGGGCCCCATGCAATGGCATGGTGGCAAAGCATGCCACTGGGCCACCTAGGGGGCTTCACCCAGCGGGCCTCCCGGATGGGGGTGCCCAGGGGCAAGGACTAAAACCCGGGCTAGTCAAAATCCCAGGATTTGGTCCACTTTAAAGTGGACCTTCACCCTGAATAAGCCTATCTTATATGTTTCCCACTCCCCGAACATACAGATTGCTCACATTAAAATCATCCTACCTGCATCTTATGACCCTTTAAACATTCAAGATGGCAGCTCATGGAGCATCAGGCAGCCTGCAAACAGGAAGTGTCTTCTGATTGTGTTGCTCTGCATTCTGGGATTACTGTCCTTTCCCTAACCCCAGCTCTTCTCTGTCTGAGCAAAGCACAGCTATAACCGGCCCCCTGTACTTTATCCCACTCTCCTCTCCTCAGTAAGTGTGATGCTTCTGAGACAAGATGGTGGCGCCCGTATCCAAAAGTCCTGAGCAGAGTTGCAGCCCAGTGGGGGAAAGAATAATACGTAAGTGATTAAAAACTTAATGTATATTAACTTTAGATGCTGGGGAATAGTTTTTTAAGGGTTTGGGCTTTTCACTAAATCATGCTGAAGGTCCGCTTTAAGCGCTTCTAACCCCTCCCTAAAAACGGCATTTTCCCAGGAAATAGAATTTGGGCCTTTGTTCCTCTAACTAAAGTTTTCAATGTTTTCACCGCACAGCAACAATCGCCCTATTCGTCAAGCCACTCGCGCATGCGCAGTACCGCTCTATGACATCCTAGTGAGGGCAAAAGCTTCGGGCAGCTGCGGCTTCAATACGTAGTACGTGCGCCGGAAGTGGAGGCTGTCATGCTGAGCAGTGACCTTCCTGTCTTCATGTGACAAGAGGACCGGTGCCGGCAATGATGCTGAGGGGTCTCCTGCTCAGCTGCAGCAGGGGGGCCGGGGTCAGGGTGAGTGAGGGGGTTATTTACCGGTTTCCATGACTTTATAGCTTCGCAGCCACCTCTTAAAGGGGAATTCCACCCCTAGAGAATTCTAGCTAGATTCCAAGATGATCAACTCTCTATATTAATAATATTATTGTATTTTTTATAAATCGCCATCTTAATCTGTGGTGCTGTACAAAGTATGAATGACAGGAGAGTGGATATATCATATATATCTGCAGTTATTTCCTCTCCCCAGTCTTTGTTATGGCAGGGTGCTGTCATTAAAGCAGACCTACATCCTTTTATATGATAAGGGAAACCTCCTGCACACACACAGCCCTGAAAATAGCTGGACAGGTCTCCACGACACAGGGGACCAGAAGCCGCAGTACAAAACGGACCCAAAACCAGTGCAACATGTCCTGCATTCTAAAATACTCCAGAGATGTCTGCTGGCCTCCCTCTGGGGCATCCCAAAGCAGAATACCCTGCAGTGTTACCCCCGGGTCATCGAAAACCTCACCTTTGCCCTGGCTCTCATGTCCACATCCCCAGCATCTCTGGACTGAAGCATGCTCCCATGGGCAGCCATTCAGATAGGGGCGCACACCCGGATCAAATTGGAACTTTGGCCTACGTCCAGTATTGCATTGTATTGCCGATCATTAATATGCACAGCATCTGGCACTGATTGGATCAGAGCCCGCGCATGCATTGTACAACCAAAGAAAGGAGTTTGTGTGGGCGATCTGGAGGGTTTCACACAGCGTGGCATGTCAAATAGGGATGCCTCCGTGGCAAGAGACAAAACACGAGCCCGGGTTTTGTTCTGCTTTAAAATAATCAGAATAATAATCAAAACCCTCCTATTTTTTGGGGCACCCTGAACACTGCTGTGTAACTCTTCAACCTGTGACATGTACCCCCCGCGGTATGCTTACTGCAAGTTGAGAAACAGTGTACTAGGTGATGAGGGGGATGCCCCAGTCACCTGACAATCTATTCTTAATAAAGGGATTACTGGGGAGCTTCCCACTGGTTGCTACCCTCCAACAGCCACTGGTGGGGGTTGCGCACAATGGATGGATGAGAGCCAGGCATGCCATGGGAGGCCCGTCCATGCGTTGTCGGAGCCAGGTGAGTATATGGCGAAACCAGGGGGTTTCACACAACAGGGCACCCCAAATCATTTTTAAATGTGCACTGGCATCTAGAGCTGGATGTAGTGGGTTTTGGGCTGCTTTAAATGAAAGCTATGCTTATAAGCAAGCATATTTAAACCCGCTCCTCTCCCACTGGGGTATTTAAGGTGGACCAAAACCAGACCTAGCTTCTATAAATACCCACCCCCTGGGACATCCCAAATGGGGATTCCCTGCTGTATGAAACCTCTCCAGTTGCCTGATATAATTATGCCAGCGAACCCAAGGCACAGGCATCTCTCAGCCGGGTGCGGGATGCCACCCACTCATCGCGTGTGTGGCTAAGCTGCTATTTAGTTTCCTTAGCTGCACATTAATACTGAAGAAGAGCAAGGTATGTATCTTGAGCGACCGGTGTGGTTTCACACTACGGGGCATTCCTAATCAAGGGTATGGACCAAAACTCAAGATATTGAAAACTCCTAAAGAGGCTTGGCGTGCGAAGTTCTGATGTTCATGAGATGGCAGTTGGACCTCAAAAAACATAGGAGGTTGGCGTACCCCCGTGGAGGCTGTAGTGGCCGTACGTGTTGGCTGGCGGAGTGCGGGAGCTCCTTGATCCTTCTCCCCCCCCCGACCCTTCCTCCCCCTCAATCTTCTTTCCCCCTCCCCCCAGTTCTTTGTTTTTCCACCCTTTGGATTACGATTCTAAACGGTTCCCATTAACCTCTTCCCTTTGGCGCGCTTGACCAAGCCTGCAATCCAGCGGACTCACCTGTGGCGGTACAGACCATGGGGGCCGGGACCCCGTGACCTGTATGGCCCTAGAATAGATAAGAACTTGTCTCTGGTCAGGTAGGTCATACGAAGATGTTGACTGTTCTTGATGCTGTCATTTACTTCCTTACCTTCTCGACTTGTGTACATTGCAAATTATTAATACATCAACCTGATTTATGTGTAATCTTATGCAATTTTGAACGATTGCTTTTCCTCTCACCTCCCCTGCGCGGGATGGCATTATAAGGCATAAGTTTCAAATATATGTAATGTTGGAAACTCAAAGCTTTAATAAAAATATTGAAACAAAAAAAAAAACATAGGAGGTAATGTAACATCCCCACTCCCAGGGAATGCCAGTTTGAGATGCCCCACCAGTTAAAAAGTGAGAAGCCAGCCCTAAATTGGGCATAATTACTAACCTTCCCTAACGGCAGCCACATGAATCCTCGCTTCACCAGTACACAAATAGTTTGGCATGTGTGCATGCGGCATGCACACCCACCTGGTCGAAGCCTTTGGCCGCTGGCAGTCCAATGGGATGTGCAGGCAAGGAATAAGAGGACACGGTGAGCTTTTTTGGGTTAATTTCAGGTCTCTATTGTGCTATGGATGGGGATGTAAATGTCCCTTTAGTGATGTTTGTGTGGTTATGATGAAGGGCAGCGTTCTGGCCTGGATGTCATGCACAAGATAGGATTCTTGCACTAGTGGCACCACTTTGTCCCCCTTGACAACCTTGGATTTTTAGTTAGATGAAATTCTTTTTAACAACATTAAAGCAGACCAGGGAAAAACTTAGCCTTGTGCGGTTGGAGGGGGGAAGCTGTTAAAATAATACATTCATGTCAAATTTTTCTTTTCCTTCCTTACAGCTCCTCTCTTCCTTCTCGGCTGACCCGCCTCTTCCTCCCAACCTCATTCTGCCTCCTGGATTAAAAGATGGACCCACTAAAAGTAAGTGACAGTAGCTTCAGAATGGCTTCCTATGTAAAGTCTCTGTCCAGGCAGCCATCGCCCCCCTCCCCTCTATTGACATGAATGGAGTTGGTGTAGCCGCCCATAGTGACTGAAGCCAGAAAGGGAGACAACAATGTGATCACGGGCCGTGGTGCAGCATGGAGACTGTATGGATCTCTGGTGGAGGTAAGTTTCCAACCCCTGAAATATCGCCCATCAGGTGAGTATGTGCGGTTTATTGTTTTTGCCTGTACAGTCCTATTAAAAAAACTTTTACTTGTGTCATCTATTATTACTAATTCATCACTTTATTGAAAATTACAGTTCATCGACCTCCTGTGGATCCATCCCGGCCTGTCCTGCGATCGTGTAAGATGCCAGTGCCCTCCCACCTGACACCCAAAGCAGTCTGGCTGGAATCCCTCATTCACCCAGATCAGGAGCCACAAGGACTGGTCCACTTGCACCCTGATGTGTTTGATGTCCCACCCAGGTAAATCATCTGATCTGTACTAATAGTATCCTCTCCCCTTAAATCTATTCTACAGCAAATACAAAGAGCCACATGTATCCAGAGACTTGGGTGTAACAGAAAAGATTATGCTCGCCTAGGGTCAGCTGATACACTGTAATGGTCCAGGCCCCGTTCTGTAATCCATAGCTTTTTAAATGTAAGAAACGCACCTAGAGTTCAAAGAAGGGAAATAAGAAAAAAAATATTGAACCGAATTGTGTGCTATAATACATCACCCCCCCCCCTCCCCAAAACCTAATAACAGGAGGTGGTAGAATATCCCCAATCGCCCCATATGCCAATCGCCCCAGTGTGCAGATTCCACCCCCCCCCCGATCACCGCATAACAGAAAGGGGGCTGAATCCCCCTATAATGGGCATTGTGCAGACCCCCCCCCCCAGTGACCCACATAACAAGCAGGTTGCCAGAATCTCCAGACCACTATAACAAGCATTGTACAGAATTACCCCCAATCTCCTGATAAAAGGCAGTGTGCAAAATCCGCCCAATCCGCCTATAACAGGCAGTGTAGCAGTTTCCTCCAACCCCCTCTGCCCTTCACTCATTCTGCTGAGGCAGGGGCTACAGCAAAAAAAAATAGCTCCTTACCTTGGCTGGGATCCATTGAAGCCGCTTTGTGCACTGTGAGTGCAGCCTCCTGCACGCTGATGGCAATTGATGGATCCCAGCCGTGGTAAGGAGCTTTTTTGGGGATGTAAACCCTCCCCCCCCCCCGTCCACTCACCTTAGCAGCACTGTGTACTGCATCTGATCGTCCTTTGCACTCATCACTGTGGGAATGCCGATGAGTTGACAATTGCTCCATAGGGGTAAAAGTGAGCAAAACATTTGTAAATGTACAAAATGGCTGCTCGCTTCTTAATTTTCATGTTTTATGTTTTGCAGAATAGATGTCATTCATCAGGTTGTTACATGGCAGAGAAACTTCAAAAGGATTGCAAGTATCCCACTATAATCTTCTCTCTATTTCTTTATACGGTATTTTTTTTTATTTTAAAGCAATACGGCAGGCAAAGATAATTGTTACACCATTGCGTCAGGCTACATTTGGCAGCTTCCCTGCCGGCCAGCAGCGGGGAGGTTCCACACCATGCTCAGTATTGATGGCAGCATCCGCCGGTGACATGATCCTTCTCCCTCCACTATGTGTGTGAGCGGCGGCGGGGGGGGGGGAGAATCGTGCTGCCGGCGGGAGGCTCTAACAGGCTTTCAGCGCTGTGAAGCTGGTGGAGGGAGCGGAGCCCCGCAATTCTGTCTGGCTTTGCTGAGCTGATTGGAGGGGCAGGGTTTAAACGGGTATGTCATAAGGTGAACCTGTAAACCCCGATATCTCTACCACTTTTTTCTTCAATTTAAAAACTGAAAACTGTTTAGGCAAAATGTAGCCCAACGCAATGGTGTAACAGTTACTTTTGCTTTGCCTGCGAACGCCGACATCCCCACCAAACGCGGCACACACAGCGCTGCTTTATCCTCCCTGCCAGTCGGCAGTGGGGAGAGCTACACCGCCGCTCTGCGCGCTCCGTCCCTCCACCCGCCGCTCACTCACGCAGTGGGGGGAGCATGAGCTGAAGCCGAGACAGAGCGCAGGGCGCCTGCCGCCCCACCTCCTCCTCTCTCCCCTGGCACTTTGGGATTGCACGCATGTGGGCACTTTGGGATTGTCTTTGGGAGTGCTGGTCTAGGCTTCAGTGTCGCTTAGCAACAGGGGGAGAAGCACAGCCAGTGTGTTTTATGCAAGTTCTGCGAATCCTACAGACCCCGCCCAGTATGCTGATTATTATGCAGCATCAGAAATCCAAGGCCACGCCCATTTTTTTTCAGAGGAGAAATCTTCAATTTAAAAAATGGAAAACAGTTTAGGACAGTGCCCTGGGGTAACAATTACTCTTGCCTACAGTATAAATTTAAAGCAGACCAAGAGTCAAAAAAGCAAGTTCAGTAAATTGCACCCCTAAAGCCCCACTCTGGCAATCTGTGACGTAAACTAAATTAGAATTTATGGAACAGCAGGCAGATTCTATGCTGTATAACTGCATGGCAGCGGCCGCCTCACCACATACAGTTGTCCAGCAAAAATATAAAAACTCAGTCCCACAGTCAAAATTGCCTCACATATCCGTGTGAGGCTCCTTTATTTCTAGTAGAAAGCCATCCACTGTGATGACTCATTGCTGTGCTGCACAGCTGACTGGTATTGTGTCATTTTAGAAGATGCATAATGTTTACACTGTCTGGTCTGTGGTAAATCAGCAGTGAGGAGTGATAAAGATACATTGTTGCCCCTTTCCCTTCCAACACAATCTCTCTAGCAGCTGGTTATTCAGTGTGTGTGTGTTTATATAATATAATACACAAGCTGGCTGTGTTTACCTCTGGTGTGGGCTGCTGCTTGCACTCCTTTTCCTTCATGCTTATGTGTGTGACAAGATGGCCGCTCCCATGCAGTTCTGTGACAAAGAATCGTCCTGTTATTCCAGAACATCTCCATGGAGTTAAGCTTTGCCCAATTCTAGATGCCCCAGGGGGAGGGAATTCAGCGGCCATGGAATCTTATAGATGGGTTTCGAGACACTTTAAAGCAGACCTAAATTAAAATGTGACCTTACAGGTTTATGGGCTGCAGCAACTCTAGCATGTGTGCCCAGCAAACCACAGTAGCCCCGTCAGTTACTTAGGGTGTGGGTGCATGTACAGAGTGAGCCAGTTTTTGGGGGTCTTACTTAACTTTTTCAAGTGACCCTCCGACCAAGTAAAAATGGAGGGTCAAAGGATATCTGTAGCTAAACAACAACATATACTCTCTATACCTTGGACCAGATGCCCCAGTGTTGAGCAGAAAGCTGATTCCAGCATGTATATGCTGCCCTGCTACCTCCTACTTGCTCTTTGGGATGACTTCCACTCTCTTAACTGCCCTAACCATCTTTTCTATAGAGTTACGCCAAGACTAAGACGCGAGCGGAGGTCAGAGGTGGAGGAAGGAAGCCCTGGGCGCAGAAAGGCAGTGGACGGGCTCGGCAGGGAAGCATCAGATCACCGCTTTGGAGGGGAGGTGAGTGTATATTATAGAAGCGGACCTATTCTCACAGGCTTCTACCAGTTAGACCCTTATTATTGGCAATAGGAGGCTGTTCAGTGTGATGTATAAACTTTGTTAATTTTCATCTCGAATTTCACATTAAAGTGGATTTTTCTATACTCCTACGCCAAGTTATATTATTGGCAGACTTCCCTTTGGAAGTTGAGGCTCACTCTGATCTAAAATTATAGACTTTTAAAGGAAAAGTGCGCCCCTGGGTTTGGCTGTGCCAGCAGTAACTATCCGATCCGATTAATTTACCGCTGATTCTGCACCACCGGGCTTGTGCGCTTCCGGGTTCCAGCTGGGGGCTGGGTTTGGCCAAGGTACGCCCAGCTCTTATTGAAAACAACGTGCTCCTCCAAACTCCAGGAATTTACGTGTATGAAGACCCCCTTTGTTTTCCATGGGAGCTGGCTATGCCCACCAGCCAGACAGGACTTCATAAACCAGGGCAGTGGGAGAACAATTGGTGCTGTAGGAGTGGCGGTAAGCGGATCTGCTAGTTGCTGCTGGCGCTGCCCGTCCTGGAGTCTTAGGTAAAGTCCACAGACTGGTGGTGCTCTCAGTGGCTGACACAGTACAAAAATACCATTTTGTGAATACTCACCTTGTAAAATGGGTATTATGAGTATGTCACACACCCCGCTTCAAGAATCCATAACATGTGGGTAATATCGTCCTGAAGAGGGCGTTCCTGCAGAGATGATAGCAAAAGAAAGCCCCTCCCTGATCCATAAATACCTGGGACCTCCCACTCACTACCCAGTATACAGAAGCAGTAAGGTAAGGGACCAGGAAGAGGCAAAAATAAACAACAACCACGCAAAGTTCGCAATAAAGAGGATCCTGAATACAAAAGGGCGGGTTGAAGCGGGGTGTGTGACATACTCATAATACCCATTTTACAAGGTGAGTATTCACAAAATGGTATTATTCTTAGTATGTCACACACCCCGCTTCAAGAATCCATAACATGTGGGACATCCAACAGCAGTGTCCATAACAAGGGCGGGGATCCAAAACTAGGCAACAATGCACAACCTTAAACCACAACAGCTTGCAAAACTTTGCGGCCAAAAACAGCATCCGCTGATGCCCGAACATCAACCTTGTAAAACTTGGAAAAGGTGTGAACAGAAGACCAGGTAGCGGCCTTACAAACTTGCTCAACAGAAGCCTGGTGCTGAAAAGCCCAGGACGCACCAACTGCACGAGTAGAATGAGCAGTAACACGAAAAGGGGGACTCCTCCCCTTGGCAGAATAGGCCCCAATGATGGCCTGACGAATCCATTTACTAATGGAAGATTTGGCAGGAGCCAAACCTTTCCTAGGCCCGCAGGGCACCACAAAGAAAGCATCAGTCTTACGAAAGGAAGACGTAACCTCCAGATAATGTTCCACAACACGAACTACATCCAAGGAATGCAATGCCCTTTCCTTGTCGTCGCTGGGATTTGGGCATAGAGAGGGCAAAACAATGTCCTGATTCAGATGAAACTCCGAGACCACTTTAGGAAGAAAATCCTGCTTGAAACGAAAGACAACCTTGTCCTGATGTTTCTCGAAGTACGGAGCTTTAATGGATAAAGCTGCCAACTCAGAAACACGCCTAACCGAAGTGATAGCCACCAAAAAGGCCACCTTTTGCGTAAGAGAAGACAAAGCTATCTCATTCAAGGGCTCAAACGGAGGGCCCTGGAGAGCAGAAAGAACCAGGTTCAAATCCCAAACTGGAACAAAAGGCTTCCTAGGAGGCCGAACATGCGTAACACCTTGGAAAAAGGTCTTGACTAAGGGATGAAGTGCAAAAGACCTCTGGAAGAACACCGCCAGGGCAGAAACCTGCCCTTTTAATGTACTAAGCTGGAGCCCCAGATCTAGACCATGTTGGAGAAACTCTAAAATTCTAGGAATGGAGAACTCTCGACAAGAGAAAGACCTACTTTCACACCAATCAATATAGGCCCTCCAAGTCCTGTAGTAAATAGAAGAGGAAGAGCGCTTCCTGGCACAGATAAGAGTCTGAATCACCGCGTCAGAAAGACCTTCTTCCTTCAAGATGGCGGTCTCAGCAGCCATGCCGTCAAAGCCAGCGATGGTAAATTGGGATAGCGTAGCCGACCCTGGTTGAGCAGGTCCGGCAGCAGAGGCAGGGCGAACTGATCCTCTGCCAGTCTTACAAGGTCTGCGAACCAAACTCGCCTTGGCCACCTTGGGGCCACCAGAATTGCCGATGCACCATCCAAGGCCAGTTTGCGCAGCACTCTGGATAGCATTGGGAACGGAGGAAACAGGTAAAGGAACCCCAGATCCCTCCAGTTCAGAGACATGGCATCCACTGCCAGAGCCAGAGGATCCTGCGAGAGAGACACAAATACTGGAAGCTTGTGATTGTGACGAGAAGCAAAGAGGTCCACTGCTGGGACCCCCCACCTGAGACATATCGAACGAAACACCTTGGGACTGAGAGACCACTACCCCTGACGAGAGGAGGCCCTGCTCAGCAAGTCCGCCTCCGTGTTCTCCACCCCCGGAATGTAGACTGCTGAGATACACGGGACGTGGGTCTCTGCCCAGTCCAGAATCAAAGACACTTCCCTGAGGGCACTCCTGCTGCGAGTCCCTCCTTGGTGATTGATGTAAGCAACCGCCGTTCTGTTGTCCGACCGGACCTGAACTGGCAGGCCTCTCAACTGATGAGTCAAGCGAAACAGAACCAACCTGATGGCTCTCAACTCCAGAACATTGATGGGCTCGTGAGCCTCCTGCGGGCCCCACAGACCCTGAAACTGGAGGTCCTTCCAAACACCCCCCCAACCTGACAGACTGGCATCCGTGGTGACTGTTTCCCAACACGGAGCCAGAAAAGATCTGCCCTTCAACAGATTGACCGACCCCAGCCACCATTGCAGGGATCGACGAACTCGGGGAGTCATCAGGAAGGACTGATCCAACGATAGAGGAGACTTGTCCCAAACCTTCAACAGATGAAGCTGAAGCGTCCTTGTGTGAAACTGCGCAAAGGGAACTGCCTCGAATGAGGCCACCATTAACCCCACCAGCCTCATCCCTAGCCGGATGGTCGGATGAGGGGTTGACAAGAGAAGCCGAACTAACTCCTGAATCAAAAGAATCTTGGCCTGGGGTAGAAACACCCTGGCCTGTGAAGTGTCCAGAGACATTCCCAGAAAGGTCAGAATTCTGGACGGAGAAAGAGAAGACTTGGGGTGGTTGATCACCCAACCGAACCTCTCCAGAGTGGACACCACCGCTCTGGTGTCCAACTCCGCTTGGTTGAAGGAAGAGGCCATGATCAGTAGATCGTCCAAATAGGGCACGATGCGGATACCCTGACCTCTGAGCAGAGCCATCACCCCCGCTAGCACCTTGGTGAACACCCGAGGAGCTGAGGTGAGACCGAAAGGAAGTGCCACAAACTGAAAGTGCCGATCCTCCACCACGGTACCGTGAACAGATTGTAATAAAAGCCCCTGCCCCGATCTGAAGGGGGCACTGGGCAAATGACAGCCATGTCCAGAAGATTCTCCACTGCCACCAGGAGCCCCTGCGCCGCCAGAGGCTCCGACGGCATCCGAGACCTGACAAATCTGGAAGGGGGGCGGAGCTCGAACTCCAGCTTGTAGCCGGAAGACACCACTTCCCGGATCCATCTGTCCGAGACCTCTTGATCCCAGATCTGAGAGAAGTGCTGCAGCCGTCCCCCCACCCGCATGGGTGAGGGCGCCCCCTCATTGCTGAGCCGGCTTAGCAGCCGGTTTGGGCTTAGAGCCCCAACTGTATCCAGAACGGGCACGTCCTCTGCCCCTGTTTCCGGAATCTCCTCTGGAAGAGGGAAATGCAGAACCCCTGCCAGATCTGGCCCCCCGAAAGGAGGGGGTAAAGGCAGGCGCCCCCCGAAAGGAGCGGCGTTGTTTCTTACGTTGAGGTAACCTACCACCCTTGGTGACAGAGTCCAATGTCTCTCCAAAGAGCCGTAGACCAACAAAGGGTAAAGCCGTCAGTGATTTTTTGGACATAAAATCGGCCGCCCACTGGCGCAGCCACACCGACCGCCGAATAGCCACAAGCAGAGCCGACGTCCTACCACACATCATCAAAGTATCATCCAAGGCAGTCAACACAAAGGATAGAAACAACTCACACAGTTTAAGGCTAAGGAACTCGTTACTACCAGGACGAAGCCCGGAAGAAGTCAACAGGTCCCTGACTACAGACCTGGTGGCCAACACCATTAGCTCCGAAGCGCACACTGGCCGGATGGCCGACCCAATGCTAGTAAAGCCATGAGAAGCCATCTGATCAATACGTTTATCCTCTCCATCCTTGAGAGTGGAACAATCAGGTCTGTTTAACACCGAGGAGTTAGACAACCCCAAAACCGGTGCATCCACCTCGGGGGGAGATGCCCAGCGCTTGACCGCCTCAGAAGGAAAGGGATATTTCCTATCCCACCCCTGAGGGATGCCAGGGAGCCGAGCCGGCCTATCCCATTCCTTGTCAATGATTCTATCAAAATGGCGTTGCGTAGGAAACTCCAGGCGCGGCCTGGATTCCTCAAACAATTCACCTTTCTGCTGTGACGCCTCCTCGGGAGGGGAAATATTCAGAACTTCCAGCATGAGAGACAGAGCGTGAGGAGAGTCCAAGGATCTCCCTAAATCAGAAAGCTCGGCATCAGCGCCAGCAGACTGCTCATCATCCGAAAATTCTGAACCCTCTTCAACCTCCCCTTCCTCTAGCTGGGGATAATCCGACCAATCCAGATTATCTCTGTCATCAAGATCATCCACCGGCGGAGCCGGCGACAAATGCTTTCTCTTAGACGGAGCCTTACGGGCGACCGAGCTAGAGAGCATTTTCTCAAGGCTAGCCAATCTGACACACATCTCAGATTGCAGATCCCTGCCCATGACCACGTCACACGGGGCACGAGTCAAGGCGGGAGGGGGAGTTGAGGTGGCCGGCTGTGCTGACCCCGACGCTTGGGGTTCGGACTGCCGCGTAATAGTTTGCTGTGCACATGGTATACACAGTAACACATCATCCCCAGTAATGGAAATCCCACACAACATACACTTTTTGGGATGCCCCGAAGGGGTCCCAGTCCCAGTATCCGGGGATGCCTCCATAAGGTGAATTTTGAGTGGTCTCTATGACCCAGGGAATTACGCCAGTTAGACAACCCGGGATGCCCCTTTAATGTCCCGAGTGGGAGGATTTGTGATGCTAAAATGGACCCAGGGACCCAGGATCAGGAGAGACCTTCCAATACTACAGAAGATCCTCCTGAATAACCTCCACCTAGAAGACAGAGAGAGACCAATAAGTCCCTACAATAAGACTTAACAGACAAGAAAAGAAGAAATAAATGAGGCCCACAGGGCCACTCACAGACGCTGCGGTGAACCAGGGCTGTGGAGTCGGAGTCGGAGTCGTGGAGTCGGAGTCGGAGTCGGAGCTAGTTTTAGGTGGAGTCGGAGTCGGAGTCGGAAAAATTGTACCGACTCCGACTCCAGCTTTAAAAATTTCATAATTAAACTTTCATATGAATTTTAAAAATGTTATTCATCAATCTAAGGTCCTTAATCATTAAATCAAAACTATAAAAAAGAAGAATCCATTGTGTGGGGGTAGTCTGTAAACAAAAGGGAAATGTGTGGTACTTTCTTCCTGAATGCTGGATTATTGTGTATGAGCAGCAATGTAATATGAAGATATGCAGTGTTCGAGGAGCCCTAAGAAGTTTGGTAGTAAAAGATAAACTCTGACCTCACTGTAATGTTTTCTCTCTGAGGAGACTGTCTGTTCCTTCACAGTGCTATGGCTGCAGCAGGTTGTTTGTGTGTCAGGCTGAAATTAACCCTTAAAAGCAGCCGATGCCCTTATGTAGAAGAATAGACATTTACAACTAAGTCTTAGTTTGGTTCATACCATTAAAAAGTCAGCTCCCCCTCACACTTGGTATCTCCCAGACCAGGGAAATCTCAGATTTTGATGACTCTATGCTGAAGGTAATGTAAACTCTTTCTCCAACTTATTCTGATGAAAATTGTTCAGCTTTCTTTCACCTTTTAACAAACTTTGCTTAAATTAGAGTAAATACATGAGGAAAAACACTATGGGGGAGATTTATATATACATAATTTTAATTTGTGCAATTGTTTTTAGCAAAAACAATTGTCAGTTGGTTTGTGGACGCACAAATAAAAAAACTGAAAATGTCAAAGAAGCTTCCAGTTAAATCAGCTGTATTTGAATATTTCACCTTAACGCAAGATGGAAAACATTTTGTCTGTCAATGTATGACAAATGATCCAGATGAAAACAAATGCTGCGAAGTCAAGATCAGTGCATTTTCAGGCACTGACAAAAATGCTCCTACGAGAGCTTCCAATTTAAAGAGACATTTACAGCGCTTTCATCCAGAAGTATACAAAACAGTGTCAGAGAAAGACATGAAAAGCAATGAACCAGTGGCCAGCAGCACTTCCAGCCAAGCAAATGAGCAGAGAACCTCACAGACAACACTTGGAAGATATTTTGTCAGTGACAAAGTTACTGTGACAATGACAGTAGAAACATTTAAAAAACAGATCATAGAGCTTGTTGTAAAGGATGCTGTGCCTATATCATTATTTTCACGACCAGCTTTTATGGGTCTGAATGGAGAAATGGCCCGCAAGCTTGGTGTTTCTCTGGAGAGAGAGAGTATTAGAAAACTAGTAATTGAAGAAGCTGTTAAACAAAAGAAAGAACTTAAAGAATCACTCAAGGGACGCTTTGTATTTCTAAAAATGGACGCCTGCACACGTCACAGAGTGAACTATTTTGCCATCAATGTGCGATTTGTTTGTGAGAAAAATGAGATAGTTACCATTACCAAGACATTGGCAGTAAAAGACACCAAAGCTCATCACTCTAGCGAGTTTCTCCAGGTCTTGGTGGAAAATGTTCTGCAAGAATATGAACTCAAGAAAGAGCAAGTTCTTTCAGTTGTAACTGATAATGCTTCAAATATGATAAGTACTATTAGGCTAATGAATGAGAATAATGAAGCTGAACAGCAGCTCGAAGAAGAAAATCCTGGGTTCAGAGAAACTGAAATGTTTGAAATGGAGGAACACCATTTTGAAACTGAGGTGCAAGCTGAAGTTGCTTCAGATGAACAGGAACATGACAGTTTAGATGCTCTTGTTGAAGCTGCGTCAGTACGTTCTCATATTCATCACATGCGCTGTGTTGTGCATACGCTCCAGCTGGCTATAAGAGACAGTCTGCAACAAGGACATGCTGCTACACTGATTGGCAAGGTGAGAAAATTGGCCACTGCTGCCAGAACCCCTAAGGTTGACTCAATTTTGAAAAGACGTGCTGGAAAAGGGGCAATTATTGATCAAGCCACAAGATGGGGAAGTACCTACCTAATGATTCAGCGATTGGTTGAACTGAAATCGTATCTCATAGACATGGCTAACCCTCAATTGACGCTAACTGAAACGCAATGGAGGCAGATAAAAGAACTAGAAGAACTGTTAGAACACCCATTCCAAGTGACTAAAAAACTCCAAGCAGAGGACTTAACTCCAGGTATTTTCCTTAAGGAGTGGAAAAACCTGATTTTTCGTCTGTCACAAAAAGGAGGGATCATTGCAAGTGGCATTGCCACATCAATGAAAGAAAGAGAGGAACTGCTATTAGAAAACAACATTCTTTTAGCAGCCGTTTACGTGGATCCAATGCATCGTATTCTTTTAAACGACCAACAGCTAAAAAAAGGGAAAGAATCGCTGTTTGAAATCGCTTTAAGGATGAATACCATGCAGAACTGTCAGGAACAAGAACAATTTGGTCCTGCTGCTGCATCTTCATCTTCCTCAACAGATGAAGAATTAGACTTCGAGAAATACTTGGATCACAAGGAACGTGCAAAGCGTTCACGAATAGAAAAAGAGTCTCACCCATCAGAAGACACCGCTAGTAGATTTCGGCAGAATTTTGCTTGTGCATTAAAAGAGTTGGAGAAATTTGACCGTTCATCAAAAATAACAGTGCAGCAAGCAATCAACATGTATCCTGAAACTGTCAAAGACGTTGCCCGAGTGGTTTCTGCTCTTCCTCCAACCCAAGTGAGTGTGGAGAGGTTGTTTTCAGCACTAAAAATTATAAGATCAGATTTGCGGGCATCAATGAAGGAGGATCTTATGGAGGCAATACTTTTTCTTAGAACAAATTGTTAATTTACTCTTGTTAATGGCATAAAGTTTACTTGTTCAGAAATTGTATTCTAAAAAAAATTGTGATCTTATTCAAGTGTTCTGATTGCTTATATGATGGCAGTAAAAAGCCAATGTTCATCATGCATACATAACTTTCCCTATTGCTTGCCTACTTCCCATACTCTACCCTCTCCACCCCCTGCCCTTCTTTCTCTTCTCCTTCTGGTTTCTTGTTGTTTCTTTTAGGGTAAACGTCACCTCTCCCTTTCCTTTTCTCTCTCCTTTTTGTTTTCAAAATTTTATGATAATTGTTGGCCCTGTTGGCCGTCCCCCTGGGGACAATTGTACGCATTCTAGTTGTATTACGTTTGATATTTTGATGTCTCCCTCTGCGCAGGGGACTTTCATTTGTTTATTTGTTTGCCTTTCTTTTTCTGCTGACTAGTAAACAGAATAAAAAAGTGTTAATATTTAATACAGTAAATTTGTTGGTATTAATTCGCTTTTTATGGAGGAGTCGGAGTCGGAGTTGGAGTCGGAGTCGGAGTCGGAGTCGGAGTCGGCCCCTGATAAAATACAGGAGTCGGAGTCGGAGTCAGAGTCGGACCAGTGGCTTACCGACTCCACAGCCCTGCGGTGAACGATCCGCCTCAGAACAATGGCGACCTTGCTGAGGTGAAGTGAAGAAGAAGAAGGACGGCCGTGCCAGGGGCGTGGTCTGCGCAGCCCGCGCAAAGCTGAACTGTGCCCCCTTAGCTGCCTAGTAACAGGGAGCTCAGCTCCGCAGCGGCGCCAGTACAGAGGAGGGCGGAGCCGCGGCGACGCGCCGAAAGCCCGGCTCCGCCCCCCCTCTAGTGTGAATGAAGCGTGAGGGAAGAAGTCCCTCACACACCAGCCCAGAGACCGGCGCCGCCGACAACCGCGGCGCCGGCTGCCGTGACAACGGGTGCGTCCGCTGTCACTAGCGGAGCACCCGCCCCGCTCGCTGCGGCAGGAATGAAGGAGAGAACGGGGGCTGGCCGCGGCAGAGCGCCGAGTGCCAGCCCCGCCCCCCCAAAGCGCGTGAGGTAAAATCTCTCCTCACAGACTGAAAAACCCCGGCGCCAGGCTGCAATGACAGCCGCGGTGCTGCAACATAGTAACCAACAGAATAAACTCATTGAGGAATTACTCCCAGATACACCACATCAATAAAGAGAAAGTGAATAAAACTAACCCCTATGAGAGGAACCCCCAGCCCCCATAGTTGGTAAAAGGGAAGGGCCCCCCCCCCCAGGGGAAAAGTCAAGGGACGGGGCATCCCAAACCGGGATCACCTACCCGGTATGACCGCCTACCCTCTCTTTTAGGGTCTCACGGTGGAGCTCTGCTCCTCAGCACCAGAGGTGCCAATGTACCCTCGCTCGGGCCAGCAGCCAAGACTGTGGAGGCATGTAATATGAGGTAAATTTTGGGACAAAACAGGGGTCCGAGCGGAAATAAACAAAATAAGAGGCCGGGAGTTACCCCGGCTACCTGAAATCCCCCTGTGCAAGGAGGAGCCATCATCTTCTGACTTGCTCGCCGTCTGCAGAGATGGAAAACTGGGTAGTGAGTGGGAGGTCCCAGGTATTTATGGATCGGGGAGGGGCTTTCTTTTGCTATCATCTCTGCAGGAACGCCCTCTTCAGGACGATATTACCCACATGTTATGGATTCTTGAAGCGGGGTGTGTGACATACTAAGAATATATTCTTGCTTCTGCCATACGTCGCAGATCTTTATGTGCAGGAGGACTAAATGCCACAGCTGTCCTGCGTATTCTGCTAGCACGCAGAACTAACACTAAATGCAATGGCCCAGCTTTGGGAGTTCCATGAGCATAGAAAAAAACTCACATTGCATTGTGAGGTTTAACGCCCTGTTTCTAGGCCCTGGGATGCCAAGGACAGTGTCTAAACTGATTATTTCAATAGATTTGTATTGATAAGAATATAATAACATACGATATGTACTAGTTTGCAGTCTTAGGCCTTGATTCAGTAAGAGTTGCAAAAAAATGGTAGTAGATTACCTTTATGAGAAAAAAGCCTGAGAATTTCGCTGTTACTGAATCACCAGCAAGGAAGACAATGAAAGTCAGCGGCACACACACAGTGAACATTTTACACCTTTTTACACTGTAGCTGGTGATTCAGCAACAATGAAATTCTTAGGCTTTTCTCTCTTAAAGTGAATTTTTCCCCAAATGTCCTCCAGGACGGCTTTGCTGAGTAGCTCCTTCCACCTAAATAGGAAACACAAACTGAACATGGTTAAATACCCCGCCCCTTCCTCCTGGACCTCAGTGGTTTTGTGTTTCCTCCCAGGAAACAAGCTGGAAACTACGTCACTATTTTTTGTTTTTTCCCCTGAAAAGATGGCGGGTCCAGACTCCCTCCCCTATCTCCAGCAGGCTCAGGTGGTGCTCCGGGTGACCCACTGACTCTTTATCCACTCCCCCTTGGAATTGCCTCCCCTGGAGCTAGTCCCGGTGGCAACCTCCAGGGCTGGATCCAGAACGCAGTTTGGACTTTGGTCCCACCATTTTCCCCAACGGGCTATGCACAAGTGAGGGTGTCAGTGCAGTATTAAACCAGGTAAGTACAGGGCTCACCTTTGGGGCAGGTTGAGCTCTCTCTTTTCTGATTTCTAGCTGATCCAGTATTCCTGAGCTGGGGCACGCTCTGGCTCTGGTACAGGGGCGCCTAGGGTCAGCGGTTCCGGGGCTGTAGGGCCTGGGTGAATTCGTGCCAGCGTGCAGTGTTTCCATTTCCGGGTGAGGGGGCGCTGTGCAGGCTGGATTCGGAAATGCGGGCCCCACACCTCCAGGAAGCAGTGTGGGCTCCTGTGTTTGGGGCAGCGACGGCAGAATCTGGAGATTAAGACGGCCCAGCCCACACTATGTGTAAATTGTCAGGCCACTCTGCCAGAGGGCTTTTCACCGCTTCTGTGTAAAACTGGCTTGGTAGCCGGGGGCCACTTTCAAAACCTGATGAAGAGTTTCTTTGAAACTTTTGACTCCAGAATGGCTGATATATTCGCCGTTTATAAGAATTGTATGACCCAGGTGATGGGCTAGCTCAGAGGCCGGACCTTCCTCCCAGCTGAAACCTCAGTCACTCCTGACCCCTGACCTGAGATTAGGGGACAGCCTCTCTCTGATCATAAGGAAGATCTGGTTAGACCAGGGGATCCTGATTGTTGGTTCCTGCTAAGACAGATGTCAGTAGGGCCTCTGGTAACTCTTCGACCCCAGATCTGCTGAATCAAGGACCAGTCAGCCACTCTCAGGTTCAGAGCCTCCATTTGATGGCATGAATCCTGAATGGGGCCCACTAAGTAGTGACAGGCTTTCCAGTCGGGTCATTAAGATGCTTCGGCAGAGCAGGAAGATGGTTACCCGCAAGATCTATGGTAAGGTCTGAAAGAAGTCTTCTCCATTTTGTTCTGTCCATAACCTGATTCATTCAGGCCTGCTGTCAGTTTTGAAATTTTTACAGGATGGGGTGGAAATGGGCCTAGCCACCAGTACCTTAAAGGTTCAGGTGTCAGCACTATCGGTATTCTTAGACCGTAGGCTTAGACAGGACGATCTGATCGAAAGGTTTTTTTGTTTCTCTGTCTAGACGGAGACCAGTGGATCCTAAGGCCTTCCATCTCTAGGACCTTTTCATCGTCCTAAACAGTCTTACATGGCCACCTTTCGAGCCCCTGAAAGAGGCAGCAATTAAGCTTGACTCTCAAAGTGGCTTATATATATGCCATTACTTGGACAAGAAGGATTAGTGATATGCAAGCCTTGTCCATCAAGGAACCAGATCTTAGGATTTTTTTCAGATCATCTCACCATCAGACCTGACCCGTTTTACCTGCTGAAGATTGCTTCAGAATTTCACAGGTCCCAGGAGGTCTACCTGCCAGGTCTCGGTCCAGAGGACCTTAAGGACCAGCAGAGGCTTCATCTGTTGGATGCCAGAATCATTCTGTTGACATAATTGGATTGCACCTCGGAGTGGAGGAGATCCGACCATTTGTTGCTTTCGTTTGCAGGAAGAAATAGAGGATTGTAAGCCTCCATTGCCAGGTGGTTTAGGGAAGCTATTCAGTTAGCTTACGAAGGTTCCGGGGAACAAGCCCCAAAATCCCTGTGAGCACACTCTACTAGGGTGGTTTCTGCTTCCTGGGCAAATTGGTCAGGAGTCTCTGGAGGAGATTTGCAGCAACTTGGGCTTCCCCGCACACATTCATGAAGCACTACAGAGTAGATCTTTCTTCCGACAAGAAACGGGAAGGTTTTTACAAGTTATTTCCCCTCCCTGAGGTAGGACGGTATTCAGTATTTCCCGATGATCATCAGTTAAGACGTCCTGAAGGACGTTTGGGGAAAACCCCAATTAGCTTACCAGCAATGGCATTTCTGCTAGTCCTAGACGGCATCGTATTTTTGATATTATGGTTTAGAAAGGTTTCTTCTGGGATTTCTCAGTTAAAACCCTGAGGTTTAGGAGGAAGGGGCGGTCCTGTTTGTGTTTCTTATTTAGGTGGGAGGAGCTACTCGGCTAAGCCGTCCTGGAGGACTACCGGAAATGCCATTATTGGTAAGCGAATTGGGGTTTTGACTGAATCAAGGCCTAAGGGTCTAAACTTAAAAGTCCACTTCTAATGGCATTGTTCAGAGTGTATATTATTGTGTGTCAGGAGGATGCCCTCAATGTGCTGAGCTGATCTAGCAATTTAGGTTAACAAATTTGTTGTTGTTTTCACTGCCTGCAATCTGTTGCTATTAGCAAATGTACACCAAGAAGAGAGAAGTGAGCCCTGTACACACAGAACACTGCTGCTGTGGTTTGCACGCTCACACATGCTCGGCAGCAGTATCTGTGTGTAGGATTCTCCTCTTGTAGATCTTGGTGTACAGTTGCCAATAGCATCATTTTGCAGATTGTGAAAACTTCTTCCATAAAACAAATGTTTGCTAACATAAGAAAGAATTAAAAAAGATGCTGTATAAGCTCCGTACCTTGAGACCATCCTTCTGGCACACAATAATATACACTGTCATAAATACCATGGAACGCGGACTGGTATTTGACTTTATTTCAATCTTTATCATATTTCATGTTTGTCCTGTTTTCACTTCAGCACACTAACAAAATGAAATGAAATGAAATGTAATTGATGTGTCATGGCTTGTTGTTGGGTTTAGGTGGCGTTGCTCATGGCCCCCGCGGACCCATCAGCTATTATTATATGTTGCCTATGAAGCTCCGTGTTCTGGGCCTAAAGACTGCACTTACCATGAAGCTTGCTCAGGTATATTGCTGTGTTCTCCGCTCCACTTTCTGTACACTGCTGCTCTGCTCATTTAGCATTACATAGTTAATACAGTTGGAAAAAAGGTTTGTGTCCATTGAAGTGGACCAACACCCAGGATTTTGACTATCCTGGGTTTTGGTCCACTTCGGGGGGGACCCTGATCGGGGGTGCCACGCTGTGTGAAACCCCCCAGAAAGCCCCAAAAACTCACCTGTCCCCGCTCCCACGTGACCGCTGCAGCCAATCCCCGCCGACAGACAAGCAAGGTCTGTCGACGGACAAGCGAGCGCGCCCGCCGCCTCCCGCGCGTCACTCTTACAGGGAGCGCTTGTGAATGGCCGGCGCAGGTGCGTGCCCTGCTAGAGGGATGCGCGGGAGGCGGCAGCGGCTCGCGCATGCTCCGCTGGATCGAGGAGGAGGTAGGGATTTCGGGGCTATCTGGGGCCAGGGGCTAGGGTTTCACACACCGGTCGGGGTGCCCCGCAGGCCCGATGCTGATCGGCCCGGGAATCTTATAGATTCCCGGGCCGATCAGCATCGGGTGTTGGTCCACTTTAAGCATGGTGAATTCCTTTGAAAGCGGAACAAAATTTGACTTTCCTGTGTATTGTTTCCTGTCCCAGGTCCCGATTCAGGATGCCCCTCTATATATTACCCCCCTAGAAAGCCCAGTAAAACTCTCCTCTCCTCGGTCCAATGGCGCATGCGCGGCCTCTCCATTGCAGCAGCTCACGCTCCCCATTGAAAACAATCCGAATCGTTTGCCGAATGACGTAGTCACAGCAGATGACTTTGATTGGACGAGAGCTCGCAGATGCGCCGTTGGTGCGGGGAAAGGTGAGTTAATACAGGCAACCTGGGTGGTTTCACACAGCAGAGCATCCCCATTTGGGCTCTGTGAGTCTTTTAGATTTTAGAACCCCGGATTTTTACTATCCCTAGGTTTGAGCCTTGCCCTGGGGGCATCCCTGTTTAGGATACCCTGCTATTTGAATCCCCCACAGATCTCACATAAAAATGCAGCTTTCCCCCATCAAACGGCACATGCGTGGGCTCTTATCGTATGCCATGTATATTAATGCCTGCCATGTGGCTCTGTTTAAGCACAACGCTCAGAAATGGGGGGTGAGAGCAGCCACATCTCCAGTTACATTTATACACGGGGGCACGGGAGCGTGCCTGAGCCCAGAGATGCAGGGGATGGCATGGTTTACCTCCCCATGGGCGCCAGGGGGCCCAGACGAGGGGGGATATCACACAGCAGCCTTTGCTCCACTTTCAAGCAAATGTATACTTTCCTGCTGGCTCTGCAGATTGTGACTTTTGTGGTGGATTTGGGGCAAAACTGATCAGATGTTCTACTTTCGGTGATATAGTCCTGCTTAAATGTCCCACTTTTTTTTTTTTAAGTTATGAGAACTCTGGGTTGTCTGGTCAGTAGTAGAATGTTTGGATTGGCTGAGTGTTAGCTCAGTCACCAACATCCTACAGTCAGGAGATCCCCCATTTCTGTGACCAATGGAAGGGCTACCCATAGGAGTAGCATAGAATGCTGTAGATATTTGTTCTTCAAAAGCCTGTACGTAAGTCACACCCTCAGTATGCCCATCACTCTCTTAACTGGTCAGTTTTCCCACTTTGAGGCCCCAAAAAATGGTCCGTTTACTCAGGACAGCTGCACCCCTTAGTAGGCTGTTATGTCATTGGCTGGCATGTGTCATAAAGAATACTTACCTCTAGAGACTGGGCTTAAAGAGAAGCAACACCCCCTTCAAGTGTATAAGACTCATGGTGGGGGGGATTGGGATACCCCGCTGTGTGAAACCCCCCAGAAGAACTCGCCTCCTCCTGGCGCATGCATTCAGCTCTCATCCAGTCAGGGCCATTGGCTGTGACTATGTCATTTGGCAAACGGCTCTAATAAACTTCCCCAGTGGTGCGCGCTCCCATCCCTATCTTGATGGCTGGGACGGGAGCGTGCGCACAGCCTGAGGATGCAGGGGAACGTGTAAATGAATACTGGCAATCTGATCTGATTTCACGCAGCGGGCCAACTGGGCATTTCCTAGAGTTTTTCTTTAAAATTTCAGAGCCAGCCATAAGCCGGAATTAGAAGGTTTTGCAGCTTGTTCACAATGCTTTATCTCCAGGCTATGCTCTATTTGGCTACTAATGTCTCCGTGTCATTGCCGCCTCACAGAACGACCTCCACATCATTGACTCCATTGACATTTCCAGTCCCGAGCCTCAGTACCTCATGGATCTCCTCAACAACCGACACTGGGGACAATCCGTACTTATAGTTGACGTGTAAGTAGCTAAATCAATCAATGTTGT
Organism: Gastrophryne carolinensis; assembly: GCA_027917425.1. Taxonomy (NCBI): domain Eukaryota; kingdom Metazoa; phylum Chordata; class Amphibia; order Anura; family Microhylidae; genus Gastrophryne; species Gastrophryne carolinensis. The sequence goes on from CM051238.1 coordinate 404,421,723, forward strand.
CAATGTTAAGGTCTGGAGGAATTATTTTCCTAAAGTAAACTAAACTTACCGTGAAAAAAAGAGACGGGCTACTGTGGTGCTGGACTTTAACCCTTTAACTGCCGGCCAACCTAGAGATTTTGTCACCTGTTGCCAGCATTTTCGCGCCTTCTTTTTTTAGTGTAATTTTGGGTGAAATATGTTGACATTTTTTTTTCACTTTGTAGCTTTTTTTTCTAACAAGAATTTTTTTTTTTAACATAGAAAACATAGAAGGTTGACGGCAGAAGGAGACCATACGGTCCATCTAGTCTGCCCTTATGTGTATACTGTATGTTCTCTTTATCTTAGGATAGATGTGTGCTTATCCCAGGCATGTTTAAATTCAGTGACTGTTGATTTTTTTAAGATAATCATATTTCTTTTAAAAGCCCCATTCCTCTCGATTACAACGGTACCACATATGTATTGGTAGACACCCTTTCCTGCCCAAACTGAAAAAAGCGTTTTATGAGATTATCAAATAAAATACTATGTGCACTATAACCATGAAAATGTTTTGTTTTGTTCTTTTAAATGGTGTGAGATCCCCCCTCACCAGCAAAACCAGCCTGGGCACAGTTATTAAGCACAGTTATTGGGCTGGTAGAGCAGAGAGTTGCCCCCCGGGGCTGAAGGCTACCAGCAATAATAGCCTGCACAGGGCTATTCTGTACCCGCTGGCCTTTGGGTAAGGCAGGCATGGGGTGGGGGTTTTGCCTTGTCACCAGTTTGCTGGCAGGTAAGTTGCCGGGCCCTCCTGCTCTTTGAACTGGTAAAAGGGGGACCACACACATACTTAGTGGAACTATGGTCAAAAATGACCATAGTTCTGCTGTACTAAATAGTGGGGTAGCACTACCCGGGATGTCCTTCTGCTCATTTGCGCCATAAAAACAAAGAATCGGGCATCTGGATACTCACAGCTTCCGGGCTTCTTCTGTAGCCTCCAGGATGCTTCCATGTGACCGCGAGCAGTCTATCAGCAGCTGAGCCTATCCGCGCGGTGGCAGAAGAGGCCCAGAAGTGGTGAGTATTGGGGCACCCGGGCTCTTGTTTTAATGGTGGGCGATGCACAGCGGGGAAGTTCGGTCACTTCTCTTATATTCCACTCCAGGGCATCACCAAATCAGATACGGACTAACTTTCATCCGAAGGCAGGACTGCAAAATAAAATTTGTGGTCTTTCTTGGCCTACATATACTTCCAGCTGCTGCCCCCCGTCTTCCAGTTTCATTCTTGCAGTTGGACTGTACTGTGAAGGTTATGCACAAATATTTTTTTCTTTTTCTTTTGAAAGGCCTTTCTTTCAGGAAGTGGGTGTTTTTGACCCTGTCTGTCTTCCAGGCCCTTATGTTCCCACCAATCCGGAAGGACCCACGACTAATACCTTCTGGAGTCGGTTAAACTGATAGCATCGGATCAAGGTGGCACCAGGGTCCTAGGGACGCTATGGGGTGTCCTTCTTTTTCATGGGTAACCCTGTAAGGGCCACAGGCTTGTCTGGTGGTCTGCGGGATGGACCTTGGGGCAATGGTTCCCCCCCATCTACCTTCCTCTACTTTTCTTTTGTTTTTCTTGTTTCCGGGGGAGCACACTCCGATATCTTCCGGCCTGGCCTTGCCGGTTTTAGATCCTGGCCACTGCTTTTCACAGACGCTGGGCCACCTGCTCACCATAGGGCTACTGATCCTCGCCGGTCGACCTGCTCTTCACTGGGCTGCAGGCCCGCTTCTCCCTGCTCTCCCTCCGTCCTCACTTCCCAGCGGTAACTAGTAGGACCTTTTTTTTTTCCTTACTTTTCTTAAAGGGAAAGTGCTTCTAAATGTATATTTTTTCTTCTTGCTTTCGGCTAGATCTCTGTGGATTAGATATTAGGTAGTGGTCTATCCCTAGAATCTCGGAGTAATCATATTGATTATCGAGATTCTTCATATACTTTGGTCTTAGGCCGTCGCAATAACAGACTTCTCCCTGACTGAGGCATCTGAGACATCCAGGTCTGGTACCTAAGTAGAGAGTGTTGCTCTATGTCCCCTAGGCGTTCAAAGAGCCGCCAGAAAGGGACAGCACCATCTGCTCTGAGTGCACTGCTGCTGTAATACTGTCCAGATTTATAGGACAGCCTCCCTCCAAGGAGGTTACAGAGGATTACTCAAGGATCACTGGCCTTTTTGCTCAGACAGAATTGGCAGAGTGATTAGCCCACTTGGAAAGCCAATTCTTCCAACCTCCGGATCATGTAGTCTCTAGATCCTTAAAGGTTTCAAAAGAGATGTTGGTTATGGTTATGTCTGCAGAACCTTCTCTATTTCAGAGACCCATTACAGAGAAGGCTTATAAAGACATTTATGCAGGGGCTCACCCATCTGCATCCACCCTAAAAGCCTCTCTTGCTTTCTTGGGACCTGAATCTAGTTCTATCAGATCTTCAGGGACCTCCAATCGAACCTCTAGCAGAAGCATCTCTGATTTTATGACTCATCTTCTGGTGGTGATTACATCTGTAAGACGAGTATCTGAGTTAGCAGCCTTATCGGTCAAATCTCCTTACTTGGTGCTACACATACAAGCCGTTCTTCTGTTTTAAACAGAACTTTCTTCCAGAAGGTAGTCTCCTCTTTCCAGCTTAATGAAGAGGTGGTTCTTCCTTCTCTGGCCTTCTCCTACTAGCCATAAGGAGAGAGTTCTCCACTCCTTGGATGTGGGGAGAGCTCTTAGATATTATATTTCTGTTGCTCAGACCTTTCACAGGACAGAGAAATGGTCTAGTGCTGGCCAAATCTTTTCAGTTGATGAATCAGATAGGCCGTGTTAAAAGTCTATGTTTCTAAGGGGAAAGAACCTTTCTTTCACTGTCACTGCCCATTCTACCTAGGCCATTGGCACAACCTGGGTCTCTTAATACCAGTCTTCAGTGGAACGGGTATTCAAGGCTACTACCTGGTCTTCTGTTAATATATTCACCAAGTTTTACAGGGTAGAGGTAAGAGCCTCAGCGGACAACGCTTTTGGGCGGAAGGTATTAGACTGTAGTGACCGCTTCAGCTGAGTTTTGATTTCTACATGGCTTACTCCTCGGACCAGAGTAATAAGGTTGACACTGGAGATTCCCATCCTGAGAGAAGGGTACTGCTTTGGGAAGTCTCATTCATATCTTATTTTGTGACGCCTTGGAGTGCTGGGCTACTATATCCATTCCTTAGATGCCTTAGCTATACTTTTCAAATACTGGAGGGCGAGGGGCAGCCAGCAGTATATGTAAGCTGGGGAGAGTCCGCATCTTTTAACCAATTCAACAGGTGAGAATCACAGAATAGTATTTTTTGCCCATAGTTCCGCTTTAGGAAAATGTCTGTAATCGTCGATCCCACACTGTGACATCACTGCTTCTGACAACCAGAAGTGATCGGTGGGAGCAGGCCAGAGGATCAGTGTCCTGATCCCACACCCAGCTTCTGCCGATCACTCCAGCTTCTCTGATTGCTCGCCGCTGCAGGGAGGGGGCCTCTTATACAGGTGAGGTGAGATAACTTCATCTCGCTGGTATAAAAGACCACTGCACAAAGCTGAGAACACGTGTTCTCTACGCTGCTGAAGACCCTGGGGGTTTGGAGGCCCACAGAGGAAGAGGAAACCCCTGGTGCTGGATCCTGGATGGAGGTGAGTCGGGGGTCTGGGGTATGCCTACCTCACCACGTGGCCCACGGGGCATGTGCGACCACCGGCTGCGGCCATGAACAGCCTAGGGAAGCAAGGGGTTCTGCCTACCGATCGCGAGTGCAGCTGGGGGTCCATTCAGCTTTTCCAGTCACACATTAATATGTGCGGTCAGAGAAGCAGTTTGGAGGAGAGCAGTGTCTGCGCCGTGGACTCGTCAGAAAGGTAAGAAAAGCGGACCACTGGCAGGTTTCACACAGTGGGGGACTGACCAGAATCTGGGGTAGGGAAAATCCTGGGTTTTGGTTCAGGGACTGTAAACCCAAAGGTAATAAGGCAGCAAGCAGCTGACTTGATTGCCTGTTCCATGGTCCCCCATTTGCTGCGGAGCCAGATTGAATCCATAGCAGGGCTTTAAAGTTTGTCCCACCTTTCAATCATATTTTTCCCGTACCACGCCAGAATGTGGTTTAACAGCCACTCTTTCCCTTGGTGCTCTCGGTGCAAACTAGCATAGAAAGATGCAGTGGCCCCACAGCTGGCTTTGACCACAGCAGAGCATGCTGAAGATTCATAAAGCGGCACTGTGACACACCCTCCGCAACTCTGTTCTGGCCCAGTGTAAGAAGGTTCTATAGGAATAAAATGTTTATGATCTCAATTATTAATGACTTATTATTAAATCACTAAAATTATTGATGTATATAAGTAACTTGGATGAATGTGGAATCTGTGGATGTTTACCTGCCATTTATTAGGATTCTGATATGGGGCTGGTTGATTCAAAGGAAATAATGCACATATAATATAACATAAGGTATATTTTGATGAATTGCATCAGTATTCTATATATATATATATATATATATATATATATATATATATATATATATATATACTCAAGTACTGTTATGTCTGGGTTTTTCTCCTAGGAATTATTTGATAATAATCTTTCGACTATTTAACTGAAATATGTTTGTGTCTAGGCTATGAAGGATTATACTACATGACTGCTTCTTTGTAATAGGAGGACAGTTGGAGGAGGGGAAAAAGGGACCAGAGGGATAACATTTAAGGAGGAAAGGGGGTTGCTTTTTCCTGCTTTCAGGAATATAAGGGACATGAAGAGCGGCAACACAGGGAGTATGAGGGGGCTGGGCAGAGAGACAAAAGGCCCTAGTTGAATTAGCCAGAGAGAGAAAGATTGCTGAATTTTGTATGGACACTGCTTACATTTCTGGACATTGCAACTTTATATCATATTTGCACCATTCATAATATTTTTCTGTAATGTATTCGGCTCTATTTTAATTAAATCCACTTATCGATTTTTGGTTTCGGCCAATACTTGTTTCTTGAATCACCATAGCTGAGATTATGTCTGGATGGCCCAAATATTCTTTGTTAAAAGTTAGAACAAGGAAATGAACTTATTACACCCAGACAAGTGAAGCCAGATTGGCTTAGCATATATAATGTATTTTCATATAATCGGAGCTAAATCCTGGTGTGTAATAGAGTTTATCATCTTGTAATACCCAATACAGAGCCTCTGTGCTTTGGGGCAGGGCCAGCAATTTGGGGAGAATGAGGGGTGACCTTGTTGGTGAATTTTGGCAGAAGTGAAATGCCAGCATCACTTTTTATATATTTATTATATTTCTCCTCGTTTTTGACCTTTTTTTTTTTCTTTTCTATTTTGCAGAAATGAAGAAATGCCTGAAAACATTCTGAGTGCAACTGCAGATCTGAAGAAGGTCAATTTAATCCCAGCCATTGGTAAGAAAGATGTCTGTGTATGTAGGTTTCAGAGGTGCTGGAATCTTCCCAAGGACACAGGCAGCAAACCTAACAGAGATTCCATATTGGCTGTGTACATGCCATTGGTTTGTTACATTCACATGTTCAAGTGATCTTATACTCCTATTTACTAGCCCACTATCATCACTGTTTCCTCAGTGGTGAGAAAGCCAGGCTGCCTTGTCCCACGACGTGCAGAGCCATCTTAGCAGCACTAAGCTACTGTGAGCTGGGCGATATGTGGTGTTGAAGGGCACCTCCTCAAAGCAGCTGATGGGGGGGCGGTGGGTTTCCACTGATGCTATAGAATTGCTTTAAAGCTGACCCTCTAAAACTACACCCAAGCCCCCCCCCCCCCTGCTGCTGGTCCTGTGTTGGGGGCTTGGTTAAAAAAAAAAGTATTTTTCCCCCACTTTAGCCACGACCAGCAAGTTGACTGATCACTGATAAGCCGGCTGACGTGACCAGCTAGGTTGCCGCAACCCCGGCTTTTCTCTAGTCTGAGATGTGCTCACACCCCAGCCTGGTGCATGCCTCAGCTAAATGGTAGACGGGGATGGGAGGAGGGAAAACTCTATGGGAGCCCCAGGAAAAGTATTTTTTTGGGGGGGCAGTGGGATAATCCTGCATGTTTGATATGCTCCAGTGGTGCCTCAATCAACCCAATCAAGCAAACCCCATAAACCCTACCTATCACTTTTCTCCTGTCACCTTGGCTGTTGGCGGTCAGGTGACCCCTTTTCAGCCAGCCGCCAGTAAAGCAGAAGCACGGGAACAGAAACATGACAGCAACCAGCCAATCATGCGTCTGTATGTCACAGAGGGATGGAGGTTTGATGCTGGTCTGGTTTAAGCAGCATAAAGTTTAACAGATAAAAAAACCTTAGTTTGCCCATCCAAGGAAAACATTTTATAAGGTTTTTATGCTGGTGCTTCAGTAAAAATACCACTTAAGAATACTAATAAAAAAAAAATCACATTTTATTTCAAAAATATATCTAAAACCAGTATCAAAATTAATAATCAATTTTTTCACATGATCAGATTCCATAAGAACACCATTTAGGCATTAGATCAGGCAGGTTATGTGCTCAAACTCACTGACTCGGCTTTCTTAATAAAGGGGTCAGTGATCTGAAAAAGATGCGTTTCAAAATTATTGCCTCCATATATAGTAAAACATTGTGTAACAAGGTACAATTATAAATGTAAACATTCTATGGAATCCTTTTCATTTCAAACAACTGCAGTCAGAGGAGAACTAACTAACCACATCATCATGGAAAATCATATCAGGGATACAATGTATATCACAACACATTTTTGAAAATATAAATGAAATTAATTAATAAAACTATTTCTTATAATAACATGATGATCAGAATGTAGCGTGTGTGTGTGTGTATATATGTATATGTATATATATATATATATATATATATATATATATATATATATATATATATATATATATATATATATAAAAATACACCACCTATAATCTCCCGAATTACACCAGAGGGGGTGGAAGACCTCAGCAGAGTCTTAAAGTGGACCAACACCCTCCCATGATCGGCCCGGGAATCTATAAGATTCCCGGACTGATCAGACCCCTCACTGCGGGACACCCCGATCATCGCTGTGTGAAACCCCTAAATCCCTACCTTATCCACGATCCAGCGGCGGCCGCCGCCGCCTCCCGCGCGTCCCTCTAGCAGGACGCGCACCCGCGCCTGCCGTTTGTGAATGGCCGGCGCGGGCGTGCGCCCTGTAAGAGTGGAGCGCGGGAGGTGGCGGGCGAGCTCTCTTGTCCGTCGCTGCCTCCCACTTGTCCGTCGGCGGGGATTGGCAGTGGCGGTCACGTGGGAGCGAGGAGAGGTGAGTTTTTTGGGGGTTTCTGGGGGGTTTCACACAGCGGGGCACCCCCGATCGGGGTGCCCCGCCGAAGTGGACCAAAACCCTGGGTGTTGGTCCACTTTAAGCAGCACAAAATCTGACAACCCCCCACCCTCCCTGTGCCCAACTCTGGCGATGATGCGGCCTGGTCCGTGGCCTGGCTTAAAAAAATACAAGGTTTTTCCACTGCCGAGCTGCGTCCATCTGCCATCTTTGAGATCTCCCAATTAGATGATGTCAAGAATGCAGAGTGACCTGACCAAGCCGCATCCCTGTATTCCCTTTACTCTCCTCAGCTAAAGGGAAGCCAGGATGCAGCCTTGGGCAGTAGCAGTGTTTCAGAAGCAGGGGCTGATGTGCTGGATCTGATCCCCCATGAGCAACCTATTTTTTTTTTTTAACTTTAAACCTGCTGCATCCGCTATCAAGTGCCAGATAATTCCTTAGTGCATGCAGTTTACTTACTAATGGGGTACATTTGTCGGGAGTGCCCAGCGCTGTGTATGTCACTGGTAGTCACCTGCAGCTGCACCGGTAGAGCAGAGGGGGAAGAATCTTGGGGGCATTTCCTGGTTATTAAAGAAGACCAAAGCCCGGGATTTTAAATATCCCAGATTTCTGTCCTGGTCCCTGGGGCATCCTGAGTTGGGATTCCCCATCATGTGAAACCCAGCGGATGGCTGTAAGCTTACCTTGATCCTTCTTCAATAAGCATTAGCTGCTGTAAATATGAATATGAAGATACAGTCACCCCTGTATCCCCTGCATTAATACGATCCTGCTTGAAGCTGAGCAGCACCACCCAGCACCGCCTGAGGACCATCGGACACGTATGTGGCAGTTTCTGTCCCGGGTTTCAGTCCTTGTCACTGAGGCATCCTGATTGGGGATTCCCCATGGTGTGAAACCCAGCGGATGGCCATAAGCTTACCTTGATCCTTCTTCAATAAGCATTAGTTGCTGTAAATATGAAAGATAGGCATAGAATTATAATAGTCTATGCCATGTGCCTCCTCCATTAAAGTGGACCAACACCCAGGATTTTGACTATCACTTAAATCACCTCTCCCCGCTCCCACGTGACCGCTCCAGGCAATCACAGTGTGGGTTCGCTTGGACGCGCATAGCAGCTCAGCGGCTCTGGGCGCTGGAGGCCGCGTCTCGCGCTTCCCTCTAACAGGGAGCGCGCCTGCGCCGGCCATTCACAAACGGCCGGCGCGGGTGTGCGCCCTGCATGCGCCGATGGAACGGGGCTGAGGTAAGGTTTGTGGGCCTCCTGGGGGGTTCCTCCCCGCAGGACATCCCGATTTCGGATGCCCCGCGGGGAGGGATCTGATTGGTCCGGGAATCTTATAGATTCCCGGGCCGATCCCCCCTGGGTGTTGGTCCACTTTAATATATGACTGGCTTAGGCACGTTCAGCTTATGGGGGGGATGCAGTCAGCGGCATCATGGGATTGTTGGACAAGGTACAGTAAGTCTACCCATGATCCTCAGGGTCTTACACAGCCAGGAATCCTATATCCTCTGCAGAGGGCTTTCACCTGGCCCTGGAGACTTTTTGACTGGTTGTCGAGGGGGTTTTGGTCCACTTTAAAAGCGGACCAGCATGCCGTTCCTGGGAGATACAGCAGCCTATAGGTTGTAGGTCTGCATACATTGTCACTCATGTCATCCTCTCTTCCTCCGCAGGTATAAATGTTTACAGTATGCTGAAACACGACACTGTCCTTATAACTGTCGGAGCTCTTGATTTCCTAGAGGAGAAGCTTCTGTGGCAAGACTTGCGCTACTCCCCACTGTACAATTTTAAGTTGCCCTACAGCGACTTCCCCTGACCACCTCCTGGTTTTCTTAGTTTTTGTATATAACCTTGTTTTTCTAAAAATAAAGAACAGGAAACCAATCAGCCATGTGTGAAGTTGATACACGCAGATTCATACCTAGTGTTCTTAATTTGGACCAAAATGTTACTACCCCAGGTTTTGGTTCTTACCTATGGGGTATCCCAATTTGTGATGCCTAGACGTGTGACCCCCTAGATTGCGCTAAAAGCAGAACTTCCCAACGTGCCAACACATGCACGGACTCTCGTCCAGTCAGCATTAATACCATCCTGAACAAAGGGGGGTGGGAGCAGCTCAATCACTATTTATACAAAATTATCAACATTATTATTCAGGGCCTGGGAACTAATTTACCGCCCAGTTTAACCCTCTCATCAACTAAATATCAAGCAACAAACATGTCTAGCTATGTGGAAAGACAGAGATTTGGTTGCATATATCTGCAGATACATGTGGAAGCCACACTGCCCCGGCAAGGCACTCTGTGTTTAGTGTGGTCCCTACTCTTAATTCTGAGTCCCCAATGTTGGGACATGCAATGCAGACAAATATCTGAGAGCTACTCACCTGGGAAGCTGCCAGCCTCCCTTTAGAACACTTCACAGGGAGGAATCCACATTAGCTGAATTCCTCCCTGCTTGTGCTCATGGCAATTCAAATGAACAAAGGGGGGTGGGAGCAGCTCAATCACTATTTATACAAATAAATAATGTTGATAATTTTGTATAAATAGTGATTGAGCTGCTCCCACCCCCCTTTGTTAATACCATCCTGCTAGGAGCTGAGCAGCACCACCCAACACCACTGAAGACCATCGGACACGTATGTGCCAGTTAGTGACATGTATGTGCGTGTAGTGAACATGTCGGGTTGAAAAACAAAGGAAGGATATGTGAAGAAAGCAGGAATGCTGTGGCTGTGGCTGTTGCTGAATATGAAGGCCGCGGGATCACAGAACTAGATGAGTTTCACACTGCAGATAGGCCAAGTGAGTTTTGGGGAGTTTCTTTAGTTTTTTTAAGTGTGCAATGCTGTTGGGCCTAAATGTGTAATGTGGAGATGTTAGTCCTGTAAATTTCCTGTTAAACTGGAGCTTCAGCATGATTTAATAAAAAGCCCAGACCCTTAAAAAAACTATGCCCCAGCATCTTAAATTAATATATTATAAGTTCTTAGTCACTTACTTATTATTCCTTCCCCCACCGGGCTGCAACTCTGTTCAGGACTCTAGGATACGGGCGCTGCCATCTTGACTCCGAAGCATCACATACTGAGGAGAGGAGAGCAGGTTAAAGTGCAGGGGGCGGGTTATAGCTGAGCTTTGCACAGACAGAGCAGAGCTGGGGTCAGGGAAAGGACAGCAATCCCAGAATGCAGAGCGACACAGTCAGAAGACACTTCCTGTTTTGCAGGCTGCTTGATGCTCTATGAGCCGCCATCTTGGATGTTTAAAGGCTCATAAAATGCAGTAGATGAACAGAAAGAGGTAAACCTGCACCAGCTGATCTATAAATCCAGTGTGCTCAGACAGAGGATAGGTGTGCTGTAATGCACCCTGCTAATACAGACAACAATTAGGGGAATCCCACTGTTCCCCAACAATTTATTTTCAAAGAATGGCACCACTGTGAAGGTTAATAAATCATTTTATTTATCCCAAAAAATCCTTATATATGATTACATATAGAGCAGACACTTTAAAAACCTCATAAAAACACAAGACCTAGGAAGGGGAAAGGGCAGGAAGGAGGGGAGAGGGGGACCCCTTCCTAGGTCTTGTGTTTTTATGAGGTTTTTAAAGTGTCTGCTCTATATGTAATCATATATAAGGATTTTTTGGGATAAATAAAATGATTTATTAACCTTCACAGTGGTGCCATTCTTTGAGGATAAATTGTTGGGGAACAGTGGGATTCCCCTAATTGTCTGCAGTAGATGAAGGTAGAATGATTTTTAATGTGAGCAACCTGTATGTACAAGGTGTGCGAAACATATAAGATATGCTCTTATTCTTTTTTTTTTTTTTTTTTTTTTTTAAACAAATCTTTATTGAGGTAGAAAGGATAGCAAGGCACTCCATAGAAAAAACACAGTTTCATACAGTAGGAAGGTCCAGCGTATACTGCATATAAAGCCACATTCCTGTTTATGACATACATAACCTTACTCGACCTCTGTGACCTTCGCTCTCTCGGCTATCCCCTGAGTGGAGCCTCGCCATGCCAGTCCACCTGATTTTCCTTTTAAATGGTAAAGAGGGAATTGGGGATCAGGATGAAGATGAAGGAGGGTAGGAAGTGTGAGGGGGAAGGGAAAAAAAAAAGGGGGAGGGAAAGAAAGGACTGAGGAGGAGGGGGGGAAGCACCCCCCCCCCGCCCGCCCCCCTGGTGCCGCTCCGCGCCCCACCCAAACACAAGACACACCCTCCAGGTCAGGCGCTCCACCCCACCGTCCGCCTCTATCCGCCACAGCAAGGAGTCATATCTTAATCCGCAGATTATGCTCTTATTCTTAATAAATATCTTAATAAATGCACTTGCATATAGTGATTGAGTCAGCACAGGGCTTCCTTTATATATATATATATATTTTATAAGTTCATTTCAATCTATTGCATACATTGCAAATTTAAATTCTATTTATGCATTATTACTGCTATTTATAAGGTATATTATGTATTAACCAATAACATTTTAGCATGTCAGGGGGCAGAGACAGTCTAGCAATAGGAAGGACCAGGATAAATCCCAGTGGGTCATGCTACTTTAGGCAAAGGGTTGATAAAAATCTCCTAGTCCGCCACTGTCAGATGACAGCAATACAATATAGAAAAAAGGATAAATAACAGGATATTATGTTTTTCATGAAAAATATGGACACAATTAACTATAATATACAAGCAGGGGGACGGATTAAGGAAGCAGTAGTAGTAGTCGTATGCATAATAACAACATTGCCAAAGTGATGTCTAATGCTTGTATGTAATTAGGTACAGAGCAAAAAAATGAAGAATAAAATATAGTGTATAATATACCACACACAGTATAACGCGGCGGATCCAGCACGCTAGTATAAAAGCCTTTGAAAAAGCTGTAATATCAGTGAAACGCGTTAGGCAGGGCAGCGGCAAAGTTTTCCTTATTTTAAAGGTGAAGTGCATCCTTTTGAGTACAAGTTTAGTTCCTACTGCATCCATATCTACTACTGGCCATAGTGGATTAGGGGAAGGAGGACTACTCTACCGGTTTACTCTTTTGTGCATTCTTATTTGGATGTTTGTAAGTGCATTTTAACTAATATTAAACACGTCAACAACAATCAGATGGGGTTGCACTATTGTCTTTGTTCTTTTTCCATGTGACCACTGAGTATTATGGACTGAATCTATGGAGGCATTTTGAATTCATGAAAATATCCTTTGAAATTATTCACGGAGCACGTTGATTATAACAAGTTTATTATACGGAGTTTTGGATGCATAGTTCTGGTAAGCGCACACGGAGTTCACCGCCAACGGGTGCATGCTTTTGGGATACCCACCGGATTCTAGTAGCACGGACAAAAGTCTTTTTCTTTGTTTTGGAGCACTTCAGCATTAGTGCATGTGTTTTGGGACACTTTGAAATATGGACTCATAACGTTATAACTTTTTAATTTTGACTTTTTTTGGTTTCTTGGAAAGTTGATGTATCTTGTTTTTAGGGGATAAGTTCGCATTGTGTGGTATATTATACACTATATTTTATTCTTCATTTTTTTTGCTCTGTACCTAATTACATACATTTCACTTGGGGCTCACTTGGGATAAAAGCCTGGTACGTTGTAGCATCACTTAAACTATTTCATTTATATTTATCTATCTAAGAACTTAGGAGCGCGGTGTCTATCGAAGAAGTTTCCGATGTCTAATGCTTACTCAGAACTGAAGCGTTTGTTGCCCCAACAGTGTATATGGGATCTCTAGTCTATAGTTTAGGTCATTTCCTTCTTCCACTCTACCAAAGCCTTTGGACTCCCATATTCCATACTATAACTGTAATGTAGTCTTCATAAATCTTAAATCATTTTGGAAACAGATAATGCTCATGAAGCTGAAAGACAAGAACTTATGGCTATAGTAAAATGACCTAGCATAGGTCTCAAAGACTCCTCCACAAGTATACAATAAAAAGAGGAACGCAACCCATAAGAAGTAAAGTTTTAGGGTTAACTTTCATAGACAGTGACTTATAGGTGCCTCATTTTAGGCATACACAGGGGTTTAAAACATGATATAACAAAATTGTGTACCATTAAAAATACTAACACATCGGCTAATGAGAGGAGGGGATACATCTGAACTGAATACACCTCCAGTTTGTGGATTTATTCTCCTGCTAGGAATAAAATCCAGGGGTGACAGAGCCTGTCCCCCCTGATGTCCTCTCTCCATATATGGAAACAAGCCTGGCTGGATATTTCTTGATGCCATTGAGTTTGAAAATGAAATATTATAATTGCATTTCCTGATAAACTTTGTTTCTGGGTCATTCTGAGTGCCATTTCAACTTCACCAGGTGTATAAGTAACCCATCCTCCCACCAATTAAGCATATTCATACAGATTTTTAGCACTGGGGCATTTAAAGTGGACCTTCACTCTGAATAAGAGTCTATCTTATATGTTTCCCACACCCTGTACATACAGATTGGCCACATTAAAAATCATCCTACCTGCATCTACTGCATGTTATGAGCCTTTAAACATCCAAGATGGCGGCTTATGGAAGCCGCCATCTTATCAGGCAGCCTGCAAACAGGAAGTGCCTCCTGACTGTGCTGCTCTGCATTCTGGGATTGCTGACCTTTACCTGACCCCAGATCTGCTCTGTCTGAGCAAAGCACAGCTATAACCCGCCCCCCTGTACCTTATCCCACTCTCCTCTCCTCAGTAAGTGTGATGCTTCTGATTCAAGATGGCGGCGCCCATATCCTAAATTCCTGAACAGAGTTGCAGCCCAGTGGGGGAAAGAATAATAAGTAAGTGACTAAAAACTTAAAATATATTAATTTTAGATGCTGGGGAACCGTTTTTTAAGAGTTTGGGCTTTTCATTAAATCACGCTGAAGGTCCGGTTTAAGGTGGTTTAGGAAGTCTGACAATGGATGCAGTTTGCCTGGGCACCCTCTAATTTCTGGGGTTGTTAAAAACAGGTTGTTATAGACAACTGCTCTACTTTCCCTTTTTTTTTGGGAGCAACCTTTGTGTGTCCTTATTTTGTTATTCTTATCCAGCCCTCGTGCACTACGTGCATGGCAATATACAAGGGCTGGGTGAATTTATAATGCATGGTGTATAATTGTCTCATCGAGCTACCCAACTGATAAAAAGACATAGTGCCAGTCTCGTAGTCCAAATACACCGCCAAAGCTTGTACAGGGGAATCGGTCATCACCACCACTTCCTGGCCATTATGTACAGCCTTGTACTGTTTGTCTTTGGTCAACGCCAAGTACCAAGAGTCTGCATCATATTCTAGTGCTATATCATTCTGTGTAGAATAAGAAACCCCAATTGCCCAACAAGGTTTATCACTAGTCTCCATTTCCCAGTAATGCTGACCTGAGGACAAGGTGAAGGAGCTAAATGCTGATTGAGGACCGTTAGCATTCTGTCCATCCAGCTTCAAGATTAAAAATGGTGGAAATAGACCAGCAGTGGCATCTTTAATATGAGATCCATGGTTTTGTAGCAGTGACGGCAGGCTCCTTGTAAACCTACGTATGCCAGAGTGTAAACTCACCAAGAGCAGTCCAGTATCCATTTCCCCCACAGGTAGGTTGTCCTCTAAACTAAGCAAAGCCTTGGCTTTATCATTGTTTGAAGGCCTTCTGTCTAGAATAGTCATTGGGTCACTGGATTTATACAGATCCTGGATTTCTTTTATCTGGCTGCCAAGTTCTGATAGCTGACCTTCCAGTAGTTTAATGCCTTGAGAAACTTGTTCATCAATCTGTTCCTTTTGACTCTTGACCTTGCCCAGGATCTGATGCTCCAGAGCTTCCAACTGTCTCTTTATATCCCCGATCGTTGAGGTTACCAAGTTTCTAAAGCATTCTGTTTTGGCATCAATATCTTTCTTGTGGTTCTTTTTCAGGGCAATTTGGTCCTTGGTTTTAGCCTTCTTGTTGGTAAGAAGATCCTCCACCTTCTTAAGGGAAAATCTTTCCCATTCACAGAGGTCACTCAGCTTCTTCACGTTGTGTAGTCTATGATCTCCGATAAGACAAGATGCGCAGATGGCGATAGTATCCTCTGTACAATAGTATTTTAAGAGCTCATGGTGAACGAGACACTTCCGGCTTTGGAGTGTGGTGTTGAGGTCACTGAAGACGTGCAAGGTATTTTTGTGATTCTCAAGGTGTACATTACAAAGCAGTGTCTCACAGTCCAAGCATTGTTTCTCAGCCACACGGTGACAGTAGGAGCAAACCCCTTTGTTATGCTCCCCTGGCATTGCTTTGCTAGATTTTAGGTGCTCCACCATACTGCACATCTTGGTATTTCTGTTGAACTTGTTGCCAAGAGGGAGTTGGCATCTACATTCCGGACAGGAAAGATAAAGACCAGTCTGAAGGGTCTTCTGGATACATTGCATGCAAAATGTGTGTCCGCAGGGCAATGTTGTAGGCTCTGAGTAAATATTAATACATATGGAGCATTTCAGATCCTCCTGAAGAGCTGGCGATGCCATCATGAGTGTTACGAAGTGAGAAATGAAACTTGCAGGTTTCTATTCTACAGCAAGAGGGAGGGAGGAACCAGTTCTTCCGGATTTCTCTGGGTTTAATATTGAACACAGTCTGTTTAGGCAGAAAGGGAAACTAAAGCTCAGCTTTGTATTTCTAAGATACTGACACACCTCTACAAAATTCTTGTTAGTGACACAGTTAGAGACTTTCTGGACTCTTATTTCTCATTTTGTTCTCCCCCTTCTGGTATATCTCCAAAGATGAGCTACCATATTTTTGCCCTATAAGACGCACCTAGGATTTGGAGGAGGAAAATAAAAAAAAGAAATTAAAAAACGCCGTCCCCACCCAAGGACTAAATAATAGGCAAGGTGCAGAATTCACCCATTACAGGCAATGTAGCACCCCCCCATCCCTTTCCCCATAGGCAGCGTGGCATTCTCCCTCCTATTTAACATTACAGGTAGTATGGCATTCTCCCCCCTCCCATTCCCCATTACAGGCAGTGTGCCATTCTCCCCCCATCCCAATCCACATAGGCAGTGTGGCATTTCCCCACCCCTTCCAGTTCCCATAGGCAGTGTGGCATTCACTCCCTTCCAATCCCCCTAGGTAGTATAATATTTCCCCCCCCTCCCGATCCTCATAGGTAGAATGACATCCCCCCTCCCAGTCACCATAGGCAGTGTGTCACCCCCCCCCAGTCCCCATAGGCAGTGTGTCGTTCCCCCTCACAATCTCCACTGTGAGTTTCACCCCCTTCCAATCCCCTTAGGTAGTGTAATATTTTCTCCCCCCTCCAAAACCTCATAGGTAGTATGGCATCTCCCCCCCTACCAATCCCCATAGGCAGTGTAGTATTTTCTCCCAATCCCCATAGGTAATGTGGTATCCCCCCCCCCTCCCAAACCCCATAGTCAGTGTGGCATTCCCCCTCCCAATCCCCATGGGAAGTGTAGCATTCCCCCCTCCCAATCTCAGTAGGTAGTATGGTATTCCCCCCTCCCAGTCCCCATAGGCAGTGTGGTATTTTTCCCCCGCCTCCAAATCCCCATAGGTAATGTGATATTTCCCCCCCCCAAACCCCATAGTCAGTGTGGCATTCCCCCCTCTAAGGCTCTATAGCATAGCTATAAGTAAAAAATGATGTTAGGTTGCCAGTAACAATCCTCCCGTCCCCTTGCACAACCTCACATGAAAGATTTTTTTAAAGAGGCAGTAAAGTGGGAAGGGAAAAGAAAAGGGAGGAGTAAAGGACAGAAGTTAGGACAGAAAATAAAATAAAGCACAATAGTGAGGATATGCGACAGCGTGAGAGAAAGCCATGTGAGAATCATCCGTGAGAGTTTTTGAAGGCTCGCATGAAAGTTTTTCATTTGACTAGGGATTCAATGAATGACAGTATGCGAGTTGTGGCTTTTTAAATTGAGAAAACCATGTTGCATATGCCGATATGTTTTTTCAATGAAAAAGATATGAATTATAGTTTGTTTTTTTTTATTTAAAAAATGTGCCCCTCTCCCCTCGCTGAGTCAAGCAGTTGGGCATCAGGCATAGGGGCTGGTAACCCAGGGTTCTTTAGTAACGGTCCGGTGCCCACCCATAATGAAGAGCATAGAAACTGGTAACCCAGGGTTCTTTAGTAACGGTCCGGTGCCCACCCATAATGAAGGGCATAGGAGCTGGTAACCCAGGGTTCTTCAGTAACGGTCCAGTGCCCACCCATAATGAAGGGCATAGGGGCTAGTAATCCAGGGTTCTTTGGGAAAGGTCCAGTGCCCACCCATAATGAAGGGCATAGGGGCTAGTAATCCAGGGTTCTTTGGGAAAGGTCCAGTGCCCACCCATAATGAAGGGCATAGGGGCTAGTAATCCAGGGTTCTTCAGTAACGGTCCAGTGCCCACCCATAATGAAGGGCATAGGGGCTAGTAATCCAGGGTTCTTCAGTAACGGTCCAGTGCCCACCCATAATGAAGGGCATAGGGGCTAGTAATCCAGGGTTCTTCAGTAAGGGTCCAGTGCCCACCCATGATGAAGGGCATAGCGACTGGTAAACCCTGAGCCCTGGCTTGCTAGCCCTTATGCCTGGTGCCCCGACAGGTTGGCTCTGGGAGGAAAGGGGGCGGGGGGGCTTCAGGGTCAGACTGGAGCATTTGGGCCCAGAAGTCATTTTTGGGGCCCACCCTTCAGCTAAAACAATGAGATTGTAATAAAATAAAATCTGATATTTATTGACCAAATAGCAAATATAATTCACTGTAAAAAAATAACAAACCCAGAAACACTCTGGTACCGCCCTGAAGATGACCCTGGGTCTGTGCCTGGGACCCACCAGGGGATCCACTGGTGCTCTGGTGGGCCAGTCCGACACTGTCACGTGTCATTTTCATTGAAAAAAACATGCCTGTATTTGCGGCTTTTTTTCTGTGAAAATGTATTTTATACATTTGGTTCACTTTAAAAGAAAAAGATAGATGTATAATAGAGAGCTTGTTGTTTCTAAGTAGCAGGGGTGACATAGGCCATAGGAAGCACATGGAGAATTCCTGGTGGGACTCTCTGCTTTGGTCCCGACTGGGCTGGTACCACACCAAGACTTGGGTCCCTGCCTCTCCCACAAACCCCTACCCTCATACCTGGCCCTATTGTACCCCCCAACTAAGATACCCCGCCCATATTCTGCCCACACAATTTATAGTCTGAGCATCATGGCTGTGGGAGTCCAAACCCACCCCTGCCACAGCATCTGCACCTGAATAACAAAGCTGCTACATCATCAATTCAAAGTGGACCAAAACCCAGCATTTTCACTATCCTGGGTTTTGATCTTTGCCCCCCCCTACACCGGGCACCCTGATTGGGGAAACCCCCCAGGTGACCCAATCTCACTCACCTTTCCTCGGTCCTACAGCACATGTGCAGCCTCTCGGCCAGTCAGCAGGCTCGAATCTGCTCCCTCCTCTTCGTCCAAGGGGGGGTTTGGTCCACTTTAAGAGTTCCTGCGCCTGCAATGTTATAGCGGTTTATTGACCGGCTGGGAATCACATTGGGGCAGAACTAGGAAGCTTGTGGGCTGGAAAATTCTCAGGAATAATCTGGCCACACGGCCATGTGGTCTGGGTTTACGTAGGCGACCAGAAGCGGGGAAAGAAACCTAGACCACATGACTGCCAGTAGCCAGTCCACTTCAGGTTCTGCTCTTAGGTTTGTGTAGAGTTAGGTTTTTTGGTTATTCAGTTAAGAGTAAGAGGAATGTGACCATTGGAGGCCTTCATTCTAATGCTTTTTTGAGGGCCTCAAAGTGGAATATGAAGCATTAACTAGAGGGGCAAAGTAGAACACCTAGACTATGACAGTTTAAAGCAGACCAAAACCCCACCCACCTGGAGGTCCTGCTCTCATCTTAATGCCTCCACCCACCTGGAGGTCCTGCTCTCATCTTAATGCCTCCACCCTCCTGGAGGTCCTGCTCTCATCTTAATGCCTCCACCCACCTGGAGGTCCTGCTCTCATCTTAATGCCTCCACCCACCTGGAGGTCCTGCTCTCATCTTAATGCCTCCACCCACCTGGAGGTCCTGCTCTCATCTTAATGCCTCCACCCACCTGGAGGTCCTGCTCTCATCTTAATGCCTCCACCCACCTGGAGGTCCTGCTCTCATCTTAATGCCTCCACCCACCTGGAGGTCCTGCTCTCATCTTAATGCCTCCACCCTCCTGGAGGTCCTGCTCTCATCTTAATGCCTCCACCCACCTGGAGGTCCTGCTCTCATCTTAATGCCTCCACCCACCTGGAGGTCCTGCTCTCATCTTAATGCCTCCACCCACCTGGAGGTCCTGCTCTCATCTTAATGCCTCCAGCCACCTGGAGGTCCTGCTCTCATCTTAATGCCTCCAGCCACCTGGAGGTCCTGCTCTCATCTTAATGCCTCCACCCACCTGGAGGTCCTGCTCTCATCTTAATGCCTCCACCCACCTGGAGGTCCTGCTCTCATCTTAATGCCTCCACCCACCTGGAGGTCCTGCTCTCATCTTAATGCCTCCAGCCACCTGGAGGTCCTGCTCTCATCTTAATGCCTCCAGCCACCTGGAGGTCCTGCTCTCATCTTAATGTCTCCACCCACCTGGAGGTCCTGCTCTCATCTTAATGCCTCCACCCTCCTGGAGGTCCTGCTCTCATCTTAATGCCTCCACCCTCCTGGAGGTCCTGCTCTCATCTTAATGCCTCCACCCTCTTGGAGGTCCTGCTCTCATCTTAATGCCTCCACCCACCTGGAGGTCCTGCTCTCATCTTAATGCCTCCACCCACCTGGAGGTCCTGCTCTCATCTTAATGCCTCCACCCTCCTGGAGGTCCTGCTCTCATCTTAATGCCTCCAGCCACCTGGAGGTCCTGCTCTCATCTTAATGCCTCCACCCTCCTGGAGGTCCTGCTCTCATCTTAATGCCTCCAGCCACCTGGAGGTCCTGCTCTCATCTTAATGCCTCCACCCTCCTGGAGGTCCTGCTCTCATCTTAATGCCTCCACCCTCCTGGAGGTCCTGCTCTCATCTTAATGCCTCCAGCCACCTGGAGGTCCTGCTCTCATCTTAATGCCTCCAGCCACCTGGAGGTCCTGCTCTCATCTTAATGCCTCCACCCTCCTGGAGGTCCTGCTCTCATCTTAATGCCTCCACCCTACCTGGAGGTCCTGCTCTCATCTTAATGCCTCCACCCTCCTGGAGGTCCTGCTCTCATCTTAATGCCTCCACCCTCCTGGAGGTCCTGCTCTCATCTTAATGCCTCCACCCACCTGGAGGTCCTGCTCTCATCTTAATGCCTCCACCCACCTGGAGGTCCTGCTCTCATCTTAATGCCTCCACCCACCTGGAGGTCCTGCTCTCATCTTAATGCCTCCACCCACCTGGAGGTCCTGCTCTCATCTTAATGTCTCCAGCATTGTCGTTTTTATAAATGAGGCATTTTTCTTCCTTAGCCACGCCCACCTGTAAAATTAGAAATCGCTGATTGGTGGATCTGACATTTGCTGGGTGACATAGCATGTTCTCTGGCCACACCCCCAGCGTTACCTGTAGTCTGAGGTGCACTCCAGACCCTTACATTATAATGGCAGGGTGCTGAAGCCCCAGCAGATATAAATCGGGCTTCACCCTCAGCTGGAAAAATCGCCGTAGGTTCTACGGACAGGTAAGATTTGTGCCAGTCACAGGAGGTTTCACACAGCAGGGCATTCTAAAGTGGGACGCCCCAAGGAAAGGCAATCAACCAGCCCTGGAGTGCTCTGCCCGGCCATATAAGGTTTTGGTCCACTTTAAACTGGCCCACTCTTCCCCTTAGTCTTGACTAGAACAATCCAATATGGGTGCTCACCTGTAAGCGGACAACAAACCACATATATCCAGTTTTGTGAATAATTTTGGACTTTACTGAATGCACAGACCTTTTCACAATCCATTATATAACTAATCTGGCAGGCTGATTCATTATTAGCGCCAGGTACCGGCAGATGAGGCGCTAAGAGCGACCACTAGTGGGCGATCTGATCGGCCACGGTTCGCTATTACAGAGCGCCTCAGTCGCTGGCCGGCATTGATGAATTTGATGTGTGAGTCGCTATAATACCAGTACGGCGCTATATGGGAGCGAATGGTAGCGACTGGTCAGTGTGAGCAACTCAAACCATATTCATAGCAAAAAAAAGTCTCACACAGCGTCGGCGCTCAAAATTGTGTCGCTGTAGCCCAGAGCGCCAGAAGCTGTGTGATTAAAGTCTGTTTTTGAACACATATCCACTAGTAACAAAGCAAAAACATAGGGAATTACATTGTTGTTACATTGTGACATTAATACTTTAATACCAGACCTGTAATGACAATTCTGCATAAAAATATAAAATATCGAAAAAAAAATTCAAAAATGTATTTAAATCGGCCAGGAGAGGTCACAAAATGATTTGATACAAAACCCAAAAAAATATCAAAAGAAAACCCTGTTTAAAGAGAGGAAAAGTAACGTCCATTGAAATGTATGGGAGAGCGACAGGTAGCGACAGGTAATACCAGGCGCCGCCGGGATCCACAGAGCCATCTGTGATGATGAATCGGATGCTACATGACGCTGTTAGAGTCGATCACCAGAATCGACTTCATAAATGTGGAATTGCGTGCCGCGGCCGGCGTTCACCTGACGCTACCTGACGCTATCCCTTGATGAATGAAGCCATGTCGCATATTGAGGTTGCATTCATTTTGCCACCAGTAGATGGCACTTTACAGTTTTGATTACTTTCATTTCTTTTTGTGTGATTGTTTTGAGAGATTTTTCAGATTCAGCCAAAAAAATGCTTTAATTTTTCACTTTTTCAGATTCAGCAAAAAAAAAAAAATGCTTTAATTTTTCACTTTTTCAGATTCAGCAAAAAAAAAAAAAAATGCTTTCATTTTTCGCATTTGTATTCACTTCTTTTTACTCATAAATAAACAAAATGAGTGAAAAGTGAATAATGTACAACCAAAATGTTCAAGTGTATAAATTGTTTGTGAATCAGCGCTGTTCTGATGTTACTTTTTGAACACATTTTATTTTTACACCTGCTTTTTTTTTTTTTGATTTACTATAAAGGCAGAACAGCAATTGCTGAACTTTTTAAAATTAAAACTGAAAAAAAAACAAGTGTAGCTCCTCTCCCTCCCTCCAGATTTCCAGGGATGGTTTT
This sequence comes from Gastrophryne carolinensis, assembly GCA_027917425.1. NCBI lineage: Eukaryota > Metazoa > Chordata > Amphibia > Anura > Microhylidae > Gastrophryne > Gastrophryne carolinensis. Next base: position 404,444,389 of record CM051238.1, read on the forward strand.
ATCCTCTCCTGGTAACTGGGGGTGCAGAAGAACCTGGGCCCCGCGTTCATCCAGGGGTGCTGCTGGTATTCGCAAAGGGTACAAAAGTCTTAAAGGAGCCACAGCACTCAACCCTGTTAGCTTGCAGACCAACCTAAAATCTGTCTCTAAATCTGGTTAAAGTGGACCAACACCCAGGATTTTCACTATCCTGGGTTTTGGTCCACTTCCGCGAGGCACCCCGATGCGTGAAACCCCCCAGATCGCCCTAAAAAACTCACCTCACCCCGCCTACGCGAGCGCTCGTCCATTCAGAGCGCTCAGAGCCGGTGTGGTATGTACGGACAAGCGACGGACAACCACAGCGGCTCTGAGCATGCTGGAGGCCGCATCTTGCGCTCCCTCGTCGGCTATTCACCAACGGCTGACGCGGGTGCGCGCCCTGCTAGAGAGAAGCGCGAGATGCGCAGTTGGAACGGGGATAAGGTAAGGTTTTTGGGCGTCCTGCGTGGTTTCACACAGTGTCGCATCCCGATTTCAGATGACCTGCGGGCAGGGATCTGATCGGCCCGGGAATCTTATAGATTCCTGGGCCGATCCCCCCCTGGGTGTTGGTCCACTTTAAAGATGGAGGACCAAGCGCCAAGGTGCCTCTGTGGAGTGAAGTCCTAACTCTAATCTCTAAGAGCCCCATTGGCAGAGGGGCAGGTAAGTGGCCAGGGGGGCAGACTGCTTGGCCTTTTGCCCTGAACTTGCTATGACTGGTGCACTGGTCTGAGATGTGGATAGGTTGGGTGCAGGTGCAGACCGCGGGGAGTCTGGGGATTCAGCCATGACATGCTGGCCAGCTGAAACTATATGCCGATGGTGGAAAGCGTGGTTTAGCGCAAAGCTATACAAGAGGCTGCTGCTCAGGAGAGGTAACACGGTAGAGCTGCGGGAGATGGGGTCGGAGGCCTGACGCATCGGCGCGGCCGGACCCAGCGCGGCTCCTGTGAATTCCATTTGTCTCTTATATATGTGGCCTGTTTCACTTCACAAATCCAAGCTAACAGCGCTGAGTGTCTAGGACGTGTGAAGTTGCAATACCAAGGCTCAGTACAATCCTAACAAACGTGCGTGTGCATGAACTGTTATATTTAATGTGCATATGCAACTTTCTTGGATCCTACAACGGGACTGGACATATATTGGCACTAAGCACTTTATGATCATATAGCTGGACTTTGCTGCTATCAAGTTATTTTGGTGTCCAGTACTTTCTCTTTTTTCAGCACTCAGCACTTTGATCATCATCTGTGATTTAGGCCCGCTTCAGGACTTTACCCTCCATACCTGCAGCCGCCCATTAGAGTATTTTACAGTGGCTGGCCAGCCCCATTACCTTAGGAATGTGCGGTGTTGTGTGTGAGTATGAGGAGGTGTGGCAGTTGTGTGTGGGGGGCCCCCGTATCTATTATTGAGCTATGCTAGCCTTTTAAATTGAGGGATGGGTGTTTTGTGATGTATTCATGTGCTATATTTAATAAATTTATTTTTGTGTTGCGGGAAGAAGCCTGAGCGCGTAGTTTAATTTGTAAGTGCCAGCCCCATACTAACCACAGGTCCTTTTTGTATTTATGTTATAGTATTCCAGGTTTTAGGGCGCCCTGAATATTGCAGGGCAGTGCACTACATATATGTACACATGGTCTCCCTGTGGTTTTAAAATATATGGATTCAGCCATTACCCTTTCTCTATGCTGACGCTCTGTTCCAAACAAACCTGAATGTCATGCTGGAAAGTATGTTTTTAGGGTGATCCGGGGGCGTTCACACAGTGGTGCATCCCAAATTGGGACGCCCCAGACATAAAAAGCTTTAAAGGAAAACTTCTGCGAAAAAATGGTCCAATAATAAAAAATGCTGGATGGAAGGAGGAGGGGTCACTTATACACCCGACATCAAGACATATCCAGCCAGGCTTGTTTCTTTTATTTTAATGGAAGGAAGAGGAAATCAGGGGTGACAGGTTCTGTTACTCCTGATACACTAAACCTGTCACCCCTGGATTTAATTCCTACCAGAATAAACCACAAGCTTGGCTGGAGTATTATTCAGTTGGGGTGTATAAGTGACCCCTCCTCTCATTAGCCGACGTGTTTATATGGATGTTTAATATTAATAATAATATTACCCAATTTTGCAATACACCTCCTATAAGTGGTCTATTGTAGCATAAGTGGGACTATCCAAGCGAATCCAGGACGTCTGGTCAATTCCGCTTTTACTAATGAGGTCACTTCTCAACCCATTCAGTCGATTAAAACATGAAACCGGTATTTTTAATATTTTAATGTAATGTATAATCTTTATTAAAGAAAAGTTTCCACTCTATAAATCATTCATGTTTACTTACCCAACACCAGTAAAAAATCAATTTTTGCTGGAACAATTCTCAGTTTGGAGGCTGATTCACTACTAGCGCCAGGTATTGCCAGGTGAGCGTCCGTATAGCAGCGCTTAGAGAGACCGCTAGTAGACGCTGTAACCTAGCGTTGCAGTCGCTGTAGTAACCTGACCGGCATTGATGAATATGATGTGTGTTGAGCACTCTAACAGTATAACGCTGCAGCGAGCGAAAGGTAGCGCCAGCTCAGTGCAACCGACTCGTGCTCCACATCATATTTAAGAAAAAAACTACACACACACACACAGCGTCGGCGCTCTAAAGCTGGGCGCTGTAGCATAGCATATAAAGTCTGTTTTTGAACACATATCCACAAGTAACAAAGTGAAAACACATGGAATGACATTGTTATAACACTGTGACAATAATTTAAAAAGTAAATGGCGGACAGTACCAGTTTCTTTTGTAAAAAGGAATAACAAAATAATATAACACGGTGTGCTCACTATTCTTGGCAAGAAAAATGCAAATGCACAACATACAAGAAAATAGGGTTCCCACACACCCCTGAATCCTGCCAAGAGTAAACAATGGTGGCACCACCCACACATGGATTAATATACAAGTATTTTATTGAAAAATTACATGTAGCCACAAAAACACGATAAAAATACATTTAAGACAACATCACATTTACACTATAGACACCGGGGGACGCCAGCGATCCATCCAAAAATTCATAGTATTACAACCCAGTGCTCAGTCTACAAAAAGACCACAATAGGTGCTACTCCTACACTCAACCAATCAAAATCTATTATATACAATAATGTGCAAATAGCAATCCTATATATAAATAATAAAGTGCTTACGCTCAGAATCTATTTTATAACATGATTATAATATAAGGACCAGCCAGGGTGAATAAAGAGACATACAACAAATAGTAAAATTGAAATACAGACCAACTGGGCCTCCCCCCGTCAATATGCCCGCCAACGCGTGTCGTAACGTATGCCCGTTACTTCCTCAGGATGACAATAGACTGAGGCCATGTGCTAATTCCCTATATACCCAGATACAAGATTAATTAGGACAAGCTCACCAATAGACCACCAGAATAAAGAGGGATGACTTACCCCCGCAAACGCATTTCCATAGGGTGCCCAAACTATCACTACACCTGTGCGCATGATACTCATTGATAATAGACGCTAGTCAAAGACACACGTCTGAAAACAAAACAAAGAGGCTGCGTGACCCACTCCGACCGGAAGTGCGCCGCTGCAGCAACTGGCGGCATTCTGGCGGTCTATTGGTGGGCTTGTCCTAATTAATCTTGTATGTGGGTATATAGGGAATTAGCACATGGCCTCAGTCTATTGTCGTCCTGAGGAAGTAACGGGCATACGTTACGACACGCGTTGGCAGGCATATTGACGGGGGGAGGCCCAGTTGGTCTGTATTTCAATTTTACTATTTGTTGTATGTCTCTGTATTCACCCTGGCTGGTCCTTATGTTATAATCATGTTATAAAATACATTCTGAGCGTAAGCACTTCATTATTTATATATAGGATTGCTATTTGCACATTTTGCACATTCTTGTATATAATAGATTCTGATTGGTTGAGTGTAGGAGTAGTACCTATTGTGGTCTTTTTTTAGACAGAGCACTGGGTTGTAATACTATGAATTTTTGGATGGATCGCTGGCGCCCCCCGGTGTCTATAGTGTAAATGTGATGTTGTCTTAAAGTGGACCAACACCCTGAGGTGATCGGCCCGGGAATCTATAAGATAACCTTACCTCTCTGAATGGCCGGCGCGGGCGCGCACACGTCAAGAGTGACGCGCGGGAGGCGCCGACGGGCAAGCTGCTTGTACGTTGCTGTCAATCAGCTTGTCCGTCGGCGCCGATTGGACGGCGCGACCACGTGGGAGCGGGGAGAGGTGAGTTTTGGGGGCTTTCTGGGGGGTTTCACACAGCGGGGCACCCCCGATCGGGGTGCCCCGGGGAAGTGGACCAATACCCAGGATAGTCAAAATCCTGGGTGTTGGTCCACTTTAAATGTATTTTTATCATGTGTTTTTGTGGCTACATGTAATTTTTCAATAAAATACTTGTATATTAATCCATGTGTGGGTGGTGCCACCATTGTTTACTCTTGGCAGGATTCAGGGGTGTGTGGGAACCCTATTTTCTTGTACACTGTGACAATAACACGTTAGTGCCAGACCTCTGCATAAAAATATAAATAGTCAAAAAATGTTATAAACGTGTTTTTTTGCAGGCAGGAGAGGTCACACAATGATTGGAGCAACAAAAAAATGTAATTGCCAAACACGCTGTTTATACACAAACAAATGAACGGCCATTGAAATGTATGGGAGAGCGACACTGAGCGAAAGGTAATATGTGGCGCTCTTGAACTTAGAGCGCCGGCGCTATACACTGAGCCGCCTGTATTAATACATGTGACGCTACATGGCGCTGTTAGAGGCGCTCAGCAGATTCGCTTTCATAAATGTGGTTTTGCATACAGCGCCCAGCGTTCACCAGACGCTGTCTGCCGCTACAAAGCTCTACCTGGCGCTATCCATTCTTAAATAACCCCCTTAGATTTAAAGGCACTGGATAGTAAAGAGTTAAAGTGGACCAACACCCAGGATTTTCACTATCCTGGGTTTTGGTCCACTTCCGCGGGGCACCCCGATCGCCCTAAATAACTCACCTCACCCCGCTCCTACGCGAGCGCTCGTCCAATCAGAGCGCTCAGTGCCGCGAGCGCTCGTCCAATCAGAGCGCTTAGTGCCGCTGTGGTATGTACGGACAAGCGACGGACAACCACAGCGACTCTGAGCGCTGGAGGCCGTGTCTCGCGCTTCCTTCTAACAGGGAGCGTGCCCGTGCCGGCCATTCACAAACGGCTGCCGCAGGTGCGCGCCCTGCTAGAAGGAAGCGCGAGACACGGCCTCCAGCGCGCTCAGAGCTGTCCTGCTAGAAGTAAGCGCAAGATGCGGCTGCGGCCCACGCATGCACCGTTGGAATGGGGATAAGGTAAGGTTTCTGGGCGTCCTTGGGGGTTTCACCCCGTGGGACATCCCGATTTCGGATGCCCCGCAGGGGGAGGGATCTGATCGACCCGGGCTGATCCCCCCTGGGTGTTGGTCCACTTTAAAGGGCCTGCCCATTTTTTTCAAATTCCCCACCACGCCGCCCTCCTCCAATGCTGAGGTGGGGGGGGGGGGGTGTTACATAAATACAAGCCACTTACCTGTCCCGCAATCCATGGTCGGGTGATGGTAGCGCTGCTCGGTGGGAGCTTTTTCTCTCCCTGGCCGGCCACTCATTGCCCCCTGCCATGCTTCAGCACTAGCGGAGGGGGACAGGGTAGGGTAGATTTAAAAAAACAGGCAGTCTTGCTGGACTGTCCCTTTAATACACAGTGGCCTCGATTCACAGAGTTGAAAAAAATTCTCATGGTAGTAAAAAATTCAATTCATGAGAAAAAAGCCTGAGAATGTCACTGTTACTGAATCACCAGATAAAAGACAATGAAAGTCAATGGCACAACACAGTAAAAAGGAGTAAAAAGTGCCATTGACTTTCATTGTCTTTTATCTGGTGATTCAGTAACAGTGACAGTCTCAGGCTTTTTTCTCATGAATTGAATATTTTACTACCATGAGAATCTTTTTCAACTCTTAGTGAATCAAGGCCATTGTCACAATTATTTCCTATGGGCCTGCTCACTTTGTGCTTTAGTGCCTAGGCCAAGCTCCTCCTCGTGCCGACCATGTGACCCAATGGGATTGGCAGGTTAGCAGCATAACCAGCATGCACATCCAACCCACTGACTGCTGGCAGGTCACATGTTCAAAACAAAATGGAAGCCTGCTCTGACCTTTTTTTTAAATTTAACACGGGGTATGAGGGAGAGCGCAGCACACAAGGTTGTTGCTGGGTGTAGGTCTGCTTTAAAGTGTCCGCCTCAAAATCAACTGTTACTATAAGCTAATCCAATGACAAATATATCTAAACGTATTTACAGTGTTCCAGTGCTCATCCTAACCTCTATTATGTGCTAATGAGCCCTTGTGACCAGTAATATTTAGTTAAGCTGCCAACATTTCTACCCTACTGGCTTCTATACATCAGTTTTGTATCCAGATGCATCATGGGGGCTGATTCATTACTAACGCCAGGTATCGGCATATAAGCGTCTGTATAGCGCCGCTTACAGCGACCACTAGTAGACACTCATGTGCGGGTATCGGGCGCTGTAGTAACCTGGCCGGCATTGATGAATGTGATGTATGTTGGCAGGGCTGTATTTACCATTAGGCAACCCTAGGCACGTGCCTAGGGTGGCAACCTGGAAGGGGGGGGGGCACTGCCTTTACTACTGTAGTAAAGAAAATAAATTAAAAATCCCATAGCCAGATCATTAATGCCCCCTAACAAACACCCCCCAGCAATGGGTTGAACGCTGACCAGAGCATCTCCCCTCTACTGGTGTGGTCATGTGACTCCTGTATGTCAGAATGCAGTAAAATATAGAACATGCTTACCTGCTTCTCTGCATTTCCCCCTTTGTGCCCTCCTCCACACACATTCTCTGCATCTAGCCTATTGCACCCTTTTCCCCTACACACTTTTTTTTTATGCACCGTGACCTAACTTAAAAAAGGGGGCGCAATCACTTAAAGTGCCTAGGGGACCATTAACACCAGATACGGCCCTGTATGTTGGGCGTTCTAACAGCAGTAAAGCGCTGCAAAGAGCGAGAGGTAGCGCCAGCTCATTGCGACCGGCACTCGGTGCTCTACATCGTACTTATCAAAAAACTACACACAGCGTCGGCTTTAAAGCTGGGTGCTGTAGCATAGAGCGCCGGACGCTGTGTGATTAAAGTCTGTTTTTGAACACATATCCACCAGTAACAAAGCGATAACACATGGAATGACATTGTTATAACATTGTGACATTAACACTTTAGTGCCAGACCTGTAATGATAATTCTAAATAAAAAAACCAAAAAATCAAAAAAGTTTTCAAAAATGAATTTTTCTAGGCCAGGAGATGTCACACAATTATTTGAGAGAAAAAAAGAAAACCCAGTTTAAACAGAAGAAAATGAAGGTCCATTGAAATATATGGGAGAGTGACAGGTAATACCTGGCACTCTGAAAGCTAGAGCGCCGACGCGATACGCTGAGCCACCTGTAATAATACATGTGACGCTACATGGCGCTGTTAGAGTCGCTCACCAGAATCGCCTTCATAAATGTGGTTTTGCGTACAGAGCCCGGCGTTCACCAGATGCTGCCTGCCGCTACCTGGCGCTATCCCTTGATGAATAACCCCCTTAGAGTAAACCTCTAAATCGACCAGGCTCTGAATCGACCTCTATGAGCCCAACACATTTTGACTAATGCCTGACTTAAAGCAGACCAAAACCCGGGATTTTGCCTATCCGGGGTTTTGGTCCTTTCCCCCGGGGCCCCCCGATCAGAGATGCTGCTGTGTGAAACCGCCCAGACAGCCGATGCCAACTCACCTCTTTCTGGTTCTACGGTGCATGTGCGGCCGCTCGTCCAATCAGTGCACTCGGAGCTGCTGAGGTCACGTCGTCTAAGCCTTTATTTAAGGCCAGCGGCTCCGAGGGTGCTGGCGCCCACATCCCCCCGCTTCCCTCTAACATGCTCTGTTGGACCGGGAAACAGGGTAAGTGTATGGGGCGACCTGGGGGGGGGGGGGGGAATTGATCGGCCTGGGAATCTTACAGATCAGCGTGGGTTTTGGTCCACTTTAACTGACTTGCCAAAGTAAAAAAAAAAAAAGGAGAGCGTAACTAGAGGGAAGTGCAGAGGTAGCGGCTGCATTAGGGCCCATGAGGTCAGGGGGCCTTGTCACCTTATTTACCACGTTTCGGGTCACATGGCATCACATATAAAGAGGAAGCACAGCTTGTCTCTGCTCTTTTACATTTAGTTGTCCAATCGTATCCAATTAAGTTGGAACAGTAAAAATGTTACTGTGAAATCCAGCTGTGTGAGTGCTACTGCCAGTCACATGGTGCATGTGCCGGCTCTCCTCCAATCAGCGCTCCGTGCATATTAATGAGCGGCATAGAACTCTGAATAGCAGGGAGCCACAAAAATCCCTGTGTCACGGGAGCACACAGGAGCCGGTGGGCTGCCAGGGACCACCTACCTTAATAGTCTTATAAACTCGAGGTCATCTTTGCTCCTCTTTAAAGCGGACCTTCACTCTGAATAAGAGTCTATCTTATATGTTTCCCACACCCTGTACATACAGATTGCTCACATTAATCCGGACCTTCACCCTGAATAAGAGCCTATCTTATATGTTTCCCACACCCTGTACATACAGATTGCTCACATTAATCCGGACCTTCACCCTGAATAAGAGCCTATCTTATATGTTTCCCACACCCTGTACATACAGATTGCTCACATTAATCCGGACCTTCACCCCGAATAAGTGCCTATCTTATAGGTTTCCCACACCCTGTACATACAGATTGCCCACATTAATCCGGAGCTTTACCCTGAATAAGAGCCTATCTTATATGTTTCCCACACCCTGTACATACAGATTGCTCACATTAATCCGGACCTTCACCCTGAATAAGAGTCTATCTTATATGTTTCCCACACCCTGTACATACAGATTGCCCACATTAATCCGGACCTTCACTCTGAATAAGAGCCTATCTTATATGTTTCCCACACCCTGTACATACAGATTGCTCACATTAATCCGGACCTTCACCCTAAATAAGAGTCTATCTTATATGTTTCCCACACCCTGTACATACAGATTGCTCACATAAAAAATCATCCTACCTGTATCTACTGCATGTTATGAGCCTTTAAACATCCAAGATGGCGGCTCATGGAGCATCAGGCTGCCTGCAAACAGGAAGTGTCCTCTGACTGTATCACTCTGCATTCTGGGATTGCTGACCTTTCCCTGACCCCAGCTCTTCTCTGTCTGTGCAAAGCACAGCTATAACTCCGTCCCCTGTACTTTATCCTGCTCTCCTCTCCTCAGTATGTGTGATGCTTCTGAGGCAAGATGGTGGCGCCCGTTTCCTAGAGTCCTGAACAGAGTTGCAGCCCAGCAGAGGAAAGAATAATAAGTAAGGGACTAAAAACTTAAAATATATTAATTTTAGATGCTGGGGAATAGTTTTTTAAGGTGTCTACTCTGTTTACTCACCTTTACCAGGACTTTCTCATTTACTGATTTTAAGGTTTGGATTATTATTGGAGATGTTTATCATTGGATTGGATTAAAAGTCTTAAAGTTTTACTGAGAGGAGTGCGGATCACCCAATTTTTCCAGTGACTCTTTGGGGTTCGGGACCCCCCACGTGCGAGCACCCCAATTTAGCGGTAGAGCTGAAATAACCTTTTCTGTGGTTTTAATCGTTTTAAGTGTTTGGACCTTTCATTAAATGCTGAAGATCCGGTTTAAAGCCTTTGCCCCAGCAAACATATAAAGTAATAAATACTTCTTCCCAGCAGCAACCTTGCAGAGTTCTGGCAGTGTGATACTTAGGCGGTTATTCATTAAGGGATAGCGCCAGGTAGCGCCTCGTAGCGGCAGGCAGCGTCTGGTGAACGCCGGGCGCTGTACGCAATACCCCATTTATGAAGGCGATTCTGGTAAGCGACTCTAACAGCGCCATGTAGCGTCCGATTCATCATTACAGGCAGCTCAGCGTATAGCGCCGGAGCTCTAGCTTCCAGAGCGCCATGTATTACCTGTTGCTACCTGTCGCTCTCCCATACATTTCAATGGATGTTCCTTTTCTTCTGTTTAAACAGGGTTTTTTGCTTTTAACGTATTTTTTTTTTCTCTCAAATAATTGTGTGACCTCTCCTGGCCTAGAAAGAGTCATTTTTGAAAACTTTTTTGACTTTTTATATTTTTATGCAGAATTGTCATTACAGGTCTGGCACTAAAGTGTTAATGTCACAGTGTTACAACAATGTCGCTCTATGTGTTTTCGCTTTGTTACTGGTGGATATGTGTTCAAAAACAGACTTTAATCTCACAGCGTCTGGCGCTCTATGCTATAGCGACCAGATCCAGAGCGCCTACGCCTGTGTGAGTTGGTCGCACTGAGCTGCTGCTACCTTTCGCTCCCTGCAACGCTGTACTGGTGTTAGAGCGCCCAACATACATCACATTCATCAATGCCGGCCAGGTTACTACAGCGACTAAGGCGCTCTGTACAGACGCTCATCTGCCGATACCTGGCGCTAGTCATGAATCAGCCTGTTATGTGATCCAGAGATGGGTCCCATAGATCCTGGCACGCCTCTTGTACAGAGGGAATGCGCCAAGGCAGTGCCTGGCATGCCCCCTCTGTTGCAGTTAATGTGACGGAGATTAGTGCTGGGCCTCGACCACCAATTTGCTTGTGAATAGTGGACAAGTGGCCAAGAAATTTCTGGTCCCCAATCTCAGAAATGGGTATCACAGCCCCGAACCTCTGTGGAGTAGCTGCAGGGGAAGAAAAGTTACCGGTAAGTAGTTATTAATTCTTTATTTTTCCCCGGACTGTTTCTAGAATAAGCACAGCTCTCCTAGTCAGGTTTGATATTTTAGTAGATTGGCCTCGATTCAATAAAGGTAGAAAAAAATTCTCATGGTGGTAAATAATTCAATTCATGAGAAAAAAGGCCTGAGAATGTCACTGTTACTGAATCACCAGATAAAAAGACAATGAAAGTCAATGTCACTGTTACTGAATCACCAGATAAAAAGACAATGAAAGTCAATGGCAGCTTTTACTACAGTGTAGAAAGGAGGAAACAGTTCTCTACTTTTCTTAGGAGTAAAAAAGTGCCATTGACTTTCATTGTTTTCCTAACTGGTGATTCAGTAACAGTGATATTCTCAGGCTTTTTTCTCATGAATTGAATTTTTTACCACCATGAGAATTTTTTTCTACCTTTATTTAATCAAGGCCATTGTCTTGCAGTTTGCTCAGGGAAATAGCGTGAGATTACGTCCAGTATATATATATATATATATATATATATATATATATATATACTGTACTATATATACAGGATATCTTCTCTTGCATCTGGCAAACAGAACTGAAGACATTTTCAAGTTTACAGTCCATATAAATAGACCCTGTCTGCCATCCTCCATCAAAGGGGCCATTGCTCTGCTCCGCATGATCATCATCACAAAATCCAAATGGAAGCCAATACTGAAGTGAGGAGCAAGACGTCTGCAGCTCTTGTATAGGATACACCTGCAAACGCAAAAGAGTATCAGAAATGGAATAAATAGAATTAAAATAAGCATCATTACTACAAATAAAGTGGACCAAAACCCATGGCGATCAGGCCGGAAATCTATAAGATTCCCGGGCCGATCGATTCCCTCCCCCTGGGCAACCAAAATTGGGATGCTCCATTGTGTGAAACCCCGCAGGTTGTCCATACACTTACCTTCTTTTCCGGTCCAGCGGCGCATGAGCTGTGGCTGCATCACCGCTATCCTTCTGCCAAAGCCAGGCATTTGTGAATGGCCGGCGCAGACACGCTCGCTGTTAGAGGGTAGCGGGGGATGCAGCCACCAGCACGCTCAGAGCCGCTCGCCTTAGATGAAGGGAAGTCAGCGGATCCAAGCGTGCTGATTGGATTAGCGGGCGCGCATAAGACTGGGAAGAGGTAAGTTTCACCTCCAGTTGGGGTGCCCCGGTGGCAGGGACCAAAACCCAGGATAGTCAAAATCCTGGGTTTTGGTCCACTTTAACTTCATGACTATAAGTCACAATAGACTTTTGTGGGTCAATTCAGAGCCAGGTGAGAACTCTCACTTCTTTTTTTGTCTTTCACTTTTATTGTCTACCTTGTGGCTGATTCAGAGCCAGGGGAAAATTTACACCCGGTAGACAATTAAAGTGAATGGCTGTTTTCTCTCCTAAAAAAGGAGTGAGAATTCTCACCTGGCTCTGAATCGAACCCTTGGTCGGGGAGAAGCTTCATCAACAGAAACGCATGCAGTGGCATCCCTGCTGCCTCCACTGTAGATGCTTCTGTTGCCGGATCCTGGAGAGGTGAGTGTGCGACTCAAGTGGGAGGTTTAGGTAGCGATTCTGTCCGCAGGGTATCCCAAATCAGACTGAGCAAAGGGGGTGCTTTGCTCAGTTTAAATTGCCATGAACACACACGGGGGGGGGGGGGGGGGATTCAGCCACCATGGATCTCTCCCTATGGAGTGTTCTAAAGGGAGGCTGGCAGCTTCCCAGGTGAGTAGCTCTGGCTGCATTGCATGTCCCAACTTTGGGGACTCAAAAATAAGAGTAGGGACCACACTAAACACTTGTCGGGGGCAGAGTGGCTTCCACATGTATCTGCAGATATATGCAACCAAATCTCTGTCTTTCCACATAACTAGACATGTTTGGTGCTTAATACTTAGAGGCCGATTCATTAATAGCGCCAGGTAGCGACAGATGAGCGACAGTAGCGGTATTTTCACAGCGCCCGCTAGTATTCGCTGTGCTTGGCCGTTGTTCAGTTGTTGACAGCGACTCAGGCCCTTATTCATCAAGCGATAGCGCCAGGTAGTGTCTGACGAGCGCCAGGTAGCGGCAGCTAACGGCGACTACCGACTCAAGTACGCCCGGCGGCGGTCACAATGACGCATTTATCAAGCAAAATGAGGCTAGCGCCGGCGAGAGCGACGGCTAGCGCGGCATTCATCATGAAGCCGCCTGGACCGAACAGCGCCGCTGCAAATTCCCTCACAGCGCCAGGTATGAGCTGTCGCTCCCTGGCGATGTCCAATGCATTTCAATGGAGCAATCTATAATTATTCATAATTAATTGGTATTAATTTTTTTTTTTTTTTTTTAATGTCAAAAAATCGGAGAACACTTCTGCAATGTTAGGATTTATTTTTAAGTAAAAAAAAAAAATTAAAAAAATATGTGCAGAATTGATCTAACAGGTCTGAGATTAATGTATTCATATTACAAAATGATTCTAAAAACATGTATAATGTTACATTCAAAAAATATGGTTGTTTAGGGGTTAAAAACGAGTTAATACACATCGCCGCCAGCGCTCTGGGGTTTAAACAAGGAATGGACAGCGACAGCACATTCGGAGCGTGATTTGTTGATGAATATGAAGCTAGCCGTTCGCTCTGGCCATTCGTTGTCAGGCGCTCACATACAACGCTGGACCTGTGAAACAGCGACCCCCCAGCCCGTATTCAACATTACCGCACACCGACTGAGTTGCTGTCATCAAGCTAATGCCGGCCAAGCACAGCGAATACTGTCTGGCGCTGAAAAAATCACGCTACAGTCGCTCATCTGTCGCTACCTGGCGCTATTAATGAATCGGCCTCTCAGTCGGTGTGCGGTAATGTTGAATACGGGGTGAGGAGTCGCTATTTGACAGGTTCTGCGCTGTATGGGAGCGCATGACAGCGAATGGCCATAGCGAACGGCTCCCAGCATATTCAGTAACAAATCACACTCCAAAAATTCTCGCGCTATGAAATGCATGTTTAAACCCCAGAGCGCTGGCGGCGATGGGTTAAAAGTAGTTTATTAACCCCCAAACAACCATATTTTTGGAAGAAAAAAAAACAAGTTTTTCAAAACATTTTGTAATATGAATACATTAATATCAGACCTGTAATATCAATTCTGCACAAATTTTTTTTTTTTTTTACCTTAAAAAAAATATCTAACATTGCAGAAGTGGTCACAGAATTTTTGACATTTAAAAAAAAAATAGAAAAAAAACATTAATAGCAATTAATTAAGAATATTTAAAGATTGCTCCATTGAAATGCATTGGAGAGCGCCAGGTAGCGAGAGGTCATACCTGTCGCTGTTCAAGGTCGCTCGCTGGCGCTGTGGGGTGAGGCTGGAATAATGATGAATGAGTCGCTATCTGGCGCTCTGTCAGTCGCTAAGCAGGATCGGCTTGATAAATGTGTGATTGCGGAGGGGAGCCGGCGTTCTCGTGGCGGTGACCGTCATTACCGTTCGCTCACCATTCGCTACCTGGCGCTATCCCTTGTTAAATAAGGGCCTTAGATGATGAGAGGGTTAAACTGGGCGGTAAATTAGTTCCCAGGCCCTGAATAATGATAATAATTTTGTATAAATAATAGTGATGGAGCTGCTCCCACCCCCCTTTGCTCAGTTATCCCAAATCAGGATGCCGCCAAGGAAAGCTATTTCCTGGCCAAAATGTCTGTTGTGACTTCTGGTCTAAATGTAACTCAACTGATTACAATGGATTTGATCACTTTGTAAGGGATTTAAAAGTTGAAAAACACTTGGACTAGTGTAGCTACATGGTCCCATGTCTGAACTTGCTGTGCACCCATCTACATTATTTTAGTAAATCATTTACCTAATCATCATTATCATTTCATCTAACACAGGAAGACCGCTCTTAATCCTGGGTTGATGTAGAGGTTTCCTCAGGGGCGTAGCTAGGGAGGGCACTTGGGGTGCCAAAGGGGAGCCTGAGCACAGGTGGGGGTGCCATTTTGAATCTTGGCCCTGGGTGCTAGAAAGCCTAGCTACTCCTCTGGGTTTCCCTATTTACCAAACATGACTGGACACAGCAACTCTAATGCAATATGAGAAGCTGTGTGAAGGCTTGATGCCCCCCTTTACTGGAGGGGAGCGGATATGCTCCAGACACTGTGACTGATACAGGGAGGGCGGAGGGGCTTCTCTAGGACACCACCGGTGAAATGAGGAGGAAGGGCCTGCACACTGTGGGACTTGATTCCAGCACCCATTAGGTTTTATGCCACTGGAGCAGGGTGGAACAGATGATTTTTTTTGTGTGTTTTTGCTTGGACAGTCCTTTTAAAGTGGAACATCAGACCTTTTCTAATGTTGAGCAAAGGGGGGTGGGAGTAGCTCCATGACTATTATTTATACAAAATTATCATCATTATTATTCAGGGCCTGGGAACCAATTTACCGCCCAGTTTAACCCTCTCATCATCCAAGTATTAAGCACCAAACATGTCTAGCTATGTGGAAAGACAGAGATTTGGTTGCACATATCTGCAGATACATGTGGAAGCCACACTGCCCCGGCAAGGCACTCTGTGTTTAGTGTGGTCACTACTCTTAATTCTGAGTCCCCAAAGTTGGGACATGCAATGCAGACAAATATCTGAGAGCTACTCACCTGGGAAGCTGCCAGCCTCCCTTTAGAACACTCCACAGGGAGAGATCCATAGTGGCTGAATCCCTCCCTGTGTGTGTTCATGGCAATTCAAAACTGAGCAAAGGGGGATGGGAGTAGCTCCATCAATATTGTTTGTTGCTTGATATTTAGTTGATGAGAGGCTTAAACTGGGAGGTAAATTAGTTCCCAGGCCCTGAATAATAATAATAATTTTGTAATTTTTTAAATAGTGATTGAGCTGCTCCCACCCCCCTTTATTCTTTTCTAATGTTCCTCTCTAAACATCCCTCCCTCACTGCCTTTTGGATGTCGGCGTTATCTTAAACACTGACAAACATCCGGCAATATTCCTGGCCACTTTCCACCCCCCTTAGCCGTCACTGACTGATCGCAGCAGCCTTAGCCATCCTTACCTTTAGCCGTCCTCTCTTCAAATGTCCCATGCCACTCCTCAGATCTTGCGCTTTTCTGCGCCGAGTGTCATTGCAGCCTATGCAGTAACACTGTGCATGCGCAAGATCTGAGGGGCGGTTCAGTGCATGACGGGACAGCAAGACGGCGCAGGACCAGGGGATGCCGGAACGCGATGTGAAAAAAAGTGATATAAAGTGAAACCGGAGGGGCAGGGGGGGCGAGCAAGGCAAATTTGGGGAGTTTTCATTAACTCCCCAATACCTGAAATGTTCCTGTTTAACATGTCAAGCATCCAAAATCTTACATGTAAAATGTATTATTTAGTAAATGTTGGACATAGAAGGGGGAGGGAACCATTGGTCATTTTTATTCTCTTAGCAGGAGGTAATGGCTATATGAGAAGCCATCTTGTCTCATTACTGGCTATAACATAGAAACAATAAGACAGATCACAAGGACTATTACTTACCATTGCCTTGTCCTTTAATGTGTATAACCTGTTCCTGTTTGGCTTCTCCGTATCTGTTTCTCGCCTGACATGTGTAGAGACCATTGTGTACAGAAGTGGCTTTAGTTATGACAACTTTGCTCTTATCCTTGGAGTAAGTCACCGGAGCTTTGGCAGGAACAGTCCAGAAATACTCGGGTTTAGGGTTTCCATTAGATTGACAAGTTAGGTTTAATGATCCACCTTCTTTAACTGATGTATTAGGGGTCACATGGATTTGTGGGATGTCTGGTGAAGCTGGGAAAAAAAGTGAATTGAACATCAGTTGTCGTATTGCCTCTGTATGTCAGTATAAGTTTTAATGGGTAGGAGGGAGCAAGAGTGTATTATTGTGTATTATCCAAGCTGTAATTTTCATTAAAGTGGACCAACACCCACGGGTGATCGGCCCGGGAATCTATAAGATTCCCGGGCCGATCACCCCCCACCCCGCGGGACATCCGAGATCGGGATGTCCCGCAGGGTGAAACCCCCCCCCAAACACCCCAACTCACCTACCTTATCTTCGGCGGCGTCCGGCCGCCCCCGCCTCCCTCGCGCCCCTGTAGGCGTGCGCGCCTCCGCGCGGCCGTCTGCGAATGGCCGGCGCGGGGGCGCGCGCGTCAAAAGTGACGCGAGGGAGGCGGCGGCGGCCGGCGCCGCTTAGACGTTCCAGATCTTCCCTTGTACGTCGGCGCTGGGAGCGGGGAGAGGTGAGTTTTTCGGGAGGTTAGGGGGGGTTTCACACAGCGGGGCACCCCGATCGGGGGTGCCCCACCGAAGTGGACCAAGACCCAGGATAGTCAAAATCCTGGGTGTTGGTCCACTTTAAAAACCTATGGTCCACACAAGGACGTGTTCAGGATTCATGATGCCCTAGTCACTATTTGTGCGCCCCCCTCTGCCTTTTATAGCTGTATAGACACAGCAATGCAAAGGAAAGGTTACATCAAAGACTTAAACTGGACCAACAGCCAGTTGGAAAGGAAAGGTAGTGGCCATTTTGGAACTTCCTTTCCCGGCATCTCAGCCATGCTGCTGCCTGGTTTCAACTGACATAGCGGACAATGCACAGTAACAGGAAGCCCAGCAGCACTTCCTGTTTGCAGATGCATGAGCCACCATTTTGTTTCTAAAATTTACTACAGCAAGAGTTGTAGACTGGTAGGGCACCACCACAGCTGGTGCCCACATCTCCTCGAATGGCGGGGTTCCACACACCGGGGCATCTCCATTTAGATTCCAGGGGAGGTGCTGGGTTTTGTTCTTCTTTTAAGTTGCCCGTCTTTTTAAGTTGCCCAGCTGATTTCCTATCCCTGGAGCATCCCAATCTGTGATACCCTACTGTGTGACACCCCCTGGGATCTCTGGCATACCCACTAAGCAAGCAATGCCACCCCTGAGTTTTGTTCTGCTTTACAGGGGCATCTCATTTTGGGATGTTTGTGAAAGAACCTCCCTGGTTTGGCCGTTAACTCAAACTGGGGATCCCACAGTGCATTCACCAGTTCCAGGAAAGTAATGAACAAGGGGGGGGTCACACACAGGGGCATCCAAAATCAGGAGAATCTAGGTTTGTTTAAACTCCGAGGTCAGGTTTAAAGGGGTTTGGTGCTCTTCCTGGTGCATGATCCTTAGGGGGCATCCAGATTTGGGACGTCCCTCTATGATGTGACGTGACTCTTCACCACAAAGGGGCCCACTGAGCCAGCCCTGCATATGAGCACTGTTTGTTGTGTTGGTCTGGTATAAGTAATTTTTGACTGTTGGTCCTCTTTTAGGGCCAGTTAGGAGTCCTGCGGCATGCAACCCTCTGGTTTTGGCACTGTTCACTCTGGTGCCAACAACATGCAGCTGGCTGTGCTTCGCAGCTAGTTATATGGGAGCAGGCTCCCTCATTGAAGGGCAGAAGGGGGCGCCAGGTGACTTGAACTGACTGGTCAGAAACTGGAGGGCTACAGCTAAGACCTCAACCCTGCCGTCCCTGGTGGGTTCTGATTAGGAATTTAAAGCTGGTAAGGAAGCTCTGTATGATGCGGGAAAGGAAACAGCTGCAAAAAAGCATGGAGGAAATGTGGATGCCGCAAGTGTGTGCAGCCGGTGAAAAAGAAAAAGGTTAGTATGTCTCTAAGGCAGGGCTCACTGAAGGTGTCAGGAGGTAAAGCAGGTTAAGTTAGTTTAGTGCTCCTATGGAGCAGGACCCTCCCCGGCACAAAAAGCAACCAGCAACGGGCAGGTGAGTCCGAAGCAAATGAAAATTGGCTCAGTACTCGGGGGGTAATGGGTGGCGGGGGGGTTTGGAATTTGATTGGACTTCTAGTTTGAGATCCACCACCAACCGCCCTATTCTAGCTATCTGTGCCTTATCTGCTTGTACCCAGTTATATCATTCTGTGTCCCCCAACCCCAGGTAGAAGGCACTTCTGGACCCCACAACTGATAGAGTGTGTGCAGCAGACAATATGAAGAGTGTGGTATAGCAGATTGATGACATTTCTGGCTCCCTTATGCTTTGGAGGGCTGTAAGGGTGACGGAAGTACTTGCTGGGGAAGTGGTCAGTGCCAGCGAGGGTCCAGGTCCAGAAAAACCTAAAAGCCTGGATAGGGGACCAAGAATCAGCAGCACCACATGCTTACTATTGGAAGGGGTCTGGCTGCCACACATGCGCAGCTGTTTCCAATCCCCTGAAGAACAGAGAGCAAATGCCTGGCATCACCTCTGACATCAATAAGTCTCCCAAAGCACTGAGAACCCTCAAGATAAAGTCTGTATGTGTACGTATAGTAACTTGGAATTGGATTGGAATGCAGACTAGCAAGAGTTTATACCAATCCTTAATGCAGGCCAAAACCTTATTAACCTGGCCTTAGAGTCTAAAAAACATCTATTCAGAGCCAGGTGAAAGTCGGTCTCAGGGGCATCCTGATTTAGGAGGCCCGATTGTGTGAGACCCCCACAACTCGTGTGATTGCCTATCACTTGCCTGCCCCCACATTCCCACAGAGCATGTGCAGGTGATATCTCAGCTCTGTCAGCAGGGTTGGTTCTGCTAATGTTGACTAATGGGTTTTTCTTACCAGTAGGTTGTTCCATAATTTTTATGTCCTTAAATTCATGAACTCGTCCATAGTTGTTCCTGGCCTCACACTCGTAGACACCCATGTGTTCCTGTGTGGCTTTGGTTATGAAGACTTGGCTCTTATCCTGGGAGTAAATGACATCTGCATTGGCAGGTACAGTCCAGAAGAACTCAGGTTCGGGAAATCCTTCAGACTGACAGGTTAAGTTGAAAGATTCATGTTCATGAACAGTTGTAGAGGGTTTGACTAAGATGTTTGGAAGGTCTGGTGGAGCTGCAGAACAAAAGATGACAAGAGAACATATCAAAAGTGGCTCAACTTGTCAACCCAATCCTATTTTGTGGCCACAGATATGTCAAGTTTCACTTGCAAAATGGGTTTATCCATACTCACCATAGGTCTTCACACTAATGCTTTCTGACAGCACCATGTTATCCTGGAGCCCCCCCAGCTCTAGAATGGCCTGGCAATAGAAGTCCTGAAAATTGTCCCTTCGACTGGCCTCAAAGTCATACGATTCAGCAAGAGTTTGCAAGCCTTGCGTGGTATCATCTTCAAATGTCGATGTTCCTATAATTCTTCCTCCTCTCATAGCGAAGATCTGGAGGTTGGAAACTGGAGCCACATTGAACACAGTGCAGGTCACTGTTTGCCTTTGACCCTCTTGTAGCTCCTCTTCCAGATCAATTGTCACTTTGCTTGGAAGTGCTAAAAAAATGATTTAATGAACATAAATGCAAGTCATTTACGCCTATTTAAAAAAAATATATATTGCACATATAATTAATATTTTTGTTGATAGATGTGAATACATCCAAAAAATGTAATTAAAAATGTCATATAGCAAAATCAACAAGACATTTGATTTTCTGATACTTCATATCTGGTGAATTTTGAATTGAAAATACATTTGGCCATAGCCCCTGCCAATATTTCCTTCTTAGAGTGTAGAACTAGAAATTGATCATTTCGTTTAGAGATGAGCGAACTTCTTGAAAGTTCGATTTGGGCGATTCGCCGAATTTCCCAAAGAAATTCGGGTTCGCCCAAAGAAATTCGGGTTCGCCCGAATCGAACTTTCACAAATCGCTCATCTGAAAAAAGAAATGCCGGCATGGTAGGAGCGGGCAGGAAGCCGGCCCGCTGACAATGCAGCTTGCCTGCCCGCTCCCACCATGCCGCCATTTTTTTAAAAAGCAAACACTTACCTGCATGGTAGGAGCGTGGAGGCCGGCGCCGCTCTCAGCTGTCATCAGAGGACGCGTCATCAGAGGGCGCCTGAGAGCGGCGCCGGCCTCCACGCTCCGACCATGCAGGTAAGTGTTTGCTTTTTAAAAAAATGGCGGCATGGTGGGAGCGGGCAGGCAAGCTGCATTGTCAGCGGGCCGGCTTCCTGCCCGCTCCCACCATGCCGGCATTTTTTTTTTTTATTTCAGGGAAAATTCGATCGGCATGAACCAAAAAAAAATCGGGTTTGTGCCGAATCGAATTTTCCCTGAAATTCGGAGCGAATTCAGGTTCGTCCAAACCGGTTCGCTCATCCCTAATTTTGTTCTTCGAATCATCCTGGAACACTGTTTCAGATGGCAGGTGATCAGTCATTGCATTGGTGTGGCAATGACATCATTGCCACACACAACAATGGCAAGGAATAGAGGAAGCGGAGCTTTACAGCTAAAACAAGGGCCATTATCTGGAATTAGAGTGACGTAGGGGCAATAAAAATTGGCAAAATGTGCTTTTCATGGGGGGAGCAATTCAGGGGATGCTAGTTTAAAATGTGGGGTTTGGTCCGCTTTGACTGCCTATTTCAGGTAAGGCAGTTGCTTGTCCGTCATTAAAACAGAATTTGTTGTGTTTTTCACAAAGGAACCCCAGGAAATGAAACAACATGATCCATAATCCCTGTTTAGGGACCAGAGTTTCCTGTGTATGCAAATGTCAGGGGGTGGCTTTAAGCAACTTTTGCTTTTTTTCTCACAGTCTGTTGTAAAACTAAAGCATATTACTCCAGGTCTAAAACAAAGGCTCCTCTTTATTGATGTCCATGGCCAGGGGTGGACCAGCCATAGGGAGACTCAGGACAATGCCCGGTGGGCCACACTGCTTTGGGGCCAGTTGGGCTGCTGCTTTTAACACCCACATTCAGTCCCTGCCCCCTTAGTCTCCCTCTCAGCCCCCTGTACCCATCTCCACTGTACCCCCAAGCAAAGGAACCCCAGCCCCCAATGCTATAGACCCGCCATTATGATTGGGGGGGGGGGGCACAGCAGGGATGTCTCGGGCCGGACAGGTAAAAATCCAGGGCTGATTTTTGGTTCCAGTCCGCCACTGCCCACAGCAACTATGCAACACAACTTTAGCAATTTGTTTTATACAAAATCCCAACAGATATTTCCCAATACAACCACTGAGCACTCCATTGGCAAGAAGCTGACACAAAGCTTGTCTTACGGCCTTAGTTATCAAGGGCTAGCGCCAGGTAGTGTCTGACGAGCGCCAGGTACCGCCAGCTAACGGCGGCTACCGACTCAAGTACGCCCGGCGGCGGTCACAATGACGCATTTATCACGCTAAATGAGGCTAGCGCCGGCGAGAGCGTCAGCTAGCGCGGGATTCATCATGTAGCCGACTGCAACGAACAGCGCCGCTGCTAATCCCATCACAGCGACAGGTATGACCTGGCGCTCCCTGCCGTGGTCCAATGCATTTCAATGGAGCAATCTTTAAATAATCATAATTAATTGCTATTAATGTTTTTTTTTTTTTTTTAATGTCAAAAATTCTGTGACCACTTCTGCAATGTTAGGATTTTTTTTTAAGTAAAAAAAAAAATAAATAAAATTGTGCAGAATTGATATTACAGGTCTGATATTCATGTATTCATATTACAAAATGTTTAGAAAAACTTGTATAATTTTTACATATAAAAAAAAAGGTTGTTTGGGGGTTAAAAACTACTTTACACACATCGCCGCCAGCGCTCTGGGGTTTAAACAAGGAATTCACAGCGCGAGAAATTTTTGAGCGTGATTTGTTAATGAATCTGCAGCAAGCCGTTCGCTTTGGCCATTCGCTGTCAGGCGCACCCATACAACGCGGAACCTGTGAAACAGCGACCCCTAACCCCGTATTCAACATTACCGCACACCGACTGAGTCGCTGTCAACAAGCAAACCCCGGCCAAGCACAGCGAATACTAGCTGGCGCTGTGAAAATCACGCTACTGGCGCTCATCTGTCGCTACCTGGCGCTATTAATGAATCGGCCTCTTACTCTTGAACTTAGGACATGGCCAGGGCTGACCTTAGGGTAAATGTCGCCCTGTTCAAGATCTTCGAGATTTTAGCATGGTGACCCCACCCTGACATATAGACACACATTGACACTCACAGGCAGATGTGTAGAAACAGGGAGAATAGAGACAGAAGAAGAGTGAGCAAGAGGATAAGAGATGGAGGAAATGGCAGAAAATAAGGGGACGCAGAAACTAGTGAGACAACGTGATGAATGGAAAAGGGAAAATGAAGGAATGCAGAGAAGCGACATGAAAAATAAACAAAAGGAAGCTTTAAAAGAGAAAGTTCAAAGATCCAATGTGGAAAAGAGAAGCAGATAGAATCTGGTGAGGGTAGATGGGTAATGCTATCTGTCCTTGGACTGGGTACTGTGTAAATACTTTCCGTTCTAGGAAAGCCACTCTTTTCCTTTACCTAAGTAGAGGATTTTTTGGTCTCTTTAGCCCCCCTATATTAAGCCTAACATGGGTCTCTCCACATACTGGCTTGCGACTATGTTTTGGTACTCACCAAGTCTCACCCCCCCCCCATACAGCAAGAGGCATCTGCACTAGTGCTGATGAGAGCCTAAAGCTTGAAACACGTGTCCACTAGTTGGATGTGTCTGGCTGTATAAAATTTAAAGCTAATCCTTGGCATTGCATCCTTAGCGGTTCTAAGGGCCTTGGATGGCACAGAGATGTAAAGAGATGATTTGCATAGCTCCCCCTACGACAAGGGTAGATGGGTAATGCTATCTGTCCTTGGACTGGGTACTGTGCAAATACTTTCCGTTCTAGGAAAGCCACTCTCTTCCTTTACCTAAGTAGAGGGTTTTTTGGTCTCTTTAGCCCCCCTATATTAAGCCTAACATGGGTCTCTCCACATACTGGCTTGCGACTATAATTTGGTGATGTGAAAGCAAGATAGAAGGAGTTTGGAAAATATATATAAGACGAGATAGATAATAGAGGATGAATTGATCAGATATGATAGACAGGGAAAGGGCAAGGCAAGATTAAGGAAAAAATAGAAATCTGAGTAAGAGAAAGGAGAATGACAGAAGCAATGAGAAAAAGACAGATGTGAGAAGGAGACCAGCTGAGCTACAAGCAGGGGTCTTAGCATCATTCATGCAAAAACAGCTCTGTTCACCCATCTGTTGGAATGGAATTTTGTGTATATTATTGAAGGAAAGGTCCAGGCAAAGTATAGAGCTATCTATAGGACACTTTGCCCTGAGGAAGTGACGGGTCGCTACCGTCACGGAACGTGTGGGGAGGCGGGGACTCTGTACTGGCCATCCGATTGGTAACACCTTTATTATTGCACATTATAAATGCTGGCTTCCATTCCCTCCGAGGTTTCTTCCACCGGAGGATATATATTAATATGAACAGGCTGTTAGGCACATGCACTTTAGGATTGGTGGAATGGAATGGAATTAGGGTATGGGTTTCTGGGATCAGGATGGTTCATAATAGTAATAAGATCAGAGGTTTATTTGCACTTTAATGTTGTTGATATATGATTTTTTGATGTTTTTGCACAGAGCCTTTTTGCACATGCACATTGCACTTTTTGGGATGGATTTATGAATAGCCTACCATCTTTGAAGCCATATTGTGTTTATTATACATGTATTTTGGATATCAGGATTGAACAGTGCAGTGCCCCATACAATACAGTGTCATACATATGTTTAATGTTTTTTTTAAATGATTTTAATTGTGTCTTTTGTGGTTGCCATAACATAATACAATTTTGTAGGGTTTTTTGAACTATGTGGTGGTGCGAGCTGCTCTTGGTAAAGTTGTGGGGGGTTTGGGCTACCCCCGCCCTGGTGCTGCATAAAAAGAAAGGAATGGATGGCTCTTACTTTCCAGCCCCCAGACTCGATTCCTCATAGTGCAAGGTGAGGCGTCCAGGTGCATCGCTCTCAGCAATGAAGCAGGCAGGCTGATTCATCACTAACGCCAGGTAGCGACAGATGAGCGTCTGCAGCAGGCATTTTCAGAGCGCCCGCTAGTAGTCACTGTGCTCAGCCGTGGGTCGCTACTTCATAGCGACTCAGTCGCTGTCTAGTAATGTTGATTATATTGTGAGGAGTCGCTATTTGACCAGTACAGCGCTGTATGGGAGCGCATGTAAGCGACTGGTCATAGCGGCCGACTCACATCATATTCAGCAAAAAAACAGCCTCACAAATCTCTGGCGCTGAAAAATGCTTGTTTGAAGGCCAGAGCGCAGGAGGCGGTGTGTTTAAAGCCTGTTTTTCAGCATCTATCCACTAGTAACAAAGCGAAAAAATATGGAATTACATTGTAGCAACATTGTAACATGAACACTTTAATGGCAGACCTGTAATGTCATTTCTGAAAAAATATATGAAAAATTAAAAAAATGTGAAAAAAATGCTATTTCAATGCCAGGAGAGGTCACAGAATTATTTGAGATAAAAAAAAAAAAAAAAACCCCGTTTAAAGAGAAGGGAAGGATCGTCCATTGAAATGTATGGCAGAGCGCCAGGTAGCGAGAGGTCATACCTGGCGCTGTGCAAGGCTGAACGCAGGCGCTGTTCACTGAGGCTGTGAAAATGATGAATCAGACGCTACATGGCGCTATCCCAGTCGCTAAACAGATTCTGCTTGATAAATGTGTAATTGCGTGCCATGTCCGGCGTTCACCAGTCGCTACCTGTCGCTACCTCTCATTAACCAGCCACTACCTGACGCTATCCCTTCATGAATAAGGCCATAAGAGCATGCCCCCAACTGGCCAAGCGCATACCCCTTGATTCAAAGAGCAAAAGTTAATTGATTTCGGATCGAGAATCGTAAGTTTGGGTGGGTGTTAGTCATTTTTTCCTGTTTTTTTGGCCATTTCCGACTCGCACGAGCCTACGTTCGAATGCGTATATGCTCTTACGAACATCGGAAGTTCGTTCCTAAATTTTAGGATCAAAACGTAAAACTTAGGATAATCGAATGTGTTTAGGTGTGATTCAGAGAACAGTTTTCAAACCTCTAAATACGTTTTATAAGAAAGCCACTGCCGACACCTTTTAGCAGCCGGATTGCTGTTCTTGATCAGGTTTTTTGGCTATGTGGAGGAGTCTGCGCGTCTTGAGCTCCAATGAACTGCATGTATCAGCATGGCCGAGGCCATTAATTGTATAGCAATGCATACCTGATTCATGTATGCCTTATAAAAGCATTTTAATGTGGACCTTAATTAGTCCTTTGCATGAAAACCTTTATTTGGCAATATATTTGCGTTAATTAAAGAAACTTATGTCCTTTGTTATTTATTTTTAAATTGATGTACTAGAATAATGTTTTTAGATTGCATTTATTGGTGTAGTTGTTTACCTTTGCTTTGTTTAATTATTTAAGCACATCTTTGGTCAGATGCATCACACTTACTGAGGAGAGGAGAGCGGGATAAAGTGCAGGATGTGGGTTACTGCTGTATTTTGCACAGACACAGCAGAGCTGGGGGCACGGAAAGGTCAGAAATCAAAGAATGCAGAGCAACACAGTCACAAGGCCCTTTCTGTTTGCTGGCTGCCCGAGAATACCTGAGCCGCCATCTTGGCTGTTTCTAGACTCATAACATGCAGAAGTTGCTGGGTGTTTTTTTATATTTGAGAGCAATCTGTATGTAGAGGGTGTGGGTAAGCACACACAAAATTTTAAGTTGTACCATTTGAAGCCAAAATATTTAAATTAAATCCTCAAGTAAAAAATGCAAGTTAACTAAAACTTAAACAAAGTAAGATTTACTTATGCAAATGCATTCATTAATGGTTGGTTACTACAAAATGAATGAAATAAAGAAAAATAAAAGACCAAATATTTAGAATGCACTTTAATGAGGTAAGTTTGTAGTGCGCAGGCGCAAGATCAGAAGGATTTACGTCCAGACAAAAAAGGAAAAAGGGCAAAACCAATGTTGCAACCTGAGAAATGAAACGGAAAATTCAGGATGGAAACTGACATAGGTCTGATTCCCGAACTGCCATACGAACGGACGGACATTTTAGGATAGAAACGTATTAGCTTATAGAATCACTCGCAAGTTCATACGAGCGCACGAGCGTTCGGGAAAAATAGGATGATCGGCACCAAAATCCAAGCTGTTACATGTTTCTTTGAATCGACCCTATAGTGTCCACTGCTAAAAGAAGCCTTCCCTTAGCATTCCCCCATTCAACAAGGAAGTTTGCCCCATGTGACCAGCAGCAGATGAGCCAATGAAAAAGCTGTGCAGAGAGATCGCCTGAGAGTAAAACCCAGGAATATACACAGGGCTTTATTCATGAAGGGATAGCGCCAGGTAGTGCCTTGTAAGCGACAGGTAGCGGCAGGTTAACGCAGTGCACGGCACACAATACCACATTTATGAAGCCGATTATGGTGAGCGACTGGAACAACGTCATGTAGCGTTCGATTCATCATTACCCAAGGCTCAACGTAGAGCGCCAGCGCTCAGGCTTGCAGAGCGCCACATATTACCTGTCACTACCTGTCGCTCTCCCATACATTTTAATGGACGTTCCTTTTCTTCACTTTAAACAGGGTTTTATTTATTCATTTTTTTTAAATGATCAAATAATTGTGTGACCTCTCCTGGCCTATTTAAAGTCATTTTTGAATTTTTTTTTTGAATTTTTATATTTTTATGCAGAATTGTCCTTACATGTCTGGTATTAAATTGTTCATGTTACAATGTAATAACAATGTCATTCCATGTGTTTTCGCTTTGTTACTAGTGGATACATGTTCAAAAACAGACTTTAATCACACAGCGTCTGGCGCTCTGGGCTACAACTACCCGATTTTGAGCGCCGGCGCTGTGTAAGGCAATTTTTTTTTATGAATATGGTGTGAGTCGGTCGCACTGAGCTGGCACTGCTGTTCGCTCCCATACATCGCTGTACTGGTGTTAGAGCGACTCACACAATGGGCTCGATTCAACAAAGGTAGAAATAAATTCGTGTTGCTCGAAAAATCGTATCGCATGCGTAAATTTGGAACTTTTTCGAGTGATTCAGAAAAGGGGTTGAATTTAATACGTGCACTCGAAAATGCAATTGTAAAATTTTCGAATCACTCGTAAAATTTTCAAAAGGCGGTCGCAAGCGAAAATTATTGGAAAAAAACCCAAAGGTCGACCACTCCCATGTACCTTCCCCTGTTCTTATGGAACTTTTTACTACTAGTAAAAAGGGGTAAAAAGTTCAATATTTTTGTCTTCCTAACTAGTGATTCACAAACAGTGGAATTCTCAGGCTTTTTTCTTATGAGTTTAATTTTTTTCTACCATTAGAGTTTACTACCATTGCAAAGAAAGTAGAAGGGCTCCATTGTGAGAAAGAGCAAAATGAGTTTTCTCCTGCTGAAATCTGCATCAAAAAACTAGTGTGAAACACTCTAATTTATATCATGTGTGTGGCTCATCAAGTCCACCTGAATCAGAAGTAAAATTTTCGAATTGCAAAATGCAGTAGTAAATCTTTCGATCCACTAATTTATTTTGCACTTTTACAATCGCAATCGAATTTAATTCGAGTGACTCGTGTTTTACAATGGTTCCAGGTTACTGAATCACTCGTAAAAATAACTTTCGCAAAATCGCAACTTTTTAAGCACAAAACACACGAAAAATCAATTTTCTACCTTTGTTGAATCGAGCCCAATGTATTCATCAATGCTGACCAGCGACTGAGACGCTCTCAAATAGCGAACCATGGCCGAGCACAGCGACTACTAGCGGTCGCTCTCAATGCCTCACTACAGACGCTCATCTGTCGGTACCTGGCGCTAGTAATGAATCAGCCTGCTAGTGGGGCATCCAGAAAGCGGATGCCCAGCTCGAGAGGAACAATCTCCAGGATAGTAAAAATCCCGGTGGTGTAATTAGCACTGAATTCCGTTGAAGGAAAAACAAGCTGCTGCTATTTTAATAACTGTTTAGAAGACAAGCAACAGTTATGGATGACCAGGGGATTGGCCAGCAGAGCTGTTTAGAGGAGAAGAAGATGTGTGATCCTTTTATGTGCAACTTCGGGTTCTGTTCAAGTAGTTGCACCCTTTCTCTACCGCCTTAAAGCAGCCCCAGCTGTAAAATGTGAAGTAGAGACGCCTGGCTGTTGTACTAAACTGTGTATTGACAAGAAGGGACATGTTTCTTTTCCAGGGTTATTTTTTTTCAGTTCACAGCTTGTGTCGGCATACATTTCCATTATGATCTAGGGCAGGGCAGGCAATGTCCTATGAGGTGGTAACAATAAGCATATCTCGCAAGTGTCCCTAATTTGGAGGGACTGTCCTTCTTTTATGTCCATGTCCACCTGTTCCCCATTGTTCTCATTAGTCCCTCTCTGGTGTGTAACATGCAGATCTGCATCAATGAATGATTAATTTGATTGTTCGAAGCGTTATATTGTTGTAACTGTTACATCTCCTATCCATCCCTCAATGAGGGGGTGTGGCCTAATTTAACAAATGTCCCTCTTTGCCACCCTGAAAAGTTGGAAGATATGCAATAGGGCTGCAGACTGACCTGTTCCGCCATCTGATCTGCTGGCACATTGGCCCCATCTGATTTGTTGATCTATGAATAAGGACCCGCTTTAGCATCCGAAACGCGTTAGAGAATGCGTGGCAACAACTGAACTGCTGGAGTCATTCACTGGTTTTTAGGCTGCATTACTTACTGGAGATGTTTTTATGAATTTGGATGTTTTAAGGAGTGCGGACCACTTTGGATTGTTTGGACCACGTTGTGGGGTAAGGGATTGCCCCAGGCTCTGCACCCGCTTCCCAGTGTGCGTTTACGCTTTTCTCCCTTTGCTCACATCTGATTTGTTCCTTAAAATAGCACTATCATGCAATTGTGTAATATTAAATATCCATATAAACACATTGGCTAATGAGAGGAGGGGTCACTTATGCACCCGAACTGAATAAAACTTCCGCTAAGCTTGTGGTTTTCTTTTCCTGGTAGGAATAAAATCCAGCGGTGACAGGTTTAGTCATCTATCACGGGTGAGAGAACCTGTCATCGCTGATTTCCTCTTCCATTAAAAAAAAAAAAAAACCCTTAGCAGGGGGCGTGGCCACACCAGACATTTGTGAATGGCCAGTGGCTCCCTGTTAAAGGGTAGCGGGGGATGCGGCCACCAGCGCGCTCAGATCTGCTCTGATTATACTAGCTCCTGGGAGAAGGGGCTTGAGAGGATCCGAGTGCGCTGATTAGATGAGAGAGCTGCGAAAGTGCCGTAGGACCGGGGAAGGGTAAGTGAGATCAGGCGACCTGGGGGTCTCACACAGCGGGACACCCCCCCATCGGGGTGCCACAGGAGCAAGGACCAAAATAGTCAAAATCCTGGGTTTTGGTCCACGTTAATGTGCATATTGTGTGTGTATGTCCTTTTTAATTGTGGTTTTAAGTGATTGGCAACCCATACCTACCACTCGAATAAAATAATTAGAAAATGGTAACAAAGCTGTACTTGAAAAATTGTCGGGAATCTGTGTTATAAGGTGTAAAAATGTTTTTTTTTTATAATACCCTTTTTTTAATAAAATTAATTATCTTTTTTTATAAAAATTATTACATTTTTTAATAATTATTAGGCTGAATTGGTTACTCAGCACATAGACATGCAATCTTTCAGACAAAAATTTCAGAAAGATGGGAGTGTCGTTCTATTTAATTTCAGTTCCA
This sequence comes from Gastrophryne carolinensis, assembly GCA_027917425.1. Taxonomy (NCBI): domain Eukaryota; kingdom Metazoa; phylum Chordata; class Amphibia; order Anura; family Microhylidae; genus Gastrophryne; species Gastrophryne carolinensis. The sequence goes on from CM051238.1 coordinate 404,474,992, forward strand.
ATAAACTTCCCTCAGTTGCTTCTTCTTTTCTTTAATGTGGAAGTAAAAGCGTTATGAGGAAACAACAAAGCTCCATGCAGTGGCGTGCTTAACCACCTCTGTCAGGGGGCCACCAGCTCTGCAGAACACACGTTGGAAGTGGCAGCATTTTACTGCTTATACAAAAAATATCTTTGATTTAGGGCCCCAGATACAAGTTTTCAGGGGGCCCCAAAAATGATAAGCTGGCTCCACGCAACACATGCTTACTCACATCAGGGGACTCATCCAACTGGTGCATTGGAATAGCTGCCTGGTGGGAGGAGGTGCCTCATAACCTTACGATGTCCTTCCATCCCAAGCCCTAAACTTACAATGTCTTCCCATCGCAACCCAAACCTCACATTGTCCTCTTATCTTAACCTACTGTATGTAGATCATACCTGGCTTGCACTTGTATTCACCTCTGACCAGGAGCCCTTCTAGATGGCTTCCAGGAATGGCTGTCTTAACAGGAAGCTCTTGGTACTGGAAGTACACTTTGGCCTGGCACTGATATTGGAAGGGGATGTTAAATACAGCCCAGCCCCTTATGGTCAATGGAGATACATACCTACCAACTTTTCAGGGTGGGAAAGAGGGACAATTGTTAAGTTAAGCCACACCCCCTCATTGAGGGATGGATAGGTGTAACAGTTACAACAATAGAAACACTTTGAATAGGCAAATTAAACATTTATTGCTGCAGATCTGCATGTTACACCTCAAATTAGAACGAGGGACGGGGGGCAGAGGGATAGTCCCTCTAAATCATCAACAGTTGGGAGGTATGGAGATAATAAACAGTACCCTTCCAAAGGTAAAACTAGTTTTAAAACGCCATTTCATTACAAGACCTAATTTACATTGTGTAAGAGGATAGTCCCTTAGCTAGCCAGGAGGGGAGTCCCTAGAGTTGAGGGGGATCCCTGGACACTCTAGATGGGTAGTTATTAGAGGAGGACACTAAACACCCCCATAGGCTATGAAATAGAATAAGTGGTTTAAATTAAATTAACCCATGCCCATGGTTAATTGAAATCCTCCCCCCCCGCACCCTATTTGATTGGCCCCTGGGCAAAAGTATCAGAGAGACCCTAGGTGGGTGGGGGCAAAAGGGAGATCCAGTCCAAACAAGTCCTCAGAGGAAGAAGTAGAATGTGATGTCAGTGCATTAGGAAGTGGTCCCTGGAGTGCTGGTGATATGCAGAGGACCAGCCAGGAAGAGTTGGGTACCCTAAGATGGATGTCAGGCCGGCAAGAGGCCGCTGCAGGTGCGGCAGGCTTGGACTAACCTACACCTTCATCATCAAACCTGAACTATGTATGGCTTATTTGTGGCATCCAATGTACACATACAGGAGATAATACAATTTGGTACATTGTTTCTGTGCGTGGGACATGAAAGCCAGGTGGTAATACTTGCATCCCAGTCTGACACTGAGCTGCGGTACCTGCCACCCACACACATGAAGCTGGAGAGGGCAGAATGGACTGACTTGGATGAGTAGAATACACTGTGGTAGGGATGAAGTGATGATGGAGCAGATGCTGTTGCCTAATAAAGGAAGGGGCATCCCCCTGTAGGAAAGTGAACTTTGTCTGAGCCTCAGTTTCTCTGCCAGCCCTGTTGGTTTTGTCCCCACCCTTGATGCCTGGAGTGACCATCTGCCTCGGGACAACTGTGAGTACCTTCCCCTCTCCCTGGCTGGTCCCCTGAGCCCAGTTTGGAAGGTTCTGACCCTGTCTGGTGCAGCATCCCCAAGCACATGCACTGACCACTAATGTGTTACAATAGTTGTGTATCTCCCTGGCTGGTCCCCTGAGCCCAGTTTGGAAGGTTCTGGCCCTGTCTGGTGCAGCATCTCCAAGCTCATGCACCGACCACTCATGTGTTATAATAGTTGTGTATCTCCCTGGCTGGTCCCCTGAGCCCAGTTTGGAAGGTTCTGGCCCTGTCTGGTGCAGCATCTCCAAGCTCATGCACCGACCACTCATGTGTTATAATAGTTGTGTATCTCCCTGGCTGGTCCCCTGAGCCCAGTTTGGAAGGTCCTGGCACTGTCTGGTGCAACATCTCCAAGCACATGCACCGACCACTCGTGTGTTACAATAGTTGTATATCTCCCTGGCTGGTCCCCTGAGCCCAGTTTGGAAGGTCCTGGCTCTGTCTGGTGCAGTATCTCCAAGCACATGCACCAACCACTCGTGTGTTACAATAGTTGTATATCTCCCTGGCTGGTCCCCTGAGCCCAGTTTGGAAGGTCCTGGCCCTGTCTGGTGCAGCATCTCCAAGCTTATGCACCGACCACTCGTGTGTTACAATAGTTGTATATATCCCTGGCTGGTCCCCTGAGCCCAGTTTGGAAGGTCCTGGCCCTGTCTGGTGCAGCATCTCCAAGCTCATGCACTGACCACTCATGTGTTATAATAGTTGTATATATGGCCAATAAACTTAAAGCACATACCGTAGGCTGCCACTGTAACAATGGATTCCAGTATTTCTCTATCATTCAATGCTTGTATGCAGGAAATGCTGGATTTCTCCCAGTCCTCTACCAGGACTTCAGTTGCCACCCAGGTGTCTCCCTTCTGTAGGTTCCTCTTCTGTAATCTGGACTCCCAGCTTGGGGTGGAACAGTTGTAAGTGCAGTTTAGCTGAACCCATTCTCCAAATGGTACAAATTCCTCACTGCTGACAACGTCCACCGCGCACTGAGCTTGGCACCAGCCTGAAATTCAAATGAAAATTAAGAACATCAATAAATCAGATCAAATTTGTCAAATCTGTTTCAAATCTTTTGGAATTCTGCTACAAATGTATCAAATTAACACTGACCTCCAGTAAAAAATTCAAAGTTTAGTAAATTGTTCCCCTAACGCCCCTCCCTCTCTCAGTGATGCAAGCTATTTGAGAGCGGACCTTCACTCTGAATAAGAGCCTATCTTATATGTTTCCCACACCCTGTACATACAGATTGCTCACATTAAAATTCACCCTACCTGCATCTACTGCATGTTATGAGCCTCTAAACATCCAAGATGGCAGCTCATGGAGCATCAGGCAGCCTGCAAACAGGAAGTGTCTTCTGAATGTGTCGCTCTGCATTCTGGGATTGCTGTCCTTTCCATGAGCTTTCCCAGCTCTACTTTGTGCAAAGTACAGATATAACCCCGCCCCCTGCACTTTATCCTGCTCTCCTCAGTATGTGATGCTTCTGAGTCAAGATGGCGGCGCCTGTATCCTGAACAGAGTTATATAAACAGAGAGAATAATAAGTAAGCGACTAAGAACTTAATATATATTAATTTTAGATGCTGATGAATAGTTTTTTAAGAGTTTGGGCTTTTCATTAAATAATGCTGAAGGTCCGTTTTAACTCCATACAGATGTTGTGCAAAAGTAGGCAGATTCTATGCTAATGAACTGCATGGGGACGGCCATCTTGCCACAATTTTGAAAAAAGTCCTACAATCCAAATTACCCTAAATATCATTGATATGATGATTTATTTCTATCTAGAAGTAAAAAGCCATCAGCTGTAATGACTAACCCTGCTAAGAAAGCTCTTAATATATTGTATCAACATTGTAAACAACTCAATTTATTTACATTGATACATAGTTACATTTATCCCCTCCAGTAGCTGCTTATTTAGTGAGTGTGTGTAACATGACAGACATGCTGATCCCCTGAGGTAAATATATCTGTTTGATGTGAGCTGCTAATGCAAAGTCCCAAGCTCCACACAGTCTCTCCTATGTGGAGAAACACAGGAATACAAGGAACTTTTTTTGTGTGGAAATGGTTAAAATGTCTGTCTGGCTGGTTGGACTGATCCTAAGGAAGCTCCCAGCTCATCTGCTGTGTGAGCAAAGGCTTTCCCCAAACCCTCATTCATGCTCATGTGCAAGCAGGCCACTCAGATGTAATCCAAGATGGCTGCTCCCACGTAATTCTAGGATCGCCCCCTTTTGTGGGGCAATTATTAAATTTTATTTTCTTAAGTGAAGGTCCTCTTTAAGCTCCAAAATGAACCATTATATTTACTTTAAACCCTGAACCAAAACCATACCAAAGATTTTAGGTCAGACAGAAACATTCCAAATTGTGATGCCCTGCAATGTAAACTGAGTTTTCAGATACTCCGATTGCTCTGCATTGCTGCGCCATCCTCACTCTGTGTGACCTGATGGTCTGCTGCTGATGGTGCTGCACAGTGCTGAATTGTGCTCCACCTTGGAGACACCACGAAAGCAGTCAATCCCTTGTACACTCTTTTACATACCAACAAAAAGCAACATCGGGGAAGGTTAAAACCTCCCCCCAAACCTCACCAAACTGCTGCCCCCACCTCCGATTTGACCTTTGGGCAATTTTTACTCACCGGCGGATCTATCTTCTGGGTTCCTCGGATTCTGAACGACCTTCCAACAGGCAGCGCTATCTTGCATCCCATCAGGCACTGCATGTGGCCCCCGATCTTGTGCCTGCACAGTGCCCATGAATGGAGCCAACCGAGATCCAGCATGACTTTGCTGAGTGGCGTGGGGTTAAAGCCATGCTGTCATTTACAGTCAGCTAAGCCGGTGGGGGGCAGAGGGTTGGGTCCTGAAGTAGCCAGATGTCGCCACAACAGGCAGTGGTGACATCCAAAGGCTAAGTAGGGGCTGATGGGCGGGGGGGAATTATTTAAAGTCTGCTGTTCCTCTTTAAAGTGGACGAAAATACAGGATTTTGACTATCCTGGGTTTTGGTTCTTGCCCCCGGGGTATCTAGATTAGGGGTGTCCTTCTGTGTGAAACCCCCCAGGTCGCCTGAACAAACTCACCTCCTCCCGATCCCAAGACGCATGCGTGACCGCTCGTCCAGTCAGCACGCTCAGATTAGCTCGAGCCCCTTTGTCCAGGAGCTCGTCTAATGTGAGCGGATCCAAGTGCACTGGGGGCCGCATCCCCGGCTACCCTCTAACAGGGAGCATGCCTATGCTGACCATTCACAAATGCCTGGCGTGGGCAGGGGTCCTGCTAGAGGGATAGCGGGATGCAGTCACAGGCCGGGCATGTGCCGTTGTACCGAAAAAAAAAGATGAGTTTCCAGGTGCCCTGAGGGGTTTTCAGGGCCGATGGGGCATGGGTTTTGGTCCTCTTTAAAGTTGAAGGTTGCATTGTACTGTATGTACCCTTGTGTAAATTGAAAAAGTAGTATACATGGACTCAAAAGAGGGACAGTCTCTGAAAATCAGGGACACTTGGGAGGTATGCATATAACATATCAAGTTTTTATTCATTGTTGTTTTTGGTTGGAGACCATTACAGCTAGTTACTAAATGGCAGAGGCCAAAAGTCATCTGAATAAAAAGAAACCAAAATACCAGACCTCTGGCTACAACAACAAAGAAAAGTAATAACGGCTTGTGCGGGTGAGGAACTAGACACCATCTGAAGTAACCGATTCATCATGACCTAGCGTGTGTGTTCCAAACAGGAAAAGATGGTTCCTCAGCATGTGCTTTTCTGTGCTTTGACCAGATTGGTCACCATGACACCATGCAGTTGTAGGGACCTGCTGGGTCATTACAGTTCATCTTGCAGTGAGATAATGAGGCAAAACAGTCAGAATTTCCTTAAAAGGGTGAATAATAGCAACCCCACTTTACTTGTGTTATATTTTTAGTTTATGGGCATTATTTTTAATGGACAAAAGAAACACCACACAAGCAAATGTATTGCTATTTGCCTTTCCAATGCAGCTGATTCAGCACTGTGAGAATTTTTTCTTCTTATGTTTTTCTGTGGGAAAAAAATGTAGATTTATTTTTTTTCTCCTAGTTCAATACAGCACCATTTTTAGCTGTGCAAATGTTAAAATGATGCTGAACTGCACTAGGGAAAAAATTATTATACTTTTTTTTCTCACAAAAATGTGAGAAAAAAATTCTCACAGTGCTGAATCAGCCCTTGTCATGTTTGCCACCCACATTTAGTATGCAGAACATAAAATCGGACCAACAGTCAAAGATGACTATCCTGGGTTTTGGTCCTTTTCCCCTGGAGGTGCCCCACTGCATGAAACCCCCCAGATTGCTGCCGATGCAAACTCAACCTCTTCCTGGTCCTACGGTGCATGCACAGCCAATCAGCGAGCTCGGAGCTGGCGTCACGCTGCCTAAGGCTTCGTCTAAGGCGAGCGGCTCCGAGTGCGTTGGAGGTTGCATCCTCCGCTTCCCTCTAACAGGGAGCGTGCCTGCACCAGCCATTCACAAATGCCTGACATGGGCATGCGCCCTGCTAGAAGGATGGCGGGGATGCAGCCGCAGCTCACGCATACGCAATTGGCCCGAGAAGGTAGGTAGGAAGGTAAGTGAATGGGGCGACCTGGGGGGTTTCACTCAGCAGGGCATCCTGATTTTGGATGCCCCGGGGGAGGGAATCAATCGGCGTGGATTTTGGTCTACTTTAATCCAGACCAACACAACAAACAGTGCTCATACGCATCCCTCCTCAGGGCAATTCAGATTGCTGCACATAAACATTCATTTATCTTTTTCTAACTCCTGTTGTATTAAAGTGGACAAAAAAACAGCGCGATCACCACCCGGGGCATCTAAAATTGGGATGCCCTGCTGTGTGAAACCCTCAGGTCGTCCCGTTCACTTACCTTGCTTACCGATCCATCCCTGGCGTAGGCACGCTCCCTGTAAGAGGGAAGCTGGGGATACGGCTGCCAGGCGGAGTCTCTGGCCTAAGACGCTGGCTTAGATGGCGTGATGTCAGCGGCTCCGAACGCGCTGATTGGACGGGCGCCTGCACATGCGCTGTAGGACCATGAAGAGGTGAGTTTGTTTGGACAATCTGGGGGGGGTAGTCAAAATACTGGGTTTTTGTCCACTTTAAAGTGGACCAACACCCACCGCTGATCGGCCCGGGTATCTATAAGATTCCCGCGCCGATCAGCTCCCTCCCCGCGGGGCATCCAAAATCAGAATGCCCCGCTGTGTGAAACCCCCCCGGACGCCCACAAACCTTACCTTCCCCCCGTCACAACAGCGCATGCGCGGGCCACGGCCACCTCTCGCGCGTCCCTCTAGCAGTGCGCGCACCCGCGCCGGCCGTTTGTGAATGGCCGGTGCGGGCGCGCTCCCTGTAAGAGGGACGCGCGAGAGGCGGCCTCCAGTGGCCTCAGCTTTTCCGTCGCTTGTCCGTCGGGGGTGCGGTGAGTTTTTTGGGGCTTTCTGGGGGGTTTCACACAGCGGGGCACCACCGATCGGGGTGCCCCGCGGAAGTGGACCAACACCCAGGATAGTGAAAATCCTGGGTGTTGGTCCACTTTAAGTTTCAGAAACAAAATCTCGGCTCATGCATTTGCAGGCCACCTGCAAACAGGAAGTGCTGCTGGGCTTCCTGTCACTGAGCAGTTGAATCCAGGCAGCATTATGGCTGAGATGCTGGGAGAGGAAGCTCCTCTACCTTTCTCTTCCAACTGTGCCAGGCTGTTGGTCTGGTTTAAATAATATGCATTTAAAAACCAATAGGCAGTATTTTCCTGCATTTCCTGTGTTGGTGTATAGAACAGATTAAAGGGTTAAGTAACAGGAAATCTTAAAAAAAAAAATAATAAACCAAACAGACCCCAGACTAAACAGTTCCCATCACAGCATTTAGTACAATTGTGCAGCGGTCAAAGGTTCACCCAGCAGAAGTTATAAATAATTCGGCAGCAGGCGGGCGCTGTATAATGGTATAAGCATTACACACACTAAGCAGATGAGAACTGTAACATTATAAAAACATATTTTAAAGGAGTTAACATAAGATTCTTCTGTCACTGCAAAATACATTGATTTATTAAATTGGATCAAAACCTGTGATTTTGACTACCCTGGTTTTTGTTCCTTGCCCCCTGGACACCCCGATTCGGGATGCTCCACCATGTGAAACTCCTCAGGTCGCTCAGTAAAACTCACCTTTCCCTGGTCCTATGGCGCATGCGCAAGCTCTCGTCCAATCAGACTAGGGGCAGAAAGGAGCCGAGCATGCCGGCGGCCACATCCCTGCTACCCTCTAACAGAGGTCACAAATGCCTGATACGGACTCACATCCAGCTAAAGTTATAGCTGATGGCGGCCATGGATTGTGCCATCGGCTTAGGGAGAAGGTAAGTTTTACATGGGAATCAGGGGGTTTCAACAGCGGGGCATCCCAAATCCGGATGCCCGGGGGGGATAAGGTGGCCTTGAAGTCTTATAGACTCCAAAGCTGCTTTTGGTCCACTTCTAAAGCAGAGTAACCCCCCCCCCCCTCGGCCCTCCGCTGTGTGGAACCACTGGGATCGGGAGGGGAGACCAAAGTCACCAATTAATACCAGCCAAAGTAGAGATTTGGGGTTGATTCAGATCCAGTTAAAGAGGACCAAAACCAACCCTGGAGGCTATGAGACTCCAGGCAGGCATACTCGCTCCCAGAGGAGTATCTAGGCTTTCTGGCACCCGGGGCAAAGATTCAAAATGGTGCCCCCCCACTTGTACACAGGCCCCTCTTTGGCGCCCCCCTGACCTGCTGCACCTGGGGCAAGTGCCCCCCCCCCCGCTCCCCCCTAGATACGCCCCTGCTCGCTCCCCCTGGGGCACCCCGATCATGAAACCCCCAGGTCGCCGAAAAACTCGCCTTCGTTTTTTTTTTTTTTTTTATAAAATCCTTGTGTGACCTCTCCTGACCTTATAAAAGTTATTTTTGAAAAGCTTTTAATTTTTTATGCAGAATTGTCATTACAGGTCTGGTGTTTCTGCTTTGTTACTAGTGGATATGGGTTAAAAAACAGACTTTAATCACAGAGCCTCCGGCGCTTTGGGCTACAGCGACACAATTTTGAGCGCCGGCGGTGTGTGAGGCTGTTTTTTCGATGAATATGCTGTGAGTCGGTCGCACCGACCAGTCGGTACGATTCGCTCCCATACAGCGCTGTACTGCTCATATAGCGACTCCCCACAATGTATTCATCAATGCTGCACAGCGAATGAGTGGCTATGAACTAGCGAACACAGCGACTACTAGCGGGCGCTCTGAAATGCCTGCTACAGGCGCTCATCTGTCGCTACCTGCCGCTAGTAATGAATCAGCAGCTCGTGCATGCGCCGTTAGACCGGGAAATAAGGTACGTTTCCCGGCAACCTGGGGGGTTTTAAACTGCGGGCACCCCCGATTATGGATGCCCTGGAGGAGGGAATCCTGCGGCCCTAGAATTTTATAGATTCCAGGGCCGTTGGGCCGTGGGTTTTGGTCCACTTTAAAGAAACCCTTTGAGAAAAAAGTCCCAATAATAAAAATCCATATAAATATGCTGTACGGGGGGGGGGGGGGGGGGTCGAGGAGCTGGGGTTTCTGGCATCCGGGGATAAGATTCAAAATGGCGCCCCCCCCCACCTGTGCTCAGGCCCCCTCTTTGGCGCCCCCCTGACATGCTGCACCCAGGGTACATGCACCCCCCCCCCCCCCCCCCCCCGGTTTATATAGATTTATAATATTATACACCCCTGGGGAGGGGTCACTTATACACCCGGCATCCAGAAATAGCCAGCCAGGCTTGGTTCTTTCTTTTAATGGAAGGACAGGCTCTGTCACCTCTGATACACTAAACCTGTCAGCCCTGGATTTTATTCCTACCATGAAAGAATAAAGCACAAGCTTGGTGGCAGTTTTATTCAGTTTGGGGATGTGACCCCTCCTATCATTAGCCGACGTGTTTATATAGATTTGTAATATTACACAATATCGCTATAGTGCTCCTTTAAGCCACGCCCCCACTATCACTGAAATATTAGAGGCCGATTCATTAATAGCGGCAGGTAGCGACAGTTGAGCGACTGTAGCAGTATTTTCACAGCGCCCGCTAGTAGTCGCTGTGCTTGGCCGTTGTTCGGTTGTTGATAGCGACTCAGTCGGTGTGCAGTAATGTTGAATACAAGGTGACGAGTCGCTATTTGACAGGTTCCGCGCTGTATGGATGCGCATGATAGCGACTGGTCAGAGTGACCGGCTCCCACCATATTCATCAAAAAATCACGCTCAAAAAATTCAAGCGCTGGGAAATGCATGTTTAAACTCCAGAGCGCTGGCGGCGATGTGTTAAAAGTAGTTTTTTAACCCCCAAACAACCATATTTTTGGGAACTAAAAATCTAACATGGCAGAAGTGGTCACAGAATTTTTCACATTAAAAAAAAAAAAAAAACATTAATAACAATTAATTATTAATATTTAAAGATTGTTCCATTGAAATGCATTGGAGAGCGCCAGGTTGCGAGAGGTCATACCTGTCGCTGTTCAAGGTCGAACGCTGGCGCTGTGGGCTGAGGCTGGAATAATGATGAATGAGTCGCTATCTGGTGCTATCTCAGTCGCTAAGCAGGATTGGCTTGATAAATGTGTGATTGTGGTGGGGAGCCGGCGTTCTCGTGGCGGGGCCCGTCATTACCGGCCCCTCACCAGTCGCTACCTGTCGCTATTCCTTCATAAATAAGGGCCTTAGTCTCCAAGGTTGACATCTTTGCCTATTCATGTTAGTCACATGATTGCCTTCATAGAACATGCAGTGTCCAGCCCTTGCTGTGCTGATGACAGATTGTGACAATGAGCAAAGCCTATCAGGCTGATTCATTACTAGCGCCAGATAACGGCAGATCAGCGTCTGTACAGCGGCGCTAAGAGTGACCGCTAGTGGTCGCTCTGATCGGCCATGAGTCCCTATTACAGAGCACCTCAGTCACTGTAGTAACATTGGCCGGCATTGATGAATTTGATGTGTGAGTCGCTATAACACCAGTACAGAGCTATATGGGAGCGAACCGTAGCGACTGGTCAGTGTGAGCGACTCAAACCATATTCATCAAAAAAACAGCCTCACACAGCGCCAGCGCTCAATTGTGTCGCTGCAGCCCAGAGCGCCAGACGCTGTGAGATTAAAGTCTGTTTTTGAACACATGTCCACCAGTAACAAAGCGAAAACATATTTAATGACATTGTTATTACATTGTAACATGAACACTTTAATACCAGACATGTAATGAAATGACTCTTTCTAGGCCAGGAGAGGTCACACAATGATTTGATTAAAAAAAATTAAATAAAATAAAACCCTGTTTAAAGAGCAGAAAAGGAACGTCCATTGAAATGTATGGGAGAGCGACAGGTAGCGACAGGTAATACCAGGCGCTGTGGAAGGCAGAGCTCCAGCGCTATACGCTGAGCCGTCTGTGATGATGAATCGGCCGCTACATGGCACTGTTAGAGGCGCTCACCAGAATCGCTTTGATAAATGTGGTATTGCGTACAGCGCCCAGCATTCACTGCTCGCTACATGTCGCTATGAGGCACTACCTGCCGCAATCCCTTGATGAATAAACCCCTCACCAGTGCAGCACCTGTAATGAGGCCAGGTGAGGCAGCTGCTTCAGGCAGCACCATCTAGAGAAAAGTCAATAATGATTAAATGGATTAAAAAAAAACAACATGATCATATATAAAATACAGGTAGTCTAGTATTTAATAAGGCAGGGGTGCAGTAGAGAGGCTCGCTTCCCCCTGTGTAACGCCTTACCCCTAGGTCAGCTGATTCAGTGCTGAACTGATACAGGAAAAGGCATCCCTCTTTCTAGCGGTAAGTAAAAGGCTGAAACCATATCCACAATATTGATCATGTCTCAGTGCTACCTGACAGGGCAGGCGTCATCACTGGGCATAGCTGGGCAGGTGCCAGGGCCCACCTCATTCACTCTACCCTGGGCAGCCCCTATGCAGGACACAGGCTGGGCAGTAACCAGGACTAAGGACTGTCAGCCAGGGGCAGATAAGCCATTGGGAGAGCCTTTCTTTCTGTCGGTCCTTCTATTCTTTTTTCCTTCTACTCCTTTTCTTTCTTTCTTTCTTTCATTCATCTGTTTGTTTTGTCATTCCTTTTCTTTCTACTTTCAATTCAATTCTTTCTCTTTCTTTTTTTCCATCAGTCCTTCCATTCTTTCTTTCTTTGCACCCATCTCTTCTTTTATTCTCCCAATCCTTCCCTTTCTCTTTCTGTCTTTTTTCTTCTGTCATTCCCTTTATTCTTTCTTTGTTTCTGTCATTCATTTAAAATGGACCAACACCCAGGGGGGATCGGCCCGGGAATCTATAAGATTCCCGGGCCGATCAGATCCCTCCCCGCAAGGCATCCGAAATCGGGATGTCCTGCAGGATGAAACCCCCCAGGAAGCCCACAAACCTTACCTTAACCCTGTTCCAGCGGCACATGCGCGTCCGCCGCCTCCCACACGTCCCTCTAGCAGTCAAAATCCTGGGTGTTGGTCCACTTTAAATCTTTTTCTTTGTTTCTGTCATTCATTCCATGCTATGGTTTTCTTTATTTCTTTCCATCTATTCTTTCTTTTTTGTCATTCTTTTTCTTTCTACTTTTATTCTATTCTTTCTGTCTGTCATCCTTTCTCTCTTTCCGTCTTTTTTCTTCCGTTCTTTCCCTTTATTCTTTCTTTATTTGTCATTCCTTTTCTGTCTTTCTTTCTGTTATTCCTTCTATTCTTTCGTTCTTTATTTCCATTATTTGATCATACCACACCGCAAGGGGCCCATTGAGACTCTATGGCCTCGATTCAATAAAGGTAGAAAAAAGTTCTCACAGTAGTAAAAAATTCAGTTCATGAGAAAAAAGCCTGAGAATGTCACTGTTACTGAATCACTAGTAAAAAAAACTATGAAAGTCAATGGCAGCTTTTACTACAGTGTAGAAAGGAGTAAACAGTTCTCTACTTTTCTTAGGAGTAAAAAAGTGCCATTGACTTTCATTGTTTTCCTATCTGGTGATTCAGTAACAGTGACATTCTCAGGCTTTTTTCTCATGAATTGAATCTTTTACTACCATGAGAATTTTTTTCTACCTTTATTGAATCGAGGCCTATAGCCCAAGAGCCCACCTAAATCTGGAGACGGCCCTGCTACCTGAGATGGAAAGGTAGTAGCAAGCAAGCAAAGTGCTGGGACCCTTTTGTTGCTGGATCTGATAACATAAACTGCTATGGGGCCGTTATGGGGAGTCGTGGCCAAGTGGTAAGGAAGCGATCTTGAGACTGTAGGTTGGTAGGTTCAATTGACCAGAAAATAACATAAGCAGGGCACCTAGCCCACCCACAACTGTACCTGGGCGCTGTGATTAGGGTGCTCCAGGCATGTGTGTGCACTTACAGCTTGTGTTTGTCTCACTGCACGGATGCAGAGGAAAAATTCCAATGTGTGTGCAAGCATAAAATGGCCATATATGAGCACAAATCCCCCAAATAGAGCAATTTAGATCCTAAACATTTAAAAGAAGTGTCCACTCACCTGCCCGAATGATGAGCCAGACGTGCAGCAGGAGACAGGAGAGGCGCAGCGGCAGCTCCATGGTGATGCCCGCAGCCAGGATAGCCGGACACTGTCTGTGATGGGCGCTTGTCTGCTTTTTACTGTATAAGGCTTTTCTTCCGCTGCATTACGCACACAGAGAAGATGAGGAATTTCCTGTGCCCTTAACGGCCTCCTCTGGTCCTCTGATCTCATCAGCGCAGCCTGAGAACGAGCGCCTGCGCTTTCACTTTTCACCAGACTTCCCGCTCCTCTGCCTCCTCACATCTGGGGCCCATTTATAGGGCTTTTGTAGTTTCACCTTCACTGCTTACACTGGCCATAAGGAGAGGCTTTCTCACCCCTCCCCGCTGTCTGGGGGGCCACTATGTCTGCTTTACACCTCCTGAATTATAAGGCATGCATCTGTCCCATGGGCTGCGCTGTGCAGCATTGCTGGTCCCCGGCACTTGGGAGTTTTTCGAAATCTTCTGGTTCTGCTTTCGAAAACTATTCATGTCTGTGCGGGCGAAACATGGGGTGGTGTGTTCTGGTATATGGAAAGCAATGGGGCAAATGTCTCTGAATTACATGGAAAAATCCCCAAACATCAGAGGTACAACATTATAAAATAGAAGGTCTCCTTTAGATATATATATATATATATATATATATATATATATATATATATATGGCCAGTGCCAGCACAGGGCAAACCTGGGCAATTGCCAGGGCCCCTGGCATCTTCAGCGGCCCACTCAGACTCACACCCGAACAATGAAACCCGCTCATGGCTGGCCTCAGCAACAGGAGATGATCAGCAACATTGGAGAAGATGGCATGGGATGGAGGGCAAATGATGAAAGCTCAGAATTTGTCGAGAACCAGGTGACAACTGACAGCAATGATGGAGTCTTTAGTGGCAGCAGAGCAAGCTGTAAGGGCTGAAGGATGCTTGGTGGTAGTAAAGAATGCAACAGAAGTGATTGTGCCTATAGGGAAGGCAATAAGGACTAGAGGGTGATTGGTGGCTATAGGGAAGGCAATAAGGACTAGAGGATGATTGGTGTCTATAGGGAAGGCAATAAGGACTGGAGGGTGATTGGTGGCTATAGGGAAGGCAATAAGGACTAGAGGATGATTGGTGTCTATAGGGAAGGCAATAAGGACTAGAGGATGATTGGTGGCTATAGGGAAGGCAATAAGAACTAGAGGATGATTGGTGTCTATAGGGAAGGCAATAAGGACTAGAGGATGATTGGTGGCTATAGGGAAGGCAATAAGGACTGGAGGGTGATTGGTGGCTATAGGGAAGGCAATAAGGACTGGAGGATGATTGGTGGCTATAGGGAAGGCAATAAGGACTGGAGGGTGATTGGTGGCTATAGGGAAGGCAGTAAGGACTAGAGGGTGATTGGTGGCTATAGGGAAGGCAATAAGGACTGGAGGATGATTGGTGTCTATAGGGAAGGCAATAAGGACTGGAGGGTGATTGGAGGCTATAGGGAAGGCAAAAAGGACTGGAGGGTGATTGGTGGCTATAGGGAAGGCAATAAGGACTGGAGGGTGATTGGAGGCTATAGGGAAGGCAATAAGGACTGGAGGGTGATTGGAGGCTATAGGGAAGGCAATAAGGACTAGAGGGGATTGGAGGCTATAGGGAAGGCAATAAGGACTAGAGGGTGATTGGTGTCTATAGGGAAGACAATAAGGACTGGAGGGTGATTGGAGGCTATAGGGAAGGCAATAAGGACTGGAGGGTGATTGGAGGCTATAGGGAAGGCAAAAAGGACTGGAGGGTGATTGGTGGCTATAGGGAAGGCAATAAGGACTGGAGGGTGATTGGTGGCTATAGGGAAGGCAATACGAACTAGAGGATGATTGGTGTCTATAGGGAAGACAATAAGGACTGGAGGGTGATTGGTGGCTATAGGGAAGGCAATAAGGACTGGAGGGTGATTGGTGGCTATAGGGAAGGCAATAAGGACTGGAGGGTGATTGGTGGCTATATGGAAGGCAATAAGGACTGGAGTGTGATTGGTGGCTATAGGGAAGGCAATAAGGACTAGAGGGGATTGGAGGCTATAGGGAAGGCAATAAGGACTGGAGGGTGATTGGTGTCTATAGGGAAGGCAATAAGGACTGGAGGGTGATTGGTGGCTATAGGGAAGGCAATAAGGACTGGAGGGTGATTGGTGGCTACAGGGAAGGCAATAAGAACTAGAGGATGATTGGTGTCTATAGGGAAGACAATAAGGACTGGAGGGTGATAGGTGTCTATAGGGAAGACAATAAGGACTGGAGGGTGATTGGTGTCTATAGGGAAGGCAATAAGGACTGGAGGGTGATTGGAGGCTATAGGGAAGGCAATAAGGACTGGAGGGTGATTGGAGGCTATAGGGAAGGCAATAAGGACTAGAGGGTGATTGGTGGCTATAGGGAAGGCAATAAGGACTGGAGGATGATTGGTGGCTATAGGGAAGGCAATAAGGACTGAAGGGCGATCAGCAGCAGAAGATGACGCATTTGTGGCAGCGGAGCTAAAACGGGGACATCACGTGACATGCTACATTCCGGCCCACTAAGACTCTCAGATTTATTTGGACCCATGAGCCCCTTTTGTGTTGTGACATACTGAGAAAAAGCAGCAGGTGTGGATGGACTTTGACCTTTTTTCCACACTTTCATAGACTTAAATGTGGTGGAGGCTCCAGATACAGTATTTTCTTTCCTTTAAAATAATAGTCCAGCCAAGTAACTGGTTGGTGGTTGTCTGGCACCTGCCTACTTACTGGAACGTCAGATCCAGTCCCTTGTGCCCCCCTTGTGCGGGTGCGTACTGCTCGGGAACTCCTGCTTTGCCATTCTGGGTGGGGGGTGTAGTTGCCCAGCTGGTCCAGCAGATGCCAGAATCATCAGAACACATATCCACTAGTAACAAAGTGAAAACACATGGAATTAAATTGTTATTACATTTGTGACATTAACACTTTAATACCAGACCTGTAAGGACAATTCTGCATAAAAATATTAAAAATCAAAAAAGTTTCCAAAAATGACTTTAAATAGGCCAGAAGAGGTCACACAATGATTTGATTAAAAAAAAATTAAAATAAAACCCTGTTTAAAGAGAATAAAACGAACGTCCATTGAAATGTATGGGAGAGCGACAGGTAATACCAGGCGCTCTGGAAGCCACAGCGCCGGCGGTATACACTGAGCCATCTGTGATGATGAATCGGTCGCTACGTGTCGCTGTTAGAGTTGCTCACCAGATTTTCTTTGATAAATGTGGCATTGCGTATGGGGCCCAGTGGTCACCGTTTGCTACCTGTCGTTACCTGTCGCTTGGCTTGATGAATAAAGCCCTTAGTCTAGTAGGGTTACTGACCGGGTTCTCACCTGGAGAGGTCATTAGGCTGCTTAGACTTAGCCAAAGCTGCTAAAGAGTTCACCTGTTACACTGGAGGAATTCCTGGACTTGTAGTCCATTGTTTTTACTCAAGGCCATGAAAACCACCCCACTGTAGCAAAACAGAGTTCCAGGAATATGAGAATCATAGAAACAGCAGGCTGATAAGGAAAAGCACAGGTATACGTTTCACAATCCCAGGCCAGAACCAAGGTGCTAGACTTTACAAAAACAAACTTCAAGGAAATGGCGGACTATGTAGAAAGGGAATTAGGTGAGTGGAACAGAGTAGCAGAAGTGAGTGCCCAGAGGTCACTATTAAAAATGGCCATCTTAAAGGCAACTAAGCAATATGTGAAACAAACTAGCAAAAATAAAAGGAAGAAGAAACTGCTATGGTTTACTAGGGAAGTCAGCACGATCATAAAATAAAAGAAGTCTGCCTAAGAGAAGTGTAAAGAAAGTGAAAGTGTAGCTGACAGAAAAGGGTATAAAATTAAACAGAGGGAAGCAAAACTGATTAGAAATGCTGCTAAAGGAGGAAGAAATGGCCAAATCTGTGAAGAGGGGAGATAAAACCTTTTTCCGATATATTGGTGACAGAAAGAAAAAAAAACAGAAGTCTCATAAATTAGAAATTGGGGGAAATTATTATATTGATATAGATAAGTCTGTGGCTGACCATCTGAATAGCTACTTTTGTTCAGTATTTGCAGATAGTGGCTTTCAAACAGGTACGGCCATAGCATCCAGCTGGGAGGGTCCAGCTCCGGAGTTTTTGGAGCCTGATGTCTTAGCCGAGCTGGAACATCTAAAGGTAAGTAAGGCGATGGGTCCAGATGGAATCCACCCCAGAGTTCTAAGGGAACTCCGATTTCCCCTCTGAATGATTTACTAAACCATTCCCTTTCAACTGGTGAGGTTCCAGATAATTATAGAATGGCCAATGTCGTACCAATCCATAAGAAGGGGAGAAGCAGCCAGTAATTACAGCCAGTTAGTTTAATATCTATAGTGGTCAAATTAATTAAAACAGATAATTTCCATTCTAAAAAATAACAACCTGTTGGGCCCAAAACAGCACGGCTTTACTGAGGGCAGATCATGTCAGACCAATCTTATTGATTTCTTTGGCAATGTCACTAAAGTGTTGAATGAAGGTGATGCTGTGGATATCGCCTATCTGGATTTTAGCAAAGCCTTTGTCACTGTACCACATAAGGAGCTCATAGATAAGTTATTGAAGGTAGGACTCAATCCCTGGATAGTTCAGTGGATTTCCAGCTGGCTGAAGGACCCGTATCTGCAATCTGAACAAAGGCGAGTTACAAGTGGTGTGCCGCAAGGCTCTGTCCTGGGCCCCATTCTTTTTAATATATTTGTAAGTGACATAGGAGAAGGCTTGGTAGGAAAAGTTTGTCTGTTTGCTGATGATACAAAGGTTAGTAATAGGGTGGATATTCCTGGAGGTGTCTGCAACATGGAAAATGATTTAGCTTTACTGGATAGATGGTCAAAACTGTGGAAACTAGAGTTTAATGTCTCTAAATGTAAAATCATGCACTTGGGTAGAAGGAATCCCTGCTCTGAGTACCGTATGGGCAGCACTGTGTTAGCCAGGACCTCGGAGGAGAGAGATTTAGGGGTAATGATTACTGATAGCTGCAAGATGAGTGGACAGTGTAGCCAGGCAGTGGGAAAAGCAAGCAGGATGCTCGGCTGCATAGCTCGAGGCATCACCAGTAGGAAGAGGGAGGTTGTGATGCCGCTGTATAGAGCCCTGGTGAGGCCACAGCTAGAATACTGTGTGCAGTTCTGGAGACCTTACCTGCAAAAAGACATTATTCAAATAGAACGTGTCCAAAGGCGCGCAACGAAAATGGTGGAAGGACTTAAACTTAAAACTTATCAGGAGAGACTTAAAGAACTTAATTTGTACAGTCTGGAGGAAAGAAGGGAGAGGGGGGACATGATTGAGACCTTTAAATATGTGAAAGGATTGAATAAGGTTCAGGAGGGAAGTGTTTTTTAAAAAGAAACTTAATGATAGAACAAGGGGGCACAACCTGAAGCTAAAATATTATTTTGCAGAAAGCGTAGTAGATGCTTGGAACAAACTTCCAGGTAGATGAAAAATCAACAGTCACTGAATGTAAACATGCCTGGGATAAGCACACATCTATCCTAAGATAAAGAGAACATACAGTATACACATAAGATAAAGAGAACATACAGTATACACATAAGATATAGAGAACATACAGTATACACATAAGATATAGAGTACATACAGTATATACATAAGGGCAGACTAGATGGAGCGTATGGTCTCCTTCTGCTATCAGCCTTCTATGTTTCAACCTTCTATGGGGGCACAGTCATAACACATACGGTTATTTTACATTTCAAACAATAAGGTTGAACACCAAACACATGGCAAAAAGGGAGTTTTCCTTTAAGGTAAATGTTCCCTTTAAAATGCAAAAACTTGTCTCCTAAGAAGCTCAAGATTCCAGATCCTGGCATAACTGCGATGCAGAAAGGATAGAAAGGTTGAGAAGAAAAAATTTTAAAAGAAGCTATGAAAGTGAGAAGTAAAGGAGGAATAGAAGCAATGACAAAGGAAAAGAGAAAGAAAAGAAAGAATGAAACAAAAAGCAAGAAAAGAAGGAATGACAGAAAGAATTGAAGGAGTGTCAGGATTGAAGGAATGACACATACAATATAAGTAATGACACATACAAAGTAAAGAAAGAATAACAGAAAGAAAGATGGAATTACAAAAAAGAAAAGAAGGGATCACAAAGAATGAAAAAAAGAAGGGAAGTAAAAAAATGACAAAGAAAAAAAAGGAAAAGAATAACAAAAAGAGGGAAGAAAAGGACAGAATTAGAGAAAGAATAGGAGAAAACGTGAGAAAAGAAGAAACAATCTTGCTCTTACTCCAGTCGGCCCTGGCTGATGCCCAGATTTGGTTACTGCTTGACCTGCTTACCATTGGGAAAGTGTGTGTCACATGACCACCATATGAGGTGGCTGCTCTCCCAAGGTACAGGGTCCTGGCACCTGCCCTGTGAAGCCCAGTGCTGACCCCTGCCCTGATAATAGCTATATTAGTATAACTTATGAATGTCTGTGCTCTATAGACTTCCGAATGCCTGAACCACTTGCCCCCAAATTTGTCAGGCAGGTACATTGAGTGCCCAGGAAGGTTAGAGCGAAGGTCCCGTCCTTGCTAGATGTACAGGAGAGGAGGGGGATGGGGAAGACCGACCCATAGAAATGAATGGCAGAATCTCCACACAAGCATACGGGGGAGGTCATTAGAGCTGCGGCTCTCCCCAGCAATGCACAGGTGAGGTCATTAGAGCTGCAGCTCTCCCCAGCAATGCACAGGTGAGGTCATTAGAGCTGCAGCTCTCCCCAGCAATGCACAGGTGAGGTCATTAGAGCTGCAGCTCTCCCCAGCAATGCACAGGTGAGGTCATTAGAGCTGCAGCTCTCCCCAGCAATGCACAGGTGAGGTCATTAGAGCTGCAGCTCTCCCCAGCAATGCACAGGTGACATCATTAGAGCTTGAGCTCTCCCCAGCAATGCACAGGTGAGGTCATTAGAGCTGCAGCTCTCCCCAGCAATGTACAGGTGAGGTAATTAGAGCTGCAGCTCCCCCCAGCAATGCACAGGTGAGGTCATTAGAGCTGTAGCTCTCCCCAGCAATGCACAGGTGAGGTCATTAGAGCTTGAGCTCCCCCCAGCAATGCACAGGTGAGGTCATTAGAGCTTGAGCTCCCCCCAGCAATGCACAGGTGAGGTCATTAGAGCTGCAGCTCTCCCCAGCAATGCACAGGTGAGGTCATTAGAGCTGCAGCTCTCCCCAGCAATGCACAGGTGAGGTCATTAGAGCTGCAGCTCTCCCCAGCAATGCACAGGTGAGGTCATTAGAGCTTGAGCTCTCCCCAGCAATGCACAGGTGAGGTCATTAGAACTGCAGCTCTCCCCAGCAAATCACAGGCGAGGTCATTAGAGCTGCAGCTCTCCGCAGCAATGCACAGGTGAGGTCATTAGAGCTGCAGCTCTCCCCAGCAATGCACAGGTGAGGTCATTAGAGCTGCAGCTCTCCCCAGCAATGCACAGGTGAGGTCATTAGAGCTGCAGCTCTCCCCAGCAATGCACAGGTGAGGTCATTAGAGCTGCAGCTCTCCCCAGCAATGCACAGGTGAGGTCATTAGAGCTGCAGCTCTCCCCAGCAATGCACAGGTGAGGTCATTAGAGCTGCAGCTCTCCCCAGCAATGCACAGGTGAGGTCATTAGAGCTGCAGCTCTCCCCAGCAATGCACAGGTGACATCATTAGAGCTTGAGCTCTCCCCAGCAATGCACAGGTGAGGTCATTAGAGCTGCAGCTCTCCCCAGCAATGTACAGGTGAGGTAATTAGAGCTGCAGCTCCCCCCAGCAATGCACAGGTGAGGTCATTAGAGCTGTAGCTCTCCCCAGCAATGCACAGGTGAGGTCATTAGAGCTTGAGCTCCCCCC
Organism: Gastrophryne carolinensis; assembly: GCA_027917425.1. Taxonomy (NCBI): domain Eukaryota; kingdom Metazoa; phylum Chordata; class Amphibia; order Anura; family Microhylidae; genus Gastrophryne; species Gastrophryne carolinensis. The sequence goes on from CM051238.1 coordinate 404,496,321, forward strand.
AGCAATGCACAGGTGAGGTCATTAGAGCTTGAGCTCTCCCCAGCAATGCACAGGTGAGGTCATTAGAACTGCAGCTCTCCCCAGCAAATCACAGGCGAGGTCATTAGAGCTGCAGCTCTCCGCAGCAATGCACAGGTGAGGTCATTAGAGCTGCAGCTCTCCCCAGCAATGCACAGGTGAGGTCATTAGAGCTGCAGCTCTCCCCAGCAATGCACAGGTGAGGTCATTAGAGCTGCAGCTCTCCCCAGCAATGCACAGGTGAGGTCATTAGAGCTGCAGCTCTCCCCAGCAATGCACAGGTGAGGTCATTAGAGCTGCAGCTCTCCCCAGCAATGCACAGGTGAGGTCATTAGAGCTGCAGCTCTCCCCAGCAATGCACAGGTGAGGTTATTAGAGCTGCAGCTCTTCCCAGCAATGCACAGGTGAGGTCATTAGAGCTGCAGCTCTTCCCAGCAATGCACAGGTGAGGTCATTAGAGCTGCAGCTCTCCCCAGCAATGCACAGGTGAGGTC